>CM054112.1:207467788-208667788 GCA_028673005.1 Tanypteryx hageni
TATCAAATGTTTTCATATGGGATATAGGCTTCCCGCTTTGCCAGACAAATAATGTTTACATAATACAGTAAAACCTCTACCTTACGAACCCCTTTATAGCGAAGACCTCCGAATAACGAACAATTGACGGGGTCCCGCCAAACTTGTATACAAAATCCCTAATTATAACCTCTTTACTACGAACTTCCGTACTACGAAAACTTCCGAACAACGAAGGAAAAAAGTGGTCCCTTCCGTTTTTATTTACCTCTTTAGAACGAAATTTTGCTCGCTAAACATTTTTTTCAGTTACATATGTACGGAAAACTATTGAAAACAGTCGCCAACGCGCCAATTAGCGTTAAGCTTACAACAAGCCAATCATAGCACGTTTTCTAGCATGATGACGTATTTCCTGTGTTTCCGGCATTCTCGCGCCATTGTCCGGTGTGTCCTAGGTGAAAGAAGGTGTAAAAGTGCGACAAGTTATCGAGTGAGAAGAAGTGCGTTAAATATCAATTCCTTTTGATATTTAGTGCTTAACGGTGGTTCACAACGCTAACTTTTAGCTTTTTGCTTGCTGCTCTTCATTTTCTGCTCTTAAAGGTAAGTTTGCAGTTTTTGAGCCATGTGGCCTTGCACCATACTTTCATGAAAATTGATCACGTAAATATTGCATTGAAAACTTGTATTGTTACAATCCCCAACAATCTTGTGTTGAATTAATGTGCAAAAATCTCAATGCCCGAGTACATTTACAGGAAATTAATTCATTGGCTTTAATGCAATATTTTCTTGGTTTAAGGAAACGCGTGTGCATGGTATATAATTCTTTCAACTGAAATTCAGCTCTTATGTTTTTTCTAAGAAGTAATATCGATTTTTAATTTGTAAAGGCCATGTCTTCTGCTCGTGGGGCTAAACGGCGGCAGTTTTCTGTCGAGGAGAAGTTGAAAATATTGAAAGCTGTGGACCAGGGAATTAAGAAGGTGGAGGTGGCCCGACTATTTGATATCCCGCCATCTACGCTTTCAACCATCATTGGGCAACGTGCTGACATCCTTAATGCAGCACAATTGGGTCCAGATAGGAAACGTGCCCGGACCTGCACTAATGAAGATCTCGATCGTGCGGTTTTCAACTGGCTCTCCCAAGCACGGGCCAAATTGATTCCCGTATCGGGGCCTATCTTGCAGGAGCAGGCGAGAGAAGAGGCGCTAAGATTAGGGATGGACGATTTCCGGGCATCCAACGGATGGCTGGATAAGTTCAAGAAGAGATGGAACTTGGCTACACTTAAGATCACGGGAGAGGAGGCAAGTGTGAGTCCGGCTGTTGAGCAGAGTTGGAGAGAGAAGTTGCTGGCGTTGATCGGAGAGAGCTACAGCCCCAAAGACATTTTTAATGCGGACGAGGCAGGATTTTTTTATAATCTTCTTCCTGACCGCACTCTTAGCGTGAAGGGAGAGGCGTGTCATGGGGGGAAGATGTGCAAGGAGCGCTTCACGGTGCTTTTCTGCACCAACAGTGACGGGTCAGAAAAGTTACCTCCCCTTGTAATAGGGAAATTTGCAAAGCCGCGATGCTTTAAAGATGTGAGGCGATTGCCATGCACTTATGGCAACAGCAAAAATGCATGGATGACGGCATCGATATTCAGGAATTGGCTGGTAGGTGTGGATGCACGCATGGGAGGGCAGAACCGAAAAATTATGCTATTTCTCGATCGCTGCTCAGCGCATAATTTGGAGGGGATTCATTTAAGAAACATTAGGGTTGTTTTCTTCCCTCCATATTGCACCAGTAGGCTGCAGCCTCTTGACCAGGGGGTCATTTCGCAGGTTATGCGATTGTATCGGCAGCAACTGGTGCAGTATTTGCTGCGCAGGATGGGGGGAAATGCAACCCTCCTTAAATGGAACCTCTTGCAGGCAACGGCTTTGCATTCCATGGGAAGCCATCTCACCGTCAAACGTAAAAAACTGCTATGCAAGGGCGGGATTTTTTTGTGATTCCATTGCAAGTGAGGAGTGTGTGGAACCTGAGGGAGAAGGGTGGGAGGAATTAAGGGCAGGTTTAAATTTAAACTCGGCGTCTTTTCAAGATTTTGCCCATGTAGACGACAATTTGTTGACCTGCTCTGTGGAAAGTGAGGATCCCGAAGGGGTAGAAGTGTCCAATATGGAGGAAGACGGAGAATTGGAGTTGGTGCGGCCGAAGTCGAGCGACGTATGTGCAGCACTGGATGTAGTGGAAAGATATTTACTCTCATCCGAGAGTTGTAGTGCTGCAGCTATGCACGCTTTCAGGGAAGTGGAGACTGCCGTGTCCCGAGAATTTACGAAGAATTTAAAACAGAAAAAAATACTCGTTTTTTAAAAAATGTTGATTTATTAATAAATCTTTTAAAAAAAGTGTTGTATTTGAAATCATTCCCAATTAAATTAATCCCCTAATCTTTTTAGAGAGAATTTCAACAAAAGATTGCAGCAATGAGGTATGTAGCATGGTGAGGTGGTTTCTATGCACTTTTTTGTGATAGATAATTTATTCGTCAGAGACGGAGCTGGAGTGTTGTTAAGAATGTTAGTGAAAAATATTGGAGTCTTGATTTGGAGTGCCAACGACAGTTAGTGCTTTCTTATGGGGAAAATACTGCTTTCTTTCATTTCGTTTTGAAATATTTGCAACCCGCTCTGTGGTGGTCAAATAGTAGTTTATTAATTGGCGTTAAGAAGTGGCGTTGCTGTCAATATTTTTTATAAACTTAGCGACTCAACAGATGCTTTAGGATAGGCTCATCGAGTATCACGCATTGCAACCTCGAAAAAAGTTGCATAATAAAAAATTGCAGAGGATGTTTTCGTGCAGAACCTGCCAATCAGTGCTAGAAAAAATAACATTGCATTTCCGAGTTATTTGGTGCTTGCCACTGTCAAACATTGCAAAATGAGATGAATGAAAGTGGCCCTTTTTTCCCATAAGAAAGCATTGTGTCGTCGGAGCTTCAAATCAATATGGCCGATTATTAAACATTTGGAATATTTGGAATATCATCCACTTATGTGATATTTTTTCCTGAAAAGATGTAATGGGCATAATTTAGTAGAGTTACTCCGTTTCTGAGCATATGCCTTCATTTGGATAGCCCCGTTGCTCCCGTATAATCTAACAGGCAATGTGCCCCTGAAGTTATGCAATGCCCAATAACCTCCGATCAACGAATTTCCAAATAACGAATAGATGAAAAATTGGGTCCCTTGATATTCGTTAATGAGAGGTTTTACTGTACATACAATGTACAGGTAAACTCCATTACTGTGCACTCCGTTAGAATGCGAAATCCAGTAAACCCGGTCAGTCCATGGACTCCATTTTAACGTGGAGTTCGTTATTATGTGGTATCAAATTTGCACAAGGGGAAAAAAGAAGTTTTTTTATCAAATGTTTTCATTTCGCAATAAACACATATGGGATATGAGGCTTCCCACTTTGTCAGACAAATAACGTATACATAGTACATACAATGTATGTATGTGTACTGTATGAAGAGAAGCAAACATTACAAAGCGGTAACTTATTTGCCATGTGGAGAAAACAACAGTCACATTGATCAATTTATCACTCCGTTATTCTTTTGAATAAAATGTTGCAGCTTGCCTCTTGCTGTCTTTACTTTTACCTTTCGATGCAATGGATCCTCCTTGGTGCTCCGCCAGGTAAGGAAATCCGTTTATATCGCGGTTTGTAGTTATGGATCCCATCCACCATGTTGTAATGGAGTTTACCTGTATGTGTATTGTATGAAGAGAAGCAAATGTTACAAAGCAGTAACTTATTTGCCTTGCGGAAATAATGTCAGTCACATTGATTGCTTGATCACTTCGTTATTATTTTGAATAAAATGTTGCAGTTTGCCTCCTGCTGTCTTTACTTTTACCTTTTGATGCAATGGACCCTCCTCGATGCCCTGCCGGGTAAGGAAAGAGGGTAAATGTTCTTTTAATTTGTTTTAAGCCTGTTTCTTTGTGCTTCTGGATATCAACCCAACTGCAACGGCTGCATTTCGTAAAGCTACACAAAACGAACAAGACGTATAGTTAAAGTTTTATTTTCTTCAAGTTTTTCAGTTTTGTTTTAATTAAGTTTTTTTTCCATTTCACATGAACAGTATTTTCTATTTAAAAAATTATACCCTCTTTGAAATGGTGAAAAGAAAGCAATTTACACTTTCTGAAAAAATTAAGGCTTTGGACCGAATCCAATCTGGAATATCACAAACACAAGTTGTAAAGGATTTAGGCATAAATGAATCGACTGTGAGAGGCTGGAAAGCAAAGGAAGAAGAGTTATGGAGTTCTGTCTCTGATTTTGAAGACCAAGAAGACGCGAATCCGCTTATATCGCAGTGTGAAGTTATGGATCCCATCCACCACATTGTAATGAAGTTTACCTGTATTCATATTCTTGAAGTTCGCAATGTGCAAATGAGTGACTTTTCATCTTGTAGGTACTGAGGGAATGGGAGTGTTGACAAACCTACATCAGAACTTGTAATCGACTGGGCAGGAAATTTGATACATATGGCATTGAAAATGGCTACACTAAGATTGCTGCCTTGTTACAATCTTATGAATAAAAGATTTATTACACTCCGGATTCCACCACCACTGATCAATTCTGTCAGAGAGTAGCTGAAATGTAACATGCAAGCCTTTTTTTATTAACATTTTAAAGTTACTTATAATTGTCGTGCAAACAAATATAATTACTCAATGTCTGTCCATCCCCCCTTTTATCTCTTGAACAGTTTGTCGTAGAGAAATGCTGTAATTGCCATTTTGTTTCTGCCAGGAAACCTATTTTCGTTTACAGGAGTGTCCCAGGTTCAACTGCAGGAGATGATTATATTTTCCCATAAATTTACACAGGATTTTTGATTTCTCAAGGTGCAAGATTTTTTTCCTTATTCATCAAAATACATAAATATGGATCAATTTTCCTTTTTTGTTTTATTTGATGGCTAAAACTATAAAATATCTTATTCTTGCAATGTTTAGATGTTACATGGAAGAATTTGTCAAAAATACGCATTTTTTCAAAATTTTATGGCTTTTTCGCACTCTTTCTGGGTGTTGCCAAGGCAACCTGCATTGTTGCCTCCGATTCAATCAGCAGCTATTAAGCCTTCACATAGATGAAAGAATTGCATTTTTTGCTTCATGTTTTTTATGAAGCATCGAAATTGTTGTTGTAGCAATGTCAAACTTCATAGATTGTAACGTTAATAATTGCAGATAATTATAATTCAGTTAATTGCATGTGGACTGGGAGTTTTTTTTTAATGATCAACCAAATCCTGGAATATTACCTTTTTCATAAGGGAGAAGCAATTAAAATTGCGCATATAAATTATAAAAACAAACCACATTCATAATGTCAGATGTCTAATTTTATAAGGAGAATATAGGCTATTATTAATAAATGTAGTACAAAAAAATTTGTGCGTAATTCATGAGTAAATAAACGGCGCAATATGCATTTCATGAAGTTTCTCATATACCTATATATGTTTGGTCTCACTGGACACTTGGCCCTGTAATTAACTCTGTGTGCTTGGCAATTCACTGCCAATGGGGGACTGTCAAAATATTTAATTATATTTTTTTAAAATCCTTTGTAATTGTCTTAATTACTCCCTGTGAATATTTTTTTGTTAAATCGTCTTAATTATGCAAAAATAAAATTTAAATAACTCTTAAATATCCCGCGAAAATGGCATCCTGGTTGGAGAGAGGGTAGTAAGGGGTATGTGACATCATTGCATGCCTTATGACGCTTACGACCGTACTGAAAGCACACAGGTTTGATACTTCGTCCTGTTGCTTTTCCTGATATCGTAGCTAAAATGGAGAATATGGAAGTTAAGAAGGGTTATAAGTATTGTCTGGTACCTCACTGCTTAAATACAACGTTTAAAACCCCGAGAAAATGGTTCTTCATGCATCTGATATATCGGAACATACAACTGCATTTGTCTGCGAAGATCATTTTAGTGTAAGTACTAGTTATATACACGTAATTTTATTGCTTCGTATTTTAGTTTATGACTTATGTCGGCATTACATTGACATGATGCATATATTTCTGGAGAATGATGTTGAAAGAGTAAATTATGTTTTTATGTTTTAAAGATTAGCATATATATTTTAACAAAACCTCCATAATGTAATATACCTATTCTAAATACAGAAGATCAAACTTACGGAAATCGTTGGGCTATGGGTTTATTAAGCAAATAATTACTGGTGCAGTGCATATATTTAAGTACCAAGTTTTTAAGCAAATACTTTTACAAATGTTACATATTAAGTTAGTTCTGTAATTTAAATATTTTAATAAATTTGTTCCATAATATCCACGACAGCATGGTATTTTGAAGGACCATGTTTTGCTAAATAAGGGCAGTCATGACATTCCACAGACGTGACTAAATCATCTTCTTCATCTACAACTACACTCACTTCATAGCCTCTTTATCTTATTGTGTGTTCAGGGCAAATCTTGCCTTTAACAATCCAAATTTTTCCTTCTCGCTTGAGTTTAACAAATCCAACAGCATTACTAACATAGTCTTTCCTCATTGACCTCAAAAGGAGAAAAAAGCCATGAAAACAACGATGAAATTCACGACATATACAAAAGAGACATGCAGTTATGACAAACACTTCTAGTTTTTCTTTTCACAAGTCTAGGTAATAACTAAGGTAGATAGACACTTAAAACAACAAACTTCACCACATTTCCTATAGACAAGACACACGGAAACTAAGTTTATTCACATTAATTTTTTATAATATTTGTCAATATTTGACCTGATGATGCTGTAAAAGCAGATGATGGTGATTTTTCACCAAAACCGGTCGTGTTTTACTTCATATATTTTGTGGAAATTAGCGAAAGTTTAATATAAATAAAAAATAATATCTAGTATTGTTCATGTTATTTTATTGTGGAATTCCACAAAGTCTCGGCCTTATACTTATCTAACTATATTACTAGATACTAGGACAGTAAGGGAAATAATACATAAATAAATATTCTATAATATTAGTTACAACTAGAGTTGTTTTATTCATTTAATATGGGTAAGCTGTTTTAAGACGTCAATCTATCTTTTACATATCTTCTGCGTTTCATTCGAAATAATAGTACCTACTATTACAATAACAGAAAATGAAAGCGCTACATCGAACTTGTTTTATCAATTAAATGTAATACAAACCTATCTGCCTTCACTCCATGCATTTCAACATCTGAATATTGCTCCCTACGACTTCCAATGTACTGTAAAAGCATGTACGAATCGACATAGGGCAATTTATCATATCTGGCTACATAAAACCCTTCAGATGCCATTTTGCAAAACACAAAGCGAAATAAATGCGAGAAGGTGCAGTACTTCTACCAATATTTCTTCTAAGACGGCGGATAGAGGAAAACAACAGATTTGTCTTTTAAGCTACTACTTCTATATCGGTACAATGGCTTCTAGCATGGCTAGGATGTGCTGACGTCACTAAACACTCGGCAAACTTCGGCTACCTATCGGATGTGATTGGGTTTGGCATTAACTCGACCATTTTAAATAGCTTTTTTTATAAATATCTGTTAAAAATTGAATGAAAAAACTTTATATTTGCCTATAACAGTAGCCATACAATACAACTTCATAAAAGTTTTTGGTAATTCCCGATATATGACAAGTCCCCCATGCCGGGTGGAAGTAACCACATATCTTATTGGTGCTGCAAGCAACGCTGCACTAAGTAGCTAGTTTATATTAAGATTAGGCAATGTTCAATGTATGTACTGTCCTGTATATTAACCCTATCATGGCTGGAATACCCGTAAATGTACTTGTTTTCTTAGTTTGGATGTCATTGGATACAGTGGCAACTACTTAAAACCTAATCTCCCTTATTATATGAAATCTTTTGAGGGAAAAATTCCACTTTTTTCGTCACATGAGTGATATTAGTGGCGAATCAGAACGTAACCCCTTTCATAATCTATTTTTGTGGGGAAAAATTCCCCGGTATTCATGGCCATTTTCTGGTCATAACCTCTGTGAATAATCGAGACCAACTGTACCGTAATATACATAAATCTGAAACATTCTACTGAGTAAATGGACTGGTGAATGATTTGAACTTGTGCTGCTGTTTCTCTCTCACAATTGGTGGTAGGGGCTTGGTAATTATATACAGAACAAAACTTGATATGCCATGCTAGACAGCTCAATTGACCACAGTATTTATCTCAGACTTTTACATTGTAATACCGTCAAATGTAAAGATATCTTGGAAATTTTCTTCCTTTTCCTCCTTAAGAGTTGTTGCCTTGCTACACCTTTGGGCCATAAGATGCAGGGGAATTTTGGGCGGCATTTTCCAGGAAAAAAAGTGCACCTTATGGTCTGGAAAATATGGTATTTCCAGAGAAAGAAATAAAGTTTAAAGTGTCTATAATTTTTGTAATTTTGTTGTACAAACTATTAATGAAACCCAGCCCATGTCTGGACATTATTTTATTCACTTCAGTCAGTGAAAGATTCTTCGTCTGCTCTTTCATCTTAAACTTAATAACAATTGCTTCTGAAGAAGTGCTGCTGTTCAGGTTTTATCCACTTTCTCAGTAAAGGCTTTGATGGTTTTTTAAAAAAAATTCCTGTTGTAGTTAATGGGCAATTATTTGAAAAGTTAGTTAGTTGATGTAGGTGATATTTAAGTGGTCTATTGACCATCATATCAATAGCCTGCAGTTGAGAGGTCATCAAGTATAATCACAAGGTCTGTGTTATGTTAAAAAATTCAAGATATCACATTTTATGCAAAATATCTTTGAAAGCTGTCTAGCACTCGAGTTTCTTGTTTTTGAAAAAGTGCACATGGTAATATATCTCAAACCTCATTAAGCCGCTATTGTCAATTTGTTGGTAATCAAACCTTTTTCATTGCATTTAAAGATGATGCCACAGAATAGTTTTTCCTTGTCAGATTCTTTCTCTTGATTATGACTAAAGATGGAAATTGCTTCCATCAGGTAACACTGACAACATAGCCATTACCTTAGCTTTGTTTGCAATGGTTATCTCTAGTGCTGATTTTACACTTTTTTCAATTGTGGAGTTGGTTGGCACATCGAAAGCACAGGTGTTGTCTGCATTCCACATTGGATAGAACAAGTATCCATGTTCATGCTGTAGACCAGGCATTGGCATACCCTGGCCCATGGTCATTTATGTGGTTCATGTGGCTATAATGTAAAAGGGACCCATAAAATTTAACACATTCATGTTTTTAAAATTCAAATTATCATAATAAAACATTTAATACTGAAATGTTAATCCTAAAAACCTAATTTGGACTTGATTTTTGCTTTCATGTTGCTTAACCTTTAAATGCCGAGCGTATCATATGGGAACGCAAAATGTGACCTGCTCGCTGTCGGCCATACCTATATGGGAACATTTTGTTTGGAAGTCGCTTATAGATGTCATTTTTGTCATAGAGGCATGAAATTTTGAAGGGTTCATCCTTGAGTCAGGCTCTCAAGAATCATTGAGGCAACCATGCCGCCGATTCACCACTGGGGGTGGGAAAGACCTTCCACCAACTGTAAACAGAGATAGAGGGAGTGCGGCAGCCCCGCCCTTCTCATTTCATGTGGACAAGGGGGTAGGAGGGTGACTAGCTATGAGGTCAGCTGCCTTAGTTGGAAGTGGACGAAGAAGCTCTTCTTCCACCTCCTCAACGTCATGGTCCTCAATAGTTATATTCTCCTAACGTCATCTGGTAGGCAGATGACGCATCAAGAGTTTTGTCTTGTTCTCGTGCGAAATCTGATCCAAAATGGGGCAACAGATCTTCCTGCTGTTACTTCCCAAAGCGGAAGACTGAGCAGCATGCAATCGTGTTGCTTGCAGGACAAAGAAAAGAAACACTGTTCGGTAAAGCGAAATCGCTTTTGCTGCCTTGTATGCTCTGAGAGGGGAAAATATACTAGAACAGCGGTGAAGTGCAAAATATGCGATGTAGGGCTCTATATTTTTGTGCTTTGATGAGTACCACACCAAAACAATACTTTAAGAGTTCTAAAATATGTGAAAAAGTGGTGTTAGTTATGTTTTATTATGATTTTTTATACTTGATATTATAGATTTACTCGGAATTTGGGTTGTTTTCTTTTCTTTTAGGTTGAAGGACATACCTGTTATTACCCAAACAATTTTTCTGAACATTACTTTTTGTTTGACTAATTTATCTCTTATAGTTCAGGAAATACAATGTTTTATCTGATCAAAAGCAAGAAAAATTTAAATAGCCAAAAATAAGTCTGGCAGCGAGATTCGCCATAGGAACATTTAAATCCAGTGTTGAAAGGTTAAGGTAACTTCTGATTTGAGTTTAATCTAGCAGGCTGAAGCATTTGGAACTTCCGATGTGGCCGGCTGAAGGATTTGCTTCCACCAATGTGGCTGTCTGTGTAGAAAATGTTCCCCAACCATGCTGTAGACCAGGGGTCAGCAACGTTTTTCTGTTGAGTGCCACTCTTTACCAATATTTGCTATCTGTGGCCATTCTCGCGTGCCACCCTTCAAATAATTTTGTCCATAATGCTTACAAAAAGGTGATTCTTATATTTTAATAACATAATGCAGCTTCATTACAATACGAAGTACAAGTGAAATCAAAGTAAAGTTCTTTTAAATACATATTTTTGTAATTCTTTGAAATATCATGCCATGTAAAATATCTTCGCCTGCCATAGATTGCTGACCCCTGCTGTAGACAGGTGACTTAATGCTGATATTCATTTAACTTTTCAATGTACTCGGTGAGAATTCTTCATGACTATGTTGTTCTTTGACAAATAGCTTTCCTCTCATGAACATTTTCATCCAATCAGCATTTGTCTTGGAATTCTATAGTGGCACCTTAGTGTTTACCTATATTTTTCCATCCATGACACACTTGCACAAATAAGAAAATGTTTGCTGCATGCTACCATTTTCCTCCTCTTCCTTCCCCAACCCTGACTGTCAATCTCTTGCTTTCAATGTGAAATCTGAGCTGGTCTCAGCATACACGATCATTTCATCCTAGCAGGAATTGAAAACAGTGAAACTTAATGTTACCTCAAGACAAATTTGCACCACTAGCTTTCACAGAGGGCTGCAAACTTGGTGTAAAGTTGGTGCAAAGGCTTCCATGGTGTTCAGCTGTAGGCTGCATGTTTTTCACCGCATTGATTTTTGAAAAGACAATTATGTATGCATGTATATGTAGCTTTTGCTCCCGTGATTATAACTGATAAGCATAAAAGTGATTCCAAAGGTGCTATTGCTACAAAGAAGAGATGCACGATTATGCTTGAGGAGTAGAGTACACCTGTAGAGTACCATCCAAGTAGTATATAATATACATACTTAGGGTAATTTCCAACGTAAAAAGATCAATGCGGTGAACCACCGAAAAACATGCAGCCTTAGTGTAAAGTTGCTTACATGAGTAGGACACCCCTACACTACACTATGTCACACAATTCTCAAATGTCCCAAATTGATTGATGATATACTCTCGTAAACAATGTTGCTACTTCAAAGGCCCTCATCCTTATAGTATTCTGTGTATCTGGTTTGCATAGAAGTATAATGGTTCAGTTTTTCTCTCAATGTTTTCCAGTGTGGTACATTTGGTTTGGTAATGCCGAACTTTTGCACTACAGCACAGTTGTTTCTTCAGCACATTTACAAATATTCTGCAGCTACAATACATCAATGTTGATGATAATGCTCTAGAACCTCACTTCACTGCTTACCTATTTTTATGGTAGAAATTTAGGAATTTTTCAATGAAACGCTTTATAATAGGATGGAATTTTATCTCTCATCTCAGAAGTGAATGCCATCCATCTTGGGGTAAAAACATTGACTCTCACATAGTAATTTTCAACTATACAAATACGATGACCGAGTTTATCAGATGTTACAATCAGAGAAAATCTTGTCTTATATTTAGACAAATATGGTATACAGTGTGTTCTTGTAATTCTACCCATATTTGAATTAACATTGCTGGTGATTCGAGTTAACATTGTTCTGACTCAGTGCTGAAGTAACACAAAAAATACTGCATTGATGACTCTCATGTGCATCTGTTGTGCAGCACTTTCCTTGCTGCAGGGGACGACCTTATTTGAGTGGGAAAAGTGTTTTGGATTGATATATTTTTATCAAATTTGCATTGTGATATTTTGTAGCAATGGATCGAAAGGGTGGTAGTTATGGCCTCCTCAAATCCCCACAGCAGTCGTTAAAATCCTCTTAATTCTCTGTGATAAATGCCTTACAAGCTTTGTGAGCTGTACAGAAAGGAAGGTCTGCTGATTGCACTATTTATAAACTTGAAATTATTCTGTGCTATTGGGATAGCTTGAGTTTTTAACATCCACCAATTCTATTTCTGTTTGTATCAACTGTGGCTCGACAAAGTGGTTGTCCTTCTTTGGGGTTAATGAAACTCCCAGTTCAATAAAAACAATGAAATGTTTTATTTACCTCCATTATGGTAAATTTCATTAATTATACAGGAACAGCTATAAGAAATAATTTGTTTGTTGCATTTCTTTTCTAACAATGTCAGCTCATGAACTTGCATTCACAAAGGTGTTCGTGGCACTAAATTTTTAGTAAAAACTCATCATTCTCTATTGTTTGTATGACTACATTTCACCGGATTGGTATTACGTAGATTCTTTTTCTTGTCACCAGAGGTACTATTGTGAAATGTAGCTTTTTCTGATCTTAAAAATGTAGTTATATTGTATTTTTTGTTTATTTTATGCATTTTCTATGTTAATGTAGGGTTTTATTGATTTATTTTTGTTCTGATACCATTCATATCATACATGGCACCATAAAGTTCCATAAAATATAGTATATACTGACCCTTCCTGGGTTATGCAAGACTCGAATTATTCAAATTCGACTTGATGTAAAAACCTCTGAAAAAATATTTTTAAAATCTGAAAATTCCAAGTCGCAGAAAGTTGCTTACAAGGCAAAATGTTTCAGATTTCAAGGTCAAATGTTGGATGAAATTTATCGTCAATTTATTTTTAATTTATCAAACTATATGTAACACTTATTTTACAGAAATTTAAATGACTAGAGAAATTTAATAACAGTATTTAATACGGTCTTAAATTTCATTGCATATCATTATGTATTGTGGTCGTCTTCCTCAAATAGCATGCATTCCGCAGTGTCTTCATGTCTTGTTGTGTTGATTGTGCATAGCTTATTTTTCACAAAATATGTAGCTTTTGCCCCTGCAATTATAACTGATAAGCGTAAAAGTGATTCCAAAGGTGCTAGTGCTACAAAGAAGAGATGCACGGTTATGCTTGAGGAGTAGAGTACACCTGTAGAGTACCATCCAAGTAGTATATAATATACATACTTAGGGTAATTTCCGGCGTAAAAATACGAGTTACGTAAGGGTTTGCAGAACCGAGCCCTTCTATGTTGGGTAATGTCTGTAACGTCTTTTTGTGTTTAATGAGGTTTTGAACTGATTATATTGTATAAAATGGGTTCTTATGGAAATAATAATTCATTTAACATTGTTTTGTTCTCAGTTGTGATTTTCAGAAATGAATTAACAATGTTAATTGAGGACATGTCTGCTTTTTCCAAAACCAGCAAATACCTTTTGTCATGTGGTTGAAATAATTCAAAAAGAAATAGATGAATTTAAGTAAAAGGTGAATGCATGAAATGGATGGATATGGATTTCTTATAGTTTCATATACCATATAATTAAATATGCCATTCTGATTCGCATTGTAGTGTTGCCAAGTAGCATAACCTCCGTGACGTTGATGCAATTTTGTACCATCTTCATTTATTCATTGGTGGTTCAGTGCATATTCTAATTAGCCATAGCCAGTAAAATGAAAACAATGCTGTAAAACTCTCAATTTGTCACATTAAAAGCCATAAAAAATACTTAGAGAAAACTTGTTTGATTTTTGAGCATTACTTTTACTAAAACTAAAAATATTTTGAAATATATCTTTTGTGCACAAACTTTCTATCTATAGGTTTTTATAGATAATAGCTATGCATTAAATTTTAATGAAAATTTTTAACGTAAATAATTTTGAGTAATTAAAAATATATTTGGATGTTATGTCTATAAATTATTTTATTTGCAGATTTGCTGACTGTGAATGAAACATCAGTAGAACCACCTCAAGATGAAAGCAACAGCCTCAACTCCCCACGCAGTCTTGCCTTGGAAGCCACTTTTATCAATCATAACTTTTCCCAGCAAGTTCTAAAAATGGTAGTTTTCGTTTCTAATGTGTAGTAATTTAAATCAACTGTTCTCATTTGTTTGTCATAAGATATAGTGCCATCATATTAACTGGTAATTATAACTCACAACCTCAGTGGAATCATTTTTCTGTTCTCTCTTAAGAATATTCTATAAATTCACTTAATCCAGTTTGTATGTTCATTTGGGAAAGGAAAGTAAAGCAATTTTTTTCAATCTTGTATCTACTGCTGGCTAAAACTGACCTCAAAAGAGGATTATCAGTGTGCTTAAATAATTAAAATCGGATGAGTTAATACTTTTTGTTTAAATATTTTTTTGTGGAATTTTGGTTTATTTTAGGGTGAGCCAAGACTGAAGATGGATGAACCAAACCCATTTATTTCTGAAGATGAAGAAGGAGAAGTTGCCTCAGTGGCTTACAGATATAGAAAGTGGGATCTAGACAATGGTGTTGTCCTTATTGCTCGTTGTGAGCATGATGCTGTTCTTCAAAATGTTAATGGAGAGTTGCAGTACATAACAATCAAAGCTCTTAATGAGTGGGATTCCAAGGTGTGTGGGGTTGTTTTGTATATAGATAAGTCAATATAACAAACTTAACATTTTGTCCTAGTGTCACCTCCCCCTGGTGTGTCACTCATGTCTCCAATGGAGGAAAGTTTGTCTAGTTGGCTCTTTTCTCACATTAAACTCTCTTTTCTCTCAGGGTAGCTATTGAAAGATTTCAATATGCTACATAGAGAAGGTGCTGTTTTAGGTTTTGATTGGTGGAACACTTAAGTAGCAATTTTTAGCCTACTTTCCAGAATGGAAATAGGCTTATAGTTTTGTCGTTGTGTCTGTCTGTTTCCCCTATTAATTTTTGAACCAATAGACTGATTTTCATGAAACTTTGTGGAAATCTCTTGCTACATGGGCTGAGCTCCTGAGGATATTTTTTGTTGCAAAGATTGAAGTCCCGGGTTCGATTCCAGGAACTATCCTTCCCATTTGATTTACCGCATCTGCCCAAATATAAGCCAATGTTTTTTGTCAAAATCTATCATGAAAAAATCATCCCTCGGCTTCAATGCGAGTTCGAGAAAAAATTTGGGGTTAGGGTTGTCTCGTAGTCACCCATAGATAGCAGCACAACTCTCATTGCCGTCACATAAAATGATATTTTTCGTAAAGTAAATATTTGACCTATGATGAATAAATAATAAAGCTAGAATATTGAACTTAGAAACAAAAAAGTAGGGGGAGTTCCACTTATTAGCATCGCAAACGCATGATGGGAGATGCAAATAATCTGCGCGAAACAGAAGTAAGCGTTAAAAAAATTTTGTCGCAAAGTATAAAGTTGCAATACACAAACATGCGAAGTTCAAAAAGGTGGTGTACTTGATTTTCATTGAAAATTAAAAAATAAAATACATGAGTAACTAAGGCTGCAACTGTACTTTCTTAAATATTATCTGGATATTTTTTGAAAAATTTTCCTTCAAAACTTACAGTAATGACAATATCTTGTCTTTAGTTAACTTTATACTGTGAATTGTATTTGATTAATTTAGTTGAGAATTTTTATTATCCATTTCATTTGAATTTCTGCAAAATTATTTTTTCTGCTGCTTGTAGCTGTCTGGTGGAGTTGAATGGCGCCAGAAATTGGACACTCAACGAGGTGCAGTGCTTGCTAATGAACTTCGTAACAATGCATGCAAACTAGCCAAATGGACTGTGCAAGCCATCCTTGCTGGTTCTGATCAGATTAAGTTTGGGTGAGTAATATTATATTACAGCACATCATTTTTATGGGATGTACCTGGTAAAAATTAAGAATCTTTTATAAAGTAAATCCTTGTTAGTTTGATATTGAATAGTTCAGATTTAGGTGTAATTCAAAGTTACAATCATTCCCTGGCCAACATCATAGAGTTTTGTATGCTATTCGATATGGAGAATTATAAATACAAGGTTCTACTCAAAATTTATGAGGATGATCACAGAACAAGGCTACTGATAGTACTGTATTGTCCCGAATATAAAGCAACCTCAAATATAATGCAACCCTATGACTTTTGGAAAGTTTTTCAAGAAAACACTAAACCTCGAATATTACATGACCCCAAAACACAAGTTCCTCGTTCATCCACCCCTTCTCCTGCGAGTGAAAGATTACATCTGATGGTAACTTTTCCTTTGGCATCCTTTTACGATTTAAAATTATGTAGGGAGTCAGTTTTTGCCCGTCGGCCATGACTGTGAGCATAACAGTTATCCTTGATTTCTCATTTCCGGTGGATTGTAACAAAATCGATTTAGCTCAGACTATTTTAAAATTCATGTGATAACTTGGTCGGATTCCTCTGTTAACTTGGGATTTCGAAGAACCTTTTTTCTCAACATGATCAACACCCTTTTTGTCACCCATTGTTAAAATAACAGATGGATAAAAATTCGCTAAGGTAGTTACAAAAAATACGCCAACACTTTTAAGCTTCAATGCAATGACTATCGAGGGGTTCAGCCGCCAATTGAACTCAATCTATTTTCGCCTCGAATGCTATTCAAGTACAATGTAATGTATGTGTAATGTGTCTACAATGTAACAAGCATCTTGTATCTCGTAAACAGACGTGCAGAATGTATGGTGATATTTTGAAACATGATTTTACGATCTTTTAAAATCACTATTACTCAAATATAATACGGGGGCTACTTTTAAAATTTCATTTTTTGGAAAAAACATCGCATTTTATTCGTGACAATATGGTAGTACAAATTTTTCCTGCTAGGTGGTGATAGTTTACTTTCACAAGTATGTCGTACACCATTTTATGTTGTGGCAGTCACATTTATAAAGCTGTTTAGTGAAGACGTGTACAGTGTGTTCTATGATTTTTCAAAAATGAACATTCAAAATAACAAAAGAGTTTGCATCAAGTTTTGTTTCAAGCTTGGTAAAACAGCTTCTGAAACCCATGACATGCAGCAAGACTTGCCAGGAGTATCAGTTACATTAGGGAGGGAAAGAAACCACGAGGAACATAGGTCAGATAAAACGCAATAATGGTAGTGCATTGTTGCTTCCTGCTATGCAAGAGTGCTGCTCACTGGTGGGTCATCTTCTGAGAATGGCTTAGGACAATACCAATGACCCTAACGGCAATCATTGTAGCACCTGTGACTGATTCCATGTGGCGAGTGTTGCACACTGCTGAAAATCATTGTTACATTATGAGCAGTATGCCTAAAGAATGTTGTTAAAAGCTAGTTAGATACCTAGTTAAGAAATAGATTTAGCCTAGGAAAGAAAAAGTGGTTGGATGAAAGGGATGAAGAAGTACGATGAAATTTTTTGTTAAGATGAAACAAAATAACTGAATATTTTTGGCTTAATTTTTTTATCGCTTCTCTTGTTAACTATAAATCTTAGACATAGATATAAAATCCTATTTTCTCAGTATTTTAGCTTGGATAATTGGTGTATTCATGAACTTTTTGTGTTTACTTGCAAAACTTGGTTGATTTTACAAGATAATGAGTGTTGTAAAATTTTGAAAATTGTAAGGTGAGCCTTCTTATTCACCCTTAAAGAATGCCTTGTCTTATAATAGAGTAAATATGGTTGATAAATGGAATGTGTTAGCATTGTTGAAATTAAACTGACCTTAGAAAAAGCTCTTTGTGAATTTAGGCAAAATAGAAAAAGGACGAATGGTGCTTATTTTCTTATTTCTTTTTCCCATAGGTATGTGTCTCGAGCTCATGTAAGAGATTCCTCAAAGCACGTCATTCTTGGTACCCAGCAGTACAAGCCTCATGAATTTGCCACCCAAATCAACTTGAATATGGATAATGCATGGGGAATATTGCGCTGCATAGTTGACATTTGTATGAAACAGAAGGACGGCAAATACCTAATAATGAAGGATCCTAATAAGGTAAAATAATATAAATTTGAATGTAGGTTTCTGCAAATTGAGGATTCATCTGTTTTCCATATGGCTGTCTAAAATCACACCTTCACTTAGGAGTGCAGAAAATCCAATTACATAAACTTTTTTGTGTAGAAATTGTGGAAAGCCTTATGTGAGAGCAAGTTTTTATATCATACTTTAAGAACATACCGTATTTACCTGAATTCAAGATGAGGTTTTTTTCCAAATTTCACCTTGCAAAAACCGGGGGTTGTCTTAAATTCGAGTACGAAGTCATATACCATCAATACATCGTGGTCAATTGATCACTCATCAATTCGTTGTGCTTCGATTCATGATGCATCAATTCATCATACGATAAACTCGTCACGCATCAATACATCTCTCGAAAAACTCATTGCGCATCAATTCCTTGCTAGACAAATTCGTCGCGAGACATTCGTCACAAGACATTTGCCGCAAGAAAAATTGGAAGAGGAGACACCATGATGAATTTTTCGAGAGATGAATTGATGTGCAATGAGTTTGTCGTGCAATGTATTGGCGTGCGACGAACTAACCACAATGAATTGATGTGCGACAAAATGACCGTGACGAGTTTTCATAGAACCGTAGGAGGTATGGTTACACATTTAATCAAGGTTTTTTTAACAAATGAAACAAGATAAAATAATTGTATTTTTCATTGCAAACTTACGATCTGGAATTCAATAAATAAAGACATCTAAATAATACATTTTAAAAATTCCTTTTTTATTAAACCTTCACTTAATTTTTATTTCTGTTTCAGCCAATGATTCGTTTGTATGACATCCCAGATAACACCTTTGACTCTGAAAATGAAGATGCAGATGAGGATGACAGTGGTAAGTGATCTTTTGATGTGAGGTTAGCTCTTATCGGTGGTGTCATTCCAATTTTTACTTTCTCCATATACGTAGTATAGAGGAAAGTATTGTTTTCATGAAAAAATCGATTTCGAGATTTCAACGGAAATACGTTTTGAGGTCCCCTGAACACATTTTGACCATTTTCTTGATGATGTCTGTGTGTGTGTATGTGATAGCTTTTTTGTGGGTGCTCTAACTCAAAAACTATTAATCAGGTCGACGCAAAATTTTATATTTAACATTTTTAGAAAAGTCACAAGAACTAATTAGTTTTTGGTAAAAATCAGTCAACCGGAAGTGGGTGTTTACTCTTGTCACGTATCCGTCATTTTAAAATATTTGCTTTAATATTTGATATATGTAAAAAGGTATTGAAATAAAAGTTGTAGGAAATTTAATTTTCTACAATCTTTGTTTGAAACATTTTTTCATATAATGCATTGTTTAAGAGTTATCTTATATTTTTGCTGCCACCGCCAAACCACCTACCGACGACTATTGTTAATGTTTGACGCTTAGTTACCCCTTAGTAACGCTCCTTTTATTTTCTTAATTGTTGGAGCTTTGTGTTTATATCCAATATCATAAGGCTATGGTTTGAGTTTATTTCTGTTCTTTGCAGTCTAAAATTTTCTCGCAGTTTCTTAAAATGTTTTCACCAGATTAATGAACATTTCTTTGTACCTTGCAGAAAATTATATGGCATTTTGGAGATCGTCTGATAAACAGTATACATAGAATAATGGAAAATATTTTGGTCTCATTCAATTATTGGCAAAATTTGATCCTTTATGCAAGAACACATTAGTCGCATTTTGAAAGGCGAGTTAGCAGATCATTACTGTGGAAAAAATATTTTAAACAAACTTATTGAATTAATGGCAGAAAAAGTTAATTCCAAAATAATTTCATGCACTCAAAATGCAAAATATTTTTCTATAATAGCTGACTGTTCACCAGATATTAGTCTTTGATGATAAGATTTCTTGATTTGACAAATGAAAATGCTGATGCTGAAATCTGTGAACGATTCCTAGGATATACCTCTATAGATTACTCCACTCTCAGATGTTATATTGAAATTGTTGGAAAAGAATAAACTTGTGTTGAAACACTGTAGAGGTAAAGGCTACGACAATGGAGCGAACATGTAAGGCAAAAACAGTGGTGTACATAGTCAAATTTTGGATCAAAATCTGTTGGTATTTTTATGCCATGTTGATGCCGTAATCTGAATGTTGTGTTATGAGATGCAGCAAAATCATTTGTCAAATCCGTCACTTTATTTAGTGTCTTAGGGAGACTGTATT
Source organism: Tanypteryx hageni (assembly GCA_028673005.1). Taxonomy (NCBI): domain Eukaryota; kingdom Metazoa; phylum Arthropoda; class Insecta; order Odonata; family Petaluridae; genus Tanypteryx; species Tanypteryx hageni. Next base: position 207,488,302 of record CM054112.1, read on the forward strand.
CTCTATTTGCTGCCTCAGTTAACCGTTGGAATATCTTAACTTATCAGGTAAAATCTTTTATCTTAAAATGTCTCAGAGACATGCATTGGGAGGTGAAAATTACGTGTAAAAGCTCTTAGGTACCAGATTGGTGTTGCCCATGGTGCATTTGTCACTCTTGCCGAGAAAGAGGAAAGACAACCTCGACATTGCTCATGGAGCTGCTACTCTGTCTCATCAATTGAAAATTTTAGTTTTTAGTTCCATTGGTCATTTGTTATGATGTACTGTTCCAAATTAACATTGTCAGTATGCAAAGTCAAAAGATTGATGTGTGCGAGTCTGTGGAGTTAATTGAAGGTTGTCATGAATTTCTGAAAGAATACAAAGAAAAGTTTAGAGAGAGCTATTTCAGCTGCTACAGAATTTGCTATTGACCTTGAAGTTCAACCTGAATTTCAAATTGTGAAAAGAATAAGATATCTAAAAACATCATTTTGACGATGAAGCACATGATGAACTGATCATCACACCAGAGAAAAAATTTGAAATTGAATTTTTCAACACGTTACTCGATACAGCTTTGATGTCAATTAAAGAAAGATTCGAGCAGTTGCATCAACACGTGGAAACTTGGGTTTTCCTGTACAACATTAACGAATTACAGAAGAAAGAAGAGCTTATGAAACACTGTGGACATCTTCAGATGGCTTTAACTGTTGGTTCAGATGCAGATATCAAAGGAGCTCGTCTAGGTGATGAGTTACTTAGCATTAAAAAATTGGTAAGAAATAAGAAAATCCCATGCCGCTAAATATGTATTTTCAGACAAGAAAGCGAGAAAGATTAACTTTTATTAAAACATTTTTGTGAGTACATATCTTTCCATAGTTGATACTTTTTTCTATTCCACTTAATATATGTAATTTTTATGTATACATCTATTTATTAAGATTATTACACGCCCGTTAAAAAAGTGATTACGTGAAAAACAGGGGGAGCACCTAGTAATGGGGGGGCAAGAAAAGTTTTGCTCAGGGTGACGCAACTGCTAAGGTCGGCCCTGCAGACAGAATGGCAAAAACCATTTTTATGGACTCAAGGGACACCTAAAACGTGTATTTCCATCAAAATCTCAGTCATTTTTTCACGATTACAATACTTTCTCTATATACTATGTATATGAGAAAGTAAAAGAACTGCAAAAGCAGTTTCCCAAAGAACTTTTTTAGAATTTTCATGTAAATTTCAGGACTATTTAACATATATGCATGATTCAACAAACTTCAGATTTGGTGAACAAACTTATTATAACGTAACACTTCATTTTCCTTAGAAACAAAACTAAAAATGAAATGTGAAACCCATAATCAATCAAAAGTTATTTAAAACATTCCTCACTGCAGTTAAGTAGTTGTAATATGATCTTTATTCCTTTTTGAAAGTTAATTGAATGTATTTATGCTTCGCTTTTATTGTTGTAGCTACATAAACTAAATGAAACTACCATATAACAGACCCATATAGATAGTTCATAAGGGTGCATAAGGCAAATGGACTCCAAAATCAATAGGATTCATTTCTTGTAATGTCAAAATTATGTGCACATACGAACAAAGCGAAAATGTAAGCGGTTTTTTTAAGCACAAAGAAAAATGGAGCAGATCTCATATAATTTAACATTGCAATGTTTTTAAGAGACAGTAGAATGTCATTTAAAGTTGCAAGCACTTGACTAGCTTATGATGTATTTTCTATAGTGTGATATCTATTATATGTGAGGTTACCATAACCCATTAAATTTCATTAAATATTTTTGTGATGTTATTGAATACTCATATACTAATTCGTTCTTTCTAGGTGATAAGGCCACAGAAGCCTTTCAACCTTTGTATCCATATTCCAGTGTGAAGCGAATCTGAGACATCATGAAATGAAATATATTCACAGAATACCTGTGTCTGATATCTAGGTAAAACAAATTGAAAATTGGCTTTGTTTCCATGGTTTCCTATAAATTGGTGTTGGAACTGTAAAATATTCCTGAAATTCATCAATTCCAATTTGCTGTTAATTATTGTATAATTTCAGTGAATTATGTTTATCCATGGTAAATGCTTTCATATTTCTCATTAAAACCTGGAAAGAATACTGTGATCAAGTGTCATTTATTTCAAGTTTATCCCATGTTCACCACAGTATAAGATGACTCGGAATGTTATAGTAAAGTCATACCTCTGGATGCATTCCTAGAAAACAGAGCGCTATATGAAACAGTGCTGTAAGAAGTTAACATTGATCTGATGGAGATGTGTTTCCAGCTGCACTATTTCTTTCCTATGAGCGATATGTGACGGCTTTTGTGATATCTGTAATAGCACTAATATTGTATACAGAATTAATGTATTAAAACACATTTATAAATAAAAAAGAGGAGCTACTGCTGGGAGGATGGGCCAGACTGTGGATCACACTTGAAAATTGTAGGCTTCTTGAGGTAAGCATCTAGGGTAGATGGCCTTTCTCACTTTTTCTCCTCCTTAAGCATTTCCCCATAGCAGAAGATGGCTGCAAGAACAATTTTCATCACTGCACTGCTGCATTCCCAATCTGGGTCATTATCTGAGAACATTTCGAAGACCCCATTGACATCTGATAACAGGATTGTTGTCAAATTCCTTGTGGGTATAGCAACCTTGGCACCTTCATCTTCTTTCTCAGCGTGCTGCTTATCTAGCTCCTCAAGTTCCTCATTGGTAAGGGCCTCTGCATGGGAATGCAGCAACTCCTCCACATTGTTGATGTCAACTTCCTCTTGTTCACCTTTGTTGGCCACCTGTATGATGTCACTCATAATGGTAGGGTCAGCATCCTCAAACCTCAGAAGTCGTGACATGCCTCTTGCCACTATTTGTGGCATATTGTGCATTTGGTTGGATGGTAGACCACTTCCACTGGCACTGAAGAGCATAGAGTGTTGAGGTTCTCTGGGTAACCTGAGGCATTGTCAAGCAGTGACAATGCTCTAGTTTTTTCCTTCGTACACATACAACTGCTGAAATGTCAACTGTCAGTGTTTCAGAGTGATCAGGAATCATGGGTTTTGTCTTTAAGTTACCCCCAGTATTACCACCCAGCTGGAGCGTCACTCGATCTTTGGAGGCTTTGAACCCTGATGAATATCATATTTTATGGTGTATAAGATGCAATTTTTTGTTGCAAAAGTATCCTAAAATCATCCTGCGTCCTACACAATGAAAGCTTTAATGCTGATAAGATATTTCACTTAAAATCCCTTTTCAAATTCTTGCAACACTTTCAGTATAGAGAGAAGTTTTCTAAGCAATGCATAAAACTCAACACCTGCAATCATTCTTTAGAATTCTTATTGTTACTATTTATAGCAATTGTTTCAGTGAATTATTTGCAACCGATCAGCAATAGATTCATTCCATGGTAAACAAAGGAAAATTTTAAAGAAAGTTTCGGGATGTGGAGCTTTATACCCAAACATGCTGCTTGTGGAAGGAAACGAAAACTTGCAACGACTTTCTAACCGAAAAATACACTATCCAAGTTTTTCTCACAGCAGAATTATTGGAATATGAGCCAAAACTGGATGATGCCTTGATATCAGCCGCACTAGGGCATTTTTCTCACAGACCCCTGGTGTTACCATAGCAACTCATCAATAATAACAATAATGTTCCTTTAACTTTTTTATTTGTTGCAGTGATTATTTAATGTTTTTTATGTCACATCCATTGCATTTGAATCACTGGCCATTTAGAGAAGTCCTAATAAATTTTAACAATTATCTCACATTTGTGGATTTTTTGATCCTCTGCATCCTTGATCTGGAGAAAAATTTGGAAAAAAGTGCAGCTTATATGCAAGTAAATACAATATATTTTCAAAATTATTAAAATTTGTTGTTTTTTAACCACTAATGTATCTTATGTCTTTATTCATACAAATTTGTTTTGATGAGCAAACATTTTTTTAAAACTGGAAAATGGTCATCTTTAGGGTTGCATCTAATACACTGGTAAATATAGCACTTCTTTTCCCAGGAAATTTAAGTGCTTGAAGGTGTAAATATAAGTTCTGGTGGCTACTTGCCATTGTCGATGATAACCACGAGCATGCTGGGGAATTCACATGCTACCTTTTTGTCTGAGCATGCATCCACACTAGAGATGCACTATACAGTTAAGTGAGGTATTTGAAGTTCTTTGACAAATCTTAACTTGCCTAATATTTCTCTGTAATTGATCCCTCACCTTCTAGTTCTTGAATGTTGCTGAAGGTGAATCATGCATTCTCCAAGATGGACAGTCGGATATCACAGCAGTGTAAACACATGAATGTGGAAAGTTCTCAAAACTGGTGTAGTCAGACATTAATTGGTTTAGCACAAGCCAGTAAACACCACTCATTAGTTGAATGTTCAGCTCGGAGGATAGCAAAGCATGTTGCATGTTTCCATGCTGCTCTGGAACGATGAGTGATATAAGGAAACACCATTGAAAGAAGTCTGTAATATTAACACATTTTTTTGTCGGCAAAATAATTTCCCCCTGTAACTAGAACATTGAGCCATGCAGAGTTTATCTCATATTACGTGACTATATATCTTGGTTTTTTTAGTGCTAATATAAGGAAAAAACTCCTATTTATGTAAATAAAGTGCAGAAAATAAATATAGGACTCCTAAAAAATTGATAACAGTGGCCAATTTCTTTTAAGAAAATATATGCTCTTCATTTCTCAGATCATGCAGTAATATTTTTCACCCATCAGGTCGGTGACAGTTGAAATTATTTTCCTTGGAAAATACTGCAGCGTCTCATTCCAAGTGATTTTCTTATAGGACCATAAAACATGATTTTTTTGTCATAAGGACTCTTAAGTGGACAGCTTTTTTGCTTTGTAGTAATTGCTGTACACAGCAAACTCTAACAGGTATATCAAGTTGCTTGATTTTCCTTTAGAAGCTTCACAAAAAAGTTGTCTTTTATCAGTGTTCATTGGTGTTGAGGGTCTTTGAAAACTTTTTCTGATCCTTAATTTCTGGATCTCTTAGAAAGAGTGCCACAACCTTTTTTCTTTCTCCAATATTGTCTGCAATTGGTTTTAGACCCCATTTGGATTGACAAATGCCAGAATCTTATTTCTCATTCGTCAGCTTTTGAAAGGAGAAAATTAATATTGATCTTTCATTTATTTCACAAGTGTCTTATACTTATTTCCCTCCTCCTAGCACTTTGCAAAAATGTGTAATTAGAAATATCTTATTGGCAATTTTTATTAATTTTTTAGGAGTCTTATTTTTATTTATTTTTATTTAAATTGCTCATAAACAGCACTTTATGGCCTTTTACAATGAGTGCAATAATGCTGACATATGTCCATGCCTTGGCAGGATTCAAACCTGCGACCCTAGCATTGGGAGCTGGACATGCTAACCTCCCTTCTACCAAGGCCAGCATACTTATTATACTTATACTTATTTCCTGCACTTTTGATGCTTGATTTCCTGACTAGTGCAATGAATATTAGAGCTATTCAGTTGCTGGTGTTTAATTATCCACAATATTCATATCTGAACCATGAAAGAAATAGAATACCTTGCCTGTGTCTAATTAATTCCACATAAAAACTTAAAACATGACCTGTGCATGCTGTACAACAGATAAGTTAATATTAGGACAATTTTTGGATTAGGCGATATACAGTTACTTTTTCTTGCTTTCACTATAAGTGATTTAGCATCACTTGATTCTACCTTTAACTATGGTCATTTTATTTTGGGAATTCTCCCATTAAAAGGATACTAACCTCATACAGTACCATCTCATTTTATATATGAAATAGTAACCTAGTTGAAGTTGATGAATACCACTCTTGATTAGAAATAATAAAAGCAAAATGGAAAAGTGTACTCCATAAATGGAATATGAGGAGATTTTAAAGGCATTCTTTATGGGAAATGCATATAAAATGGTATCGAAAGATTGGGCAGTTCTTGAATTTTTATCTTCTCAAATACAATTTGTAATTATGTGGCCTGGCAGAATTTTTTGTGGTTATTGTTGTCCTCTATTTGAATAAATCTTTTTATCTATACCTCACTGGTCATATAAGTGCTTGGGAGAAAAAAATATGGATTTTTAATTGTTGTTTGATGAGAGGTCTTAGCAATTGATGTAAACAAAACATGCGATGTTATGCTTAGAATTTTATCTCCAAAACTATAAGCCATAATTATGTGGCCTCGCAGACTTTTTTGTGGCAAATGTTGTCCTCTATCATAATAAATATTTTAATCTATGCCTAGCGCTAGAAAGAGAAAAATATAGTTTTTAATTGTTAATTGACAGATGCACTTCAAAATCATAATTGGGCAATAAATTTTAATAAGGATCATTTATACTTAATTAAAATCTGCCCAGTGGTTTAAGAGATGAAAGTTATGACGGACGGATGACTACCGCTTCGATGGTAAAGAATGCCTAATAATGAGGGAAGTACATGGTAAAAATAAATTGTTGAAGAGTGTTTGTGTGTCTACCTTGAACTACTAGAAAGTAAAAAGCAAATTTGTAGGATTCATCCTAGGAAAGGGCAAAAAATGTTGAAAAGTTGGCACATTAGAATTTTGAGATATTGGAAGATGGGAGAACATAAGTTGGATTGAGAGCAGAAAAATTATGTATGTATTAGGATGAGGGAAGAATTTATGAAGAGTAATTAGTTATAGAAGAAATTTTTTTAAAATTGAGTAAGTAGAACCACTAACTTTATTAAACTGCGGCCGTTTTAACACATTACAGCATTATCAGGGGACTGGTGGTGTAAATTCTAGGAATCTAGGGCCTCAGGCTAGATGGTCTTGAGCTAATGGAAATAATAATTCTCGTATCTTCCAAGTACATTGCAATTTGTAATGAATACATTTATCCTATCCACTCCTCCATTTTGTCAATTACCTCTTTCTATTACCTCTACAAATTTCACTCCACTAATCGTTTTCTTGTGCTCTCCCTTAATTTTCCTTTTCCCTTTTTTTCTCATTTACCATTAGCTACATTTATATATTGTTATCAGTGGCAGAACTAAGCCAGGTGGACCGCATCGGCTGTGATTAGTAGCTATAGATACAGTAATGCCCCTTGAGAAACACAAATTCAGTGACATGGACAAGCCTATGATAATGGCTCTAATTTGTAAGACAAGTAATCTGCAAAAATGAATTATCAGCACGAAGCCATCAAAATCAGTATGGTACTGAATAAATAGGTATGGTTGATTGCCTTAGTCAAGGGGGATCCACCAATTTTTCTTGTTCCACCATTGATTGTTATCTCATCTTATTTATCCTAATTTGCCCTTCTTCATTTAAAGGCTATGTACCTAAATTTGAGCTAAAATTTAAGTCAACATATCAGTGCTGTAATGCAGTGAAACTGGTTTTGAATTTAATAAAGCTAGTGGTTTTAAAAGGTTAATTTAAAAAAAGACTCATGAAATTATGCATGCAATGGTAAATTATATCGGAGATAGAAGTAGGCAGGGTAAATTTTGGGGTGCGAAAATGTAAGTTTTAATCATATTTAGCCAAAGGGAGCTATATTATCTTCAAACTTTCAGTTCTTGCCAGCATCTATACAAAAATAGATCATGGCAAACTGATTCCTAAAGCAACAGATTTTCCTATAGAAAAATTTAAATAGTTTATTTTTTTGCCTTCTAATTAAGTTTTGAGACCATGCAATTCTTCACTAAGCTCTTCTAGGTGATTGAAGAAAGATTGAGGGCAAGGAGTTTGTGAGGAACTAGAACTAGATGAGTCCATCCTGTTGCTGTTATTGAGGATACTATCAAACCATTGTAAGATATAAATTTCAGAGAAAAGTGCTTGAGAGAGTCTTAAATGAAAAAGAACTGGTATAATGTATTTAAAGAAAATAAGCTGTTGTATTATCATTGTTAAACTATATACAAGAATGGGTAACAGAAGTACAATGGTTATTTTGTTCTACTTTGTGCGTTTACTCAGAGGAAGTCCAGTAGAGCAATGCTGCTGTACAGCTCAAGGTTATTTCATTATGAACACCAACACGTTTCTTTGCAACATTGTTGAAAAAGACCTTATAGGAATCCATCTGAGTATCATCATGTGCATGAGCTCACAGATTTGAGTACCCCTTCAGTTTCACTTATTTTTAGAAATTAATAGTCTCAAAAGTGGCTAGTAATGTTTTACCTGATACTTTGACAGGTTTTTTCATGTCAGATATATGAGGTTTATAATTCTAATTCTTTATGTTTTAAGTAATGAATTCTTTTGTTTTGATTTTCTGTATGTTAGTTTGGGCGTTTTCTGAAGTGTGACTGGTCTGATTAATGATTTGAGATGTTTATGGAAATCCAAGCATAAAAACAATATAAAATGTGTTTAAGTTAATGTATTGCATGTAAATATACTATAACTCTCTTCTTTTTTGCCTGGTCACTAAGTTAGAAAAGGAAAGAAATGATAGATACCTTACTCACCCCTCTTGCTCGGGAACCGGCCTTGATGGGGCAGGTACTGTTATGAGAATTAAATGACCACAGATTGCACTAAAAATTGTTAAAATTTTGCTGTATTAAATTGTCATTCTTATAAGAACAGTATGTTTAAAAAAAGTACTTATGTAATAAATATCTAGTGCCTTTTGTATTATCAGGTCTTGGTACAACCTGATATTGTTTCAAGGAAAGAGTCCCTCCTCTGCCATACTTTTTTGTAATGGGAAACCAAAAAAATTAACCATCTACTGATTATGCCATCTTAGCTGTTCAACTGTTTAGATTTTACTGCAAGTTCATTTAGAAAGGTAGTTTTTTGTTTGTGCCTATAAGTAGAATTTCTAGGATTGTTTTTGATTAGCCAAATTCCTTAAAAAATGCTACCCATTAACTTAGACAAGTTAATTAAGTGATGTAGAGTGATCCAGCAATGCTCCAATGGATGTGGAGGCCTATCATGAACCCTAAAAATGTAACATTAGCCATTTCTTTAGCAGTTTTTTCTCTAATATATCTGTAAATGACAAATTTTTCAACTTTTAAATATGCATACTAGTTTGCTATTATGTGTAATTTTCTATATATTTAATTATGATTTGTATATAATTGATGCACCTAGTAATTATAAAAATTTCTCTAATATATTTTCGTTATTATTATTGAAAATACCAAATATTTGAAGAGACAACGGTAATGACAAAATAACATGTAAATATTGTACTTCAGGCTTTATTACTTTTGAATGTGTAATGTTGATGTGTATTAATTAATAAAAATTCTGGTGGTATGTTATTCTTTATTTATCAATCATTTACACTGATAACGTCATTTTGAATTTCCTGAAAGAAATATTTAAAATTATATATGAATGATCGAGAAAAAATAAAGCATTATGGCTATAAATTTTAACGAACTATTTAAAATATTAATACAAACGTATTTTGTTTCATTTAAAATGGTCGTAGATGTATATTGTAGAGAGTTTAAATTATTATCAGCTAATTTACGATAATACAATATGCAGTGCGCTTAAAACACTTGAGTTCAAAGATCCAATAAAAAATTATCATTTAAGTAATTCACTTTTGCTTTTAATTACCCACTTTTTTGAGAATAAAAAAAGTTGGAAGAATCATTTCCAAAGAGAAAAAAATTAAACGTCAATCGGATTCGAACACTAACCACTACGATGGAAGTCCAACACTTAAGCGCTAACCCAGAAGACCTTTAACAGACCTCGCTTAAAAGAGAGCATTTGAATTAGTAAGCGTAAACTCAGGAGAGGGGGGTAAGAGGGGTGGAAGAGGGGAAGTTAGAGTGACCTCGACCAACTTTCACTTTCGTTTTCTTGGATTTTTTGAGCAAAACGCGAAAATCTCGAATTTGACCTAGATTCGGGCCAAAAACTCACTCCACTCAGGATTTGACCTTCAATTCACCTACAGTGACCCAGAAAACTCACTCCCCTCTGGAATACGACCCTCAGCGTAAGATAGCAAGCCCAGGGCTTAATGGGTCTCAGAAATAGCCTGGACATTGCCGACCTGTCAAAAAGGGACATCTTAAAGTTATTTCTTAGGGTTTCCGTCAGATGGTGTTGGCTCCCAACGCAAGGGTCGCGGGTTCGAATCCTGTGTGTAGGCATGTGTTTTTCATATTACATTGACGTAGATATTATAACATCAGTAATTATTGTAACTGTTAGTGTTAAGCGAATTAGTTGTTGGATTGTTGGCTTAATGCACCTCGGAAATATCCTCGACATTGCTGGCCTGTCAAAAAGGGACCACTTAAATGCATTTCTTATGCGTATCGTCAGATGGTGTCGTAGAGGGGTGGTTACCGTGTATGGCTCTCAATGCAAGGGTCGCGGGTTCGAAACCTGCCGAATGTATATGTTTTTCATATTATATCGACAAATTACAACATAAGATATTAAAACTGTTAGTGTTAAGTGAAATGTTATTAGTATAGGATGTTTAATGGGGAAGTTGTATTGAACTGTAATAAATAGGTTCGTGGATACGTTTTACTGATAAACTTCGAGAAGCTCAATGTTTATAGTAAACGTTAGCTTGTTGGCAGAATGTCGAGTTACTGTTTCGAGGGTCTGGGTTCAATTCCAAATTCGGTTTACAATTTTTTTCTTATATTTTTTTCGGAATCTGTTTCCCTGATTTAATAATGTTTTGGATTTAGATATCTTTTACTTTCGATGCAAATATTGATAAATTTCCATTTATTATATTGTATTCAGAGAATGCGCCGCTACAAATTAGAAATGAGTACGAAATAAAAACGAATGTCTTTAATGCAAATTTTATTTGCCAAAAGATTGCATTTACATCATACATACAGGTTAAGAAAGAAATTCCTAGTACCGCATTCGCACACAGGAAATCACCGCCGAAAATAAAAATTTTCGCTAAAAACACGTAAACAGAGCGAATGACGTAAAATATTTAATGCTGTCCATTGCTACCACCTCCCATAAGTTGATTCTTCTGCCTCAGGATATCTAATAACATTTCTCTCGCCGCCCATCCACCGCTACTCAGCTCCTCCTTCGACATCGTGCTTCTCGCCTTGGTGGCCGCGAAGTCCGCTTCTTATGTGCTGAAGATGCCGAATGCCTTGAGTTGTAATAGGCAGCGGGTCAACGTACTCAACGAATCAACGGAAGAACGATGCAGTGGTCCGCAGTGATAGTGAAGTAGAAGACGACATCCTACGAATAAAACAGAAAGAAAAGAATACATAATGCGACTAAATTACTGTCTACTTAATGGTAAACATCAATTCTTATGCCTCACAAAATAAATAGTAATCGATTCTCACATTATTGGTTTTATTTATACTTTTACTCTTGTGGAAGAGGTAAGGAAATATGGAGATTGTGAGCTGAAGGTTCGCAAGTCATCCGTAGGATGTCGTCAAGTGCATTAAAACTTCAGAAAACATCGACTTGGAGAATTGATGTTTTCACTTGCTTAAATAACTGCAGGAGGAACCAGGAGAGGGGAATGATTTGTAGAGTGTTGCGAGTGCTCAGAAGATAATATTTAGTTGCAGGTTTATACTTAGAGCAGATTTATAATAGGGACAAAGAAGACTATACTGTAGCGTGGCAGGTATTGGAAGTCACATATTTCCAGATCCCAAGGAAAAAAGAGCGCACGTGAAAAATAAAATTCTTTTTATATCTTACCATTCCTGTGTGGACTGCGAGATCTCGGGATCCGGAAGTTTTTACAGAAAAGTTTTTTTTTGAGAATGCAGGGTAGCGGCCTCGACCAAGAAATACGAGTAACCCCCAAGCTCCTAAATGAAGGTGGGAACGGGCAAGAGCAGCGCCAATACAAATAGTAAAACATCCGATTCAAATTTTCATTAACTTTCACCACTCGCTTTACCCTTCAGACGGGTGCCATCCGCTGGTAGTGAAAGCTCCCGTTCCACCGCTTACTTGCGCGAGGCCCAGGAACGGAGAGCATTTAGATGCGGCCCTGTCTCCCCAGACGAATTTATTCAAATCGACGCCATTAAATTAGTATTTTGAGGTCGCCATCAGCCATTAAGGATATTTTTTGGCTAACCCATTTAATCATCTAGCGAACTATTTGGAAGTTCGCAAAACACTGCTCTGGTGGGATTAGTTAGTAATCAGTCCGCTGAATGATAATCATATTAAGTTAATTAATTTCAGAATTTGATTCCTTAGATCTCTGGAAATGAATTTTAAAGATAGCAATTACTCATTAATTAGATAGGAGGGATGATCGGGAAGTAAGAATACAAGGGCCCTAATAAGTTAATTAAAAAGTAGCATTTCCACGACATCTCCCCATATAGTCCTGATCTCGCCCCAGGTGAATATCACTTCTTTGGACCTCTCAAAAACATCTTGATGGTCGCAGATTTCATGACAATGCTGAGATTCAACGTAAAGTTCGCTTTTGGGTCACAATCAGTACACAAAGCCTCGATTTCTATGCTACCGGTGTAAGTAATTTGATTTTGCGTTATGGCAAATGTCGCAACCGACAACCGGAGTACGTGGAAAGATATTTTGTTAAAGTAAATTTAAATGTGCATTATAATCATTTGTAATTAAGATGTCCATTTCAAAATACGGACCTTGTATTCTTATTTTACGATCACCCCTGGTAGTATACTATTCAATGAGTACATCTTCTCTTAAGAAATAATTTATAATCAATTAGCTAATCAAGTGAAATGTTACTGTACTCATCACTTCATAGGATCACTATATCTAACTCAAGAAAATTATTTTTTTTTAAGGCTTTGACTCCAACGATTGTAAATCAGGGAGTCATTTTTATAAGTCATGAAAATTGAATTGTTAGAATCATACTTTACCATTATATTCAAACAGTGCTTTTAGGGATGAATATTTTTGTTTATTTCTAAAGCATCGTGTAAGTAAACACACACGCACGCACGCGCACACACACATATATTGATGTAGCCGCTTTGGATAATATTCCACTTTGTAAAAGTAAAATAAGAAATATTTTTACTGTATAATAAAAATGCATTTGAATTGTGAATTAAATGAAAAATTTAGTATGGAACTGTTTCAAGTATATAAACTTATCAGATCCCAGCTGACTCCATTCTCGTATTTTTATAAAATTTCGTACCATGATTAACTCGGTAAGTAACGTTTGAACAATGAATTTTCCAACTAGCTATCAATCAAACAAACAAGGAAAAACTAAAATATGTTAAAGCACAAGAGAGTGGCGTCACACAATACAAAACAGATAAAATGGTGGGGAATAATTTTGAAACGAGAAAAAAGTCTGCTATGACCAGGAATCGAACCCGAGTCTTCCACTTGCCGGGCGGATATTCTACCATTGAACTATCGTAACAGATCATTTTTCTCGTTTCTGAACGCGGATGTTTTCTTGGTTGGGATAAAATGGTGAAAAGCAATCCTCAATTAATAAGGTAATCACAGCTCACTTATCACGTAAAGAGACACAAAACAGAAACACAAAATTACCCCGTTACTCACTGCTCACCTAATATATTTAACACGCAAACATTTTTACATAACCAAGGTTTAATATTATTACAAGTATCTTCGTAAACACAAAGGCAATGTTTCAATTTTAAAGAAATCTGGTAAAAATTCCATTAATGCGTTAGATTTTAAATAGGAAAGAAAGACACAAGACGCTTCAAAGAAATCACTCCACACTTTAAGCATGGCGGATTTGGAAAGTCATTTGAGAACAACCCACCCAATCACGTTCGATAATTTATAATCAATATAATCCACGCAATAAAAATAATTGTTTCGCTTGTGCATTTTTAAAAATCAAACCCGAGCGGGAGAGGAAACCTGCAGTATATGCAACGGTGCCGTACGTCCGTGGCACCACCGAGAAGATTGCCAGGATACTACAAAAGTATGATGTGAAAACCAGGTTCACTTCAGTCAAAAAGACCTCAGATCTCCTCCCAAAGGCTAAGGACCGATTACCACCACACATGTACGAGGGGGTCTAACAGATCAAATGTACCTTGCGGCAAATCGTACATCGGCCAAACAGGGAGATCTGTCAAGTGCAGATTAAAAGTGCATCGGAGGGCAGTGGAGAAAAAGCAATACCGCCTCTCTGCCGTATCTGAATATGTGTGGTCCGAGCCAGGACACAGCATTGATTTTGACAACACCAAGGTCATCCATAGAGAGGGCCGATATTTTTCCAGGATAATACGGGAATCAATTGAGATTTTAAAACAGACAATAAACTTCAATAGAGAGGATGGATACATTCTCTCTAACACATGGAAGAGGGTGTTCCAGCAGCCAATGGAAGCCAACAATGGAACGGCCAATCACAACACACCTCACCCGACCGACGTGGGTATAAACAACAGCCGTATTTCTGCGAACGATTGCTAGATCTACGAACGAGGCACAGGCAGTCAAATACCAGCAGCGAGCTCTGGATAAGGTCAACGCCTGGTACTGCAAGTGGAGAGTTGCAGTAAATCCATCTAAAACCGTCGCCGTCATGTTCCGTGCCCTCCCTCGAGTGCAACCGACAGCCACGCTCACCCTGCAGGGGCACGCTATCCCATGGTCCTCGGAGGCTAAATACCTCGGAGTGACCATGGATAGAGGGCTAACCTGGCGTCTATACATCTCCGGCGCGAGAGGGGCTGCAACAGGTGCAGTACGCAGACTTGGCCCTATCTTTGGCTCCAGGGAAGTCACCCTGGAAACCAAGGTTAGGCTATATAGGGCCTGCGTACTGCCGATCCTCACCTTTGCCTCGCCGATATGATCCGGCGCGGCAGCCACCCACATCAAGAAGATTGCCGTAGTGCAAAACAATGCGCTACGGATGATCTTAGGGGTGAGCTGGAGGAGCTTCGTCCGAGTGACGGAGCTCCAAGCCACAACAGGGGTTGAGCCTGTAGAACGCGTCCTGGAAAAGGTGGTCAGGGCATTCTACCGGAAGACCGCTGGCTCACAGCATGCCCTCATACGGCAGCTCTCAGGGATCCACGTGATGCCCTGGGACTGGTTCAGGCGCCCGATAGCGTCGATGGGGGCGGAATTCTCTCCTCTGCCCAAGCGGCTGAGGCGGCAGCATTTCCTGCCGCCGCAACATAACCTGTAATATCACAACCTGCAGAAACCTTTTCAAAACCTGGCAGGCTTATAGCTTAGCTGGCAGCCTGGAATGGGGAAAAGGCCACTGCCTTTTCTCTAACACCCACTCTGCAGACTGCGAACGATCAGACCTGAAGATGCCACCTGGAATGGAGGCGAAACAGTCGTCACTAGAAGAAACAACACGCGGTAGAATCCCGAAAGCCTTGGAAAGAGTATAAAATATGTTAATACAAAAATAGTTCTGGAAATTGGTATCTTATATTATTAGCAACAACTCTTCTAAGCTAATTAAATATGTGTCATTTACAATTATTTATATGTATTTAAATGTTTTCATTGTAATAAATAAAGAAATTCATGCTTCTGGTTGTTTTATTAATATGGTTAAATCCTAAACCCCTATATTAAATAAGTAATCAACTTGTTAATTCAAATGTACCGCCAAAGCCTGTTCTGCAGCTTGGGTTTAAATTAGGCTCGCTTTTGCTCTGGTTGGCCGCTCGATTGCACTGCCACATATGTATTACCATTGGCCTTATAGGAGCAGTGCTTCTAATTCTCCTTCTTCCGTGGTATTGTATTGTAAAATCTGAAGATACATCTGAGATAAAGAATTAGAAAAGGGCGGGAGGAAAGAGATGAAGAAGACGGAGAAAAAGAGGGAGAGCTATGAATTGTGACAGGAGGGAAAGAGCGAGGGAGGGAGAGAGAGAAGGGGCGAGAGAGTGAAAGGGAGAGAGAGGGAGGGGGAGAGAGAGAGGGAGTGAGAGAGGGAGAGAGGGAGGGAGGGAGAGAGGGAGGGAGGGAGAGAGGGAGGGAGGGAGAGAGGGAGGGAGGGAGAGAGGAAAGGAGGGAGAGAGGAAAGGAGGGAGAGAGGGAGGGAGGGAGAGAGGAAGGGAGGGAGAAAGAGATAGATAGATAGATAAATCGATTTATTGTCGTGGGCCTTTATAAAACCCATGGGACAGAAATTCCTACATTTAGTTGTAACACTGTGGGCAAAAATATACAATGAAAAAATATAAGATAATTGATAAATACAAAAAAATACATATTTCCTGCTGTAGCGGACGAATCGCCCGTAAAATACATTATGCAAAATACAAAATAAATACAGTAATACAAATGAATACAGTAGAGTACATTATGCAAAAAAATATATGTTGCCTTAGATTCGGCTGTTTATTTTTACTCTATGATAACATTAAGTCGCCGTTGAGAAGAAGTTCATAGACTTTATTCTTAGAAGTTTTCATTGACTTAATTTTTCTTAACTCTATGGGAAGGGAATTCCACATTCGGGAAGCAGTTACCACGAATAACTTGTTCATAATGGTAGTGTGATGTTGGGGAATATGAAGGTCAATGGAGCGATACCTGGTGATTCTATTATGGGCATCGGTTTTGGGGATGAATCGACAGAAAAGGTAGGGCGGGCAGCTAGTTGTAAGAATTTTAAATAACAAAATGATGAAGAGGTAAAAGCGACGCTGCTTGATTTTAAGCCAGTTTAACTGGGCAAAAGAATCACTGACATGGTCCCATTTTCTTAAATTACAAATAAATCGAACGGCCGCATTCATAGATACCTGCAATTTATTGTTATTTTCCTTATCAGTGTTTGATAACAGCGGGGCACAATAGTCTAAGTGCGGAAAAGTTAGTATTTGAACAAGTATAGTTCGTGTTTTAGGCGTTAAAATGTCTTTAGCTTTGAATAGTTGGTGAAGCGGTACAAAGCATTTACTTTTTACATTTTCGCATTGCGCTTTCCAACTAAGGATATTGTCCATAATAACTCCTAAGATTTTCTCGTCTTCTTCTTAAGGAATGGCATGGCTTCCTATCTGTATTTTAGGAATGGAAGAAAAGTCAACTTGTGTAATTTGTCGGTTGTGCCCTATTATGATTGCCTTTGTTTTGTTTTCGTTGAGCTTTAATTGGTTATCCTGCGCCCAGACAATGATTCTCTCGATGTCCTCGTTGATGTTGGATATTGATGAAATTAAGTCCGTTAGGGATGAGTGGAGGTAAATTTGGAAATCGTCTGCATACAGATGATATTTGCAGTCTAAGGCCATCAGGAAGGTCGTTAATGAAAAGCGAAAAAAGGATTGGGCTGAGAACGGAGCCTTGTACTACGCCCATGGAGTTAGATACCCAGTTAGAGAGTGTATTATTCGCACCAACGACTGCCTGAGTGCGACCACTAAGATAGGACCGAAACCAGGCAACTACAGTTTTCGAAAAATTGAATTTGCTCAGCTTTCACAAAAGCTGCTCATAGCAGACCAAGTCAAAAGCTTTGGAAAAATCAAACAAGACCAGTATATTCACTTGACTTTTATCCATTCCTATTCTAATGTCCTCAGTAATTTGCAGAATTGCCGTTTGAGTGTTATGGCCCGCGCGAAATCCAGATTGCCAGCCGTTGAGAAAATTGTTTTCGGTAACGTAATTATTCACTTGTTCGAAGACTACTCTTTAAAAAATCTTAGCACACGCGCATAGAATGCCGATAGGCCTATAATCAGCCGGTATGTTAGGCATGGAGCATTCTGGAATTGGATGGATTAATGAGTGCTTCCAGATTGAAGGATAATAAGCCGTTTGAAAGGGATGCATCAAATATATTCAGTAGTGAGGGAAGAATGACCGGAAGAGCTTTCTTGATACAAGTGACGGGAATCGCATCGTAACCTTTGGCGTCTGACGTAATTATTTTGCATGCGCTGGAGACTAAGAAAGTTGACACATACGAGAAAAAAGCTTTTTCATTAACTAGCGAAGGAATTATTAGCCCAAGGGCGGAGTTCATGGGCTCAGTTGATGAAAAGAAATTACTCAAAATGTCTAAATGTACATTTAATGTGTCTTGATTATTTTTTGAATGAATAATACCTAGGTTACGGATAATTTTCCACATCGAGGCAGTGTAAGAATTTTTAACAAACGTCTTTTTAAAGTAATCACATTTGACTGTGCGTATCATTCTTTTTACTTTGTTACGTGGCACTTTGTATTCGGAGAAAACAATAGGATCCTTATAACGCCTGAAATTAGACCGAGCAATGTTCCCTTCTTTTATTTTACACCTGATTTCTGGTGTAAACCATGGTGTGGGTGGATGAGTCATACGAACTGTTCGTAACGGGGCGCGTATATCGAGGGTTTTAAGAAGCACAAAATTTAGTCCAGCAACTTGATCGTCTACAGTATCTACTGAATTTGTAAAAGACCAGTTAGCATCTTATAAATCAGAACAAAATTTGTTGTCATCAAAGAATTTGAAGTCTCTGAATGTTATGAATTTTGGAAGAAAGGAGGGGGCTATTATCCTATAAGTGATGTACACTTGGTCATGGCAGGAAAGTGGACTGGCCAGCAGACACAATCTTCTCAAGATCGTCAACACAGATGAGATCCAAAGTAGTGCTAGCATTTCTTGTGTGGCAAGTTGGCTGCGTGGGGACGACGTTTAAGTTACATCCCTGTGTAATGTTGAGGAGGGTCTCTTTCGGCTCTTTCTTTCAGCATGTTAGTGTTGAAATCTCCCATGACTACGGAATTTTCAAACATAGGAATCGTATTAACTAAAAAAGTCTCAAATTCTGACAGATAGCCAGTTTTTTCGGTCTGTATATAACTGTAGCTAGCAATTTTGAATGTAAACTATTTATTTCAAGCGAGATATATTCCGGCTTATTTTCATACATATCGGCTGAGCGAGAAACACACTTAACTTGAAGTGACGGGTGTACAGTCGCGAGCATAGATAATCTATGTCCGATTTTGCGATGTTGGCTGTTGACTCGACGATTCCGTAGTATTTGAATGTAAACATACAGTAGTCCAGTTGGAGGGTGGGAAGGGGTGTGAGGGTCAGGTCATGGTGTACTAGGAGGGAGGGAAGGTTGCTGAGGGAGGTACGGTGGGTGAAGGAGAGAAGTTGACTGAGGAAGGTCAGGTAATGCTATCCACGTATCCAGTGATTCGAAACCAAACAAGCTTTCAGCACAACACCACGATGGCCTACAGTTTAGAGGTATGCCGAGATCGCATTGTGAGAATGTGGGAAGCTGGACGTCCCGTATCAGACATCTCTATATCATTGGAAGGGAAAACATGTTGTAAGATACTGGATCTGTCGATTTCAAGAGGCGGGAGAGGAAGGCTTGAAAACTCGCTGAAAACCTGACCGGCCAAAAAGACAAATCTTGAAGTGGATAATGACATTTTCGAGGCAACTAAAAAGAAACCGTTTGCTTTAGCCGCAAAAATTGACCGATGGTTTCGAACTCATCCTGAGATTTCAGTCTTCGACTGACCATCAAAATCTCCGCATCTCAATCCCATCGAGAGTGTGTGTGCTCTGGGACTGACTGATTGGGAACGTCGACGGAAAAGAACTGCAGAGGCTCTATCCAATCATGTTCGGGAGGTTTGTGACAGCATTAGGAGGGGGTCTGGCATTTGTCAGTTCATTGTGAATTCAATGAATTGAAGAGTGAGTACTATTCTTGATAATGATGGTTGGTGGGCATCATATTAGAAGACTGCTTTTTGTTCAACAATAATGAAAAGGACGTTTATTTATTTACTGCAAATAACACATTAAAGCTAGTTATTTGGGATTTTTTCATTTATTTATTACTTTATTAACTAAGAAGATTTTTTAATTAGTTATCTAATTTCATCAAACCATTTAAAGAATTTGTTGTAAGATTTGGATGGCCGAGTTATTTTTGCTTTGATCACAACCACTGGAAGAAGAGTTTCTAGCCAAAAATTAGAAAGGTTGAACTCAGTATCTCACATGCGTATTATACATAACTAAAAGAAGATATTCTATTTGTCGAGAATGGGACGAAAGCTTAGTTTTAACACGTAATTTTAATCCACAAAAATATCGCAACTACGAGAGAATCATCTATTTAAACATTTTCTTTTCTTTCCCTCCCTCTTCCCCCTATTGCGTTGTTGAAGTTCTCCAGGTAAACATATGAGAGACACATGTTCGTTTCACTCTTATTGGTAGCTTAATATGTTCACCCTACTTTTCCCATTGTACTGTAAGACGTCGCCTCACCCATCTTACCTCTCTCAGCAACCTTCTCTCCCTTCTAGTATACCATGACCTGACCCTCACACCCTCCAACTGGACTACGTACAACTCCTACGGAATCGTCGAGTCAACAGCCGCCATCGCAAAGTCGGACTTAGATTATCTATGCTCGCGACTGTACATATACCCCCACTCCTCCTCCACGCTTCCCCTCACGGTCTTTCCTATAAAGAGTGTAGTCCGGCAATGATACCGCCTCGAAGTTAATTGTTGGCTTCAGCCACGTCCCACTCACACCGATTACATACATAAAATTGTTACAATAATATCTTCTGAAGTCTTCGATGTGAGAAAGAAGTGACTGAGCATTACAGGGGACCCAGTTTCTTTCCTCAAGAGGATTTTCCGCCTCTGACCCAGGCAAACATGACCTCCTCGTTTTATTTAGTTCACTTGCTAATGCGAACTTTCTACTAGTTTGAGTCAAAGATTCGTCAATGTATATGGGGTGGGCGGCCTCATTTGACCAACCCAAGTCACGGCTGCTGAGGTCACTCCTCGCTCGACTTTTGGCTAAGAAATCGTCTCTTATACACTGCCTAGTGAAGCGAACCACAATGGGAGGGGCCCGAGATGGAATATGTGGATTACGGCTTGGACGAGGCCAGAAAACTTGGTCAATATCATTCAATTTTGCAGAGACCCCGAGAACAGTGCCAAGCTTTAAAATTACACACTTTAAACTATCTCCGACGTTGACTGGGACTCCGCGGATTTCTAACATTTCTTTTATTATCTTGCTCACAGTTATTACTTTTAGAGTCCATTTCACTTAGTCTGTTTTTTATCATCTCATTTTCAGCTTCCATATCTAATTTCTTATAGACCGTTGACAGTTCCCTTTCAACAGATTCAAGCCTCTTTAACTGCTCGATTAGTGAGGCACTGTTAGCATTTACCACACTAATAATTTCATCCTGCATGGTCTGTAATGATCTTAATCGTTCCTGAACTTCATGCAGCATGGTGCTTACCTCTTGGGAATTAACAGGAGTGGCGTCGGAGTTCATGGGATCTGTTGCAACGTTCGTTGGCTTTGGCGATACGGCCGGAAGACAAGATGATGATCGACGGACGGCAACACAGGAGTTACAGCGCCATACATTACAACTTTTGGCTAAATAATCAATTTCATCGTCGCCCATTTTAGCACATTGGCCATGAAAAAGACCTCGGCAATCCTCACATTGTACTGCGGTATCACTCACTACGCGAGACAGGCTTTTCACAAACTGGGCACCACACCACCCTCTCTCCCTCCCTTCCTCCCCCATTACTCCCTCCCTCCCACCCTCTTTCCCTCCCTTCCTATCTCCCCCCTTTATCTCCCTCACTTCCTCTTTCTGTCCCTTCCTCTCTCCCTCCCTCTTTCCCACCCTTCCTCACACCAACCCTTCATCCCTCACTCCCTTTCACCCTCCCTCCATCCCCCATTATCCTTCCTCTGTCTCCCTCCTTCAATCCCGCCCTCTCTCTCTCCATACCTCCCTTTTTCCCTCAATCACTCTCCCCCTCACTCCCACTCTACCTCTGTTTCTCTCTCTCTCTCTCCTTCCCTCAATCTCTACATTTGTCACACTACCTCTCTCTCTCCCTCTTTCTCTCTTCCTCCTCTCGCTCTCACCCACTCTATCCCTCTCTCTCTCACTCCTCCCTCACTATCTCCTTCCATATGTCACTCTCGCTACCTCTTTCTCTCTGTCCTCACTCACTCCCTCCCTCCATCTCACTCTCTCCCACTCCACCTGTCTCTCTCTCCCTCCATCCCTCTACATTTGTCATACTCCCTCTCTCTCCCTCTTTCTCTCTCTCTCTTTCTCTCTCTCCCACCATCTCTCTCTCTCACTCCTCCCTCTCTCTCCTTCCATATCTCACTCTCCCTAACTATTTCTCTCTCACTCCGTCTCTCTCTCCCTCCCTCTCTAACTCCCTCCCTCTCCCTTCCTCTCTCACACTCCCTCCCTCTCTTCCCCCCTCTCTCCCTCACTCTCTCTTCCCTCCATCTCTATTTCCCTGTTTCCCTATCTCCCTCCCCACACTCTCCACCCTTCTCTCTCTCACACCTCTCCTCTCTCTCCACTCCACTCATCTCCCTCTCCCTCTTACTCTCCTTACTATTATCTCTCTCTCCCTCCCGCTCTCTCCCTCCCTCCCAATCAAAATCTCTCCATTCGCCTCTACCCTCTCCCTCCCCATCACCCTCTTCCGCCCCATCACCCTAAATGGGTTAAATGTAAGAAGGGACTACATAGTCTCAATTTCGCCCTAATAAAGTCGTTTGTCTGTCTGTCTGTCTGTCTCTCCCCACTCCCTTCCCCCCTCCTCCACCCCTACCTTCACCCACCCTCCTCTTCCCCTTCCTCCCCCTCTCCCTCCCACCCCCTCTCCCTATCTCCCCCTCTCCCTCCCTCCCCCTTTCTCTCCCTCCACAACTCCATCTTATCCGACTCCCTCCCACACCCTCCCGGTCTCCCCGCTCACCCTCTCCCTCTCTCCTCGCGCTCCCACTCTCATCCATCCCACACTCACCATCTCCCGCCTCCTATTCCTCCCCCTCTCCATTCCTCCCACTCCCTCTCCCTCCCTCCAAATCTCCCTCCCTCCATCTCTCCCACCCTCCCTCTCTCCTTCCATCTCTCTCTCCCTCCATGTCTCTCTTCCTCCATTTCTCCTTCGCTCCCTCTCCCGCTACCTCACTCTCTCTCTCCCTCGCATACTCCCTCCCTACCTCTCTCCCTCCCTCTCTACCGTATTCCATCTCTCCTTTCCTCCCCTTCTTCAACCTCTATATACGTTAGGCTGGCTTCGCACTGAAGCTCATAGACGTCTTCACCTCCTCTCGTTATTTTACCGAATTATAACTCTTCAAAACCCACAGTATCTGAACTCCAAATTTTCCCAAATGAACTCTGTACACAACGCCAACACTAGGGGCACCAATCTCTTCCAGATCCCACATCATAGGACGGAAATTTATAATAAATCCTTCCATGTTACAGCTTGCAGACTTTGGAACGCCCTACCTACTGACCTCCAAAACGCAACATCTCTCCACATATTCAAACATAAATACTTTAAATTGCTGTTCTCTGACCAAAATTCAGGTCAGCTTTAACATTTTCTTCTTACCTATTGCAAGACGGCTTCCTTCACTCTTCCTTACTTAATGAACATTAATTAATTTCTTCGCAGGTTATCGAGTTCTCAAAATGTACGCCTATTTCGACTGTTACCTTTTCATTGTCTAGTGTCTACTAAGTTATAGTGTTTATACTAATTCTCATTGTTTTATATCATTCTGTATTGTTTCATACTATTTTATACTGATTTATATCATTTTGTATTGTTTTATACTATTTTATATTGATTTATATCATTTTGTATTGTTTTATACTATTTCGTATTACTTTATTTTATCATGTATTGTTTTATATCATATGTGTAATTTTATATCATTTCCTTCTTTCTTATGTTATGCATGATCCAACAACAATCTCCATATTCATTGTATATATTTCAAGTATATTTCATCTTATTCTGCCTAATTATTGTATTATATTTCTTGGTTTGCATTACGTTAATACCTATATATGTATTTGTTTATGACGGTATACAACGATGCTGTATATACGAACACTTACTGTACATACTTCTTTCTATTTAATGTTATATTACTATACTATAATATGTACACTATCTATGGTTTTCGCCGGTTTTTCACACCCCCCTTCTCAGTGGGTGTTTTCCTGCGTGGGTTTTACTAGGGAGGACATGCCTGTTTTACCTAGGTTTTCCCCCACAATCTCTAATCTTTCTTCAATCTTATATATTTTTTTACTCTGTATGATTTAGTTATATACTGTTTATGTTATGCGTATTGTAATATCTTACATTACCATTTTTTATATTTATTATATTGACGAAGGGTTAAATGTAAGAATGGACCTTATGGTCTAAATTTCGCCCAAATAAAGACGATTATATATCTATCTATCTATATCTATCTTCTCCCTCCCTTCCACTCTCCGTCTCCTTCCCACTTTTAACTCTTCCTCCCCTCCCCATCTCCCTCAATACCCTCCATCTCCATCCTCCCTTCCTTCTACACCCTCCTCATCTCCCCGCCTCCCCATATCCACATCCCCCCTTCCTCCCTCCAACTCTGCCTCCCTCCCCTCCCAACCCTCCAATTCTCTTTCTCTCCCTCTCTCCCACCCTCCCTCTATCCAACCCTTCCGCTATCCAACCCTCCCTCTAACCAACCCTCACTTTCGCTCTCCCTCCATCTCTCTTGCCATCCCTCCCTCCATCTTACACTCCCTCCATATTTCCTTCGCTCCCTCTATCCCACCCTCATTCTCTCCCTCCCTCCCACTCACCCTCCCTCCCTATCTACCTATTTCCATCTTCTCCTCACTCCCTCTCCCCCTCCGTCCTTCCCTCTTTCCGTTCCCTCCCCTCTCCGTCCCCCTACCTCCATCCAACTCTCCATCCCTCCCTCTCTCCCACCCTCACCGTCTCCAACCCTCCCTTTCTCTCTCCATCCCCCCCTCCATCTCCCACTCCCTCCATTTTTCCATCTCTCCTTCACTCCCTCTCTCCCTCCCATACTGTCTCCCTCCCTCCCTCAATCTCCCCCTCCGTTCATTCATCCCTCCGTCCCTGGTCCCCCCAGTCCCTCCGTCATCCCGCCCTCTGCCATTCCTTCTCTCCGTCCCCCCATCCTCCGTCCCTCCATCCCTACGTCACAATCTCGCCATAATAAAGACGTATATCTATCTATCCCTCCTACCTTCCGTCCCTCCCTCTGTCCCTACCTTCATCCGTCTCTCCCTCCGTCCGTCCCTCCCTCTCACTGTCCTTCCCATTCTCCGTCCATCCCTCTCTCCATCCCACCCTCCCACCTTCACTCCCCTTCTCCCCCTCCATCCCTCCATCGCTCCGTACCACCCCCCTTGGTCCCTCCCTTCTTCCATCTCTCTTTCACTCCCTCCCTCTCTCACTCATCGCCTCTCTCCGTCCCACGCCTCTCCGACCCTCCCACCCTCCGTCGTCCGTCCCTTCCTCCCTCCGTCCCTCCATCGCTCCGTATCACCCCCCTTGGTCACTCCCTTCTTCCATCTCTCTTTCAATCCCTCCCTCTCTCCCTCATCCCCTCTCTCCATCCCCCTCCCTCCCTCTCCCTCTTTCCATCCCTCCCTCTCTCTCTCTCTTTCCCTCCCTGTCTCTCTCCCTCTCTCTCTCACTCTCTCTCTCACTCTCTCTCTCCCTCCATCTCTCTTTCTCTGGTTCCCACTCTCTCTCTCCCTCCCCCTCTCTAAGTCTCCTTCTCTCCTCTCTCTCCCTACCGTCTTTCTCTCTCCCTCCACCTGTCTTTCTCTCCCCATTTCTCTCTCTCTCCCTCTCCCTCTCATTCTCCTTCCCCTCCCCTCTCCCTCCTCCTCTCCCCCTCTCCTTTCCCTTTCTCTCCCAACTTCACCTCTCCCCTCCTCCCCCTCTCCCTCACTCCCCCTCTACTTCTCTCCCGCTGTCCTTCCCTCCCACTCTACCGACCCTTCTTCTGCCCTACCCATCCCCAGCACCCTCCCACTCTTCTACCTCTCTCTCCCTTCCCTTACCTTTTCCTCCCCCTTCCCTCCCCTTCCCCGTCCCTCTCCCACCCCACT
The DNA here is from genome assembly GCA_028673005.1 of Tanypteryx hageni. NCBI lineage: Eukaryota > Metazoa > Arthropoda > Insecta > Odonata > Petaluridae > Tanypteryx > Tanypteryx hageni. The sequence goes on from CM054112.1 coordinate 207,514,310, forward strand.
CATTCGTACTGCCTCCTCCCACTCCCTGCCCCCTCCGTCACACTCCCCCTCCCTCCCTCCCTTCCTCCTTCCGTGTCTCCCTCCCTTTCACTCTCTCTCCCTCCCACTCTATCTCACTCCCCCTCTCTCTCCCTCCATCTCTCTCTCTCTGCTTTCCACTCACTCTGTCTGTCACCCTTCCACCCTCTCTCTCCCTCCCTCTCTCTCTCCCCCTCCCCCTCTCTCCCCCGCTCCCCCTCTCTCTTTCACCTTCCTCCTTTCTCCCTCTCCGTACCCCTCTCTATCTCTCTCCCTCTTCCTGTCATTCTCCCTCCCCTTCCCCTTATCCGCTCCCTCTCTCTCTCCCAACTCCTTCTCTCCCCTTTCCGTTCCTCCCCCTCTCCATCCCTGGCCCTCTCCCTCCCTCCCCTTTCTCTCCCGCCTCTTCTCCCACACTCTCCCTCTACCTCCCTCCCCCTCTACCTCCTCCCACTCTCCCCCTCCCTATCCCCCCATAACTCTCCTTCCCCACTCACTCTCCCTTCACCCTCCCTCCCTGCTCTCCCTCCCTTCCTCCCCTCTCCCTCCCGCTCCCTCTCCATCCATCTCTCCCACCCTCCTTCTCTCCCACCTTCCCTCTCTCCCACCATCCTTCTCTCCCTCCATCGATCTCTTCTCCCGTCCATCTCTCCTTCGCTTGCTCCCTCCCTCTATCCCTACTTCCTTTCATCCCTCCCTCCCTCCGTCCTTCTCTCCCTCCGTTCCACCATACCTCCGTCCTTCCCTCCCTCCCTCTCTCCATGCCTCCTTCTTTTCCTCCCTCCCTCCCTCTCACCACTCTCTTTCACCCCCTCCCTCCCTCTCTCCATCCCACCACTCCCCCCTCCCTCTCCCACCCTCCCTCTCTCTTTCCCCCCCTCTCTCTTTCCCTTCCTCTCTCCCTCCCTCTCTCTCTCTCTCTCCCTCTTTCCCTCTCTCACTCCTTCCCTCTCTCCCTCCATCCCTCTCTCCCTCCATTACTCTCTCCCTCCCTCCCTCCGTCTCTCCCTCCCTTTTTAAAACTTGTTTTTGTTAGACGGTTCCGGTCGAATTTCTCTCAACAGAAAATACACTCTCAGAGTTAACGAGAAATGGATAGCGCGAGATGGAATGCATCTCTTTTCCTTAATTACCAAACCATTGTTGTAAAACACAAGGACCTACGGCCGTTTTTATCTTTGTTTAAACTGCTATTACTTCATACTTAGACGCCAAGATAGCAGGCTCTACACGTTTTCATTGTAATTACAGCCACGAAAACGAACAGCATAAAGGCTAGGACACTTAATTACTTTTTCCGCTGTAAGTAAAACGCTAGTGCAAATGCTCGTAACAAGTATTTAAGTGCACTTTTCTTCAAAACATGCGAGACAAGAGAGTCAATAAAAGGAGTTAATGGCATTTTCTTTTTCCAGGTCCGTACGGCTGAAAACAAACGAATGCATCTTGTTCCATTTTAGGCACAGTATTTTAATTTAATTGCTCAGAATTTTTAACTCAACTGACATAAGAAAATATCTGCAAAAATTATAAATTATTATTAGCACAATGTTAAACGCGATACATGTCTCTAAGGCGACATATTGGAAAAATTAAACGTAACCATGGTATAAGAATTAAAAAACTCGCATGCAAAGGAAATGCTGATAGGATTAATTAGGTGCAGTGCAGATAAAATGAAATCTGAAGAACATAACAACATTCAAAACACCAGATCCGTCGTTCCTTACATCATCTCTCATATATTTGGTTACACTTTTTCGAAAAACCGGCATAATATTTTCCGACTTCAGAACTCGAACGAAATAAAAAAGGACCGATAACTACCAACTCTTAAAAAAAACGGCGCCTTGCGTCAATGGAAAGATGAAAGTTCCGAATATTATTTCCCGAAAATCCGCAAAATGGGGGGGGAGCCTTTACTCATTCTCTCTTCGGACAAGAATGAAATCGAGGGAAAACGTCCTCTTTCTCTTCCTAGCCGTCTCTCTCAGAGAAATGGGAAGGAGGGCCTAACGTCGAACTTCCTCCTCCCTCTCTTCCCTCGCCTCGCTGAAGATTGATCAAAATCAAGTTAGCCTTTACCCGTGGAAATTCTGTCCTCGACAGGCATCGATGGGATAGAGAAAAAGAGAAAAGCCATTGGACTGTTTGTGTGTGATTGTATGTATAAATGTATGTATGTATGTATGTATGTATGTATGTATGTATGTATGTATGTATGTATGTATGCGTGTATGCGTGTATGCGTGTGTGTGTGCGTGCGTGTTTGTGTGTATGTATGCATGTATGTATATATATATGTATACATAAACATTATACATACTCATATATATATGTATATATATATATATATATATATATAGGCATAAATAAGTATATGCACATATATACGAACACAGATTACTGTCCGTTATTATGTGTCCTTCTATACTTAAGCATTGACATTTGCAAACATACATACATTTCAACACACACACATAAATAAATTTACTCGCACACGTTCATAAATAACGGGTGTGTGGATGGAAGAGAGGAATAGGAAAGGGGTTGTATATACAAACAGCAGTGGAGATGAGTTAGAGAAGGATGACCTACCTCATAACCAACTCCACGCCACGTAGCCGAAGGCACAAACGGGATAGTCCCCGGTATAACTTGATTCACGAGACGTGTGTGTGTATATATATATATATTATATATATTTTATATATATATATATATATATATATATATATATATATATATATATATATATATATATATATATATAGGATCACGTAGGAATGGGAGGCGCCGCAGAAAGATAGAGAAGAAATCGCTTGGGCTGTGGCGGACGAGAGGGAGCGATAGAAAGGCGACGATAGGGAAGGGGAATGGAGATTGAAATGAAAGGGGGCTAAAGCCCTTGGTCCGGCCAATCCTCCAGAACCGGTGCTCCTTTTTTCACCCCGTCAGTCTCAAGATAAAACAAAACTTCTTATTTCTAGTTTCTCCTCGTTCCTTGTACTGCCTCCTCCACTGGACGCCATAAGACAGACATCCCCTTTTGATTTCAATCTCTCGCGGTGTCGGGATTGTCGTAGCAGTCGCGGCAAAGCCCCGGAACCGCACACGCACATACGCCGTCGGCATGCTAACGCGGCGAGTGAGAGAGGAGGAGGAGGAAACAAGGGAGAGGGGCGGCCGGAGGTGGTACTGCAGAGGCACAATAGGGGTGGGAGGAGAGGGAGTTATAGGAGGAGCAAAAGGGAGAAGGGTAGGAATGGATGGCGATGCATTGGACGTTCCCGAACCGATGGATGGTGTTTTTGAACGAACAGGGATAGATGGAGGGGGTGGGATGAAACAGAGTGGGAAAGGTGGAATTGGCATTATTGGCCGTCTCCGAGAAGAGAAGGAAGAGTCCATGGATTGTAATAGGGTCGAGTTGTAAAGGGATCGGTGTTAAGGTTTAAATAAGACAGTGGATAGAGCGAGGGAGTAGAGGCAGGGAGAATTGCAGCGGTTTGCAGAATGGCAGCGTCAAAACTTAGGCTCAAAAGTAAAAAAAATGAACAAATAGGAAGCTGGAGATTAGAACGGAGCAGGGGAGAAGTGAAGGGGAAAGCGATGAAAATGTAGAATCAGCATCGAGTGAAGAGTTTATAAGCGGGCGATGGGAAAATAGGGGTGGTTCAACTCCTCCGCCACGGATTCTCCGCAATCCCTTTTTTCTCCGTCAGGATTTACATTCCATTAGTCGAAGTTTTGCGGCAAGAACTTTCCTTTCTTACGCATCCTCAAGATTCGAGTTGCGGAGGTTCGATTGTATGTGATCAGCTGAGTAAAAAAAAGGGATAAGAGATATGGAAAACGAGGGGAAATGGCGGGTGCAGGATGCAAAGGAAGGAGAGAGAGAGAGAGAAAGAGGGCGGAGGGATGAAAAAAAATCGAAAAATAGGGGGATGGAGAATTTTTGGCAAAGGCAAAGAAAAGGAGGAGAGGAAGAAGAGAAGGGTTGTTTGGCTTGAGAGGAGAAAGGATAGCTGAATGAAAAATGCGGGCGGTCTCCCTCGTTTGGTTGGAGAAAAAAGTGAGAGGGAGGATGCGACTTTGTGGGGAGCGAGAGAGGACGGAGGGAGGGGAGGTGGAAAGGGGGAGGGGGGAGGTAGGGGAAGGGGAGGGAGATGGTCGGGACGGCGAAGGGGTTGGTACGAGTTTCGGGAGGGAGGGATCCGCCGGCGAGCGTAGTTTAATTTCCCTTTGGCGAGTTATCCAAGCTACATAGCGGGCCCTCAAAATTGAGCCAACTTATTGATTTTCCATTTCCAAACTCTCTCTCTCTGTCTCTTTCTCTCCCTTCTCCCTCCCACCCCCCCCCCGTCCCTACCTCTCTACTCCCTCTGATCGCGCGATTTTACACTCCTCCTTTCCAATCTTTCCTTTGTTCTTCTCTTCCTTCTTCGCATTTCTATCCCGTGTACACTGAGGTCCACCCCCCTTCTTTCTGCCCCTTTCCCATCTGGCATCTCGTTATGCATTCTTTCCTCGCTCTCCTTGGTGCACCTCTCTCTCTCTCTATCTCCCTCCCTCCCTCTCTCTTTCCCTTCCTCCCTCCTCTCTTTCTCTCGCTCCAACATTCCTACGGCCGTTTTCGTCGTCAAACACTTACCTTCGCTGTTTAAACGCCCTCTCCACCCCTTATTTTTTGTCCTCTTGCTCCTTCATCTCCTCCCCCTTCTCCCCTCAATTTTCTTCCATTCCCTATTCTCTAGCAACTTTTCTCGCTCTCGTTTCCATAGAAAAGTTTCTCTCCTTTCGATTTTTTTGCGATAGTCGGAAAGAGCTAGTTGCTACTTTCGTTCTCCATTCTCCTTTCCGAGCAAAGAGAGTGAGAGAGAGAGATGAAGAAAAAAAATGGAACTTTGAGACAAAAAAAATAACGAAAGAGCGATGAGTTTACGAACCAAATAAAATTAACCGAGAAACCTTTGCTCCGAGCCATGAAATGCGATATTTAAATACGTAGAAGGCTTTAATGAGGTGTAAAAATATTCCTTTAGAATTGTTCACGATATACCGCATTGGTATTGGGTTATGATTTAATCGTCAACGATGTCGATTCAAAAAGACATTTATAGCGTTTTATTAAAAAAAGGATTTAAATATTTTTATCTCGCATTTTACGGTGAAACGCCATTTGGCATAATGTAGCAATAAATATCACGAATGGATGGCTTATGCCCAGTGGAACACTTAATCAACCATTAAAAGCAAAAAATATTATAACCTACTTGGTTGTTCGCGGAAAAATGCGAAAATTATCAAAGCTTGCATTCTGCTGCCGCGAAAGTGCCCTGGCCAATTTTTTTTCTCAGTAGTTTTGAATGGAATATAAATTAACACCATCTGTTGGAAATTCCAAATAAATATTTTTATTGGGAAACAAGATTTTTTTAGGACACATTTCTGACGGACGACATTGAAATCAGTTTTTGTCCGCTCTCGCTTATCACGGCTAAAGAAAATTTATTTAACGAAAATCTTGATATATTAAATCTCCTTTTTGGCCCACGAAGATTCGCGGCGACGGAATCTCTCTACGCTTTCACATAGTTTCCATAAATTCTTATACGAAGCCTCTCATTCCCCTTATTTCCTGAAATTCCTTCCGTTGATATAAATTCCCTATATTTCCTTGACCAACTTCAGGTTTTAACCCCTGGTCTTATCACTCCTGATTCGGTATAGCCTTGAGGGAAGCGAGATGCCCGTCTCTCGGAACCATCCCTCCATCCATTGCTCTCCCGAATTTTCTTCGAATGCTTCCCTCCCTCTCTCTCTCATTCCATTCTCAGACCACTCACTTTCAGCCATCATTCCTCATCAACTATATTCCTTCCCTCCTCATCTCGGACAAACCTCTGACCGTTCACCTCTGACTCATCTCTCTCTCTCTCAAAATTCCACTCCTCATTCGGCCAATTCTTTCTGTTTTCCTTTGGCGAACCTCCTTTATGACCTCTGCAAACTCTCCGGACTCATCTTTGTTTCTGCATCCAACTCCCTTCAGTTTCACTTCTCTCTCTTTCTCTCTTCGTCTCTCTGCCTCCAGTTTCCTCCTCTACTCCTCCCTCTCTCTTTCACTTTGGACCTCCGGCCTGCCCGTGTTTGTGAGGGCAGAGATGAATAATAAGAGCTGGATGAAAAAGCGGAAAGAAAGGATCAGCGCGCCCGCTCTCGCTAAGCCCATGACGTATTTCATTTGAGAAAGTGTCGAAAACTGGAACGGATTGAATACCTAGAAGCGATATTTGTTTATTTTTTATTTCGGGACACATTCCCTTTTTGGATTAATTCCTTGGATATTTGTATCGCCAGTTATGCGCGTAAATTTTTCGTACCACGATGTTTTTACGACCTCAACTACTACCGCTACTACTACATAGTAATTCTTCTCTTGAGAAGCATCTGAAATGGCTTTGGGAGCTGTTTTTTCCATTACCTGCCAGTAGCTCATGAAGTAGGTCAGAATGCGAGGCTATAAAGTAATGGCACTTTTCATAGCTTCCATTATCTGCCGCGGCACTCCCAGCAGAGGCCAAACTTAAGAATTACAGTTGTGTGTAAAGGGAAGGAAATTAATTTATGATCGCGAAAGTTCCGACTTTATGTCTATTCTTTCAGCGTCGACGAACACCGTTAACATCGGTGATTGATCATAGTTTCGTGGGACGCATTGTGTGCGATCGCCAAAACCTCTAAAAAGACAAAGTAGGACGCATTTTTGCTAGTATTTAAAAGGCACGAGATATTCTTAAGATAGAATTTTATTGCGGCGTATTACCATTGGTGCGTCGGGTCGATTATTGATTGCCTGAGGTCGATGCCGTCGTAATAGCTGTCTGAATAATCAAGGAATAATGTAATCATTTTGATAACGTTTTCGGCGAAAATCAGAAAATGATTACGAGAAAAGTTTTCCGCGTGCTTGATGAAATATATCGTTCAATAATAATCTTTCATCCGCATTACCGGCGCAGGTGAATTACGTGCACTCTTGCCATCGCAAACGATCTTTACGCGGAAGTTTTATCGGTAATTTGAAAACTTATTTTCGTCTTGCAAAGCGGCTGGATCACGTGATTCATATCCTCATTCCCATTCCACCTCGTTTTTTCCCATAATTTCTCCGAGAAATGACGCATTTTAATCTTTACAACAACTTTATCCTCTTTCTCTTTTATTTTTTTTTCAAACACATGAGCAAATCATATGACCACGAAGTAAATCTTATCCACAGCGCTTAAATTTTCTAAGCACTCCTGTGATAAAAAACCGTGATAGATGCTTGAAATTCTTTCACTTTCCTACACGTCAATTGCAAACTTCACAATTTTCCAAATGTAATTCTTTGGCATTATCTCACTCTATTTCTCTACCTCAATGTCCAGTTACCGGATGAATGCAATGTGCTGAATCCTTCGAAAGCTTTTCATGCATGCAGAGTCATCACTTAGGACCGCCACTTTGTAGATGAAATGAGCACGCTTTGAGGGTATAGTGGATGACTTTTCCATATAAATTGATATCTCTATTTAAATTTCGATTAGTCTATCATCGTATCATTCGGTTACTTTGCTCTTTAGGTGCCACCGAATCTTCATAATTCTAAAGAACTCCATAAGAACCCAAAAATCATCGTATTTTCTGAAAAGAGTCTAACAGGTGGGAATTTTTTAAAGATATCTCGTCTGCATTTGTTGGTCCATTTCAGCTGTTAATGGATATAATATGAATTTATGGATAAATTAAAGCAAATGGATTAATAAATCGTTCTTTTAATGCTGAAATATTCCTTAGACGCAAGAAAGCCCACATGAAAGTAATAATAAATTAAATGTAATTTGATAGTGGCCATAAAATGTCACATTATGCATGAAATATTCTGCGAACCAAGGGTCTATTCGATTCTATGAGCGTGAAATGGACCCCTGATACATAATATTTCGTGGATAAGCGGATAATTTACGGGAGACGATTTTGACCGCTTAAGCAACTAGAGATGTGGTTATAAATGGGTAATTTCATATCGCTCAGTGCCTTAAATATCAATTAAACCTATTAGAAACAATCTTTCCAAGTGCTTTTTGAAATGCACGGTTTAAAATATAATTCTTCACCTTACAGAATGTTAGAAATATTATCAATGCTTTTGCATTCATTAGATTGAAAAATTAATCAATTCGAAAAGTCAAATAGAAATTTGGTTGGATAAATACCGTACTTCATGGAACATGATTATTTTCATCCGCGACAAACATGGATGGAAAAATACGCAACACTTAAGCAAAAAATTAATTTACGGAAATTAAATATTTTAATTAGACCTTAACCCTAGAATGATAACGCTATTTTTGGGCACTCATTGGTAACGCTGCTTCAATTTGACTCATTTAAACTTGGAATAAGGAAATACCATTAAAAACGGTTTTAAAATGATTTTTATTAATATAAAAATGTAGTAAATGTTAGAAATATGTAAATTAACAATTAGAGCACAATTTTCTTTAGTGCTCACCACAGACAGGATTCTTGCAAAGTATGCAGAGAGTGGAGGTTTTCCTTCTCTTGGAATAATAGCACAAATAACAGTACTTTCTTAATATTTGTCGCTTGGAGTGTTTCAGAAAACTTTTTTTCCTCTTTCAGACCATTATTTAAGTTTGTCAAACTGAATGTGTTTTTTTGCCATTGGCACGTCAGCCCTTAGTGCAAATCTTGTATAAATTATAGCCGATAACAGTGACCGGAGAAAAATAACGTGTTGCTCCTTTGACAGCACATAGACAAATAACTAGAGGAAGCACTGCTAAGACAGGGGAGAGCGTGTTTTAACACGAACAGCGTTAGACACATCTTACGGAAATGTTTTAGTCAGAGAGACTCACGTAATCATTCTAGGGTTAAGCAAGTCTTGATAATGATAAACATAATGAAACATTGAGTTTTTATTTATTGAGTTTAATCTCATCCACTCAGACAATGTCTGAAAATTAAAAAAGTTGATAGTACTTATTCAAGAATAAGCACGTATAAAAATTGAAAAAAGTAAGTACTTGCCTTAGGCATCTCCAATCGCCATAAAAAGATTAATGAAGATACCTAAGATAAACACATATTTCTTCAATTAATTCTCTAATGAATTAAAAAAGACTTGAATCTTCAAAGTGCCAAAAAGCTTATTTTATATAAATTAATGTGATAGCAATTAAAATTAATAAAGAATTTGGCAATTATGTCGCAGCAGTATAGTCGCGCATCGCAACAAGCAATAATCAGTTTGACTTCGACAACTGAGGAAAGAAACCGGAGGAACGATTTGCGTCCACGACTTCTACCACTCTCAAACCATTCAGCCCCTCCCCCTTTTTACATCCAGGCGCGCTGGAAGCCCGTCCTTCAAGCATTCGTGAAGGAGCACTCCTCTAGTGCCGCGATTCCGAACAAATAATAGCACTGGCTTCCACCAACCACCAGCTCACTTTAAGCGCGACCTTCATCCTGCTGGGAATCTTTAAAATTGACACATTTTCGTACTCAGCTCGGAATTTATTTCCATAATTTCCTAGGCTGGGAAAAGATTTAAAAAAATGTCTCCGACACGTTCTTTGAGATATAGAAAAAGTCCTGTTGCTGTGCAATGCGTGGAGTGGCTGCAAAAAAATAAGACGCCTGTTGGTAAATCAGGAAAGCGCGAAAGATTAAAAAAAATTAAAAGTGGAGCAAAGAAAAATCACCAGAAAGTTCTTTATTCCACACACATGTACATACATACAGTCATAGACACATAAAAAGAAGAATGGGTGAGAGAGATAGAATGGGAGGGGGTAGAGGGAAAACTGAAAATGTAAATGCAGAATTTGGTCGTTATGTTAGGAACTCACGTCCTTTTCCAGCGATGAGAATATCGATTCGCACGGCCGATTCGAAGAGTGGACGAGAGATTGGTGTCTCCACATTCGAGATGGCAAGACGACCTGAATAATCAAGCAGTCACTTCCTTCCCTCCTCCTCGCCCGATTCACTCTCCCACTCCCCTCTTTTTTCCGCCCTTCTACGTACAATTCCTCCCCCGGCCTTCTCTCCCACCCCACTCTCCTTACCACCCTCCTTCATCCCCTTTCACATTCCCGACCCGGGATAAAAAAAGTAGGAAGTAGGGGTCGCTTCGCTCCTCACTCGAATCACACATTCTCACACAAAGCTCCAACCGATCTCTCTCCCTTCTTCACCTCCTCTCCCACTCTTTCACCCCTTGCTCTCGAAAAAAATCTTTCTCTCTCACGGGCGGTGCGTTCAAATGATTCTCAGATAAAGCCACGCCTTCAGGCCTTCCCCTCCACCACCCTCCCCATCCTTTTCGATCCCTTCGCCATACCTCCACCAGGAATCGGCAGGAATAAGGAACTGCGAGGTCAAATTGGCCGGTCAAATAAATCTCCCATTATATAGAGCCCTCAAATGGTGGGTGGTGGAATGGAGTCGAGGGGGCTATTGGGGGTGGGGGCAAGAGGGGGAGAGGTCGCATTTATTTTTCCGACCACCACCACCACCGCCAAAAACGGACCGGGTATTAGTGAAACAATGGCGTCGTTACGTTTCTTGAATTCTAAAAGAGCGATATTTTCGATGGTTGGAAAATAGCGAGAGAGGCTGCGTGCAAGCGTGACTTTTCCGCTATCTATCTTTTTATTTTTCTTTCTCTCTCTCTCTTCCACCCAAGGTCTCGCGTTTTCCTTGTGAAGTGCTCAATGAGAGTTACTCGCGGAACAAAGCTCCGATTGGATCGGAAAATGAATGCGTAACGACATCGACCATTATGGAAAAAAAGTTTTTTCACGCGTTTTCGGTCTTGCTCGTCTTTTTTTCGCTTGGTTTCGTTTCCTTACAGTAAAGGGGAGCGTTTTTTTGTGTTAAGATTTCGGACGCCAGTGTAAATGTGCGGTGTATAGGCAGTGGTAAGAGCTTGTTTTTTGGTCCATATTGTCTTACATTTGGAAAGGCCATGATTTCTCAAGGAAACGGTATAACAGTCATTCCAGGGTTATGTATTCATGTGACTTGAGTGCGGTAAAGGATTCCAGAAGTGTATTTAAAATTAAGCCTATGGTTTATTTGCATAATTAACATTAGTTAATTATGAAAGTATAAAATTATGGCAAATGTTCTCCTAAGCTATGAGGATGAACTTCAGATGTAATATTCTAATAACCTGGAAGCCATAGGCTGAAATATAAGTAAACTTTTTAGAAGAAAGAGAAGAAAGAGGAAGGGATACTTGCATCACCATGTCAGTGTACCAAATGAGTAACCTAAGAAAAGCAAATTTAATGAAAAAATTGCAAAAATATCTTGAAAGGAAGCAAAAATAATGTTATTATTTCACTGAAATCGTAAGAATCGATGTCATGTGTAAAATATTACGTTGACTTTCTCTTCAATAGGCAAATGGACAGGTTAGGTGGACCACTTCTGCACAGAGCATCATGCCTGATAAGAATAAACGTGTAAAAAGTTTTATAAAATATTAGCGATAAAAATAAATTAATAATACGATGATGCAAACATGTTAGTTATGATGGCTGAATAAAAATGTAAGAGCCATTTTACTCATCAATGATAACGATGATATTGGGATGACGTTGCACACGATGGTAATGTTGCTGAGTGAGTTAAAAATATGTGAGGCCCTACAGATCATTATAGGTAGTAGGCCCACTAGCGGATGAAGAAGAGAGTGGTGGACTACTTAAAAATAAACTTATTGTCGTTGCTTGCTTCATCTTTTGCTGCAAATCCCCGAACGTCTCCTTTTCTAAGGAGTCATAATATTCCCCAAAGCTCTTTTAAATCTTATACTCCGCTCCATAAAAGGGTCCAATTCAAACAAATTGTCTTCCAGAGCCTTAGACATGCTTGGAATCTCTACTCGGATGTTGAGCGGCAGCTATAGCTGTGACATCATATCCTTTCTCGAGCGTATGGGCTTCTTTATGTACTCCCCGGTCAACTCCTCTTGATGGTAATTGAGAAGTTCTTTCACCAAGCTTCCTTGGGGATCGTTTAAACCCTAATCTCCCTCATCATACGCCAAACTCACAATCCTTCACACATCTTCATCCACAAAGTTGAAGTCCGTTAAGTCGTTCATCGTCTCCCTCCACAACTTCCTCCAACAAGGATTCCAAGCCATTGCATAGTGGTCCCAAATGCCATGAATTCTGGCCAAAAATGCTAAAAATAAACTTTCACATACCCATTCCAATCTATGTCGTGACCAAAGAGGAATAACCTGCGCATTATTTTATATAAATATCATGAAGTATGCGCTCACTTGTCAGTAGCTAGTTCACATTCTAAATATAAGGTTGCGCCGCGCTGCTACCTGTAAGTGACTCACCAGATTTATGTCGACTTTCAAATTCCTATTCTGAGAATTTCCCTCAATTGAAAGTGCAATAAAGCAACGTATCATGCACGTGCAGGTATGCTGTTGGTTTGCCATGTTATTTTGTTCAGTTTATTGTAACTTATTGCTTACCTTATTGCTAAGCTATTTTTCATTACTCACCTTTAAAATGTTATTTTTTAAAGTGTCATCATTCGTTTGGAGCTACAAAATTTCGCTAATGTTTGCCAGTTCAGATTTTTACGTAACTCAAAAGCCTGAAATCTTAACTATGCATTTCTTCTTGCATATTTTGCCCATTTTCAGACATTTGGCTAAGAACTTATCAACCCTTTTTACGTTTTTTTATGCGCGAATAGAGTCATTTTTATTTCTTGACTTTATAGTAAAGTAAAAATCAGAAAATTCTCCAAGATGTATCCGGTGAATTATGATATTCATATATTTTAATTTACAGGACTCTCAACTAATAGATCACCGCAGATGGATATTTTCAAAGGTAGTCGAAATGTTCGACTTCAGTGCGTTCAGAAGAGGGTTTTGTCACTTCTCGATATTTGAGAACAGGCTGAAGACTCCGCTGCCAAACAAGTAAAAGATGTTCGTAGACATCTATGTGACCAGCTGTTTGATAAGTGGAATATAAGCCACAGAATGAGATAACGATTCTTGGACGATAATGCTTATTGCTTAAAAAAGCTGGAAGTAAATAATATTGAGACACAGGATGCGCCTACATCATCAGGTCTATCAAGAGGTCGACCGAGGAAGTTATTTGAGGAGAGCAGTGATAGGCCAAAAAGAAGGAAGGTAAAGGACCTTAGAAGCGCTTTGGGGGAAAGTCAATTTGTTGCTGTTACTGAGATGACTTTGAAGCAAACAGGAAAAAAGGAAACTGCCAAGTTCTTAAAGGAGGCTACTGTAACAACTCTAAAGTGAGCGAGTAGAATTCGTTCTGCATGGAGTTATTCAATAAATGAGGCATGCAAACAAAACCCACACACAAATGATGGTGCATTATCACTAATTGTGGAAAACAATTTGACAAAGCATCAATATATTAACATCAGATAAGGAGCGAAAAATAGGAACTTCAATATTTATACGAATTACAGTAAAGTTTTGTCATCGAAGAAACGGTCTTACCCTCCAGATCAGGATACAATCATATCTGAATCAGTGTTTGCAGTGAAGTTACAGGTAATCTTAGATCACACAGCAACAAGACAAATTTCTTCCCAAGAAGAGGTCCTAGGTCACTTATCTTCACGTAAACTAGAAGACTTGTTTCTAATATCTAAATGGGGGTTCGATGGTAGTACCGGTCATAGCTAGTATAAGCAAAGGGTGTCGGAAACGTTCTCTGACAGTAACTTGTTCATTACTTCCTTTGTTCCAATTTAAATGTATTAATTGGGATCATCATCGTCTTCACCACATTAAGAAAAAACAAGAAAGAAATTGAAATCAAAGAAGAAATGAATTCAAGCTAAGTTGTACCTCCAATGATTGTAATACAGCAAGTCGCTTTTTTCAAAATCCAGCACTAGTATATTCGATCATCGATATTGAAGAATCACTTATTCGTCGTTGTGCAGTAATGTGATGACTTCTAGATTTTCAATGAATACATCCGCCTTCAATGCCTACACACTTGAAACAGCAAGATTGTCGGTGCACACGTATCCTTAGTTTTATATGCCAGCAAGTATGCACAAAATATTGTTACATGGATCAGCAATAATAGAAGCGGCTCTACTTCCCATTGGGCAATTATCAGAGAAAGCCCAAGAATCTAGAAATAAAGACTAAAAAGATTCGTGGAAAACTATAACAAGTAAATGTCAAAAATATATACGAATTAGGACCTGATAAACCGTCTATAGGCGTATAAACAATGAGTTGAGAAGGGTAACAGATAAAGCTAGAGAAAATTGGATAAAAGGAAAATGTGATGAAATAGAACAAATGGAGAAGTTAGGACGGTACGATATGATGGACGCTAGGGCACTGGAATTAGAAGATAAGAAGTCTAATGAAATTTGTGGTAAAGGAATTGTGAATACGGATGGGAAGATAGTCTCAGAAACAAAGGATGTAGCACAGGTATGGGAAGAATACATTAAGGAATTATACAGCAAACAGGCAGGAGCGGCAAAAATAGAACTGGAAAATGAGGAAAACATTGAAGAAGACAACTTAGGACCAAGTATTATGGAGAGCGAAGTAGAAAAGGCGATAGTGGAACTAAAGAAGGGGAAAGCCACGGGCAGCGATGGAATACCGGCTGAGATACTTAAAGTCATAGGATCAAAAGGACTAAAAGCGATCACAAAATTAATTAATAAGATTTACGACACGGGAGAGTGGCCTCAGGATTTCCTAGAAGTAACAATGATCCCTCTAAAGAAGAAGCCAAAGGCAATGCAGTGTAAAGATTACAGAACTATAAGCCTTCTGTCACACACATCGAAGATCATCACGAGGATTCTTAATAAAAGGCTGGAGAAAAAGGCAGAAGAAATAATAGGGGATGATCAATTCGGTTTCAGAAAAGGACGAGGAACTAGAGATGCTATAGGAGTAGTTAGAATCATATCAGAAAGGGCAATAGAATACAGTCAAGATATCTGCGCTTGTTTCGTAGACTGGCAGAAGGCCTTTGATAGAGTAAATTGGGTAAAGTTGATGAAGATATTAAAGGATATAGGTGTAGACTGGAAAGACAGGAGACTGATTAGGAATCTATATGAGAATCAAGTTGTAAAGGTCAGGTTTGAGAATGTGGAAAACTGCGGAATAAATATCGGTAGAGGAGTAAGACAAGGCTGCTGCCTATCGCCAACCCTATTCAATATATATGGAGAAAGTCTAATGCAAGAAGCTTTAGAAGGCACAGGGGATTTCAAAATTGGAGGAAGGATTATAAAAACAGTAAAATACGCAGATGATCAAGTACTTCTAGCAATTAAGGAAGAGGAGCTACAAAAAATGATAAATAGACTAGTGATAACAGGTAGAAAATACGGTATGGAAATAAATACAGAAAAATCCAAGGTCATTCGAATATCGGGTAAAGAAGAGAATCTGAACATAACTATTGGGGGAAAACCATTAGAACAAGTTTCAGAATATAAATACCTTGGAAGTATCATAACACGAGAGGCAAAATGTACGGATGAAATCAAAACTAGAATAGGAAAAGCAAAAGCGGCTTTCAGGAAAAAGAAACAACTACTTAAGGGAAGATATCCGCAAGAAGTTGATAAAATGCTACGTATGGAGTATAGCATTGTATGGAGCAGAAACATGGACGCTAAGGAAAAATGACATCAAATACTTGGAAAGCTTTGAAATGTGGACTTGGAGGAGAATGCTGAAGATAAAATGGACAGATAGGATGAAAAACGATGAAGTGCTACGAAGAATAGGAGAGAAGCGAATGATTATACAGACTATCAGAAAGAGGAAGGTTAACTGGGTTGGACATTACCTGAGGAGAGAGAGTATGATTAAAGATGTGTTAGAAGAAAACTAGATGGGAAAAGGGAAAGAGATAGGAAAAGGTTTCAGCTGATAGATGATTTGAAAGGGAAAGAGAGTTATCAAGATATAAAGAGGACAGCGGAAAATAGGAGTATACGGAGAACCAGGTTTAACCAAGAATAATCACGGACCTGTCTACGGACAGACTACCTATGATGATGATGATGAAACCGTCTACTAGTGACGTCAGATCCCGTTATTACGAGCTTGCAACTATTACCTCAAAAGAAGAAACAAACTATTTCCTGAAATGATATACGAGATAAAAGAGTACAAAACATTTAAATTTATACAAAAGCACACCATCATATAAACAGCTATTTTATTTTCCTCTGTTCTCTTTATTGCGATCGAAACAAAAATAAGTTAATGCAAAAATAAAGAATTTTTAAACGCTGATTTATTCTAAAAAATTATTCCTAAATTTTCTTCGTAGTATTATTTTTAATCTCTTCAGCCAAGTAACGAAAAAGTTTGAAATTAATGGAAAGCGAAAAATTTCTAATGGAATTATTATTTATTGCATTAAATCCATTTTAATTAGTTTAACTCGGATGTTCATGCAATATGCTCTCTGAAGGGACGGAACTCGAAGATTGTAGCAAAATATAAATTGCCTGTGTTTTAATCCGTAAATATAATCAGAAAATTAAAAAAAACCCGTTGCGTTGGGTATAGATATGATTTTTGGAATCACTAGCAGCCTTTTTCCCCTTCTTTCTCCCCAACCATAAATACTTCTCTCTGATGCTCGTATATTTATTGAAATAATTTTTGCGAGATTCTCATCGGTAAATTATAATAAAAAATATATCCCCCACTCTGAATAGCCCGTAATTCCATTATTTTAGAGCAGCGGAAAGAATTGGAGCGCATTTGTCAGCCACTCCGTAACGGTTTCTTATTAATGAAATACCATGTAAAACTTATAAGTCTATATATGTGAGTCACGTAGGGCCTTGTACCCGAGGGAATTCCATTTGCCCGCGACATCTGTGCTACCCAACTATTTGTGACTGTGGTTTGTTTTACTAATGATAACGGTACCAGTTTGAATATCTTACTAAGAGATGGGCGATGGAACTAAACTGTGTCGCATCTAGAATAAGTCAATATGTATATGCATTTCTCCATTGGGTATGCGTGCACGTGTATAAATGAATATCGAGTCTGTCTCGACAAATAATATAAAAATCATGTACTCGAGTTAAGTAAATCTTTTAAAAATTACTCGCAGACTAAAAAAAAACAAAATAAAAAATAAGTTTGACGTTAGTTTCTGAGTTAAACTTAAATTTTATCCTTCCCAGCTCTTAAATTAAATGGATAATGTTCGAATAATTTTAGTTAAGATAGTATTGCCGCTTAATTTCATATGGGTTGGAATGATCATGGTAAATGTATACCAAAGTTAGGAATTTAAATCCTGACTTGAATGTTAAGTTAAGCAAATCTTATAAACATTACATAGGCTAACAAAAATAAAACAAAATAAAAATAATGTTGATGTTAGTTTCCGAGTTAAACTTAGTTCAATGGAATTAATATCATCATTCCCAACTCTTTAAATTAAATGGATAATGTTCGAATAATTTTAGTTAAGATAGTATTGCCGCTTAATTTCATATGGGTTGGAATGATCATGGTAATTGTATACCAAAGTTAGGCATTTTAACCCTGGCTTTAACTTTTGCCGAGCATTTGAATTCGTGCTACGGGTTCACTTAGGTAAAAATATGTATACTCTTAGCTAAATGAGTTTGCCCCACTTAAAGGGAGTTGCACTAATGGTTATTACCTATTTCTCACTTCTCACATCGACTTGAGCTATACAGTTACTATCCACGGGCTTTGAATGCAGATCAACTCCTCAAGTTATCCATTCAGAAATTCCGTAAATACGACTTCGCCAGCGCCCGGATAAAGGTGTTAAAACATCGCTCTCGTTAATTCCGGAAAGTTTTCGGATCATCAGATTTGCAGGATTCCGGGTGTATGTGAGGGGATGAAAAGGATAAGGGAAGGAGAGGGGGTTAGAGGAAGGGAGGAGATGCTGGGAGGGAAGGGGGAGAGAAAGAGAGAGAGAGGCAGAGTGACGAACAATTTTCCCCAACTTTCGTGAGTAGCGTTAAAACTCTTAGTCGGGAGAAAAGCCTCAATTGGGAGAATGCGTTGCACAAGACTTTAGACCGCGAGATGGGATATTAAAGCCCAAGGCGATGGGATGTACTTTCATATTATACTTTTACTCGACCCGCGCTAGATAAAGGATTCCTTGGAAGAAACCCTCATGTTCACCCAAGACCTATCTTTTAAAAATGACTCCGAGAGGAATCGAACAATATTATGAATAAAAAATCTAAAGGAACACAATAAAGAGTGTATCAAATTACCGGCCTTCAATTACGGAGGAAAGAGAATGATGCCTCGTTTCCCCGTAATTAAATTCAACCTCGGGCTGAACAGATTGTATACATGATGGGTGCAGCATAGGGATTGCTACTTTACCGATCCCGTAAAACATGCTTGGAAAAAAAAGCAAAAATAAAACTTGGAGAGACGGAGGGATATAATGCCTCGGCTAGAAGGTAGAGAGAGAGAAAGAGAGAGAGGAAAGAGTTACGCGATTTTTACTATTCCATCGGCGTCTTCTACGCCAATATACAGCCATGGTTCTTTCCTCCCACCCAATCAAGCGCTCCGATCCTTCTCTCTCTCTCTCCCTCTGATGCCCCACATCCTGCTTAGACCCTGGGACCATTTAGACGCACTTATCGAATCAATGGGCGTCGTGTCTTCAATTCGAGCCAAGGCGTTCTTAATGGTACCCTCTTAATTTTTGCCTTTCTCTCACTCTCTCTCTCTTTCTCTCTCTCCATCTCTACCCCTCTATTAGGACACCCCTGTACGTGTCGCGAGTATCATCGGGTAGTTTGGCTTCTACCAATTCCTCTCTCTCTGCTTCTCACTTCACTCCCACGGCCTAGTACTCTCTCGTCGGAGTAGGATGAGGGAAAGGAGGAAGAGAGGAGAGTGAGGGGTAACGGGATGCAAGGCGAAGGAGGGGGAGGGGAAAAGGACGAGTTAAAAGGGAGACTCGCGGATGAATAGCTACGGGAATTAATAGCTATGCGGATTTGCATGTCAAAGGAATGATTAAACGTCAAAATCTCCGCCCATATTCCCTCCTTTTCCCTTTCCGTTTCCTCTCTTTCTTTTCTCCTCCAGTGCTTTTCCCATCCGAGTCTCTCCTCCGAATTCCTCTCTTTTTTATTCTACCGGCGTTATTGCTATTTCTTTATTCCTCTCCATTTTTTCCTCTCATTTTAATTTTTCAACATCCGACCAATATCGTTACCCACCCACGCTTTATCGATTACGTGAGCGTAATTATTCGCTGAAACGGCGAAAAATTATCATCCCGCATCGATTATATTTTTTTAACCATTCTTTTATTTTTCTCTCTTCTTGTCCGGAGGTAATCCTAACAAACCTCTATCCCCTTTCAACCAATTCCGCCTCCTTATCCGACCTGATTCTTCCCCACCCACTCAGATCCCCCCTTCTCTCTCCTTCATCCTCACCCTCTCTTCTCTCTCTCTATCGCACTAATAGACCATTAAAAATGACAGTTTATCGGATTTATTTTCTCCTACCAGACTCTCTCTTGCGCGGAGCGATGAAAAAAGTCAGACGGGGGAAGGGAAATACTTTTCAATCAAAATTTCGCCTCCTCCAACCACCACGCCCCCTTTCCGGTTTCCGCGAGCTGCAACCATTATAACGACACCTCCCGCCTCATAAGATCTTTCTCTTTCTCTCTCTTGTTTTTTCCCTCTCCCAATCCTTCATTTCCTTCCAAAAAAAATCTTGTTGACACTTGTAATTCTTTACACCGTTGCACCTTTATTGGCGGCCCTAACTCACAATCCTTTATATACCTTCACACTTTCCCATCAAAAAAGTACCTTTCCTCCCTCCTTTCCCGAAACCTTAAACCTTCCTCTTCCCTCCTCCTCCTCCGTTCTCCATCCCTTCTACCCCTTTTACACCCTTTCTGGAAATAGCCCTTAAAAATCTTCTCATCGGGTATAGGTCTCACGGCTTCCTGTTAGTTACGTATACCTTCTCAAACCTTTTTTACACCCTTCCTCCACCCGTTCGACCCAATCTCCTCCCTCTCTTTCACTCCCACACTTCCTACATACATCGCCCTTACCTTTCTGCCTTTCTCAGCTTACTCCCTCACCTCTTTCTCCCTCCTCCAGCCCCATCTCATCTCCTACTCCAACTCTCCCAATTCTTTCCCCATACCTCTCCATCCTACCTCGTCCCATCTATCTCTTCAATATCCCACTCCGAAGCTGCTCCATTCCACTTCTTTTCAACCCCATCCCATCCTCCTTTCTCCCTCCCTCCCTCCTTCCCTTCCTTCCTCTCTCTCTCTCTTTCCATTCACCATCCGTCTCGCTACCTTTCCTCCTGGTTTCATCTCGCGCTCCTCTCACTTCTTTTCTCCATGCGACCTGCCATCTCCACGCTGAAAACCACCACCCGCAACCTCTTTACCAACCCTTACCTTCCTCCCTCCCCGCCTCTCCCCTTCACTCTAATCCTTATCCTTCCACCTACATCACCATCAAAAGAAAGGGAGACAGAGAGAGTTTCTTTTTTATTTATTTATTTTTAATGCTGACGATCGCTCTCTAAGCACTCCGCTATCCACCCATACCCACTTTTAACCGACACCCTCGACCCTCCTCTCTACCCCACTCTCTTTTCCTATCCTCACTCCTTCACTCTCCTTCTCCTTCACTCTCCTTCTCCTTCACACTCCTTCTCCTTCACTCTCCTTCTCTGAACATCTATCCTATTTCACATGTACAATTTCCCTCACTCTTCTTCTTCCTCTCATTTACCCACTCATGTACTCTGCGCCCCTGCATTTATAACCCATTCCTCTATGTTCCTACACTCCCCCCCCCATATCTCTCCCTACGCGCTCTCTATCTCCCTCCTCCGTCCTCCCTTCCCCTTCAATCCCATTGACCCCCAAAAACCCCTTCCGCTGAAGCGGAGGTCTCTCCGCTGCAGAGCGCAGTCGCCAAAACCTCCCCTATCTCCTCCTTCCCCTCTCTCCCCTTATTCACCACTTCCTCGCTAACCCTCTCCTTCTCTCTCTCCTTTTCCCTCCCCGGTCTCACACCCTCGCCTCCTCTCTCCCTTTCTCCTCCCTCTTACTCTTCTCCCACTTCTATCCTCCACGTCGATTCTACCTCTTCCTCCACCTTCTCTACCTCCCTCTTCCTCCCTGCGTATTGCCATAAGAGTTTAAAGGGCTCTTCCCTCACCTCTTGGAGGAGGAGTGGAGGAAGGAGTGGAGGGAGGAGTGGAGGGAGGATTGGAGGGAGGAGTGGAGGGAGGAATGGAGGGAGGAATGGGGGGAGGAGTGGGGGAAGAGTGGAGGGAGGAGTGGAGGGAGGAGTGGAGGGAGGAGTGGAGGGAGGAGTGGAGGGAGGAGTGGAGGGAAGAGTGGAGGGAGGAGTGGAGGGAGGAGTGGAGGGAAGAGTGGAGGGAGGAGTGGAGGGAGGAGTGGAGGGAGGAGTGGAGGGAGGAGTGGAGGGAGGAGTGGAGGGAGGAGTGGAGGGAGGAGTGGAGGGAGAAGTGGAGGGAGGAGTAGAGGGAGGAGTGGAGGGAGGAGTGGAGGGAGGAGTGGAGGGAGGAGTGGAGGGAGGAGTGGAGGGAGGAGTGGAGGGAGGAGTGGAGGGAGGAGTGGAGGGAGGAGTGGAGGGAGGAGTGGAGGGAAGAGTGGAGAGAGGAGTGGAGGGAGGAGTGGAGGGAGGAGTGGAGGGAGGAGTAAGAGGAGGAGAAGGAGGGAGGGATGGAAAGGACGTAGAGAGAGGGCGAGAGGGAGGGAGAAGAGGAAGGAATACCGCGGTCGCGGAAGAAGGGGGCGCCTAAGCGAAACGAGCGAATGAGAGTGGAAAGAAAGGAAGAAAAGAAGGAATGGTAAAAGCAAGGACGAAGGGGGGAAGTAGGTAATTGAGGACGGAGTAAAATGGCTGCGGATGGGGAAATAAAAGGAGCTCTAGGCAGGCGAAGGATGTGGATGTTTTGATAAATTCAGGAATGAGGTTGGCGAGACACAAAAAGTAGGACGGACGCTTAGAAAGAGAGAAGAGGAAGTAGTAGTGTAAGAACGTAACCAAAGAGATTAAGAATGGAAGCACCTAGTGGAAAATTTTTTAAAAGCGAAACGGTATACACGGAAGGAAATTAAAAAAAGGAAGACGATGAAGAAGGCGAAATAATGGGCGAATTAGAGGAGTGAGATGGATGGGAGAAAAGGAGGAAGGGAACGAGGATCGGAAAGAGATGAACGCGAGAGACAATGGAAAACAAGACCGAGGACTAGGAGATTGAAAAGCGAAGATGGGGAAAAATGGTTAGAGGCGGGAGAATGGAAGGGAAAGAGAATGGCCCGCACGATAAGGGAAACAAGGGTAGCGAGCGATCGGGAGTTAGAATGAGATTTCCCGAGGATGGATTTTTTACGAGGAAAACTATTGCCGCGGATCCGAGATAAAATAAAAAAATAAGGAGGGATCGAAAGAGGGGGATGGAGAGCGGAGAAGGATACAGGTGAGAATGGAATAAAGAATCGGGCGAGGTAGGAGTCGACAGGTCGGGAGAAGATGAGACGAGAAGTAGATTCGCATAAAAATACGCCAAGTACGGGATAAAATATCAGCCGGAGCGTTATATACAAGAGAACGAAAATAAGAACAATGGCTTTTTCGAGAATGAAAAAAATTGTTTGTAATAAAAAATTGAATGGAAAATAATGTAATTAAATAATTCCCATGGAAAAAGAAAGAAATTCAAAGAGGGAATATATATTAAATAATTTTTCCCCATACTATATACATATATAAAGGATGGCCAATAATGATTTAATATGGGAAAACAATAGTGAGGAGAGCTCGAAAATGAAGATTAAAATATTACAGTCAAAGAAACGCAGCTCGACGTAATGAAAAAGAAGAAACAGGACGGAGAAATGCCATAAGGAGGTAAATAAGAGGTCGCAAATCTATCAAACTCTTAAGGCGGGAACGAGAAAGAGGAGGCGGGGGTACGAAAGAGCGAAGAAGGAAAAGGAAGAAATGAGAAAGCGAGGAGAGAGAGAGAGGTAAGAAAAGAGCGATTATAAGGAGAAATAAAACAGAGAGAATAGAGCGTGGAGAGATGGCGGATTAGGGGGAGGTAAAGTAAAAGAGAAGAGAAAGAAAGAAGAAGGCGTAAGAGAGAGAGCGGCGGAAGGGGAGATAGGGGAAGAGAGAGAGAGAGAGGAAGGGAGAGGAGGGGAGACTGCCAGGGTAAGAGGAAGGGCAACGGAGGGGGCGTGGGAGAGAGGGATCGAGAGGGGAGTCAGGGGAACCAGGGTATGGGAGGAGGGGAGGTCGGGTCGGAGGCAGGCGGATAGCGGCGGACTCCCGAGTCGAGTGCACGCTCGCCCTCTGCTCCGCTCGCATCAGTCTCCATTTGGATTCGCCCGAGAGCACGTGCGATCCACAGTTCATACTCTCAATCCATCCCTTCCCTTCTCCGGGCGGTGAAGTAGAGGAGAGAAAGATAGAAGGGACGCTTAATAATAGTTATTTTCTAGAGGACCTCTCGCTGGCGGTGAGAAAGATCCGACCGCAAAATAAGCGCGCGTCGGGTGCACCGAACGTTTCCTATCTTTTTTTAATAGGTCATATTATTTACCACGCGGAAAAAAGGGGAACAAGAAGAGATTGGGAGAAAGAGAGAGTGATTTTCCACTTCGAGAGCGTGCATTTGAAACGGTGGCCGCAGAAAAAGGAGGAGACGGAAGATAAAGTGGTGCGGAGGAAAAGACGGTGCGTCCTGGGTAGAGAGACAATTTACAATGCAGATGTCCGGTGCTCCAGCGACCTGGTCGACCCGGATCGAGACCTTTTGAGGGAGTGAGTGAGGGAAAGAGAGAGTGAGAGAGGGAGAAAGCTGAGGGAGGGGGTAAAATAATAATAATACGCGGGAACGGAAGTGGACCGACTTTTTCGAAAAAAAATTATAAAAAACCTTTCCCTGCATCTTCGGGTCGAGATCCCTTTTTGTAAAAAAACACTGCGGCAGCTCGGATGCGGAATTCCGCGGTCGGCGGAGAAGGAAACGAGTGGAAATGCGGAGGCCGTTAGTGTTTGCGAGTGTTCTCGTGTGCCGGTGAGTGCGTTACGTACATACATACACATATGTCCGCGTGATAGGAAGGTGCAAACAAAAGCTGCGCGGTGGCGACGGACTCGGAATGACTTAACCGTCAGTTCTGGAGTCATTGTCGGAAATATTGTCGGAAAAAAACTCCCGAAAATAAGGACGTGCTTTTTTTCCTTCCCGTGGTCTGAAAAGGAGGGAAAATTTAGGCGTCGATCGTTTTTTATTTTGGTCGTTCTCTCTCTCTCCGTTCAGATGGCTGTCCGACGGCTTTACCGTGGAATGCGAGGCATATTTTCGTAAGGTTTCTATTCATATTTCCTCCCTCGTCGCCGAGGGTTTTGCGTGAGTGTGTTTTTTCTCCTCCCTGCCTTCCGATATCCTTCTCTTTCTCTCGACGGAGTGGAGAGCTGTGTTTTGTTAGGATAGGGACGGAAGGGCAGAAGGTGTGTGTTTAGTAAGGCAAGAGAGGAGAGGAGAGTTAGCCTCCTTCACGTGGATCCCTCTATCTCGCTCTTTCTCTTCGCTAATCCGAATACCCTGGACCGGGAAGGGAAAGCAATATCGAGGTGGTTACAGTATAAAGAGAGAGAGTTCTGTTAGAGAAATAGAGAAAGAGAGAGGAAAAAGGAGGAATGGTGATGCTGGCCCCGAGCGCAGGAGGGCGCGGGCGACGGTTGACGGTGTCGATTTCGACTTCCGCGGCCCGTCGAGGCGCCCCGACGGCGCAGTCCCGCGTCAGGATGCCGCCAATGGCGTCCGCCGACTCGCGCTGAAGGACTTTTGCCATCTCTCCGTCGCCTCGTGCCGTTGAGGTTCTGCGAAAAGAAGAAGAGAGAGTGTGAAGAGGAAGTGGGTCTTTATTTTCGTTTTGGTGTTGCGAAGGAAGCGAGGTTTGGTTTCTCTCCAAACTTCCCGGGGTTCCTCCTGGTTATTTCTATCTCCGACGCTGCCTCCGTGTCCAGGATGAGGTGTCGGCATTTGGGGGGCGCTTACCTGCTGTGGGTAGCGGCCGTCTGCTTCCTGCCATCGCCGGCGCTTTCTAGAAAACGTGAGTTCGATACCCGAATATCATGTAATTTTTATTTTTTTAGCGATATCATGATGGTCCAAATCGGCGAAGTTGCTCTCATCGTCTGAAGATTTCGTTTAGTTTCGATCAACTTGGAGGAATCTTTTCATCCATGTCGTCATTGGGATCACTGAACCTTTTTATCGCGATTAAGAATATCGGTATCTGTGATTTTTTATTTTAAAAACTGTTCGTTTATTTAACTCCACAAAAAATAACGATTTAGAAAAACGAATTCATTTCTTTAAGGCCTTAAGACTGTGCTTCTTAAGAGCTACGGGAAATTTTTGTGATGTTTTACGATTCTCTATGACGATTCATCCAACTATGCATTGATAAATTATAATTCCCGAAATTTTAAGAGCTGAATAATACTGGTCGGTTATCCTGAAGTTATTTCCAACAAAAGCAGAGTAAAAATTATCCTGAGAAAAATCTGTTGCTACATATATTTGCATAGAAAAAAACCTCAATGTGCCGAAAGGATTTTAACTTGTGCAATACAATAACCGGTCTTTATAGGAAAATTATCCATATTCCCAGCTGAAATATGTCATCTTTTTTATTTAGAATTTAAAACTCAATCGTTAAAATTAATAAACCCTTTACTGCAGGCCAGAAGTATTTTGTTCCAAATAATTTTACAAGCTTAATTGAGTTCCAAGATCATCGCTTTTTCTGCGAAATAAGGAGACTCGAATTAAGCTAGATGGTTCTTGAAGGACTCTTCGAATATCTCCCGAATTACTCAACCTAATCCCTTAAAGATACTTTTCAGCGGGAAATTCAAATCAGTCGTGTTTGGATTTAATCAGCTGTTTTTCGGAAATCCTTTTCTTTCATTCATCCTTCCGCCAAAACGGATGGTCCTCTTTATTATACTGGGAAAATGGATGCTCCAAAAACGAAGAAAGACCCTCAAAAGAGGACATTTTAAGGCGTACCAGTCATTTCGCAGCATAGCACGAAAAACCTACGCATGAAATAGTGCTATCCTCAGCAGCCTGTGCTTTTAAGCAAAATACGTGCGAAGTTTTTTTATAGTTGCATAGTTTTTTTACAAGAGGGAATTGAGATACGTTTAGAATTTACAAGTTTGAAGTGCTAAATTAATCTATTATATAGTCTTTGGGACTGTGTCGATAGCCAAAAACAGTGTAATAAAATAATTATTTTCATTAACTGCTATCCTAAGTAATTCATGCAAAATCCTGCATTTTACACGATCTGTATGATTTGCATTATTGATTTTTACCTAATTAGGAAAAATAGAGAAATGCTGCGCTAAAATATTTCACAACAACTTGATGTAACTTCTACTCAAATTTAAACCAGCCACGATAATGTTGTTACGGTCACAGATATAACCTCCGCTTTAAAGTTTATACAACTCACTAGAAAACATTTTCCTCTACGTCATATTAATGAGAAATTTAGAGTCAATCCTGAATTTCGCACTAGAATGGAAACCAAATTCGTGTGTGCATTCATCGATAGGTAATTCGAGAAGTGACAAATCGAAATCGAATATCCTAAAATAAAACGCAAATCGCAACGAAAATCCGCTTTCCTGTCCCGATAATTTAAAATGAAACCAAACAAGATAAATCATTTGAATATTTATTTTGAGTCCATTACTCGTTAAACATGGAAAATATTTCACGTGAGCTTGGATATTAAAAAAAACAAGGGCGATTTACATGAAAGGGAGAAATGGCAGAGAATCGAAAATAGATATTATACTTATCGTTATTACAATTTTACTTGGCCAGTTATATTGGAAAGTGTTAAATTATATGCATGAAGGCATATGTTTAACTATAAGCACGATTTCTGGAACAGGCGGATCTAGTTAAATAGCTTAGGGGAATATAATATGAAAACAAACATATTTACTGATGCATATTTTTGTACAATAATGTCTCATTATAATAAATATAGTGTATATTATACCACCACTGGTTAGATATTTGCAAACTGTTTCTAGAACTCCAATAGTATAAAAACATGAATCGAGATAATATTTTAATGGAGTTTGATCATCTCTATTAGGGGGGCAATTATTCCATTACCATCCCCCCCCCTTTGTATCCACCGTTGTCCTGGAAGGCAGTAAAAAAGTTCTGTCTTGATCGAAAATCGAGCCCGTTCGCCTAGGCAGCTCACTGGTAGACTGTAGAAGGCAGGATTTTTCTCCCGCTCTTCAGAAATACTTACGGCCAGTTATTATTGTTACAGTTTAGATAACACCAGATTCACTAACATTCTTTTTCTTTAAAATTTTTGTTTGGAACCTTCCATCATGACGCAAACAGCATTTTGAAAACTCTCTTTTTGGCTGATTTCGAACAATTTTTTCGTCATTTATAAGAGAAATTTTCGAAACATTTCCCGACAATCTAATCCGCAACATCTTAAGTAGTTTTTTAAACACCGAATAAAAAAACACCCCCGTTTTCATTAATTATTTCTCCGGAACTTTAAACATCACACCGCCCCCGCTTAGTTCATTTTTTTATTGCATTTCATCCCTCTTTAAATATTTCACAGGGCGAAGAGGAAAATTCGATCATTTGAAGTTTCCCTTACGCAGGGCGAAATCGACGATAAATGATTCACACCGTGCACGCGCGCGTGTCTGTTTCAGTCCTTGATGCGTAAGCACTCAGATCCGTCAAGCTTTATAAGCTGCATCCATGAATCTAGGCGGGCGGTCCTATTGAGGTTACCAGCTAGCATCCTAATTCAGCAAAGCACTGGCGGTCAAGTGTGGACGGCAACGAGAGAGGCGGGGTGCGGAGACGGTCTATGGTGCGTCTCTTTGAATTGGTTTAAGGGGAGGGAGAGGGAGGGGAGAAGGGAGCAGGAGGAGGGATGGCAGGTGCTTGGCTAGATGAGTACGTCGGAGGGAGCGGTGGAGGTTGCTGGGAGAGGAGCCGAAGGGATGGAGAGAAGCCGCTCTTACGCTCTAGGCGGGAATGTGTGTTGCCTTGATGGTGTTTAGGTGTGGGCGTTTCGTAGTAACGGGGCTGGAGGGACGTGCGAACAAGGGCGGGAGAGGGTAGTGGGAGGAAGGGAAGACGGGGGCCATCAGTGGCTTCCTGCCACCCTCGGGGAGACCGGGCTGTTTCACATGGTTCTGCACCCCGATCCGATATGCAGGCCACTTTGTGGAGGGATGCAAGCGAGGGATAAAACGACCACCCTCCCGCCCTTCCTTCCCCTTCCCTCTACTCTCCCCAGAAGCATGCGGCCGCAGCGTGCATGAAAACGGCCCATTCAGACGGAACATTGAATATAACAATAAGTCGTTCCCTTGGAAACCCGATTGGCCGCGATCATGCAGTTTGCAGCTAATAAGTGGAGCCCCCTGCTAAGGGCAGGACGGTGTCGCCCAACACTCGGTCACTTGGATAATGCCTCCCGAGGACCGTCGCGGTACGTAAGGGTTAAGGTATGTGTAAAGAGGGATCCCCGCCAGCCTGCGAGCCGCGCCGGCATTGTTGCCCGTCTGCACGCCGCGTGGCTACGGATACCGACAATGGCCATACAAATCTTTTCTGCCTCCAAGGTTAGATTATCTCCCTCAACATTCCGCTCGCTCCTCCTCCACCTCCCCTTTCCTCGCCCTCCCTCTGTGTCAACTTTCTCTCCTACCCTTCCCCCATCCTATCTTCTATCCCTT
The DNA here is from genome assembly GCA_028673005.1 of Tanypteryx hageni. Lineage (NCBI taxonomy): Eukaryota > Metazoa > Arthropoda > Insecta > Odonata > Petaluridae > Tanypteryx > Tanypteryx hageni. The sequence goes on from CM054112.1 coordinate 207,543,323, forward strand.
TGGACGTCATCCCTCTCCCACTCCCTCGCATCTCAACAATCGATTTCTGGCCGACTACCACCACCACCGCTGCCGGAGCAGAAGCGGTTGCAGGGGTAAGAGGAGGAATAGGAAGAAGAGGTGGAATAGTGGGATAGAGTAGGGAGGTGGAGGGGGTGGTCTAGTGAGAGGCAGAATAAGAGGTGGAGGAGGAGGAGAGAGCGGGTGGGAAGGGGTCATTCCGCGCTGCCTTTTGTGTATATGTGTGTCCGTGAGAGGCCATTGTTCAACTTTGATTCCTCGAGGTCCATTTGCTTCCCTTTCCATCGCCTGACACCCACTGCAGAGAGGGGTGGGGTGGGAGGGAGACAGGGAGGGGTTCCATTCTACGGATTGCCCTGAAAGCAGGAGGCTCTGCGCGAGTGTGTGTGTGTGTGTGTGCATGTGTGAGCGAGCGTGTGTGTGTGTGTGTGAATCTCTGGCGCCCAATGTGATTAGGTGTGCACGCGCGTCAGATACTTCCGTGAATTCTTCTCTCGTACGACCTGACCCGTGAATTATTCGAGAATTGTTTCTATTCCATTTATTTCTTTTTTTATACCCCACAGCTCCCCCGGCAAAAAGAGGTTAAATTTAAACAGATGTCTCTTCGTCCCTTGCTGCAAAATCGCTTTTCATTTTTTTTCACGTTCGTGCGCTTATTTTCGGTAAAGGGTTTTCCGTGATTTCGGGGATCGTTTCTTGGGAAACCGACGTCAGCGTTGTCATCGATATGGTTTATCTTCGAGTTGGAGAGAATATATGTATTTTTTATGCGGACGATAAAGTCATCCGAATATTTTTAATCCGTCGACGATTGAATCGCATAGTTTCTTTTTGGCTTCGAATCGAAAAAATATAACTATAGATTTGGGGATAAAACTTTTGCCAATCCTGCGCCGGTTCGGATATCGGTTCGCTGTGATATTTATGTCACGAAAACGCGCATTGTTTTCGGTTTACTCGGATTTATACCCTATTTCAAAGGATGAAATAACCACGAAGCAATGGACCGCACCGGAAAATTGCATTTTTATTATTTGTTCGAAGGATATAGATGAAATGTTGGGAAAATCTAATATATAAAATAGAATGTCTGTTTGTCTGTCTGTTCCCTATACATTCCCACACCCTTTGACCTATCGGGACTAAACTTTGCAAAGTAACTTCCTATGACCCTACGGGCAACATAGGGTACCCGGGAACCCCGACAACCACCCCGCACAAACAGACGGATATACAGCGGGTCCTCATATCGATTTGTTTTCTTTAAAATATGTGAATTAAAAGAATAAACAATATAAATTAATCATAATATCGTAGTTTGATTTTTAAATTTTCAGAAATCGCGATGCTCTAAGTTTCTATAAACTGTTATTAGAAGCCCGAGCAACGCCGGGTACTTAAAGCTAGTTATAAATAAATACGAACACCGGAATTGTTGAAAAAGGTTTGTACCAATCTTTTCTTCATCCGCATCGAGGCATTAATCCGTATGTAACGTATGTGATTGTGCTTTATCTTCGAATTTAACGCAATTTAAAATTGCATTGTAGGGACCTAAAGAAAATGAGTTTGATATTTAAAAAACCTTCTACTTTGATTGAAATCGCGTGAGATCTTAAAAGTATTGCGATTTTTCCATCCTCCTATAACTTTTTAGGAAACGTCACCCGAATTAATTATTTTCCCGTCTTTCCTTACCCGGAATGCTTTTCCTCGTTCCTCTTTCGCTCGGCCCTAAGAGGGATAAGACACGTTATTTTATTCGGTAGAAAAACACAATTTGTAATCGTACTTACAAGGCACTTTAGCAAATGGATGTTGCACTTAGGCCATTAGCTTTAAAAGTACGGGATATTGAATTAATGCAATAAATGGTTATGTTTCCGTGTGAGAGATGAAAGGAGGAGGGCAAAAAAAACTACCACTCGTAAGGGTGGAGAGATATTTCCACTCCGTTGTGCTGAGAAAAAATAAATGCCTCTTTTTTATGAGATGTTTACGTACAAATTTCAGTTCCACGCGTTACTTTAAAAGGGCGGTCCCACAGTTTTACGCCAAATGATTTATTTTTTATATTGAAAAAAATTCAGAGAGCAACAAAACGCTCTCTCTTTCTAGGAACAAGCGATATTTCAAGGGGCGATATTAAATTACGAGCGCTTTTATTGTTTTTTATTTCTTCCCTAACCCACGCGGAGTTAAATTTTGTTATCGACGCAAATGAATTTTTACGGAGATGTATTTATAAACCTCTAAGTCATTACGAGTCTAGCGGGGTTATTACATTAATGGCACGTACGAAGTACTTCGAGAAATAATTCGTTCGCAGCAGCGTTTTGCGATAAAAATAGAAAATAATGCAAATAAATATTCGGGACCTTTTTTGTCAAATGCTCGAAAAAATGAATATGTAAATTTCGAGGTAGTTAAAGTAATTGAATTCACAACAATCATTAATTGATTACTTTTTTGTTCGTGTTTAGCTCGTCGAATCCGGAAGGGTTGAGTTCGACCGAACCAATTTGAATTCGTGCATACGATTTACCGAGAATCGAGCATAACAGCTATGAATGAAATTAGCTTTTGGTATGTTTTCCGTAGTAAGTTAACGTTTTTATTGATCTCAGTTTTATTTTCTCAGTCGTGCTATTTTTTAAATTTGGTTATTTGCTTTGTTTAGAATGATAGGCGTTACCACTCGCTTTCCCCTCTATCTTTAATGAGGTGAAGTTAGTTCTGACTTCTAGTTTCTTTTTGACAGAAATAACGACAAATAAAATCAATTATGTATACTGAAAATTGCCAAACATGCTACATAAGATTTTGTAGTCTTTTTCTCTCAGATATGTTGTATATATGATTCGAAATGAAGTTTTTTGAATTTTAATCACGTAACTCAACTGAAACAATATTTCAGCAGTTGGAGCAGAAATACATTGAAATGGACATGAGAAAACATCGAGTAAACACATTTCATGGGCAGTGTGCGTATTGTTGGCCTTTAAACGAATAATTTCCTGTCATAAATTTTTGAATTTCAAAATTTTATAATCCAACCTTTAACAGTAAAACATGTGATTAGCATAAAAGGCATCGTATCTTCTTTTATTTTTCCAAATTACTATTGATATTTTATGGATACCGAAGCAAAATCGTAATTTCGCAAATTATTTCTTCTGTCGGTATACAAATATTTTACGAGGAAAAACGAAACCATGGACGGAGATTTGACTTTAACATTTAAAAATGGCAAAAAATGTTCCATATCTTCCGTGGCAACATATATCACAATAGCGAAATAAAACAGTTGTCAGAGATACGTTTATCCAGAAATTCTTTAATACGTGTCATTAGAACTTAAAAAAATTTAAAAATTCCATTTATCGGTGTATCGCCTTAGCGCATAGAAACTAAAATAAAACCCATAGTATTTATACATAGAAATAACCACCCTTCGTTACAACCATTTCTACCAAATTTATTCGCTTGTTATTGAGTGCGTCGGATAACAAAAAAGAAACGCCCTTTAGGGAGAAAAGAGGACCGTGCATGCGTCCGTCATTTCTCCGAAATTAATCAGAGGAGAAAACATTTTCAATTTTAAGGTAAAAAAAGTAATTTTTTATTTCCCCGCTTGCCCCCGGAGGTCATCTTTCTGGCCGATTTCCCGGCCAAATTAGACCAATTTGAACGTCCAATTAAAACGTGACTCTAAAGTGTTTTCGACGCGATCGGCGGATAAAAAATGCGGATGAACGAGAAAAATCAACCTTTTTTCTTTCCTCCCTCGGACCGACCCCGTCTCTTCAGTCCAATCGATAGCAAAACAACCCCGACCGCTATCTCGAGGTATCAATCAACCAGAAACAATCCCAGAAAAAGCAGAATAGGAGGGAAAGAGAGAGAATTTTCGGGAGGTGAGGGGAGAAGGGAAGAAAAAAAGAGGACGAATTTTTTCGTAGACGAGGATAAAGCAGTGTGGAAAGAGGATAAAATAACAAGATAGGGAGAAAGAAAAATTAAGCCCAAAACCATGACTTTTCGGTCAACCTAATATATGACTCCATCATATCTAATGGTTCCGACGAGCTGGAAATAATTTCAGCCCCACCCTACCTGTTGCGAACACACACAGACTCCCGCACGCACACACACACACACACACGATCCTGACCGTAATTTATTACCTCAACTATTCACGTCCCTCCCTACGAACAAAGTTTCCACCCAACCCATCCAATCCTTCTCTTCCTCCGACCCCCGCTTTACTTTCCATCCTTTGATTGATCGAACGGCGACACTCCCAATCGCTGTTCGATTGTGTGTCGGTGCTAATTTCGTTAACTCGTCGGGCCGACCTCACCTCGTCTTTGCCGCACTAAATCCATCTATCCCAGCCTAAAACACTTTCCATCTACCTCGCCCGATAGATAGGCTCATATATGTGCACATACACACACACGTGTATATGAATATCAGGCCGCTTAAACAGCTGGACGAAAATGGGGACACATCCCTCTTTTGCAGTATATACATAGAAACTATTTTGTGGGACAACGGATAGGTTTTTCGGGCGAGCGAGGTGCGACTAATAAAATAAAAGAAAACAGTTTCGCTCCGATTTTGTTTTTTCCCCTCGACCCATTCCGCCTTTCCTATCCGGAATGGTACTCATACCGTTCGATAGCTTAGCATATACCTTGCCTCCATCTCCGAGCTCTCTATGAACGTGCCCTCTGGCATTTAGGCGGTAACTCGCGGTCCCCGGCGATGACCCGCTTTATATATCATACGGCTGCGCAATCTCTTTTTCTTTCTATCTGTAAGTATGTATCCATTCTCTTCCACTCTCTTCTTCTACCTCTATTTTCTCTCTCTCTCTCTTTTCATCTCTTTCCCTTTCTCTTCCCCTCTCCCTCTTTTTATCTTTCGCTCTTTCCCTTCTTTCTCACTCTCTCTCTCTTATCTCTCCCTCTCACTTTATCTTTTCTCTCCCTCTTTACCTCTCTTTATCTTCTCTCTCCTCTCTCTCTTCCCTTCTCCCTCTCTTTCTCTTCGTATCTTATCACTTCTCTCTCTATCTCTCTGTGTTCTCCTTCCGTTGCGCTTAAATCTCCTCGACGAATGGCAACCGTGTTTTTGCCTTGTGCGAAGGGAAGGGTAGAAAGTCTCTTTTGTTTATACCTTCGGTAGTTATTTTTTCATTACCTCCTTTCGATTTTCTTTTATCCCCTCTCTCCCTCTCTTTACACTTCGACCTCATTTCATTATTACATTTTATTTCGCGAGGATTCATTTCATTCCTTTCTCCCAACATTCCCACATCCAATGACTCCTTCTCCTCCTCCTCCCCCGTCTCTTCCCCCACTCCCGAAGCCGAATCTGTCCTCCCTGTTCGATCCACCCGCCCTCTCCCTCTCGCTACCTTTCTCTCTCTCCCTCTTTGTTTTTTGCCTCCCTTTGTTTTCCCGGAGCCCTGAATGGCTGTTTCCGTGGTTGTCGTTAATTCACCCGTGGTTTGCCTCACCTCCCCCACCCTCCCCACTAAGCCCCACCGGTCCCCAGATCACTCTCTGTCTCCCTCTCTTTCTCTCCCTATCTCCCTCCCTATCACCTCTCCTCTCTCCCTCCTCATCTAACGGTCAAAATCCCTCCTCTACCTCTCCAACTCCCCTCCAAAGCTGCCCAATGGCCCTTTTCTCTCCCGTAGCTGTCCGTTAACGTTCTCTTCTTCTCCTATTTCCATCCCAGAGGCTTTGGGTTTTTTTCTGCTTTTTCTCCATCCCTTCTTTTCATTTTTTCCTTCCTATATTCCCATTTCCCTTCTTTCGCTTTCCTCTTTACGATTCATTCCGTCCCCCTCTTCTACTCCCTAACCCTGATTTTAAATTCTCCCTTACTCTCATCTCTCTCTCTCCCCTTGCTGTTTTTATACTCAGTTCGCACACAATCGTTTTTCTGTTAAGAGGAGAAAAAATGCGGAGAAGATCGTGCTGGATTTTTTTTGTCCCCCAATGTCTCCCTTTTCCTCTCTCACTCTCTCTTTCTCGCCATTTTGCCTTCCCTTACTACCACCTCGAATGTCCAATGCTTAAGCCTTATATCCCTCTCCGACGTCGAGGAATATTGCTTTAGTGGCAGGGAGAATTTCGTGTTTTCTGTTTTATTTTCCCCCAACCCCTCGAATCGTACCGCCACGTAATTACTTACGAGTGGACGATAGTCGTGGATGATACGACAATACTGACTTTTTCTCTCCGCCATTCTCTGTACAATGCCTAAGCAGTTATTTTTTACAGGATATTGAATATTATATTTTTTTAGCCTTTGGCTGAGGTTCCGTCCCGAAGCATACTCACTATTATTTTTTACAGGTTTGCAGATCTTTTTATACTAATAAACCGAATAATTCCCCCTATCCACGCAAGAAAAATATTTAGCATTTCTGAAAATAACAACGCATGAATAAACGATGTTCTAATATATATCTAAACGGGAAATTTTAGCAATAGACAAAGGTCTACTCTTAAGTTTTGCATCGTTACGCTCTTTTTCTTTCCCTCTCTATTTCACTTTTCACGGCACGTGCCGAAATTTGTTTTTTTTTGCGCACATAGCTATATCCATGTCATTCCTCTTCGTTCGCAATTCCCCCCACTCGCATCCTCCCCTTATATCCTATCGTTCTCTCTCCTTTATTCCGTCACTCCAGTCTATCACCCGCCGTGCACTCGATGACTCCTAAACCATTTCCTACATTCTTTTCTCCTTTTTCATTCTACCACTATTCTTTACATTCTCTTCCCCTTCTTTCATTATGTATCTCATTCTCTCGTTCTATTCCGTTCCTTCTTTTCACCTCTTGTTTCGTTTTTTTTGCTTTTCATCTGGTCGAAACATCCCTTATTATAATTTTATTTCTATTTTTGTTACGTAGGTTTTTTTCCCATTTCTCCTTTCATAGTCATGCTGCACTATTTCACACTTCACTGAATCTCTACTTTTACTTTTACGATGTTATTATTATATTGATATAATCAAAATTCTACTAAAAATCTAATTACTTTTAGTCTCGAAACCATATTTTATTCGCGTCCTCAGATGTGTTCTACGGTATTACGATAGAGCCAAACTAACTTCGCGATCTGCCAGTTAAAAATCTGTTCGGATAACAGTGCCTCCATTACAGAACAAATTCAGTTGAAATTTGTCATTGGACACTATTTATCGATAAAATTCAATTCTGATCCACAGTAGAGAATTCTGACCGTCGTAATACACAAAAACCCGCAGGTTGGCCATAAAAAATATCAATGGATAAACAAATGCATTCGAAAAAATTGAGGACTTTAAAGTTTTGTGTAATCAATAGAATCGTTTATTGTTATTAAAAGCAAATACCACCTAATGTTAGGTACGTATGAAGTTTTCATTACTTGTTCCAAAACATACCTTCCTTTGCGTGCGGCTTTTTTCTTTCTGCGGGGTCCATTGACTCTTTCGTCAACCGCACCAGTTTCTACCATTCCTGGGTTTGTTTTCCCATCCCGATCATATCTTTTTCTGTGCATCCGTTTTTTCTCCATTCCTCACCCCATCCATCCATCCCGTGCCTCTTTTTATCGCCTGCTTTTTTCTCCGTCGCCTCCGACTAAACTTCATGACACATTCGGATTCTTCTCTCATCCTCTCTTTTTCTACCACTTCAGCTCCCGTCGCGACTCCTATCTCTTCCTCCTCTTCCCTTCAACCACTTTCTCCCTCACCGTCGCTCGTATCAAAGAGGGTGTGTACTACGCCCTCTTCAATACACTTCTTCCACAAACATACTCGCTTCCCCGCGGTCCCAACGGTTTAAACTGCGGCGCAAAAGAGGACTTCTTTACCCTCCCGCGTAGAACAACAGCGCAGAGAGAGAGCGGCAGGGGTGTCTGTGTGCATTGCAGTGCGAGTGCGTGCGTCAGTATGCGTGTGCGGGCGGATGGTTAGGAAGGAAAATAAAATCCCGATGCCCGGGTAAAACGCAGCGGAGCGTTCGCAAAAAACCAAACGACCCGCACACAATCCATCAGGAATTTATCGCGATTTGGCCGTGTCCCTGTAATGGGAGGGAGGGAAATGGAAGATGTGGATGGAAGGGAGAAGGGGAAAGAGGAGGAAGGCTGTAAATGTGTGTGTTGTGTGTGCATGTGTAGGCGCGGGTGTATGTTTGTCGAGGTGAGCGAACTCAAGAGAGAGAGAGAGAGAAAGAGAGAGAGAGGGGAGATGTGAATGCGGATGGAAAGGAGAAGGCAAAGAGAACGAAAAAGGTAGGAGGAGGAAAATAAACGAAGAGAAAGAGGGGCTAAAATAAAGGAGTAGACGAGGAGGACGCGTCCAGATGAGCGAATGGATGAGATGAAAGGAGGAGGCAAGGAACCTGCGATAAGGGAGAGAAAAGGTCAAAGTTATAGCAGGAAGCTGAGGTTGGGAGAAGGACGGGATGAGAAAAAGACAGAATGGAGGACGGCTTGGTAAAGAGAAGGATGGAAAGGAACGGAGGCTCAAAAGGCAGAAAAAAGATAGGAAGGGCCTGACTGACGTCGCAAAAGAAGTTTCTCGTGAAAGGAAATTAGTGACCGGAGGAGGAAGGGAACATTAAAAGTGAAAATATGACGAGTTAAAAGCGAACCAAATGAAAGAAAGAAGGTGACAAAGAAGTGTTGGATGGAAGGTAACGTGGTTAATAGATGAGATTTGAAAGAATGGCAGGGTATTAGGACCGAGATAAGCGTAAAAGATTAAATAAGCGGCGTAGAAAAGAAAGGGAAAAAGCAAGCGGGAAAAATGGATGACATTAGGGCGAGGCAATTACGGACAACGCCCACAAATGAGAATTATAGAGGGACAAATTTATATGCCAAGTTTGAAGTAGCGGCAAAAAATGACATTCCGTGATATGGTTAGAGGATAACTTAAAAGAAAGAAGATTACATAAACAAAAAGCATAATCTTGGATTGTACGGAATCAAAGGTAAAAAGGGAATAAGATGTGCTTCAAATTGTGTATATTTTCTATACGTATCCTCAACGGGAGGAAACGATATCGTTATGGTGAGGATCAGTTAAAGGAGGAAAAATAATGAGACGATGGAAAATTTTTTGAGCCTGGTTTAAGAAATGTATAACTAGAAATATATAGTAAAATTTTCAGCTGTCATTGATATTATCAGTTATTTATTTATTTTCTTCCTCCATCTAGCTGAATGATATAATATCATCCAGCTAGACGGAGGAAGAAGCCTTTTAAACTTTTCTTGTAATATCATTTATATTAAAGAAAAGTTTAAATGAAATTGGTTAGAAGTAAAAATAGAAATCATTCTACAAAATATTTAAAGAACATTTAAAAAAAATAAGCGGGCATTTCTTACACGCTACGCTGGAGCTTTAATAAAAAAAACCATTCCGCCTTTACAAAATCCTCTCTTTCTTACAAAAGTACAAAATGAATACTGAGAGGAGGATAGTTGCAAATTTTCTTCTTGCAACTCGATTGTTCTTATTTTGCAGGTTCAAAATCCTAAAAATGTATGTGTTATATTAAATTACGAGAATGCGTTGGTGTGCCAAGCAAATCGTCTTCCGTGCCATATGTTAGCCAACGCTGGACTAATGAGTAGAGCTATTAATTCAGAATCAAGGAATTGGATACCTCTGTCCATATAATATTTTGGGAAATTCTGGGAAGCGGAGATAATCTTTCAAGGCAAATACGTAGAAAGGGAACTGTTTAAAAAATTACAAGAAGTTAAGTATTTCTTCTTTTCCTCAAGAAACGGTAGTAAGCATCTCATAAAAGCGATATATCCTGCAAATACTTCGTTCTCATGATAACTATAATACATAAAGATCTGTCAATTTGTCCAATGCATTAAATTTATAAAAATTTAGAACTTTTTGCAGAAAAATAATTACTGTTAGGTAAGCCATAAGTTGCAGAAACTGACGATTTCCAAATTTATATGCATTTAATGACAGAATTATCGGTGAAACAAATAAACAATAAACGATTAACCTTGTTCGAGTGAAGTATATTCTTTCATAACAAAAGGTTACACAATTTTAACACTTGCGACAGCTTTCTGGATTAAATGACATCGTAACCTTTTAACGCAACAGTCTTTCTGTAAGGGAATAGATGGCAACACAAAACCGATAAAAAGGCGCAAAAAAATTACACTTCGCATCCTTAATCTTATGCAACCCAAACTACACCCGCCGTCCATGACGTTATTTTTCCGAGCGGAATTAATTTAACAGCTGTTGAAAAAAGGAGTTTGGACACCGGGACGCGGGATGAGAGTTGAATGGAGGAGAGGAGAACATTTTGAAGCTGGCCAGAACGATAGCCTGAGGTGGAGAGGACGAGAAAAAACGAGAGGGAGAGAGAGATGGAATTATACATTTTCGGGCGAGGGCGAGAAAATAACCTTTGGCGAAAGGGAGAGTGAGAGTGATGTGCGAAAGGATGAAAAGGGAGGAGTTTTTTTATGTATATGCATATATATATCTTTTTTGGGGGATGGTTGCAAAAAAGATAAATGTTAACTGCTACCGTCGCGATGTATTTTTGGGGTATGGTCGGGTTAAAGTGGATCTAAATGGACGCGCAGTGAGTTAGAGAGAGAGAGAGAGAGCCTCGCGCGTGCATGCAAATGCGAAAGAGCGTGAATTTTTGGGATTTCTGGCCTTTTTTATTTTTTTAGGAAAAGACTAAAAGAGAGAGAGAGAGAGAAAGTAGCGGAGAAAGAGGAGGGTGAGAAACAGAGCAGTAAAAAAAGAACGTTGTGGGTGTGGTCAGTCGGATCGCGATATGCGTGCCTCTGAATTTGTTGCGGGCGATCGCTGATCCGAAGTGAGAAAATTTAAGAAGGGAAAGAATTGGCTCGAATAAGGGGGCGAGGGGGGGGGCAGTGAGAGAGAGAATGTCTGAAAGAGAGTGCCTGAGAGAGATAGGGTGAGTTGAAAAAGCGGCTGGAAGGTTTGATGCCGGGAAACGGGGTCGATTCTTGACCTAGCGGTACACACACTTAAACATTTTATCGTCGAAAGTGGACTCTTCCAACTTTATTACGGCTTGGCTGTTCTTTTTATTTTTACTTGGGAGTTCCAAGCGATGGGTGTATATAAATCTTAACTCAACCGCGGGGATGGGAATGTCGGGTACTTGGGAGCACTTGAAACGGTTTTTCCTTCGCTTCGCAAACTCTTGGAGAGCCTTATGCAATGCGTGGGTGGATGTGATTCTACCACTACGTGAAATAATTTTACTTTGATAAATTAAAATAAAATTTCAGCGGTGTTACCTTTTTCCGGTTTGTGGTAAATGGAAACAGCCATAGGAATACCATTTAAATACCCTGTACATGTACCCTTGTATACTGATACTGTTTGACAAATCTAAAGAGCTATTTTTTAACTAGTTATTATAAGAAAATTTCAAAATCCATACATTAGATAACCTCTTACTTTTACACCAGATGTCGCATCGGCGTTTGATTAAATTAATTTAATTCTCGGATTGCCGCAATGGGAATCAGTATTTTCCCCTTTAAAGTATGTCTCTTTCAAGTTCTCTCGACAACAGCAAATTACGTCCCCATTTGGCTGCAAGACAAACGTAGTCGGTTGGAGTGTGTGTGTGTGATGTAATTTATGTAATAATGAGTCACGGAGTAAACATGCGTTTTAGTATCTCTGAGAAAATTTATTAAAATTATGTAGTACTCGAATCGCTGTTTTGGGTAAAAGAATGCTCGGTTCTGTTTGTTTTTTTGTTCAGATTTTTAATTTTCGAGTATGCATGCACTTGGGAAAAATGCATGAAATTTAAATTCTAAATTTCCTTCACGACTAAACATAAAAAATACATATATTCCTATGAATTTTAAAACTGATTTAATTAACGCTTTCTCGTTCCGCCTTTGGGGAGGAGAAAAAAATTAAATAAAAGGAAATTCAGGCAGAGAGAGAGAGAAAGAGAGAGAGAGAGGGAGAGAATAGCAAACAAGCCGCGTTATTTACTCTCAACGCTTTTACACTAATCCCTCAAATGGATTGAAATTACGCTCACTAGGGCGAATGCGTCGGGCTGCTGAGTTTTCTCTTCGCCGTCCTCCCCCTCCTCCCACATCGTTTTGTATGTCCCATAGGAATTCAAATAACACTGCACCATAGTGAGTAAGTTAAGGGGAATTAGAACAAAAGAGAGAGAGAGAAGGAATTGCGTCTGTTGCTCGTCCGTTTTAGAATTGGACGCAACGGCATGAATAATACGTAAGGGTATGAGTATCAAGTCCCGAGAAAATGTATATACAACGACCGGCCAAAAACCGGGACACCTTAAAAATAATCTAATTACTATAAATTTTAAAGTTAAAAATGTCAAAATAGATTTTCCGGCCGTGCTACGCCACTAATAGGCCATTATTGATTACAATTGTGTTACAATAAGCAATAATGGAGTGATTGTTGATTATCCCCTGCAGGTAATGTAACGGGTTTTACCGCGCAAAGTGGTTTCCCCGGCAGAAGCTTGCTGTGCGCCGTTTCTGAATACGGGAAGACGGATTGTTGCAAAAAGCGGGAAAAGACAATCAATCGCACAATTAAGCTGTTTCGTATGTTCTTCGACAGGTAGCGTTTTCGTGTCTCCATTTTATTCACTTTTAAAATGCCTTTAAGCGCTGAAAACGTCGCAAGAACTGTCGCTTTGGTTGAAGATGGCCGCTCTCTTCGTTATGCTGCTAAAGGCATTGGTGCCTCTCTTACCACCGCGTTCATCGAGCTGTCCATCGCTTCCGAGAGAGTCAAAGTTACACAAGGAGGCCCGGATCAGCTCGACGAAGGAAGACTTCGGCTCGAGATGATCGGTTTATTATGTCGCAAGTGTTGCGAAATTGGTCACAGCGGAAGAGGCTCAAAAGCGACTGCAGCAAGTGTGGCAGGTGAATGTGACCGAACGAACAGTAAGAAGAAGACTGCAGGGAGCGAACCTGAGCTCACGCAGATCTGCTACAGGTCCTGAACTGACCCCACTACATCGCACAGCTCATCTTCAGTTTGCGTGGGAACATGTGCAGTGGACATTGGAGCAATGGAGCGCGTTCTGTTCTCGGACGAGTCCAGGGTCTCCCTACGATCACCAGACGGAAGAGAGACAGAGTCTGGAGAAGGCCTGGAGAGTGTTTTGCAGAGTGTACATTCGCACAAAGGACGCAGTTCCATGGAGGTTCCGTCATGGTATGGGCTGGTATTTCCTTTAACTCTCGTACATAGCTCGTCTTCATTGAGAACGGATCACTCACTGCCCACCGCTACATTGGAGAGGTCCTCATTAACCACGTGGTTCCCTTTGCCCCGTTTATTCGGGATAGTTTTATCCTGATGCACAACAATGCTCGTTCGCATGCCGCTCGCTGCGTATCCCAATATCTGAACTGTCCGGCGCGGAGCCCAGAGATAAACCCCATCGAACATCTTTGGAACTTGATAGGAAGGCGCGTCCGTAGTCGTCCTGCCGTTCCAGAGACGTTGAACGACCTTCGGTTGTCACTTCAGGAAGAGTGAGACAATATCTCACAAGAATAGATAAGGACCCCAATTGAAAGCATGAACCGGAGGATGGAGGCAGTAATTACGGCCAGAGGAGAAAATACGCGATATTAACTGCGTTAAATTCACAATTTTGGATTTTTTGTCGTGGCATTAAGATTTATCAATCATTTCGTAAGTTTTACGAATCATTTTTAACTGCCGTTAATCATTGATTTTAATAAAAATAGAATCAAATGCTCGTTTTTTATAGTCATCCTAAATATATATTGCAAAACGAGAGAAACTGGTCATATTTGTTTATTTCAGGCTTACAAAAAGTTTTTATTTTCAGTTCCTTGCAGTAACAAAAATTGCAGCTATTTTTAGCATAAAAATTTATAATAATTAGATTTTTTAAGGTGTTCTGTTTTTTTTTGCCGGTCAGTGTATTTATAAAAAGAAGGAATTCTGAAAGAGCTTCGATAATGCAAATAGATTCGGATCTGAATTTGGGGCGAAAACGTCGGAAGTTTTTACGAAATAATCTGAGAAGCCGTTTGATTATTTTTTCCATTTTTTATACTCGCGACTGCTTCGACAGTTATCAATTAGAGTCAAAGTTTTTCGAAACGAAGGAAAAGAGTCGAAATGTCTTCGTCTGAAAGCCAACATTTCCATTTGTAATTGTTCAAAGGTAAATTGCATAAAATTTCTTCTGCACAAAGGAAGTCTACTTTTCAATTGTAGTAGCTGCTAAAGTTCATGTAAATGTATTATCTTACAGTAACAATTAGAAATTAATGGAAATTAGTTAATTAATTATGCAAAGTTGAAGTAAGTCTTCGCAATTTTTGTAATAATTCCTTACAACGATTTAAAACAATATGTTCTGTTCTCTCATTTATCATGTACTATTTAGATGAAAATATACTATCTTGAAGTCTGTTAAACTAGAAACATGAACAACGCTGAAAGCACGCGATTAATATTAGATTAGATTAGAACTGAGGTGTGTTATCAGCGTTTCCACCAATCTAAGATATATCTCGCTTTAGGTAGAATGCAATTTGATTTCGAACCTCCAAAATCGAACGTGAATTAAAAACAAACAGCGTGAATCGACCGTCCTCCGATGAAACTTTTTATTAACCAAGAACGAAAAGTATCCTCCACGCCGCATAAACGAAACCAGTTAAACTCCTGAAGTCATTAGTTTCCCCAGCCGCTAGATAAGGGCTCGTTAGTATAAGTGTAAATACTAGGTATGCGTCACAGATACGACCGACAGAGCGAGAGAGCGGATGAGAGAGAGAGAGAGAAGACACGTAATTGGACGTCCATGGCTCTCACTCTATGAGTAAAGATAATGGGATTTAAGCCCTCTCGCAATGCAGAGCGCGTGAGGAGGAAGGACAAGCGGATGAGGGAGAAGGCGGTCAAAGGGGTGAGTATGGTAGAATGAGAGGGGGAAGGGGCGGGAAAAGCCGCGAGGAAACTACCTCAAAGGTTAATCAGTGGGATAGGAATGGGAAGGACATAATAGGCCGCGCGGTTTAACGCCGGGGAGAACTTCTGTTTCGGATAAATCTCTCTTATTCACGATCTAATTGGCACGAACAAAGCGTATAATGACTATGTATGTAATATTTATAGTGGTACGAAATAGGAGACCGTAGTAAAATAGTGGGATGAAATAGTAAAAGGCAGCAATTACCTCGTTGCTGTTCCCGAATTCGTTTAAAGGATTTTTGCAGAACAATTGCGTAAGTGTTACTAAAGCAACATGGATAAATTAAAGCAGTCGGGTATTTACGAGTACTTTATTGCCACGGGCATGCGAATGCCGGCAGAGAGAACTGTGTAGGGGATCTAGATGTAGGTTCCGAAATTGCTAGCAATAAATTTCAGCTAATACGTTCTCTATTCAATGCTAAGACAGGATGCGCTCGGAGAAATATATGTTTTCCAAATATCTTGGAGAAAATAATCTGAAAATTACTCCGCAAAATCACCGATATTTTGCTTCGTCTAATTAATCCAATTTCATAAAGAATGGAGATATTATTTGTATAATCCATAATGGTATACTGAACTTTTACAAAAACCAGGAAATAAATTAACGCCGCTACAACGTAGCAGCATAACTATATAGGAAACATTCTCGCAGTGTGCTTGTTCGCGTGAAACAGCTATCTCAATGCGGAAGAGTAAAAAAAACTCCGACGGTAAAAACGTTTAAAACAAGCAAACCTAAACGCTCAGCCGGTGAGTTTATTATAAAGGCTGCTCAGTGAAACTTGAATTTACAAACATCTCTCGTATTTCATCCAATCTGATTGAGAAATCCAGTCGGCTCCTTTGCTGGGCCAGAATATTAGATTCCTTCTTCCTAAGCGAAGGGAGCGAGGTTATCAATAACTAATTGGGTCCAATCAGTCGGAGGGACGCGGCATACTGATGAGAACGAGCTGAAGATCCTTCCCCGACGCGATCCTACCCTTCAAGCAACTTGCGCAAGTAATTAGCAGTAGATGCGATCCACATATTTTATTAATTATCGCAAAAGTCATCCGTCGGTGAATCATCGCCTTTAACTACCAACGATTGTTTAACCGGGCGATGATTGGCCGTTAAAGGTAGAATTCCACCGACGTTCCTTCATCTCGAAACAGCGATCCTAGTCGTTATTTTCGCATTGGGCATAAAGTAGTTATGTCTCTGTGGGGAAAACATAAAGATATGTGATAGATAAATTACACAAATAAAGGTAAGTCAATGTTTACTTATGATGCTGTGCCTCGGTGGAAAATTATCTTCATCGCCGTAAATATAAGCCTCATTCTGATCGAAACCGCCTCGGAGAAGTACTCTTATTATCCAGGTAAATACATGGAATAGCAAAGCGAGACCGAGATTAAAAAATGCGGACGATCAGTTTGTGGCAATCGTCCGTTCATACTATCTATGCCCTTATCACAAAACATTAATCCAGTCCCTCTCCAACATGGCGGACTGATTGACTTGCATTTCAGAAAAATCTCGAGAGCCGTTACGCGAAAAACAAACCCAGCAACCCCTTATAGATCGACTGAATATTAACGACATTCGCGAACCAGTGGACAGAAAACGCGCCTCTGCGAGCTTTTAATCGCAGGGGATTTTCCCTTCATTTTTGTTTTGCAAATAGAGCGACATGACTAAAAATTAACTGCGATAAAGGGATGGGATACAAATATTCGACGCGCGCGTGAGAGGACCTCATTTTATCCGGGCGTGGAGATGGAGGAAAATAAGAGAGAGAGAGTTATCCGGTCTCCCTGCACACATCCCTTCTAAAAAAAGGCACCCATGTAAATATACCCCCCCCCCGAATAATGAAGAGCTTTACCACTCTGGAGGACGCTCGTTTTGTCACGCGAGATCTTCATTCGATCGTCTTTTGTTTCCGCAGCCACGGGAAATAAAATAGTGAGACCTTATATGAAAATGTTTTCCGTTTCCCGCTTCTCCTCCCCCTCCTCTCTTTGTATTCCTCCCCACTACCCCTCACCTCCCTTCCTCCTCCCCCTCCTCCATCCAAACTCAAATCTTCCAATGGCTTCTGGAACCTTTCTGTGAACGAACCCTTTCGTTATTTTTTTTATCGCACGCGTCGCCGTGGAGATACGCGAACGGAGGAAATGTTTGGGGAGATTGATGAATTAGTAAATCCACAATCGGAAGGAAAGGGAAGCGTGTCTTTTTTTCGTAATCTCACTTCTGGCGTCACTTTTTTTCTATTCCTTTCTCGCCGCGTAAAGCGCATGCACACCCTGGAGGTAGTTTCAAAAATCCGAAAGAGCGATAAGAATCCCGGAGCGACTTTAGGAAGAGAGAGGAAAACAAAATTCCGCGCGACTCTTCCAGAAGAGAGATTGAATAATAATGAAGGCGCATTAATCAAACGGCTATCATTCTGTACTACCTTCTCTCCCTCTGATGGTTTTTGTAGGGAAAAAAGAACGCAATTTTATCTCGGCGTCTGGGGCCATTTCAGATTACCGCGCGATAAGTTCCGAAGGTTCTCGACTCTTTTAAGAAAGAACAACCGCGTGAATGATGAATGACGAAGGTGGGCGCGAATCAAAAGGCGATTCGTCCGAGGATTTCCTTTTCCTTCGATTTTTACCCTTCCCAACGTTAAAAGTCACTGTTTGCGTTGGAGCTTGTGATACTTTAGATCGGCTGGGGTGATTTGGGGTGCGAGATATCAATACAGAAAATCCAACCGAGATAACTCTTTTTTTAGGGTGTTGTATCGGGAGATTTCTCTTTGTATTTTTCCGTGTATGGTTTTATTTTACGGAACAAGAGAAAATGTTTTCCGGTTTAAAGGAACGCAAACTGATAAACATGGAGGGTGTATCTGGGTAAACGGTCGTTTTTCAATCGTATGCTGCGTTTGGGAATTTCGGATTTGAAATGTGAGGTAGAGCGAGAGAGAAGTTATCAAGATATTTGGTGCTAATGGAAAGTGAGGTAATAGGTTAGATTTAAGGCAAAAAAAATCTCAGGCCATCAACTAACTGAATTTCTTTAAACGAACGACTGCTTTTAGCGGTGAGCAATTATCGTTCTATTTGAAAATATGTTCCATAGTTTTTAATTATGCGAACTGCAAAAGTTTAACCATTGAATTTGTTACTACTCTATTCTATTCTCTGTTTCTCTTTATTCGGTATAATTATATACAATATATACATACTGAAAAAATAAATTTATCGAAGTAAAAATGTTGGTGATATTAAGCTTCCGTTATTAGGAAAAGCTTGAAGCTAATTTGTGAGACTGATAATTTTGCTCTATATATATATATATATATATATATATATATATATATATATATATGTTCTGGTTTTGGCTGTAAAGGAAATGTTATATATTAGTATAGGCGAGAAAACATTTCCTTTACAGCCAAAACCAGAACATATTTACAAAGTAATATTGAAAATCATACAAGTTCAGAAATGATCCAATTATTTGGCCAGCGGATAAGTCTGCGCAAACCTTTAAGGCTGACACTCCCAGTCGTATTGAACGAACAGAACGGTTTATGCGTTCAATTCCCCATTCGACGACTCGATTCTACCAACAATGCGAAACGGTTTCATTCGTTTTGTCCTGCTTGTTAACCAATTCCGCGATGACGAATAAAAAAATTCTAACTGCGGCGGATGAAGCGTTTCCCAAGAACGTAGGCGCCTAGAGAGATCTTTTAAATAATTATACGGATAAACCAATTCGCCAGTATTCGCTTTTGCGTGCGGTCCGGACGTAATAATAATAATTACCCAGCTATATCCGCATGCAATTGCGAAAGGCGGAAGGATTAAAACGCGAAACGAAAAACGTCCGCACGCGTCCTCGTCGGTTTTGGGATCGGAATCCGCGGTCGCATCCTCGTTAGGGACGCTGCTATCCACTTTGCTAACGATCCAGGATTCTTCCTTGTTGGACCCAAATACCCTCTTCCCAACCTCTCCCCTCCCGAGATCCCTCACCATGACCCCTTAACCAGCCTCCGATCTCGTTATCCGACGGGGAAGTCCCGGGGCTTTTCCTATTTGGCCAAGTCGTGGTTTGAAATCCCGCGGAGGACGAGGAATTTTTTAGATTTTTTTTATTCCTCCCCTTGACGCATTCATTACTAGCTCATCGTCTCGATTAACTCTAATCCGGCGTAAATTGGGAGGAAAATCCTATTAAACAACGACACACACACAACGCAGTTCCCATCTTTTTCCTAACACATACCAAGCGCGCGTGGTAAAACCTCGATCCCACTCTCCCTCTTCCTCCTACTCCCGCGTTAACATCCTTCACCTCCCGGCCCCGTTTGATTTCCCCCTTCCCTCCGTTCCAATTACGCCTTCTGTCACATTTGACCGTTTCGTCCTCCTTTCTCCGCTTTGATTCCGTTTCCCCGTCCCTTGTCCACGGTCTCTCTCCCTCTCTCCTGCATTATACTGCCTCCTCCCGAATTCTATCCTCTCTTTCTCATTCCAGCTGATCCTCATTTCTCCCACGTTCTTTCATCTCTCTCTCCCTTTCTTGTTTTCGTTTCGTTCTCTTCCGGTCACATGCTTTCCCCTTTCTCTTCACTGGTCAACCTTCCTCGGTCAACCTACGTTAATACCACACACATTCTATCTCTACACCCTACTCGTTCTCTCTCTCTACACCCTCCGCCCCCTTTCCCTCACAGTCCGAATCGCTCATTCCCTGATTTTCCCTCAAAAAAATCCTACGCGTTCATTTTCTCCTTGATCAATTTCAATTTCCAATTATTGGAGCAGATTGTGGTTTCCCCACCCACTCTCTTATTAATCCCCTAAAATTATTGACTTTAACTACCACATCTCTCTCACACAGCTTTCTCCCATTCTATCTCCTTCCTTCCCTCTCCTATCTCCCTCCAACTCTCTATTCCAATTCCTGATTTGCATGCTCGTAAATTCCGTACTTAAAGGTTTTCCTCGTTGCCAACTTTGAAAATATCGGGATTTTTGTCGGTGTTCGGTTTCAGGTTTCTTTTTTTTCGTTCCATCCGTTCTGGCTTCGATCTCCCCGATTCTGATCGTCGATGGAGCGTAATCTAATCATCCCGTGCACATACCCTGTCGAACGCGTTCTCCTACAACCTCCCTTCCCCTTCCTTCTTCGTCTGTGGCGCTCGCCCTCCGTTAAATCCGCGTGTTTGTGACGCGAAACGTTCGCGCGATGTTCAAAAAAGCCTACCGCTCTTCGTAATAAGGTCGCAATTTTTTCGAGTAAAACAAAAACAGCGGAGCGTTTGGTCCGTCGCAGGCATCGCATGAGGGGGGGGGGGCGAAGGGGTATTGGGTTTTGATTGATGGAGATTCGAAACAAATGAAATGAAAGCAATCCGCTACAAAATTCCGAAGGCGGAAAGAACATAATTATCCTCGTCTGTTGACTGGGTGCATCGGTTGCGTGGTATTAATTAAAAAGGATCATAAGAACGGAGAGAGCAATTTCATCGAAGAACCTCTCATCGTGATTGATGGTTTGTATTTTGGACATCTCTCGGTCGCTGTTTGGGCGTTTTTGTTTTTATTAACTCGTCGAATAAGCCTCAAAGTAGTTAGTGGGCGACCGTAAGGATCGAATCGACCAAGTAATTTGTCTATTTTTTATTGATTAAACGAGGTTTCCTTTGTATACCTACATCAATTTAAGCATATATTTAAAAATATTTTTTGATTTATTATTTAGGAGAGTTATTTTGCTTTCATGGGAAAATGTTCCATTAGTTTGTGAAGATGTGCTACTTAAGCGTCTAACAATTAGTGTTTATTTTTTAAACTTATTAATTTATTGCCTTTTTCTTCTGACAAGAGGGAGAAAATAAAACTTTTATCTTATGTTTATAATCAAATTTATTCACTTTCATGCATAATACAATAAGAGAAGATGCATTCTAAATGTGTTGGTTCCGAACATAATAACGTTCCACCTAAGTTTTAAATTCTCATTAATACCGGCCAGGAAACTTACATACAATACAAATCGATCGTTTTATGCGGTGGTAGAAATTTCGGCATTTTTCGAAAAGTTATGCTTTTAGTGAAATGCTCGCTATTTTTCACGCTAAAGTATCTGAGTTTATATCAAGTAACTAGTAAAATTCATGCGCATTAAATTGTATCAGAAGTCTCTCTCAATTTTTTAATTGCGTCAGCGTGCTGGCATTTAGGATATTCGCTTCCCATTATCATTTCTTTCTACCTCTTCCTCGTCCGCCATTTCGCCCGTCTGACAATATACTCTCCGTCTCCCCTTCCCTCCCCTTCTCTTCTCTACTCTCCACTGTTCGGCCTCTTGCCAACTTCATAATCTCCCTTTTTATCATTTTTCCTTGTTTATTTCCACTTCTCTTCGTTTTTCCTTCTAGTTTTCCTCGTCATTTATCCATATTTTCTCTTCCTACATACCTTTTCCCCGTTACGTTATTCAGTCACAAAATATTCCTCCTTCCATCTCCCATTTTTTACACTTTCATCTACCCTTTCCATCTCTTTCTTTTCTCTCTTCTTCGCCACTCTTTCTGCCTCCATATCCTCACCTCCTCACCAACCATACTTTCTATTTGTCTCTCCCTCTCCTCCCATCCAATAGCTTCAGCATCCACGCCAATTGCTACGAGCGTCCTCGGCATTTAATTTTGCTTTCCCTCTTTAAACATTGCTGGCGGAGTTTCCAGGGTGTGAGGGAATTGGACGGGGAATAAAACGAGGGTAGCGGGTGGACGGGTGTGTTCTGCCTCACCGGCATCGAAAAGGAATTGGAAATGCATATATTTGGACAGCGTGCGTCGGTGGGTGAGGGTGGAGGGTGAAAGGAAGGGGGAAAATGGTGGGAAAAAACTGACAGGGTAAGAGAAAGGGGCGTAAGGGAGACGAGTGGGGGTTTAGAGGGGGGGTGGAGAAAGAGTGGAAAACACTTCGTCCTTTTGATTACAAGCGAAAAAATCACCATTATTTTTTCTTTGTTTATTTTTTCCACTTCCGTTTAGTGATGACTTTCTCCTTCACTCGGTTGATGGGATCGTTCCGAGCGATTAATGTTTTAAAACCTTCAGTTTTATAGAGAGATGTTGCTGTTAATTTTATACTGAGAAACTTTGGGCTATTAAATCTATTGAGACTGGAGATGAAGAATCAACCAAAGCTGATTGAAACTATTTCTCGTGAAAAAGGCGAACAATGTTTTCTTATAGACTGTGTTTAATGCTTTCCCCCAATAACGCCTTTCCTTTATATTAAGGATTGCCCGACTTTCTGATGACTCGAGTTAAAAAGTGAAAGGCTAGGATGCGGGTTGTTAGTTTTGCCAAAGTGATTACAATAACTGGGATAGCAGAAAATATTTAAATTGCCCGCATATTGCATTAAAGACTGGCCTTAATTGTTCAAATATTTGCAGTTATTAAACTGAACTCGCTGAAATTGGATCTGATGTAATAAACGATACAGAACAATGTATATTTTACATAGTATGTTAAAAGAAAATATAATTATTTTAAAAAAAATAATGGACTTCGGCCACTTAGACTTTGATAAACAAAGAAAGCTAACGGAAATGACATTTATCGAAAGAGATGTTAGGACATAAAGCTCGTTTATCTTCGTCACAAAGAGAAAGCCACCGAAAATTAATATATCTTTATTTTTTCACTGACACTGTATGGAAGAGTTATTCGGAAAATCTCCATATTTCCACTCGTCAGTTCTTATTCATCCGCGTTTTCCGTCCCTTCATATATACCGTCACACATCCAAATTCCGCAAACATTTTCCTCCCATGTCCTAACCCCATACTCCTCCACCCGCCTCTTCTCCCTCTGTACGGGTGTGACCCATCCTCTCTCCTCCTCCCTTTATCTCTCATTGAGACACTTATGCAGTTTCCCACCAAGAGACCTTCCTACCACTCCATTCTCTCCCGTCACGGACACCGAACCCGGTGATCCTATCCCATAATCCCCTTCTCTTTTTTCAAACCCACCCCTCCCTTCCCCTCCTCCTCCACCACACCGTAAACCCTCCCTCTCTCCCTCTTTAGCTGTCCTCCACAAACGCCTTAAAACATCCCAGCTCACGTCATTTCTCTTCCACCGCCCTCTTTCCCTCCAACCTCCTCGCTTCATTCCTTAAGGCAAGACTCGAACCATCTCCTCACTATCTACTCTCTCTCTCCCTCCCTCCCTTTCCAAACCTATCTCTCCTCTTCTCCCTTTTTCCACAGTCTCCGCAAAACTTTATCTCCAAAGCGTTCTCCTCCTTGCTCCCTTCTCATGATTTTGTTCTTTTCCCCCACACCAGGGCCATCCTTTCCTTGTCCTTCGCAGTCTCTTAGGCCACAAGTTCTCAGTTCTTTCTCTCTTTCGCCCTTTATTTCTCCTACCAACATTCATCCCAATATACTCGCTTTAAAATTTAATGTTTAACAGAGACAAGATCGCTTAGAACACGCGATATTGTCATATATTGTATAACATGGAGTCATATTAATTTACTATCCATGAGGAAAATAGTGTTAGCAAGAAATTTTGTTGTTGCTTATTCCTCAATGTGTTTTGATTTTATACTGCTTACAATTGTAATAGAATGAAAAAGCGGTTAACGTTTCATCTTCATTATTTCTTAGAATTTTTTACGTACAGCTTCCTATATTAATAAGGCTTTTCTCCTTTTTATGTTAGTTATATTTTTACAACTTATGTTTTCGAGAAAATAAATCTTATTCAACAACGGAAATACTTCAGAAAATAATAGATAATCCGATGATATCCGGAAGGTTAAATCGATTTGAATGCGAGAGGAATATTTGTTGAGATGAGGTTAGTAAGTTCATGAAAATCGAAAGAAGCCACTGGAAAGAAGCATACAGAGATTGATCATAATTATGATCTCCTACCCTCATGGATATTGCAAATCAGTAGGTGATTAGGATGAACATTATGACCGGAAAGAAAAGAGTACATATAAAAATGAAAAGGTGCACTCGATTAATATCGAATAAAATAATGTTGACGAATTGAGCCAACTGATATCATGTAAATGTAAATATATAAATAAGTAAATATACAAATAAGTAAACATACAAATAAATATGAATATGTTGCGTTTTATTTCATTCCATTCCAAATAACAGCATGAATGCATTTGTGTTTCTTTCATAACGAGAAATTCGAAACGAATTTTTCAAGAGAATGTTTTCCATTCGTGTTATAGAATTGTTAAGAATTCAATCGGTCCGACATCGTGCTCTGAGGATGCGTACACGGTTTTAATTTCATCACTTCTCTCTTTTTCGTCTACCATTGATATTGGATAAACTCAACTATCAGAAGAAATAAGCTATTGTGAAAACGAATTGAATTTGGAAATTCCATTTTAAAAGGAATGGACGATATCGTTGTTCAGTTCACGAGAATAATCCCTTTGTAACACTTCAGCTTAACTCTTTGTCGCGCGTGATGATGTATTTATTTTGTATGTCGCCATATCGACCTTAAAACGTATTTAATAGAAAATATATACAGGGGTTGCGACAAATTCAAGCGGGATGTGTTGAAGGATAAGACACAAGTCTAATACTGTAACAGTACGCAAATCACCTCACGTTTTGAATTTTCATTGCTGAGAGATTTTATTTATATAAGATCAGGGGTTCCCAACCTATATGTGGGCAAGGGCGCCTTCGACTTAAAAGCGAAATCGTCGGGTGCCGATGTTTTTATCCCCCCTCCCGCTCAACACTTAACAGCTCAGCTCGTAGCTATAAGTATATTTATAATATTTTTTAAATATTGACTGTAGGAACATTAATTTTACATTTAAAACCATTTTTTATCAAACTTAAAAGTACAAAGTATATAAAATATCAACATTTCCACTAACAATAAATCAAAATTAAATTATGAGATTAATTTAAGAAATTACTTAAATAAGCTGCTATAATTGTTTTGACATAAATACATACGTACCTTATATATACATTTTGTATTATAATATTATTCATTAAACATAAAAGAATACATAAATTGAAAATTATTTTTTTAATCTCAAACAATTGAATTTTAAATTATTTAAATTAAATTATGACGTACAAGCAAATATCCCTTCGAATATTTTTTAAGAAATTTACTTACCTGTTATTATCAATGAATAGAGATATGTGACTAGAGCACAAACAAGAAGTGATACTTCTTCATCCACAAGCAAAAAAAGAATGACTACCGTTCGCCAGCCCATACTAATGGGCTGAGATACCTTACGACAACGATTGAAGGTAAAATGATACATTAAAGCAATCGAGAGCTCGACGAATTTGTAAACAAAACTGCGAATGAAATCATATCATGCCGTGTATGACATTGTATGTAAATTTTATAAGACAAAGTCATGAAGTCTTTTTTAGGTCAGTACTTTCTAGATTCTGTGTACACTCGAAAATACAAGTCAAAAAAGCTAAAGGTTTTAGGGAGGACCCCTGAACAAACCTCGGCGGGCACCACAGCGAACCTTTGCGGGCGCCATGGCACCCTCGGGCACCGCGTTGGGAACTCTCTATAAGATGATTGGGGGCAATAGATAGCTGGTTGATCTTTTCAGCCCGGGTTATGTCACTTAGTATTACGGACTTAATGAAATATTTTCGCATTTATTTTTACATATTACCAAAACTCACAGCTTTCCAGCACCTCCTTGGTCATTACGCGGTTTATGAAATCTAAACAGCGCTTGATATCAGCCAAATTCGGCAAAACTCTCTCCGATTAGCTCCATAATAGTAACTTCCTCAGACTACTGTTAGATGAGCTACAGTTTATTATAATGTTTATATTTTTAGTGAAATGCATTGGGTGATATACTCGTGAAAAACGTAAAATAAAGCAAAAAATACGCATATAAGTGTTTTCTGAAGTTTTTTGATCTAGTTATACATTCCAAAGTTGACCTATGATATCATTCCCGTGTTCGCATTAAAAAAACTTAAAATATACTGTTTGCATTTATGTTGCTATATTGTATCTATACCAAAATATTTAATAAAGATTTTCATGGATCAAGTTAATTTTATGATGACAAGGTTAAGGTTTAAGGGTAAATTAAAATTACACAAATAATTAGCGGCTATTGCAAAGTAAAAAAGAAAATTCTAAACCAGTACCATTTAACTTTATCTAGACTTTCAACGGAAAGAATATCATTATCTGGTCAAATTTATACGGAAAATTGAAGCAGACATAATGGGATCTCACATTTGACGAGCATTAGTGCAACGAACATCCGATTTATTAACAACAAATTAGAAAGTGAATACCATGAGTTCGTATTTTAAAATGCTCTTTAGTTTTGTGTACCAACCAAAACAGTGGGCCCATTTTGCCGATATGGGACTATTATTTCAGCGGACCAATGGGACTATAAATGACCTCCCAGGCTCTGATTTCATTGGCTGCAGCGTCATGAGCTTAGGCGACAAAAGCCACAAACGTGGAATATGCCATGAGAGACCGGTGACGCAGTGGGAGAGACGGGTCAGAAGGGGATATATGGATCGCATTGCCTTGCGTGAACACTCTCCGGCTTTAGATCGGTCAGAAATGTCACGGCACGCAATGCAATGCGGTCATGGAGAAGAGATTTTACGACTTCTATTTGCCTATGTCAGTCCTATCTATGCATTTCAGTGAGCACCACGCACCAATAACACGTTGTTTTGAACACGCTCGAGCTGAATCTTCTAACATCTTTTTCGGTTTATGTGTACAAAATTGACGCATTCGCAAGTTAAATTAACGTCTCTGACGCTATTAAATCGAAACTTATATGTATAAAGAATTAAATTAATCCGCGCAGAAATTCTACGCATAATGACAAGTAAGAGCATTTCACTCATTGTATTGCAACCATCGTTGATTAGATTTAGAGAACAAAATAAAGTTTTTATCTTCTAGTGTATGGATGAACTTTGAGGACTAAAATGTTTCTTGATTAAATTTGAACAGTAATTAAATACGCCTTAACTCAGTATCTAAATTAACGCATCGATAGTATTGCATAAAAACTCCTAAATTTCTAACTAATATTTAACGTTGCCATGGCCAAAATTTCTTTACTGATAGCAAACGCATAAAAATTAAATAAATTTCGTATAATTCAGAGGCAATAAGGAATATAATTATACGTGTTAACATTTTATCTTGATTTCATGAAATAAATTTTCCTTTTTCCACTAAACAAAATGGAATATCAGAACGTAAAGTTGATATAACGTATTCAAAACGATATATTTTTATAGCACTCGCGACTTATCGTTTAGCATATCACCTCTTTAAGATTTTATGGTGGCTTTTGATTTCCGGTTCACGCTAGCTTAATCCTTGGCGGCGTGGCATAATTTAATGAAAGCTGGATATAAAAATTTGAAAACATATTCCTTAGTCAATATATTCTCTTTTTCTCTCTCACTCTCTCTAACGGGATTCGGAACGCGTGACTGCACTGCAAGATTGGCACGCACGCCATTCGCCAGCTACCCAAAAGCGAGCCTTCCATTTCGGTTCCCTACGTCTCCTTCTTCGGTCCTGGCGCTGCTTCCTTTCATCATCTTCCGTCACTCCTCCCCTCTGCTCCACCCCTCTCCGAACTCTTTTTCCCCTCTCCTCCTCTCTTTCTCTCCCCGTCCCTTTCACCCGAAGCCTTTCAAGTCGTTAAACTTTCTCCTTCCACATAGACTCCCCGCCATTTC
The DNA here is from genome assembly GCA_028673005.1 of Tanypteryx hageni. Lineage (NCBI taxonomy): Eukaryota > Metazoa > Arthropoda > Insecta > Odonata > Petaluridae > Tanypteryx > Tanypteryx hageni. The sequence goes on from CM054112.1 coordinate 207,571,247, forward strand.
TCTCACTCTCTCCCACTCTTTCATTCTTCCTCTCACATGTTACTCCCACTCACCCACCACACACACACACACACACATACAGACAGCGACGCTTTAACTGCGAGGGGTAAAAGGGTTTTAGGTTATTTCACGGGGTTTTGACTCGGTTGATACCGAGCGTTTTCATAGATACTCACCCACTAATTAAACTGTGCAAGAACCTCTTTATATAACGGTCTGAGTTTTGGGGAGAGGTGAAGGAGAGAAACATAGAGTGGGCAGAGAAAGGGTCGTGTTTGTGCATATATATATATATATATATATGTATATATAATACACACACACACACGTCTTCGCGGATGAATGAGAAAGGTGTGCGTCTGTCAGGGTATGTGTGTTTGTGTTTGGGTGAGTGTGCATTTGTGCGCTCTCCTTCTCCTCATATTCGGCAAAGATGGTATTTCGAAAGGAAAAGCGGTTTCATCTGCCATTCGGAATTGCGGGGAGGAGGCAATGAGAAAATGTACAACAGAGAGAGAGAGAGAAAGGTACGTGTAGTGGTTTGGAGAGGGAGGGAGAGAGAGAAGTAGAAAGAGGTTCAAGTTCGGGACTTACGCTCTGCACTCACAATCAGTTTGATTGAGATGGGATTTTCGAAGTTTCGGAAGGGAAGAAAAACTCGAGGGTTCCCTATTTGTAACGGTTCGTTTGCCAAAAAGTTTCCTTTTCTTCGGTGCACACCCACACGAGACACGACGGGACGCCGAAGTGAAAGTACTGTATCCCTGTCTCCACAGTATGGGGGCTATGCAGACGGTAACCACCTTTCTTGTATATGTTTGCTCTCTTTCGCCCTGCCCCAGCCTGTTCCCACTCAAAGAACCTATATAAATAGCAACCTTTCGAAGGGGCATATATAACAGTAGGAAACATATGGAGCTATATAAACTTTGCCGTTGTCAACAACAATATCCTGTGTAAATCACGAGTTTTATGTAATGACGTAACTTCGCTACGATCCCTTTAAAGCTGCAAGGACAAAAACGATATTTCACAGACGTCTTTAGACGATCAAAACGAAATGCTTATTTAAAATCGCATCAAAATTTTTGCTAGCACTCTTGCTGAAGGCAAAATGTGGGCAAATTACTTCCAACAAATCCATCTTTTCTATCAAACACTGAATATTTTCTGAATGCTTTGGATTTTTCATTGCCTCTCATTAATAATTCATAGAACATGGCGTATCTAAAAATACGAAGTACGGAAAATTCTTCGAGAATAGTTCTACGAAAACAATTATTCTGTTCACTTAAATTGAAATCTTTACAACTATTCATCTGTGATTTTAAAGATCTGAAGTGGGGTTAACCTTAGACTTTTAAAAACCAATGAAACTCTATAAAACTCGGAATATACCGCGCTTAATACATTTCAGCATATTTTGCAATCATTCAGAATGCTAAAAGAAATTTTTATCGCGATTTGAAATACGCATTTTGCATTGATCTTCTAAAGATCTCTCTGATATACAGTTTTCGTCCGTGTAGCTTTAAAGAGTTGGTGGCTACTTTACGTCGTTACATAAAACTCATCATTTATAAAGGTTATTGTTGTTGACAATGGCAAAGTTTATATAGCTTCACATGTTTCGTACTGTTATATACGCCCCTTCGAAAGGTTGCTATTTATATAGGTTCTTTGTGTGGGAACAGGCTGGGGAAGGGCGGAAGAGAGCAAACATATACGAGAAAGGTAGATAGCGTCTGCATCGTCCCCACATGGAGAATTGATTTTCGAGGAACTTTTTCCAAAGAATTTTCGGAAAAACCCTAAAAATACACTTCTGAAACATTTCTGGATCAAGCTTTAGTCCCAATGTTCCTAGCATTTCCAATTAAGTCAGACATCTTTATTTTAAATATGCAGGGCATTTACTTGGATGCATTGCGTGGTGCGGCTTGGGATGACCACATAATATTTTTCCATCAAAATACTTAGCAGCGCTTTCAATTACTATAAGAAACAATTTTTTCCGAAAGCTCTAGTTAACTTTATGAACTGCGGTCAACTATATGAGGCTCTTTATCTTCAGAATCCTCACCGCTAGTTTCTTGGTTTCAAAAGTCTACCACATGCCCTTCAAATCGGTCATTACCTCTATTCTCAGATTCTCTTACGCTCATTACTACAATTCATGGAACACAGAAGGCAGTACGGGTGAATCTAATTGAAAACAAGTCAGGAAAGAATTACAGAGCAAGTTACATAAGGTGCTTTTTTTCTTGTTTTAGTATTATGACGACATTATAGGATTACATCTTTGGTTGGGATCAATGGCCTCAGAATATAGTATATAAAGTCCATTTAAAAGCATTATATCAATGCTATGTGATAATATGTTTCCCATTTAAAAGCAGCGGACTCGTTGCTATGGCAGTTTTATTTCACATTTTTTAAAATCCGAGATTTTCCTTTTTTTTGAATAAAAAACAAATGTTCGCTTTCATTCGAAATGGGTTTAAATTATATTTTCAAAAAATATAAACGTCAGTCTCACAGCTATAGAAATGTTCATATCCCGTGCTCCTATTTTAATTTTAACCAATTTTAGAAATGCTAATTTATAATGTCCTGCACCGATAACATGCTTTTCTTATGGGGTGAAAATGAAACTAAGGGTTGGAAAAATACCTCGATTACTCCTCTACAGCTGATTCAATTGACACAAAATTTGTACTATGCAAGAGATTTTGCCCGAACAGACGGATGGACAGACAAACAGACAAAGCGATTTTTTTCAAAACAGCGCTAATAATAAATTCCAGTGAATAATACATATAGGTAGGCTTGGTAAATTCGACATTTATTTTTTTAATTAATGATTTAAATCGACGTTTATTTTCCCGAGAGGTTTACAACGAATATTGACGCATAAAATTACTACTACTACTATTACTCGACGTTTATTTATACTAAAAATCGGCGACCAATATCGCCGTTCACTTCGATACATTTTACTAGGCCTGGTAGATTTCGATGTTAATATTTCTTAAAAAGCGACCACTACCATTGTTTATTTTTCCAAAAAATCAGCGACATACATCTACGTTTATTTTTATACATTTAATTGGCCATTTTAGTTTTTGACGTTTATATTTCGGCTATAATATTCGAAGAGGTTGATTAGACAAAAATACACGCAATCATCGACGTTTATAACTCTTAAAAAGCGATATCTAATATCGACGTTTATTTCAATAAATTTCAACAATTTTTATCTAAAAAAATGTTATAAATTAATTCCTTCTAATTAATTTTAACTTTAAAGGTAACCTTCAAAAGAAGGCTTCCTTTATGCTGTTTTGTTTGTTGTTATCTATATTTTGGCGAATGTGTTGTTGTTGACTTCGATCACCAACCTGGAAATAAATTTTTCAGAATAAACCAGAAAGTGTTTTCTACTCATTAATTTGGGCCCCTTATTCACGAAATCGCGATCATTAGTGAGAAAATAAATGTGACGTGAGTATAATGCACAACCTAATGCATGAATGAATATTTTGATGAAAAATATCTCATCTTGTTGAATGAATGCGTATAAAAGCCCAGCGTGCGTATACGGAACGATGATCCTTCGACAGCAGTGCAAAAGAAACTAAGCACGGGGGACACTCTCAGATGGATTGGAAATGCCATAAGGTCATCTGACGGTCGGTACTCATTTTTTAGTTCTGGGAAACCTTTAATTTCGCTTCTTGGAGGAGGTCGGCAGAAAATGTCGCGCAGAGGACGGAATAGACGTCCCCCGACTTTTCGGTAAACGGAGTCCAAAGTGGATTATCGGATCTGGACGAGGGTAAAGAAAGAGAGCAATAAATCGATCATAATATCTTGTCCTTTACCTTTGGATCCCAAGGCTGCCCAGTATGTGCCATTAAGACAGTGACATAAACGAAATTAAAAAGCAAATTCCGAATACTGTGTGGCTGTTTGGTATGACGGATACAGACTGTCTCTACCGTTTTGGATGTTTGATGGTAAAATATGTTAACTTTGAGAGCGGGTAACAACATTTTAATATCATGACGCATAAATTTAGTAGAAAATGTAGTAGCGAAAATCGACAAATTCATTTATTTATTCATTTTCGTCGAATTTAATTTTTTTTTAAATTCGACGTTTATCGACATTTATCGATTTTAATCGAATCCTACCAAGCCTACATATAGGTAATTGAACATCTCGATTTATTAATTTAAATAGTGTGATCTGAATTGAAATATACCGCAGGTTTTGATACGCACACAATGAATTTTATTACTGAGAGAGCAAATGTTTGTTTCTCTAGAATGTAAACTAAGATGCTGTATAGTCTATTCATCCTCCATAAAACTCTGAATATGAAAGGCATTACTTTTGACGGCAGGACAGAATTATTCGAATCTCAATAGCTAAAAGTTAAAGATAATTAATTTTACCAAAGTGGTACATAATTACATGCAAAATAGCAAGTAACCACAATTTACTTCCTTTCCCACTCATGCAGGAATCGCATTATCTCTATAGAATATTGCCAACGTAAGGGTCATAAAATAATTCCACCGCTTTAGAAAAATACATTATTATGCTCCACCAGCTATGAATGACAGTATATCTAGGCTTGGTAGAATTCGTTTATTTTTTTTGAAAATCGATGATTTAATTGGTTTTTTTCCTCGAGAGATTTTCGACGAATATCGACGCTTAAAATTCTTACTTGGTAGAATTCGACATCAAAACGAGAGGTAGGAAAAAGCACGTGACCGTATTGTGATCCGCGCCTACTGGAGGGTTAAAGTTTTAAATGTTAATACTAAAGAAAACACTCAATAACGAATTTATTAAAACTAGTGGTACCCGCAAAAACTTTTGCGAAGTCAGTCAGAAATCTGCATGTTTAAATCATCATCGTTAAAAATGCCCACAGCCTACACGCACCTTCAATTACTAACGTTGCAACGTTAAGTTTGACATTGATACAACCATAATTTCGATGCTTCATAAAAAGCTTGAAGGCTTAATAGACGCTAATGTTGATTTTGCCAAGAAACAGCCTTTAAAAAATAATTTGCGAGTTCAGCGTAAAGGCTGTTAGACATTCGCTGATGCGAATTAAGAAAAAAACATTAACGATATAATTATCACAATAATATTTTGGACGTCAAAAAATAACTATCTAATACTTTCTATCATTATATATATTTCATCACTGCATTACATATTCTCTTTATTTAACATAAAATATACAGGGTGGCCCAGGAGTTATAGGGCAGTTAGTAGGCAGTCACTACAATTTTATTATTTTATTATTTTTTATTATTATTTTGATTATTAATTGATTTTTATTTTTATTCCAAAATCACTAATCATAAAGGTCGCAAGTATGGAGCATCATAATTACCAACGGTACACAAACGAAGAGCGTGTCTTTATTGTGAAGAAATTTTATAAAACGGAAAAAATGAGTGAGACGTGCCGCCGTTTTAGAGAGCAGTTTGACTGGTCGATAAAACGAGACACGGTGGCCAACCTCATCAAGCGCTTTGAAGCCACAGAAGAAAACAAACGGGTTGTTTAAGCTTCCTTTATCCAAAGTCCAAAAAGGTCCACCAGGCGAGCTCAACAAGAACTTAACATTTCAAGAGCATCTATTCAGAGGACGCTTCACGAGCTCAACTTAAAACCATATCATCCTCATTTGCTCCACGCTATGACTGAGGATGATTCAGATCGGCGAATGGAGTTTTGCGAAACTTTTAGGAGAAAATATGCAGAGGATGGTTCCTTTCCTGAAAAAATCTTTTGGAGTGACGAAGCAACTTTTAAGTTGAATGCCCATGTCAATCGGCACAACAAAGTTTACTGGTCAAGTGAAAATCCGTACGTTGAATTTACAAAGGATGTCAATACTCCAGGTGTCACCGTTTGGATTGGGATTTGTGCTGCCGGTCTCATGGGTCCGCTCTTTTTTGACGGAACAGTGACAGGTGAAAGTTATATGGCCATGCTAAACAACGAATTTCTTCCAGCTGCAGCTAACTGGCCGAATATTGACGAAATGTTGTACCAGCATGATGGGGCTCCAACCCATTACAGTATCGTAGTTCGAATTCCGTTGGATAAACATTTCCCTCAGCAGTGGATTGGACGCCGTGGACAAGTTGAGTACCCTGTCCGATCACCAAATCTTACTCCTCCGGATTTTTTCCTCTGGGATATACTAAAGAATGCGGTTTACGCTCAGAAACCCAGGACAATTCAGCAACTCAAACAGAATTGTTGATGCCTGCGCACAAATTGGAGAGGATTTATGTCAAAAGGTGTGCTACTCTGCGGAAAAATAATTTGAAAAATGTATTGAAGTGAATGGACAGCACTTTGAACAACTGTTATAATTAGTTTTTGTTTGTTTTGTGTCTAAATATTAAGTTTTGCAAATAAAACTTGTAGTGACTGCTGATTGTACCACTAACTGCCCTATTACTTCTGGGCCACCCTCAAATCCTGATGAAAATGTGTTTTTCCAATCGGCAAAATATTTTACAACAAATAGCAAATAAGTATTAATATTTAATCCCTCTTCTCTTTTTAGTAACGATTGCTAATTTATGTGCACCTTTTTTAAAACATTACATATAAATTGAAATTTACTAACCTGTAGCAAAAGACAAATGAGCCAATAGCACGAGAGAGGAACGTTCGTTCCTGGATAAGTTTAAGAAAAAGACTGTCAAAAGATTAGGTTGTGCATAGGGAGAACGGGTGAAAGTGCACACAACAAGGACATCTATAGGAAACACTCTAGAAAGGATCGAGAAATTTTTGTTTCCGGAATACACTCCACTGGGTAGATACAAAACGATTCAAAGGACCACCGAAATTCCTTTCTTCCGAACATCGAGGAACTCTAAGCAGAGCATATCCATGACCTTAGCTGTATAGAGAGGCTCGTGGAATATCCCACCATTAGGTCGACAAATATAATCTCAAAAACTTCAAAAGGTCTAATAAACACGTGTTCTCAAAACTACCCTAGAACCTTACGGTCAACTGATCGTTCAGAGTAGAAGCGTGAGCATTTAAAAAATACGCACATTTGAGTGTATGGAAATACCCTTCTTTCAGTCCCACTGTTAATGCGTGCCAAGAAAAGGAGCGAAGTCGTAGGTAGGAAATAATATTTCAAAAAAGTAAACAGAAACGACTTAAATTTTATAATTCTGAATAGGTTTTTGGACGTATACTTTTCCATCTTGTTGGAAAATCGACGCTTATCAATGACTATTCATTTTTGTCGATTTTAAAATTTTTTAAAAATCGACGTTTTATCGATTTAAATCGAATCCTACCAAGCATAAGTATAATTCCACCTCTGCAACATAAAATTCACCCAAGATTTTACACCTCTTTTAACGGAACGGTTCCATTCTTTTGTTGTAGATACGAGAACTCACACCTGGGCTTTACCATGGCCACACTAATTGACGGACGACTATGATATGCAAAGATGTAATAGAAACGGTGCGTTAAAGCTCATTCTTTTTACTATTAATTTAACCGAGCATATATTTTTCTGCGTAAATACGAATTGGACGTCACACACCTAACACCCAATTTCATATTCAACTCAAAAACATGAGGCGGTGGTGGAGTGGTTAAAGGGTTGGCCTTCCACGCACCCGTCCCAGGTTCGAATCCGGCGGTCAGATTTTTCCATCTGTGTTCGTCCCGTCCCCTACTTGTGTGATTTGAGGTTACGTCGCAAGTCAGAGCTCCGTCCTTCGGTAGGGACGGTAAGTAGTTGGACACCTTGGTGCTCATTTCCCTCCTCCCTTTTGTGTTCGGTGTGGAATGCGTAATGGCTATAATAATCCAAGAGGTTGATTAGCCAGAAATTCCATACAAACAAAAAAAAACATAAAAAAATGAATACACATGTGAAGACATGAGTGTATAAAGATGCATCAATATATTTATGGGAAGAAAAACAAAGACGAATTCCAACAGGTACGGCATGAGATAAATTCAACTAAAAAATAACATAAAAGGATGAAAACAAAGCCAAATAAAGGAATGGCAAGAGTTATCACCGAGCGGAAAGTTTTAATACGGAATTTATGAAAAGAGATTGATTTATGAATAGAATGACCTGAAAATATAAGTCGTCTGAAGTGTAAAACTGGGGATTATTGAAATACCAAGAGGATAGCTGTGGACGGAAAGTGAAGAGAAAGAATGTGAGGGAGAGAATGGGAGATTGAAGAGGAACAACATGAAAGGTGTGCTTGGTTTGTGAGAGCAAGAGAGGACGAGAAGACGACGAGCGAGCGATAAAAAAGAACGGATTGGTGGCAGAAAGATAAAAAAAGATAATTAAGTAGATTGGCAGGGAGATTGGATGAGATGCGAGGAGACAGAAAAAAAGACAGAGATAGGGGACGGAAGGAAACAAGGTAAAGAAAGAGATTTTTTTAGAGAGCGGAAGAGGACAAAAAAGTGAAATGAGGAGGAGTAAAGAGAGAGAGAGGGAGAGAGAGATTTGAATCGAGAGAGAGAGAGGAAAAAAAAGGTCGAGTAAAAATGCGTGTTAGCTCTGCCTGTTTCGCCTTTTATTCTCCAGCTTTCTTTGTGTGTGTGTGTGTTTCTCTCCTTTCTCACGCGCCTTGTTTTAGGAGAGTAGAGCGGTGGTGGTGGTGCACACTACGAGAGTTAAGTGGGGATGGAGGAGGATTTGGCGTGGTGGGATGGGGAAGGAGGAGAGATGGAGTGGCGCGGAGGAGAGAAAAGGAGGGAGAAAGGGAGAGAGAGCCTGGATAAAAGTAGTGGGATCTCAAGTGCGGTGTAAAACCCCTTCCCGATGCGGCGTTTGGGCGCTGTCTGTTGTAGAGTGGGTTCGGAGAGAAAGAGGAAAGTTTCCAGCTGCCGCCGGGAGAAGGAAACAGGGAAAAGGCATTTAAAGGAAGCTACATTGGTGTTCGTCAACCTTTTTGTTTTTCCCCCTCCTTTTTTCATCCCATGCGAAACAAACGCGAAGGAGAAAAGAGAAGGGATATGGGAGCGGGAGGAGTTTGAGAGAGGGTTAGGGTGGGGAGGAGGGGGAGGTGGGGGAAGAAATGAGTCACTCTTCCTCGTCATGCTGTTCTTTTCTCCTTCCGAGAGCGTCTCGAGTCTGGATTGAGAGGTGTACGTTTTGATTGGCCGCATAGTGAACAGGCGTGAGGAGAGAAAGAGAGAGGGAGGGAGTTTCATTCCTCCGAGTTTTAAACGTTTTTCTCCGAGGAATTCTTGATCCGCTCTCAGAGGAAGTTTTAAAAGCAACGGGGACCCTGAATTTGACTGTTTTCCGCGTAAAGTTCGGGTTATTACAGGCCTTTCATGGTTATCGAACACGCTCGCTTAATTAGCAAAAGTGACCGATAAATATTTGAGAACCGTGCGTCCCGGCGGGAGGTTTTAAAGCGAATGTGTTCACCGTGAGAGTTTTTTTAGACTGAGCTCTGTGGTTCACGTGTTAACCGTTTAGCTAATTTTTTTCTTCGAAAAAAGAAAGCAAGTTGCGGCAAAACTTAAATCGGTGCTGTTTAAAAAGTGTATGCTATTACCGAAATAGGTTACATTTACATGCCAAGGACGTAGTCGGGAGCTAAGAAGTGCTGATGTTTTTGGTATTAAAGGCGCAGTAGGGATGAGAAAAAATACCGTCATTTCCAAACTCAGACTCCATTGGAATTACGGAAATAAATGTTTCCCCAAAGGGATGGGTTTGTCACCACTCTGTAGTAACTTCGAATCCACTTTTCTTTCGCTGATATCCATAATTATATAATAAACTCAATATTAAACATTTAAAAAGTTTTTCTCGCTTTTGTGCAGCCTTTCTGCATTTTACTATAAATAATAGTAAATGACAGTGATTAAATTGCTGCATACATTATTAAATGACGAAGAGAACTGCACGTAAAACACTATAAGGTCAAAGAATTCAGTTTTACTTTTGAAAATCATACCATTCATATTTAGAAAATTATCGTCGGTGGCTATCTTTGATCGTCGCAAATAGAATGCAGTCCTAAAAATCCTCTTGTTGGGGTACATATTTTACGCAATATTTAAATTTATATTTATACAAAACTGCGACCATCGATATAATTTTTAGCCACGAAAACTGCGGTTAGCTCCGCTTCTCACTAAACAAATGCGTGCATTTCGCTGCACAGAGAAACGATGCGTCCCAAACGCCGAGGTCCGATAGCAAGTGGGACTCAAGGGCTCCCACCACCTACATTCGCCACCTGCAGGAAATCCAACTAAAACGGTCATTGCTGTGCACGCGCTAACTTATTTTCAGATGGGATTAAAATTGAATCAAAAACCGAACACAGCCGACCGTAAAAATCGCCAATTAGATTAATGTCATTCTGACGAACAGTCGCCGCGCGCTCGCGATCCTAATCCTTTTGTCCGTGTCGACCCTTTGCCTTCGCGAGGAGAAAGGTCACCTAGTCGCTCGCAGAAGACCACTACCGTAATTGGCTGTGCTGGAGTGTGTGGGGTGAGAGGGAAGAAGTTAGGGAGGGGGGAAGCCCTCCCTTTCCGTCGAAACCTAGACTTAAAAAAAACACGCGGACGACGGATTTCGTAAAATTTCATCCCGCACTAAAAACCGGATTACCGCGTTGCCTATTTTACGGAGACTTAAAAAAAAATTCAAACCCGCGCATACGCAAATATGAGAATATAAAAATAATGTCGCGGATCCACAAATTAGCTGCATATTGGCAAAAAGATTTCCGAGGCGCCCTAGTTATTCCCCTGTCCCCATTTATCTCTGTCGCAAAAAATGTGACCGGAAAAATTTTTATCTCTTCCATCTTCATTTATCTCTCTCTATATTTACCTCTACTCCTCCTCCACGAAAATTCCCATGGCGGAAGTTGTGTTATTTTTTCCGAAAAATCATAAATATATTCGCATTCGCGATAAGTCACCCGCGATGACCCAGCCACCTGCGTAATTTTCCGGAAAAGGATGTCGGCGTAGGAGGAGGAAGTGTAGGAGAGGTTTGAGGAGGGAGGGAGAGAGGAGGGAGGGAGAGAGGAGGGACGGAGAGAGGGGGGTAGGGAGAGAGGAGGGAGGGAGAGAGGAGGGAGAGAGGAGGGAGGGAGGAGGAAGGGAAGGTTTCTCTTTCTCTCCATTCTCCTTTCCTCATTCAGGGAGACCAGCGGCGAAGAGGTTGGGAAGGGAAATAAACAAACCTACTGCGAAATACGTGACCTCCGTCGGGAAAGCGGATTAATAAAAATGGGAAAAATTAAAAACCTTTTCCTACCTCCCTCTCTCTCTTTCTCGCTTTCTCCATCGTTTTTATGCTCCCCGCGAACAGACGTCAATCAAAATGGCGCCTTTTACTACGCGGTCTTTCCTTTTTGGGGCCTCATAGAGTGTTATTTTTTCCCTCAGGAAATGAAAGAACTCATTTTTTTATTTCGGAGAGAATCATTTTAAATCTCTCCTCCCTTTCCTTCTCCCCTTTGGGCGAGAGAGAAAGAGAAAAGGGGAAAGCAAGGCAGGATTTTGGCGGTGGCGGAGATGGGAAACACCGCGACTACAAGTTGGCGAGTCGAAACGATTTAATGGACAGGAATTCACAAAAAAGTTTTTCATCCCTCCTCCCCCCCTTTCCGGTGAGATAAATAGAGAGAGAGAGAAACAGAGATACGCAGGAGATTTAAAGTCAGAGGAGGGCGGCCTCCCTTTTCCTGCCTTGAAGCCGCGGCTTTTCTCGCCTGCATCCTCTGAAAAGCGTGGGCTAAATGGACGGTCGGTTACACCCGGGCAAAGGTGATGCCAGCGAGAGAAGTAGTGAGAGGCGCAGAGAGGGGTGCAGAGAGACGGAGAGGAAGAGAAAGAGGGAGGGAGGAGAGCGAGAGAGAGGGAGGGAAAGAGAAAGGAGGAGGGAAATAGAGGGAAAGAGCTATGGAGAGAGGGGTAGAGAAGGGTGAGAAGTAAAGAGAAACATAAAAAGCATACATGGAGGGAAAGAGTTACAGAGAAAGGTAAGGAGAGAAATAAAAAGAGGGAAAGGGGGGAGGAGAGAGGGGATAAAAGAGGGAGAGGAGCAGAGATAGTGAGAGCGGTGTCTGAACGAAGAAGTATGAGATGGGAGCGAGTAAGGGAAATAGTTTCTAGTACGAAGCTGTTTTACGTAATGAAACAAGGTTGCGGGATTGCTTAACTCTCTCTCTCTCTCTTTCTCTCTCGCATCTTTCCAGTGGAGTATGGCGGAGGCAATTCGCCCTCCTTACCCCCTCATTCCCCTTTTCCTTACCTTCCCGTCCCATACCTTTTCCACCCCTTTTACTTCGGCATCCTAAACCTTACCTCTCCGCCGGCCTCCCTATTCTTACCCTCATTTATCTCTCAGGAGATCCCATCTCTTCCTCAGCTCGAGGGGTAAGGCTTCTACGCTTTCATCCGCCTTTGCTCTTCCACGTTCCTTACGTTTCGGGACGGCAATAAGGTCTCTACCCACTTTTGCTTGTTCCACCGCGCAGAGCGCATGTGGATACGACTTTGTTTCTCACCGTATTTTTTCCTGCTCTCCTTGCCTCTCTCTCCCCTTCTCTCCCCCCTCTCTTTCACGGCTTGACATCGGGCCACATCTTCTCGTCTCTTTATTTTGTCTCGAGTTCAAAAAGTAACGCTAGAGAGAGGGAGAGAGAAGAATGTCCCTGGGAAATTTCGTTTTGGAAGTAAGGGTGGGAGGGGGAAGCAGGGGGAGGGCGAGGAGAATTAGAGACTAGCGAGTGAGGTTGGAGGAAGGGGGGAGGGGGTAGGTTCTTTTTTTAATTTTAAAGAATTCAAAAGGTTGCGCTTCGCAATGTTGGATCCGACCGTTATCTGCGCTGTTTTTGTGAATTTTTGCAAACAATATTATTTTTTATGGAAGGGAAATGAAAGGCTAGGAGGGTCTTTTCTTCCGAGAAAGAGAGAAAGAGAGAATGTAAAAAGCGCTCCTAGGGCGCGTTTCAATGTAGTGGAAACCCTAATATCAGAGGAAGAGGAATTAAAAGGCTAGGGATCCTTGTCATAGGAGTCCTTTAAGGTTTCATCCTTAAAATGCAGAGGAGCACACTATGAGGACGTATTATAAAGAAAAGAATCCTTTTAGTAGTGCCAGGAAACATTTTTGGAGTATTTTGTCAGAGATAATTAATATAGCTAAGAAGTTGTTATTCTTGCTTTTTCTGAGGGTTAAGTTTGGAAATTACTCGGTTCATTAAAGTTTTAACTGTTTGGCGGGCAAGTTTGTTTTGCTATTGCGACTCTTAATTTTGTATTGTAAACATTATTGCTTATGATAATTTAAGCAATGCTTTAAAAATACTATGCAAGAACTAAGATCATTGAGTGTCAAGAGTTCTGTTTTAACGCAACAAAACTGCTGAGGGTTTCGAAGATCAAATGAAAGTAAATAAGATTAAAATCATAACATTATCACCACAAAAGCAAAGGGATGAGAATTCCTTACGTCTTAATACACTTTTCAGCTCATGGCATCACTTGTGTTCTCATTATTTTGAATGAAGCTATATATGACGGGAATTAAGTCATCATAACCAGCAAAATAATTGGCAATGTCTATGCAGGCTTGCAACAGTTTTATACATAGATTCAAAATATGTTCTTAATAAAGTCGTATAGAAGTTTTTTGACAGATTTGTGGCTGACTCGTGGATCTGTCATACTATTAACAACAGACACTATGTGTTTATTGCGTTACGCGGCACACACATAAGGAAACTCACACGAGCTCTTTTAAGTTGGATTTGTTAGTATGATACAATTGAAATGAAGAAACCACTTAAATGGCGCATCAGTGTTGTAACAGAAACAAATCAATGGTAAAATTCAAAAGGCTCAAAGGTGACATATCTGAAGATATTTGAAAATAATCATGCTAGGTTACAGATAAATGTTATTAACTCTAGATTACTAACCATTCGTCTGGCAGACGACGACCAAAACAAATATACTCCCCCTACTCCATATTTTTGAGTTCTAGGTTTGGATTTTTATAGCCTCATTTTAGCTCGTGTACTTCTAATGTGACTGTTTACATAAGACGAATGGTTAAGTCGTACACTTAAGTCGATGATCGCTAATGTTCTGCAAATAGAGCTGCTTCAAAAGAGCTAGAATAAGAGTGAACTGAGTAAACGTTCGATATGTGCATTTTGTCCTGCTAAGAAGAGGAGAATTACAAGATTTCACTGAAGTCCATGTTCACGTGCTATTTGTGATGTTACATAGTGGAAACATGTCTAAGGAATGCTGTGATAAAATTTAATATAGTATTGTATGTTTAAATGTACCAGAGAGTGTTGAAGTAATAAAATTAAGTGTATCTCTTTTTTCTTTTATTAAAAAATATTAGTCTGTTAGACGAATGGTTAATAATCCCGTTTGTAAAAGGAAGGTTAGTAAGCTAGGGTTAATCAAGTCTACAGTTCAAATCATTCCTATTTCTTTCCGGAAAGGATTCCATTCATTACATTTCTTCTCTCAAATACAACAGATTGATTAATTCGTCTACTTTCAAAGCACACAATGCTCAGAATTGTTATTGTCTTAAATAAGAATCTCACATCTCAAAGGTGGTTAAACAGAAATAAGCGCAGAAAGCCTGTATGCTCTGATCACAAGAAAACTAAGATATATCGTGCAGGTAGGAAAAAAAGAATTTTAGCCACGCACATGAATGCAGATGCACATGAATCATTAGAGCGATGAAATCCCATTAAGAGAACTTTAACTATTATGAGTACGAATTTGACACTACTCATGTTATTACATTGGCATTATAAGTACGCATGAGAATCTTAGAAGCGATGGAACAATGACGAAAGGGAAACGGAAGTTCCGAACCGTCACAAAGGAACTGTGGCTCCACTTGAGGGATTTGAACCATCGCCTTTCGGATAGATGGCTTTTTATGCTCACTTCTCTTTCAGCGAAGGGATTCTGATACATGTCGGTGTTAGCGATTATGACCCCACTAAAATTTTAACGGCCCTATTTGAACTTGGACCTGACGATATTCCGAGAAAAGGTTCTGATTCCTTGGGGCAAAAAGGAAATCCACTTAATTTGTTATGAAAGCGAAGCGAAATCTTCATTCCATTCCGTTTTTCCTCGCCCACGTTTCTCTTAATTGGTTAAGCTCTATAACAATGAGCAAAAAACTAAGCTAATTACTGAAAACATCAAAGATTTTCACAAAAATAAAAGCGTTGTTTGACTATGAGTTGATAGTTGATTATGGCAATGAACCAATTGGTTGTTTGTTACGTGAATATGTCGTCAGGATTGTTCATACGTGCCTGCTCTTTATATCTAAAGCCAAATACTTAGTTTAAAATACTATACGTAAGAACAATTGAGGATTGTATGTTCTGTAATATGTTTCAATCTTCTAAAACGGAGTTCTGGTGGTCAAAGCTAAATATTGCGTATGTATGTAAAATAAATCAAAGGGAATTCCCCAAGCGTTTTTACACACATTCTAATTAAAAATATAAACCTTTTGCTGCATATTTGGAAATGTTATCCATGTTGATGTAAAAAAATTATGCTAAATTCTATGGAGTATTCTGTTTGCTTTTATTTTAAATTTGTAAAAAGGAATTTTTTACTTTAATAATTATTTATTTAATTATTACGTCTGGTTTAAAGAAAAATATTCAATAATATAAAATAAAAAATATAATTTTCCACTACGTTGTTGTTTTTATTTCATATTATGGAGTTATTCCACAAAATTACGCCATCAACAGTTAAAATATTTACCAAGTTCATCATCCTTTTATTAAGCTATTTTGCAGTTGAAACCCAGTTCGCTTATGCATTCACGGGAATATAAAATGTGCAGAATGTGATGAATACCACCAGACGAAAAACTACGACATAAAGCGAATTAATTTAAAATGAAAATATAATACTTATTTGGCGTTAAATATTTCTTAACCGTTTTAGAACCGAAAGAGCGTCAGATTTTCCGAATTATCTTCTAATTCGTTCTCCACATATTTCCCAAGGATCTACATTCTCTCCTGCACTCAAGTGCATGGACTGAAAATACGAGAGAACAACAAAATAGGCCAGAGATCCGAGTAAATACCTCGCTCACTCGATTTCCCAGAAAATGTTCAAAGGGTAAAAAAAATCGATAAAATCTGCCCGCCGAAACGAGTTTAATTTCGACGGAAATTCTAAATATAATTTCTTTTGAGGAAGGAAAACGATAAAAAAACACAAGCTACCTTGGGTAGGTAAACGAGGAAAAAACCGACTTCCATCGCTCATGCATGCGGTCACGGCTGCAGGAGAGAGAAGAGAGAGAGTGAGTGAGGGAAGCTTGAGGCACCTTTTCCTCGAAAGTGCGGCTGCCGCCCTTATGGGCAAGGGCAATTACCAACGCTTCGTTTCACCGACCGACGCCTCCGGGGCGCCGCGTGAGCAGGCGCGTGATTTTCCATCTGCATGGCCACGCCAACATCCAGTTACACCTCCCCTCCGCCCACCCCACCTCCCTGCATTACTCCCATCTCTCTTTCTTTTTTATCAGTTCTACCCCACCTCCTCCTACCATCCGGCCCTTGAACATCTCATTCCTTTTTCTCCCTTTTTCATCATCACACGTGTGTTTTTTATTCTTTCTATCTCAACAATCCTCCCATCTCAAACAGATTTCCCCCTTTTACAGTAGCATTCCCCATCGCCACCTGCGATCTAGATTTTCCCCATCGGAATCCATGCAACCACACTCTTTGTGACTACGCGGGTGAATTCATTTCGATGGAGCGGCGGAGCGAAAAAGACGGGATTCCGGCGTTTTTCGGGACCCTAATTCGAGACATTCGAGCGGGAATGAAATAACGATGGGGTTAATTTTATTTGGATTTCGTTTCGCGTTCGCGTTGAGCTTGACATCGCATATCCGATTCATTTATTCCCTGATTGACCGCCGGATTATCGATGGCAACGGCGATTCTTAAATTATTTCCGCGGCATCCACATTCGTACCGATTTTCGCGCTGATTCCTTTCTAAATTATTCGCGAGGAAATGCTAAAAAACACTTCGTTCCTAGCTCGCGCGTGCTCATTCTATTTCTTGATCACGCGACATTAATTGCTAAAACCGTGTCATTTTGGCTTCGCTTTACCCTCTGGGTCCAATAGTAATAAAAAGGTTGTGAAAACCAGGCGCGCATCCCGGCTAAAAAGTAGCCGTTTCCAGAAATGATTAAGAGACAGTAGATTCTAAATAAAAAACCTTTGGCTTTCCGGTCTTTTTTGCTGCTATCGCAACCGCATAATTAATCAATTGGATTCCAGCCTCAAGGCTGGCTCTATAATTCTTTTTAAAATTCGCTTTACCTGTTACTGTACGATTTTTTAAATACATTTTTTATCTTTTGCTTCACATAATCATCAGACTAAAACCTACACTCCATTCTTTCCAAAAGTATATCTATCCATCGGTAAACCGGCCCTAGTTTTATTTTGCTCGTTTTTATTAATTTCGAACGTTTTTCTCTACGGTGAGGCTAAAAAAATCATCATCATAGTTTGTCTGTCAGTAGACAAGTCCACGATCATTATAGGTTTAACCTGGTTCTCCATTTACTACTCCTGTTTTCTTCAAGTGATCTAGGATCTGAAATATTTTCATCCCTCACTCTTTTTCCTTACAGTTTTCCTTCTAACGCTTCTCATGCTTTCTCTCCCTCCTCAGATAATATCAGATCTATTTTAGCTTCCTTATTCTTTTATCAACGCAATGATTAGCTTATTTCTTGTCCTTAATAATTCCTTATTTTTTAAACCTTTCCTTCGAATTCACCTTTATCATTCTTCTTCGTGCGCAAATTTTGAAATATTTTCAGAATTTTATGCGATTTTACGGAGTGCCTGTTTCCACTCCACACAAGGCTCACCACATCGCATTTTGCTAATTAAAAATAGCATTTTTTTCTCTTCGCTAAGTTTTTAATTTCTTTTCGCTAAAAATTTTCATTCTTCCAAGCGGACCCTTGACATGCCGATCTCTAAAAAACATACAAAAACACTCTTATTTCCTTTAATATAGAAGAATCCACAGTTTACGACTCACCTTTTGCAATGCGGGTTAATAATGCTTTTAACTCCACACATTCTCGAGGTTCGACACTTCTCCCGATCAAATTAGTCCCTCGCTCCGGTCTTCTTTCCGGCCGAGATTAAAAAACAAGTAAGCAGCGGAGAACATGCTAAAAATGTCTTCGGGTGCGGAGAAAAATCATAGGAATTTTATCGAAATGTTTCAGGTAGAATTTAATTTTTCCCCTCGGGTCTGCGGACACCTATGTTCGGTTACCCTGGTTAACTGAGGCCTTTAAAAATGTTTTCGCACCTACTCGTGTGGATTCGTGTTTGCTGAAGGTTGCGGGGTTCAATTGCTATCGGACAGTTACTTATCATTTCCCAATTTTTTACCTGGATTATATGAAAAACCAATTCCGTCCGGTTCCCTGGAATGTAAAGTCGAGGAGGGCTCGAGCCGATTTAATTTACTTTGTGAGGCATTTTATGCGGTGGCGAGCATCATCTGATGTACGCGGCAGACTTGTTCGCTTTTATCGCTCTCGGCGTATGGCTCTTCTATGTATTTGTTTTGGCAGCAAAGGCTTCATTTGTTTATTCCCCCGTTCAAGGGATGGGATTATAAACTGAGTAACGACTGTATTGTTAGCGTTTACATTTCTTTAGGCCAGAGGTCTCAAACTCACATCGGTGCGCAAACCCCATGAAGGCACTCCACCGAACCCGCAGGCCGCATTAAGGCACCGTACCAATGCTGCGTGCCCCATACTTTCCCGGTTCTCACACCGTTCTATATTCTTTGTGCATTCACTCTCCCCCTTCCACAAGGAAGAAATCGCCCCAACCCTTCAATGCGGCCTTATACCCACTTATTACAAAAATACTAGATTCTCCGTCGAGGGTTAGGGTTTTTGGTCACGCAAGAAATAATCTGGCAGCGGGAAGAACATACTCAGCAACCCCCTGTGCAGAATTTTTATAAATTGGAATGAGCAATAAACTGACGAATATATTTCAAAAGTGCTGATTTTAATGTAATTCTTAAATTTCTTAGACTTAAGTGAAATATTTTATAAGAAATACATTTGAGTTTTTGACATCTAGTGTAAACTAGCTTAATTCGCGGCCCCAGAAATGTACCAAGAGGGCCGCATGCGGCCTGCGAGTTTGAAATCTCTGCTCTAGCATTATATTGCGTTTTAATTAAGATTTTTATACATTTCCTGCCCTACATTTCACATGATTCTTAAAGATCAAATCACAATGAAGGGTTTCCAAAAAAAGTTGGTTGAGAAATATTTCAGGTGTTTAATATAAGGCGGCTCAATGCATTTGCAGCTGTTTTGACTTTTTTCAAAATTTATTTTTTCAAGTTTTTAACCATGTAGAAAATTATTGCTTAAAATAATTTTTGAAACAAACCAATCCGGTACAATTAACAGACATACTCGTGTACGCGCTATTTGAAACTAAAGGATTAGAGTGGTCGCAGCCAGTTTTGAGTGTCGCAGATGCATTAAATTTGAGAATCGTTTCTCTAAATAATTTCCTCCAACTTTTCTTAGCATTATTTATTCCATTCATCAATGTATTCATGGACTAATTCTCCCGATGTAATTAATCTTCGAATATTTTTATTAATTAGATATTTTTTCATTCACACAATGATGGCATTCCGACTTCAGTTATCTGAAATAATTCCGTTGATTTTGGTTTTATTTTTAATTTGCCATCAATCAATGTTCCCTTAACCGCTCCACAAAACGTCTCCTTCTACTCTACCTCAATTCAACGATGTCTTTCTGTTTGATTAATGATCCAAGAAACTTAAAATTCTTCACAATATTTTTAACTATTCCATGGAAACCTTTTGTGCATAAAAAAATAAATAATAGCTTTAACTGACAAAAAGGTTCATCCATTTCAACAATTTTGTAAAGGTATAAATTTTATTTCTGGCGGGAATATTTTATTGAATTTTGGAGAGGCTTAGTGGCTTTATGAAATGGATTGAGGACGCAAACATATATAACTACCGCAGTATCGGTCTACCATTTATCTCGTCCTGGCCCTTAAAGTTGAAAGACCTCTTTTTCATTCCCCCTTAGACTTTCATCGACGTCTGAAATGGCATCTGGCATCCTTGAGCCTTTAGAATAGCATTTTTTCAACTTTTACTTCTTGATATTAGTTAAGAGGGGTTTCTGCATCTCCTCAGTTAAAGCTAAAGAAATCTATTCCATTCTTTTATTTTTAGACGGCGGAGTTTCATTTATTGCCAGTAAAAATGAGCAAGCCCGCAGAATCTCTTTATTTCCTTGTATATGGCTTGAAAATGAATTATATATTCATATTCATCTATATAAATTTAGAATTTTACTGTTAAACCTCAACCTTGCTTCTATTGACTGAATGCACGAACAAGTGACTTAAGACTCTATGGACATTAAATATAAGCACTTAATCTTTCACGCGTCAGAGGGAAATGGTGTATCGATGAACTTTCTACATAAAAACTCCTATGTAGACATCTCTTCCCGTGAAAATGACGCCTTGGCGACGAAAGATTTTCATAGCAAAAAAACAAATTTTCCATATTCAAAACCTATTTGTGGTCCGATTCGACGCATGCATAAAAATTGACGGCAAATAAATAAATTTTCATTCTTTTAAGCGTTCTTTGACTTAAGTCCATAATTCGTACGATGATTATAAGTAATTTTAAAATGCAAATAAAAAATACGCCGCAACCATTACCATGTGATTCAAATGGAGGATTTAAACGTTCCCAGAATCAAACTCGATTCTATACTATGGACATTTATTTCCTGAATACTTCGAGTATCTTATAAGTAATGGAATTCAATCAGTAAAAGTAAAGAAAAGTTAGCGCAACTATGTTTCTTTTAGAGTGGAATAGATATAACGACAAAGAGACAAACGAAGCAAATTATATATCAGGGGTGGCCAATCCTGCTTACCCTAAGAGCCGCCTATAATAATCTTCCTAAGTTCGAGAGCCGCAAGACGCACATTTTGCTCGTAGACAACATAAACATAACTTGTATTGGAAGCAATACAGAGAGAATGCATATCCGTTAAGCATTCCCAAAACGTCTTAGTTGCACCGCGTTATTGCATTATGATGCACGTTAAGTTAAAAGAGCCACATGCGGCTCACGTGAGGCGGTTTGGCCACCCCTGTTATATATTAAGATATAAAATTCATTTTATTTGTTATTTCGAAATAAGAATTTTCCCCAGTCTTTTTATGGTTATTAGAGAGACCTAGTCTGTGCATTGGATTTTAGCAACAATATGAGATCGATAATTCCATTTTGAACCTTCAATCTATTTTTATCTCTTAAAAA
The DNA here is from genome assembly GCA_028673005.1 of Tanypteryx hageni. NCBI lineage: Eukaryota > Metazoa > Arthropoda > Insecta > Odonata > Petaluridae > Tanypteryx > Tanypteryx hageni. The sequence goes on from CM054112.1 coordinate 207,592,784, forward strand.
ACTTTTTTGCGCTTTGTCAATCCGCCAATAATTTTTTATAATTATTTAGAAAAAGTTTTATCAAAGACAAATTATAACCTGCTTCTCGTTAACTAATATCGATCTTCGTCGCACCTCCTAATATCATCTCTCTTTATCCTTTTTCGTCCCTTTCATCTTCTTCAGTCATCGTTCCGTACCTTAGTCCCACGTTCATCCCTCAGAGGACGCCTCCCCCCTCCCCTACTCATCTTCTCTCTGCACCCACGCTTCTCTCCCTCCCACTCCGCTCACTCCTCTCCGACACGTCTTTCGTCCCCATATGTGGCTCATTACCCACGTTCCCGACGCCGTTACTCCAATAATGCACCGCCAAGGGGTCCTTCTATCGACAACCTCACTCCTCCATTTGCCCGTTCCCATGCCTAAACCACCTTTTTGCCGCGTTTAACGTAACCGCCTCAGTCTGTAAGGAAGAAGGCGAACGCTCTGGGGAGGAAGTGGGGGGGGGGGAGGGCTTTTCTTCGGAAACCGTGCGTGTACGCGTCGTCAGGGGGTACGTGCGGAGAAGAGGGGGGAAGGTGTCGGAGGCGGTTGTTTGGTCGCGGGGGTGAGAAAGGAAAAGCGAGGCAACTCCTTCGACGTCCCGCGAATAAATATTTCACGTCGGCTGAAGGCTTTAAAGGGGTTTTCCGGCGCCGCGTTGGGAGACTCGCAAGTGCTCACTCCGTATGAATGATTCCTGCGGCCGCAAAGCAGAGCCCCCACACCCCTTCCCCCCCTTTCCTCCCCCGCTTCTCCACCACCACCCCCGCTACCTCTGTTTCATCTTTCTTACACACACCGCTCCCTTTCTGCTCCCCTAAACCTCCCTCATTTCTCCCTCCCTTCCCCAATCCTTACTTCTTTCCCGACAACTGCGTCTCAAGATGCGCAGGCCGATATAATTTTTTTTATTTCTCCTTTTTCTGCCATCTCTTTCCTTTCTCTGCTCATTCCTCTCATCTCCTCTGCCCCCCGCGACCTACCACGCTCGCGTCACCTCCTTCGCCTCTACCATCGCTGCCGCCCCCACCCTCCCCCACCCACCTCCTCCTCCCACTCTCCCTTGTGCTAAGCTCGGTAGTCAAAGAGGTGACCCAGCTTCCAAACTCGAAATTCTTCTGGAACGAGAAAAGGGCGAGCGTTATATTTTAACGCTTTAATTTCGCTTTGTACGTTTTATAATTCGCGTTTATTCCTTTCTCTCTGTTTTTCCGACTCGCCGGGTAGGAGGATCTATTAAATCACTTGCATAAATTGGCAGAGGGATGAAACGGAAAAAAATGTACTGAATCGAAAGTGGAAAGAAATGAAACCGTATAACTGTGTAAGATTTCTTTCTCCCTCTCATACACTCAAAAGGGGAGATCTTCTTTTCATTTTTCCTCTCTAAGATTCCGCATGTGATTATGAGTTTTATTTAGGTAATTCGGAAGAAAAGAATGTTTTCGCCTAAAAAAACGATGTCGCAAAGTAGGGAGATATGGTGATTTTTTATCGGGATGATTTCTGCGTGCGTAAAATCTCCAGCTCCTTAGCGTCTTCAAGGCTCTCATTTATGCAATTGCTATTCGCCAAAGACAGCTTTCTTTTTATCATGCTTTTTGTTTTCTTTGACGAATCAGGATCACGAATTTTTAATGTGCGCATATAATGATTCTCTATAAGACTTTTTGCTTCTTTAATGAGAGGAATTGGAAGGAATCGCCCAGGAGGAGGAATTCAATTTGGACCGGTAGTGCAAATCGAACCGCCATCTCCTTCATCTTGTATTTTTTCAGCGGCGTTCAAATCGAGTGCATTTATCTCCTTTTCATAGGTGCAGAAAACCAAATAATATATCTGTGAAAATAAATACTCAATATATGTATGTTTTTGCGTATGTGTACACGTATACACATATGTATGTAGTGCATATGTATGAATTTGTTTGTGTGTGTGTGTATCTGCTCTTACTCCTGCAGCGGAAATTAATTAAACCGTTTTTTTCCCCCTTGAGACCCAAATATTTTTCTCTTTTTGTGCTGCCCCTCGAAATACACTCCGTGTTCCTTTTCTTATTAAAAATGGAGAGGGTGGGAAGGAAATGGTTTTGGAAGGGGGAGAGAGATAGAGAGTGAGAGGCAGAAAGAGTGTTCTGCATATTTTTACCTCCTTTCGTTCATTTTTTCCCTGAATTACGTGTCTCGCTTTTTTCTCTCTCTTCTCCCTCTCACCCATTTTTCGAGGGGTCCCCTGGCTCCATCATCCGTCCGTCCGTTTACACGTTCGTCTTTGTGTGCGCGAATGAGAACGAACGATTTTTGTCTCCTCATTTCACATACCCAGAGTTTAAAATGACCGTTCTCTCATTTTCCACGACATTTAAAGCTCTTTTTTTTTCTCTCTCTCTCTCTCCATTTCACTATCAATCTCTCGCTGTGCCTGTATATCGTAACCTCTATAGAGCTAAGGAAGAAAGAGAGAGGAAGGAGCCTAGAAAATAGAGGGAGGGATAGACAGACAGAGAAACGATTTTATTGAGGGCGAAATTGAGACTTTAGTCCCTTCTCACATTTAACCCTTTAGTCATGCAATTGCAATATTTTTATAATTTTAACATATTAATTACACATGAATTACAATAAAACACATATTAATTACATATTAAATGCAAATTAATTATATATTTGGTTAATAGATCATAGGGTATTACCATAGAATAATGTTAGTTTTGTGGGTCGAAAAATACAGTGCATTAATCAGCCTTGTTTAAACACAGAAAAAAATGTCCCACTGCGGAAAACACCTACAAAGAGAAGAGAGGTGTAAAAGAGAGGTATAAGAGAAGAAGAAAATGAGGGAGAGGGATGGACGGTGGTTAGGAGACGGAGTCGCAATAATGGGATCGAGAGGGAGGAAGAAAGTGTTGAAGCAAAGGTAAAGCTAAGGAGAGAAAAGATGTTATTCCCTCCTCGAACAGAAAAGACTTCTTCGGAGGAGGCGTGGAATATGGCGCATCCATTTCCCTCTTTTCTCTTTCTCTCTTTCTGTATTTCTAGAAAAAGAAAGGAAAGAGGTAATGGAATTAGATGAGAGATAGAGAGAGAAAAAAGAGGCGAGATGTGCAGAAATATAAAAAAAGTACTTGAAAATAAAACTGAGAAGGGAGGGAGATGGGGTAAAGGAATGAGAGGGAGAGAGAGAGAAGAGTTTTTAATTTCTGGAAATGTAATATCTACCACTCACTTCTTTTCACGCAATTAGTGGAAGTCATGCTCGCCATAAAGAAGGAGCCTTGCGCCTGCTTCGTGGCGACCTCTTCAGAATTCTATTAAAAAAACTGAACGGTACCGAATAAAACATGGCCGTGGAGGAGGAGAAAGAAATTGGAGGGAGGGCTAAACGGAATGGAAGGAGGAGGAGAGAAAGAGTAGGAGGTAGTGAAGCGGAATGGAATGGGCGGAGGAAACTCATTACGGCGTGATTCTGCTGTCTCTCTCTCTCTCTTCCTTTCTTTTTTTCTGCCGATTCATGGAACTGCCTCCTTCTTCTAGCACCTTACATAACTTTCTACCACCTCTAAGGAAATACCATTCGACATTCTTCCACTACTCTCATTTTCCCTAAACCCTTCTTTAGTCGCCGTTTGTAGAGTTCCTACGGACTTTCTCCCTCTCTCGAATTTTTTATTCATTATATTTATTCGCGATACTCCTCCTTCGCGTCCTACTTAATCTCTTTAAAGTTTATTTAATTTATTCGCAAAACTATACGTATAACTTGTATATCATTATAGTCGAAAAAATAAACCTATATTTTTCGAGCATCCCGCTAATTTCTCTACCTCTTTTAGACCGTTTTAATTTTTCCGCTGCGTTCTCTCGACGTGTCTTCGGCCGTTCTTCTCTCTCCCGCTCTATCTCATTAGTACCCATCTCTAATTTATATTCTCGTTCGCGCACGTCACCAAAATCTCCATCCCTTTCCCTCCCTAATTCGTCTCCCTCCGCCAGCCCTTTTCCCTCGTTTTTCGCTTGCTTATCCGCGTCTTGTTTTAATCTCCCATTCCTTTCTCACTCCCTCGAAAATTGGACTTTTTTTACGCCTCCTTCCCTCCCCTTCCAACCTCCTCCGACTCCCAACGGTGGCGTCTCAAACTTCTTCCCATCACATAAGCCAATTCGTGCCGTCGTTCGGATTATTTTTATTACGCTCCCGTTCTTTTGTCTCATATCCGCACTCACTCCATCCATTACTTTTTTCTTAATTATGTATTATTATCCCCGAATGCGTTTGGTTTTTTTTCAAGGAGAGCCATTCTCAGTTTTTTTCTCGTTCTGTCCGAGAGCCGTTATAACTGCTGCATCCATGGCGTCCATTTGTTAATTTCTTCAATTTCGCGCTAATTACCAAGTCCGTCGCTCGTTTCCATTCCTCACGCCGCTCGTTTTCTCTCCATTTTCTCACTCTCCACCACAGTTCGGTTTTTCACTTGTCTCTAATCTTCCTCTTTCCCTTCTCTCACGTCCTCTCGCTTTCTAAACCCTAAAAACGTACACTCCTTTGCACGATCCGTTATTTTTCCTTCCAGCTAGTGATACAGGCGCTCTCCAGCATCCTTTCCTCCCCCTTAGGACATTTATTTTTCCTCCTACTCGGTCGTTAAGATGTCCTTTCCCTACAAATTCATCCACACAATTACTAAATCTTAAAAATATACGATCTGTGCCGTTGCTTGGATATGTATCTTTGCCTCCATTTTCTTCGAGTTTTCCTTCTTTCCCGAGTCGCGGGATTTCAGGTGGGAATGGGTTCGCCCGCGCGTATTTATGTGGGCGTTCGTAAAGTCTCCTTACGGCGCATCGTCACATATTTTTCTCTTTACGAAGGGAGGAGGGTGCTTGAATAATTAATCGATACTTCTTTTCTTGTTTTTTTTTCCCTCCCCGAGGCCTTTCTCTCCCGTCCTCTCCCTCTCTATTCTCCCGCTCAAATCATCCCATTGCTCTCGTTCGAATTGGAATAATACTCCGTACTCGCTCATTTTTCACCCAGCGCCCACCTCTCCTCTTCTCTCGCTAATCCTTTTATACTTATCATCCCCTCTTCAATTTCACGCTTCCTCGACTGGCTCCGACCCATCTCCTCACTCTACCATTCTATCTCTCTCTCCTTCTTTCTTCCTTTTTCCCTCCACGACTCTCTTCCATTTATTCTCTCTCTATCTCCCTTTGTCCGCCTCTCTATCGCCTTTCTCTTTCACACTGCTGCGTCCCGTTTTACCGATGAATTTCCCACACTTTCTTTGTCCCTCTCGTTCCCCCGCTCCTTTCACCCCACTTTTCCTCGATACCTTCATCTTCTTAGGTTCCTTAACCAATTCTTGCTAATCTCGTTTCTTCTCTCTCTCCCTCTCGCCCACTCAATGTGACCATCTCCCTCTCTCCCGATTCTTCTTACTCATCGCCTCGGGCGCAATTATTTTTGTACGTTCTCCCTCCTTCTCACCTTCCTACTTAAAGATATCATTCGAAAATTTTCAGTAAATTGTTTTTCTGCGCTGATACGGTTTTTTCTTTGACCAATTATCAGGCTTTTCTTCATGTCTGATAGTTTGGGAAATCTTCCTTCACTGTAAAATAGCCAATTTAGTTGTTTTTTGTAAACTATTATATGTATAGAGATTGTCTTACGTTCTTCGTATCGCCTTTTGGTTTTATTATCCGGAACTGCATGCAGAATAAAATCTTATACAAGATGCACCTTTTAAATTTTTGCGCGTTTTAATAATGTTTGTGGTCTAATAAATTAATAAAACTGGATACAATAATATCTTTACGTGATTAACTCGATGTTTCATATATTCATGAATAAATTATCGGTGTTATTATGATACCAACAAAATGCTTTTTCTGTTTTGATTCATTTTTGTTTTATATTTCATTCGTCCTTCTATGTCAAAAACTACAATTGGTCTCTTGATAATGCTATTATTCTGCATCAAAGGGTTATCGAACGCAGGAAAATTGTCTATAGAGGCAAGTTTTCATTTGTTTCAGTTAATGCTTCAGAATATGTCTTTTTGCGTTTAGCCATACGATCCAGACTAGTATTTGTGCTTTCGTTTTTTTAACATAATATTTTTTTCTCAATGGAAATAAATAACATTTACAAGGTAGTTTTGATAGCATTGTAGTTGTAAATTTTCTGCAGGATTTTCAACATCTAATACCGGTTAATTTTGATTTATGAGCGGCTATTTAATTATTAGTAATACTCTGTTGGCATACGATAACAAAGTGCTGCATTATATTGCTATTTTTATTCATTTGCCTATGGTTTACTTTCATCTTCGTTCCGCTCACTAATCAAATTACGAAGACTCAGGGTATTAATTATGCTTTCAACGATCTAGATCACAGCATATATTCCTTTTCATTGGAATCTTTTATAAAAAACTGGATCAAAGCAAGTTGAGGTATAAAATGCACTAATAATATAATTTGATTTCCAGAAACGCTAACATCACCATCATATTGAAAATAATAACATAAAAAGTTCGAATATCTATTATCCCCATTATTTATTCTCACGCTTGAAAAACGAAAATGATTTACTTGCTCTTATCTACCACCGCTTTCATACCTTTACCAATTCAAATAATTAATTTGTCAAGCGTTTATAGGGCACACATATATACAATTAAAGTTTCAATCATTCTATGTATCTTTAAATTCAGAGGAACTTCGTAATTCATTCTTAACGAAGCCAAACGCTTTCCCTCCTATCCCGACCCGTTTCCTCTCTCTAATCTTCATAGTTTTTCATCTCATTCCATGCTCCGAATCCCTAGCTGCCCCACTCCACCTCCTAAACTCCATCTCCTCCGCTATATTTCCACCATTTATCCCGGCACACCCTCCTCCCAATTCCCTCTTCCTTCCCGCACTCACCCTCTCCCTCTCTCTCTTACCCTTTTCTCCACTCTCTTAGCCCGTACCACTTCCATCTTCCTCATCCCACTCGTTCCCGTTTGACTTCTCGGAGCACGTCGCCTTATTCAGCTTCTTTGCTCTTTCTTCCTCCCCTCCTTCTCCCCTCCTCCTCTCCTCCTCCCCCCCCTCCTCCTCTCCTCCTCCCCCCCTCCTCCTCCCCTCCTCCTCCCCTCCTCCTCCTCCCCTCTCTCACTCTCCTCTACATACACTCCCCTTTTCTTTTCACCGCCTCCTCCTTCTCCATCCCCTCCCCATCTCGTATTCCCTCTTTTTCTTACCCTCCAGATCATTTTTTTTCCGCGCGAAAAAAAACCCGGAGGGAGGGTTAATGTTGATGAGGCAGCGTTTGTACACGTCCGCATTAATATCATAGCGAGGGCTTTTATATTTTTTGTATCGGTCTCGACCACTGCCCTCATCGTCCTCTTGCTTTTCCAAACTCCATCTCTCATTCTCTCCTTTTTACTCTCTCTCCCTTTTCCTTCTATTCCTCCCCTCGCCCCGCGATGTCACACACAAACACACACACACACATATATAGCCGAGTGTGTGATCAATACTCTGGGCCACACGTCTGCTGAAAGCATTTTTCCAAAGGGTTGTGTTCTTTTCGCGACGCCTTACAGCTACGAGGAGGTGAATGTGTAGCTTTTGAAAAGTAAAGTCATCGGCCCTCTCTACTTGAACGCGTTTTAGCTGGTGTGGCGATGGCGGCGGAATACTTTCGGTAGGTGTTCGCGGTGCCTGACGGTCACCTTTTTTATTTTGCTTAGAAACATTTTGAGAGGAATTCGTGGATTTTTTCAACTCTGCGCTAACACGCGTTTCTTTCTAGCGTTGGCGGCGTCTTGTTTCGTTTATGCCTGTTTTTTAACTCAAGGAAAAAACCATCTGCAGGTTTGTTCATCCTTAAACGCTCTGTAAGAACAAATGAGTAAGTAAACTACAGAAATTCTGAAGTGTATTTAATTAGAGAAATCAGTCGTTAAAAAAACTTTTGTTTTTTAGGCAAAGTAGTTTTATAGTGAATAATTCGACTTCAAGATTTAAATGAATATGCACATTTATAAGTGTTTTTATTTTAATTCCGCCTTTCTTCTGAAAAAAATCGTGTGTACACTATCTATCACCCTGCATAGAAACTTCGTTGAAATAAACCATTTTGTACAGAAATGAAGGATCGTTCATTCGTGTCAATTTTTATAAAATGTCGATTTCTTCAAAAATAGTTTTGAGAATTTTAAATCAAATTCGACCAGTTATAGCACAAACAATACCTAATAAATTATATTTCTTTTAATATAACCATACAGCGTCTAGTGACGTTAAAACACTTCGGGTTTTAGGCTAAAGTACCGCCAACCAGTGACATCATTCTATAGAATAAAGAGATTTATGTGTTTTTTGTGTGATGGGTGTTGCTCCGAATTTTTAAGCATTAGATGGTCATTCTACGTGCTAGATTGGGCACGCAATAAGAGAAACATATTTCCCATCAATATTAAATCAAAATAATCCGTATTAAATTCATTTCCAATCAGTCCTAAAACATTTTAGATTCTTTCTAAGGATAAAATACTTTACTGCCTGAATACAAAGAAAGGTTAAAAAGGCAGCTTGAAAAACGACCCGCGTAACCTTCGTGTCACCGCCAACAATTTATGTTCCGAACCTTCATCCTTTCATCTCGAGATCCACCTAAATCACGCGTCATTTCTTTCCACCGGCCTTATGACGCATCTTGAATGTGCCATAAACTCTCCAGGTCCCAATTAAAATACGCCCACCTACTCCATCTGCCCCTCGCCCAATGCAATCCTTTAATATCGCACCTCGTATCTCTTCACCTCAAGACACTCATCTCCTCCGTTCTCACCTATTCCCCTACTCATCATCCACTCTCATGCCACACCCTTTTCCCGGAGACCCTCTCCCTTTCTTCCTCTTAACCTCTTCTTCCCTTCTTTCCTCCTCCGGTACCCCCGCAACACCCTCCCTCTCTCCAAATTGTAAAACCCATCCCCTTCCTACCTTAAACTCATCAAAGTTATTCGTATGCAAAAGGTATAGGCTCCGGATCTTCCTTTCACTCTAAAATAGCCGCTCTCCTTCCCTCTTCTCTCTCTTTCTCTCTTCCTCCCCCATCCCCTCCTATCCTTCTTCTCTCTTCCACTTTTCCTGCAGTATTTCCCACCTAGAAATACCGCTCTCGCTTTAATATATTTCGTCCCCGTGCCTTTTAAGGCTCATCTCTTACGCAACCTCGCCGCAGGAGGTAGGGAAAAATTGAAGAAAGATTACGTTCCTTCATTTCGAAGGCGTAATCTATTCCGGCGCCTTATTCGGAAGGCTGTAAGACCCCTCTCTCAATCCTTTCTGCTATTACTACTACTCCACCTCCTATTCCTCTACGACTCGACCTCGTCTTCGTCACACAAGCACTCACCCTCCCCTTCCCTTCTGCCTGCCTAACATTCTATACCTATGTCTACTTTGCACTGGCAATTCTCTCATGTGCATCCTGAAGCTTTCCTTTCACGGAACCTCTTCTCCGCCCTCCGGGAGTCCGCCTTTGTCTGCGATCACAAGTGTATCCTATCTCTCTCCTTGTACAATCCTTAGAAAGATTCGTTAAGCGCATATCTCCCTATCCTCATCTCCACCGCACCCTAGAGGGATGTTATTTTTAAAGCCGCGGGTTCCGAAAGAAGAAAAAATATCGAGGTAAAAAGAAATACTAACTCTGATGAATTTTTCAGCGGTCGGGATTGCTTCTTTTGCCGGGGGAATGCCGGTAAAACTCCTAGAGCACACGTACGAATAACTACAGCCACTATTATTGCTACTTTCAGTAATAGTTCATAAATTATAGATGCACAGTTATGCAAAAAATTCAACTTTGCCAAGAGACACAATCTCTGGTTTTAAGTTTGTGTAACGTTTAGTTTTATTTGTGCGCCCGTGGCTTGGAATAATATCCGCAGCAGTGAAGTTTGCTTATTTGGGAGACGACAGAAATAACTGACTGTAACTTTTCCATCATTTGTCTTTATACTATATATTGCGCCGTTTTAATTTTTTATATATATGGAATGCGTCTTAACCGAGTCTTAAATTGCTTTGCCTCATAAAAATTCGGAATTTGGTATGTCAGAAGTATTTTTATTTTAAAATAACATTTCAGAGGACGAACGAGTATTTGCGCATGGTTTATTCCCCCATATTATCTGATACAGAATCTTTCCGTTTATGTTTACATACTGGCATTAATTATTGCATACACATTTGTATTCTTCTGTTGTTTCTCTTACTGTGTATTCGTCATTGGGAGAGACCAAAACAAATCAATATTGATAATGATTAAAAACCTATAATTTAAAATAAAAGTTTGCCGTGTTTTGAATTTTAAAAATAGACTTCTACAAATAACCGGAATCATTCCAACGTATATGAATATTGAAATCATTCCTATCAATATAAAGAAAAAAAATATCGAGTTAAAAATCCCGTTGTCGCCATCACTAACATTTTAAATGGAATGTCGCACGCAAAAAGGATAAATATTCATATTAAATTATGCAAAAAATATCCCGTTTCCACAAATTCTACGTTTTTGAGGCGTACTCGGTCGCCGCTCACGTGGCTGACCTTTCACGTCGCGGACGATTACCGCAGGAGAAGAACATTGCCGAACTAATGACATTTTTTGTCTCTTATTTTTTCACGTCTACACAATAATTCGGGTCCAAATTGACTTCCGGATAATTACGCAAAATTTTAATTTAACGAAAATACTTCTCTCCGCCCACCCCGAGGTTCACGAGAGTGTATCCGACGCCTACTTCGCGAGTGGGCTAATCAATTTTTAATTGCAAAAGCGTCGCCCCCTCCTACCCCTTCCCCCGTGATACGCCGTTTTTCGTACTTGCCCCGCTTTTCAATTTAAAATTCATTGCACATTCTTCGGCGTCCCGCTGACAGGTGCATGATGAGAAAAATTTCATCGAAAATTTTTGTTATAGTTTTCAATATTAATGGCAGATCTTTCTCTATCTCTCTCTCTCTCTCACTCACGAACGAATTTTTTTTATTTTATTTATTTTTTTGCACAAAAAATGCGAAACGAGCCAGTTATGCAAGGTTTCCTGTGGGGCTATTAATTAATTAAATGGCGCTATATCGACTCGTTTGTGCTTCGGAAGTGAATATTTCCAATGGCATCCTTTTTTTCTGTAATGTTTTTGCTCGTCGCATTCCTATATATTGACCGCCGCTGCAGTTTTGACCTCATTTTTCGAAATCGTGAGAAAAATTCACGATAATGTTTACTGGTTCCCAGTTCGCTTGCTTTTTCCTGTCGCGCGTTATTCGCGTTTGTTTGTTTGTCTTTTTATTCATTCGGTTTTCTGCCGCCACGAATCTCATCAATATGTGATTGTCACAGGGTCGGAGGAAAGGTTGGAAACTGCGAGTATTGTAAGTCGATCAAATTCAGGTCATCATGCAATAACGATCATTCGAGTTGGCTTCGTTCTATCGCGAACGAATTCTATTTTGTACATTTTTGGTTGCGGAATATCCAATTATAATTTCAAATTATTTCGTACGAGCATCGCCTCTCTTGCATTCCTACCGTTTTTTCCAGGCTTCTTCGATTTTTTGCATCGAAGAGCGCTTCAAAATTATTGCAAACATAAGCGAGATTCCCAATTCCCCATTTATTTAATGTTAATAAGGCATTCGCATGGATCGCGTGGTCGAAATCGAAAGAAAATCGAAATGTTAAAAGTAAAAAAATAGGAAGGCTAGAAATGAACGAAGGCAGGGACCTTTATATTATTCATATTTACAATTTAAGTCAAAGCATTCAATTCTAACGACTTTTTTGTTATGCTTCATCCGCAAAAAAATGAAAATCTTTTTTCATTGGTCAAATAATGGATAATTTATCACGTCATTGAATCAATTTGGTCGTAATCGTCAGCTGACTAAAACACAAAAGAATATACGACGCAATTTTTCATTTCATTTCACAAAAACCTCTTCAAACAGAAATAATGACAATTTTTTGTCTATTGCTTCGGATATATCTTTGCAGTTTCTGAAATCACTCATTTAATTCGGCAATTTAAATAGGATCCAAGGTGTTTATCACAACAGGACGATATTGAGATCATCCTACTGCTGAAGTGAAATTAAACTATAGCTATGGAATACCAACGAAAAGATCGAGAAAACCAGAATCGTATTTCGGCTACAAAGCAGTCATCAACAGTGTACATTCACCGATAGTAGACTAAAAAAAATCTGATGTGGCCACCACATGACTTTCTTCATACCTGTAATATTTCTAAAAATTCCAAATAGTTTACATAATAAAAAATATTTTAAGAAATTGCGAGAAAATTTTAGACTTTACAAAGAACAGAAATAAACTGAAACCATAGCCTTTTGATATGGGATATATCTACAAATCTCCAACAATTAAGATAATAAAAGGGAGAGTTACTAAGATGTAACTAAGCGTCAATTGTTAACAATAGTCGTCGGTAGGTGGCGTGGTGGTGGCAGCTAAATAATTTAATTTTCAAGACCTCTTAAAAAAAGCATTATATGGAAAAATGTTTCGAACAAAGATGTAGAAAATTAAATTTCCTACAACTTATATTCCAGTATGTTTATAAATATATCAAATATTAAAGCAAATATCTCAAAATAACGGATGAAAAGAGTAAACACCCACTTCCGGTTGACCGATTTTTACCAAAAATTAATCCGTTCTTCTGACTTTCATAAAAACGTTAAATATAAAATTTTGCATTGACCTGATTAACAGTTTTATGAGTTAGAGCGCCGACAAAAAACTGTCACATAAACACACACAAAAACATCATCGAGAAAATGGTCAAAACCTGTTCAGGAGACCTCAAAACATGTATTTTCGTTGAAATCTCGAAATCGATTTTTTTCATGAAAACAATACTTTCCCCTATACTACGTTTGGAGAAAGTAATAACCTAAAAATCTACCATCGGAGAATCAGCTCTGTTGGTGACTGTTCTGTAGCCGAAATGGGATTTTGTTTTCCCCAGATTTTTTTACGACTACTATAGAAACAGTTTTCCAAAAGTTTTTTTATACCTATCACGTGGATAGAAATAAACGAACTGATTTGCTAAAGAAATCGATCAGGGTTTCCGGTCCGAGTTAATAAACAATCTAAAATCGGGGAGACGTTTTTCCACGCCGAATCGCGGAGTTTTACTCGATTCAATATAGCCGCGTCGCCGCCTCTATTAGAACCGATCCGGTATAAAACGATCGCCAAGGCACGAGCTTTAAATAACAAGGGCTCAGCCAGTTCCATTGTTCCCGATTATATGTTGATCCATTCGGCAAACACCCTTGCTCTCTTCCCCATCCCCGCCATACCTCGCACTGTTTCCCGTTGCCCTAGAGAATTTATGCGCCTTTAGGGGCCCTAATAGAATCTGCCCAGGAGTTTCCGCTCCAATGGACACCGACTTTGTTTCCTCCGCTATGTCGCTTTCCTTCCCTCCGCGTACTCCGCCTACGCCCTCCATCATTCACTTCCCTCCCTCTATCTTCCACTCTATATTCCGTACCTTTCCCCCACTCACTTCCTCCCCCCCCCCATCCCGCCCACCCACTCATTCCCCCCCTCCGTCACAATTCCCATTTTAGCCGCGATGCCGATTTTCTCATCTGTATACATTCCCATCCTCTTCGCTTTTCTCTCTCTCTCTTCACCCTCATCTCACTCTCTCACTACTCAATTTACTCTTCCGAACGACAATACGGGCGGGTACGCCCTTTCCTCTCTCTATATATATATATATACCTCCACCTTCCCTTCTTTTGCACCACCCTTCCCCTCCCTCTTCCGCCAACGAGCTGCAGCGAGCCAACAAGCAAGAACGGCAGCTCTCTCTCTCTTTCTCACACACACACAGTCGAGTCTCTCTCTCTCTCTCTTTTACTCGATTCGCTCGGGAAAGGGATCGAAGAGCAGATCAAATGACTTCACTTCCGCGCAAAAAGGGGTATGTTTACTCGCGCGGAATTCAACGAGTGCGTTTCCTTCGCTTATTTTTTATTCTATCTCTCTCTCTATTTTTTGTGTCAGAACGATGGCGTTCGTAACGTATCTTCTACTTTATCTAAACCTTTTCTCTATCCGTTATCTCTCGCTTGCTATCTCGTTAGGGATATAAACTAGGGCGAATAAGTGTGTACTTGCATGTGTGTGTGTATATATATATATATATATATATATATATATATATATATATATATATATATATATATATATATATATGTATGTGTGTGTGTGTGTGTGTGTGTGTGTGGATTTTAATGATGAAAATAAAATGGACAGACAAAAAATGTGGTTGTAAGAAGAATAGGAGAAAAATGAATGATTGTAGAGATCATAAGAAACAGCTACGCGAAATAAATCGAATCTAACCTGAAAAGATGTAGGAAGATAGGGGAAGCGTTAGAAAGAAACCTGGAAGGAAATGATTTGAGATTAAAGATTATACGAAGAGTAAGGATAGCCATCAAGATGTGCGGAAGATTGCGGAAAACAGGTGTATGTGGAAAACCAGGTTTAATCACGGAATACCTATAATGATACAAATCAATTCTTTAATCATTACGATTGGTTGCTACAGCTTTCAATTTCATCCTATCCTGTGAGGGTATTTAAATATCAGTAGTTGCAAAAATTCATATCTGATATTATTTGTTCTATGTAATCCAATCTAGGTCTTACTTAAACCCTCTTATTCCCCTGTAATTTTTTTTCGGTTATCAGTTTTAGAATGCCATAATGTCTTAGCAGATGCCCTATCCATCTTGCTCTTATTTTCCTTACTATATTCACTAGACCTTTTCTCTCTTCGAATCAAAGATTTATAAGTTAATTAGTATGTACAGGTGAGATGCGTATGTGAGGTGTCTGGGTATGGGAGGTGCCTTCATACCTGCCGTGCATGCGCACGCATACATACGTACGTACGGTAGGGGATTTCCTGTCATCAGGAGTGGGATGAGGAGAACGTTGTAGGCTCTGTGTAAATTTCACTCTCCATAATTCCCTCCCAATACCTCTCTCTCTGTCCTCTCCCTCTCCCTTACTCCCTCCGAACCATTATTTACTATTCCTTTCTCTCATCCCACCCTCCTTCAATCTTCCTCCTCTCTCTCTCTCTTCCACCATACTTTTCCCCTTCCTCCTCTACGACCTTCTCTCCTTCCGTAGCCGGAGACAGTTATCCTATTCATGGAATCTCTCGATAGCGTGCATGGTGGAGACATTTTTCTGTCTGATGCTCTCCTGTCCCTCCCCCTTCCTCTTCATCCTCCTCCCTTCCTCCTCCTCCCTTCCTCCTCCTCCCTTCCTCCTCCTCCCTTCCTTCTCCTCCCTTCATCATCCTCCTTTCCCGCCTCCTCTCCTCCGCCCCCCCACTCTCCTTATATTTCTACCCCTCTCCACCTCCACCACCCTCCTCTCTTTCAGCTATCTATCTCTCTCGCTCTACATACGCTGAACATACCGGTCTCGTGAAGAATAGGTTCCTTTTGTGTGTCTGTGTGTGTGCGGGATGATATTCGAACTTACATTCCCAATGAGTCCACCTGATTTTATTTTTCTATCTTTCCGGGTTTTTAGCGATATTTGGAGTTTTTTTATCTCTCTCTCTTACCCTCGCCTGGGAGGGAAAAAATCTACAGCAGAGCCAATTTTAAATATTATCGTACTTCGTTTGTTTTTGTGGTCCCCTTCCCGGCGCCATTTCTGCCCGCGCTCATCGATTTTCTCATCCTTTCCAACCGTTTTTAAATGGCGACATAACTGTTAATTTTGCTTCTTCTTCCGGAGAATTTTTTGTCGGTGCTTCTATACGTCATTATCTGTCTCGGGGAACTCAACCTAAATAATCGTCCATTAAAATATTACCAGAGAATGCAAATATTTGGAGCATTTATGTAAATAGATTTTAAATTGAGAAAATGTTCATATGAGCCGAAGATATTTCGTAAAAAACGCACATTTTTATCTTTTACCGCATTGCTGTATGTCCTGTTTTCATATGGTGAGAATTCTTTTATAAAATTAGTAAGATACGTTGAACGCAGTAATGGTTCTTTTTAAAATCTGAATCACGTTGAATTAGGATTTTTAACAGAATGTGGTTTGTGTCAGATATGGCTGAGCATGAAGCTAAGATTTAATTTATTTGTAAAACTGGTATGTGCTATATATGATCCGCTATGCAATAAGGAGTTAAGGTGATGCCGTATTTTAGTTTATAAAACCATAATTATTACCAACTGCGTTGTAATTAGCGCTGAAGAAATGACATAATGACCAAAATTTATATTACGTCAAATTTAAGTGACTTCATTATTCTGCGGATGTTTAAACGTCGCTATATCCTTTTCATCTAATAGCAGTTTCCGCATTCGCATCCTTTATTCCAAGCAAGGGTCGTAAAACCATGCGACAATGACACAGGTACCTCGATACGCAGCAGACGCCCACCCACATTCGTATAATTTTTTTCACCGTCGTTTTACAACTAAGAATACGCTCCAACCGCCCGGCATTCGTGATGAAGAGTGATTAAATGCAGATTAATGCGACGGAGTCGTTTTAAGCTCTCGGGCGGATGACTGCAGCCGGAGGGCCAGACACACAAACCCCGAGGCCACAGATGTCATCTCTTCTGCGGCGGCAGCGGCGAGGGAGTGAGACCTGCCTCCTCCACGGATCGAATATTCGGTCTCGGTCGTCGCAATCATCCTCGACGCTTTATGGCTTTCGAATGTTTGCAATTGCGCGATTGATTACTTCGAAATCGTGGCGTTTCCATCGTACGATGGAGAGAGGGAGAGACAGAGAAAGAATGAGAAAGCGAGACGGATCTCCAATCGAGTCGCAAAAATAATTTCGGATCGTTTCCAACGATACGGGAGAAAATCACCCGCGTAAAACATTCACGTACTCAGTGTTCCCGTGACGTCGCGGAACATTGAAAAAAAAAAAAAAAAACAAAATAAGCCCAGATGTTCGAAAAATAAAACGAATTTTTAGTCATCTCGCTCGCTAAAAATTCTCCGAATCGATTGGAAGCGTTTCTACCTCCAAGGATCCGCACTCTGGAGATTTCGTTCCATCTTAAGTTTCCCCGGCAGATTTCTCGGCAGATATGCTGGAAATGGAATTTTTTTCGCCATTCTTCTCCGAGAACAATGGCTTTTTCCTCAAAAAACAAGACCCTAGACAGGGAGGCGAGAACGCAAAACAAAATACGAATGACGCCCGTACCTTTCTACTCGAGAAAAGAGGCGAGGAGGAGACAAGTGTCTTTTATGCACCTCGCGTGGCATTACGTTCGGCGATTAAAAGAACAAGGATCCGGGAGACGCTGTTCCCGCCTCCATTTTTTACATAGCATCCAGTAGGAGTGGAAAAAAGTCCTTTGTTTCCTGTGTAAATAAAGGGTCCTACTTCTTCTAGACAACTACGTTTCTGGTTCGGATCCTGGCACAGGATGCGGAAATCTTTGTCGCATGCTACTAATAAAATAATCCGCAGCTGTTAAGTGGAGATGCATGCAGAATCCGTTATAGTAAACTTAACAGATCCGTTAGCACGAGGCAAGCTTTGTTCGGTTTCTAAAATTGTTGCCATGATTTTACCACACGTATACGAGTAAACGAGGCAAGAGGATTCTTATTGTTCAATTCAGAAACTTTGAGGTTTAAGAATACCTTAACACTGGAGAATTATCGAGCATTCCTTGTGGCTGGTGATAAATTCCCCAATAAGCACTCAAGTATAGGGTAGCCAACAGTTTCGTATTGGCCGGTTCCCATCTTACAATTGTGCCCCTGAAACCTTTACTACCAAACTTAAACTTATTCTCCTTGATTTTATGCAGCTAAGCCTATGGACATTTGCCCTAAAATGTCTACCAAACTTTAACAAAATATCCTCCTGATTTATGCAACTTATCTTACAACTTTTCTCTTACAACCAGGGTTCCAACCCTATTTTTAGTGCTTTGGGTCAATGCTGAAAAGCACTATTTATTATCTTCGAGATGTCCGTCCGTACGCATATATCAGGGAAAAATTGGCTGAACCGATTTCAACCTAATTTGTTACATAGAATCTTTCACATGAATATAGGACCTAAATGGCATATTTCGACCAGATCGACTCTGCAGGGGTGCTACAATTGCAAAATTAAATTTTTCGGTAATAATGAATTTGGAAGGAATTGGCCAAACCGATTTCAACGAAATTTAGAATGAAGGTGTGCAACATTAAAAAACAGAATCAATATTTTAAATGTAGATATAGAAAACAGGGCTGCCACAATACAAGTAATAAAAAAATTCTTTTTACAAGTATTTGTGTTGAACTGTTCATTTCAATTTTAACCAACTTTAAAATTTGTAATGTACAGATATATAAAAAACCATAGTAGCATATTTGGACCGGATCAACCAATCAGGGGTGCCACACTTACAAATTAAAATTTTTCAGTAATTACGGATTTGGAAGGAATTGCCTGAACGGATTTCAACTAAATTGTGTTATAAGATTTGTACAACATACCATAATGAAATCAAGGAGTTTAAATCGGAAACAAAGAGCAGGGCTAACAAAATAAAAAGTAAAATTATATCTTTACTCGTATTTATAGAGAACAAGCATCATGCATTTTAATCCAATATGGTACATATAATCTTCATATAAATAAAGAACCAAAATAGCATATTTTATCCGGGTTGACTAAACAGGGCTACCACAATATCAAAGTTAGAATTTTTCTTTAACTATGAGTTTGAAAGTTTAGCTGAACCGATTTCAAAAAGAAATTTCGCTTTTAGGGCAAGTATAGAATGGCAAAATGAAATGAATATATTTCGGGAGTATGTATAAAGCAGGACTACCACCATATAAGGAAAAATAATTTTCGGATTTCAAAGCAAATACATTAATATATGATTACACTATGGCGAATTTGATGAAAAGCACTTGTGTACCACGGGAAACCCGTGCACATCCCTACTTTTTTATATTTATCCCACCTCCCGTAAGAGCTGTATACGGGACGGTATTTTTCCGTATTTTAAAATTTACTGTTATTTTTAATTAGCGCGTTATAGTAAAATATTTTATAAGCCATTCCTGAAACAATAACTTCAGGCACTGGAGTTATCTACAGTTAAGTAATTTCTGCAGCACTTGATAAACATGCAGCGAGATTCACCATTATACACTTCAGAACAAAGTTCCCGAGAGACTCAATGGCCTCAGAGAAATATAATTGTTGTAATTAACAATAATTATTAAAATTATTTAAAAAAAATTATTTCAAAAGTTATTATGTGGCACAAATACACAAAAGCCTCAGACAAAATTAATTCTAAAAATTAACAATAATTGTTTCGGTTATTTTTGAAAATCTTGTTCACATGTTAAATTTTATTAATTCTTCAAATAAAAGTTAACAATTATTTTTTATCTCTTTCCCATACCTGCCCCGTATTTTAATGAAGACATTATTTACGTGTTCTGTATTCTCAAAACTAAAATCTGTCAAACACTACTCAAGTATCAAAAATTGAAAAATTAAGTAGTTGTCTTAGATATCTACAATTACAATAACAAGGTTATAAAATCTGGAGGAACATTTTAGGCTACAAAGTATCCGTCTTCACTGGCGACTCATCTAAATTAGATTTTTTAAATGCACATCTGGGTTTTTATAACCTTATTGTGAATTTTGGAGATGCCTAAGACAAGTAATTAATTGCACATTTTTCGATACTAAAGTGCTTATTTTGGAAGTACCTTACCAGTTAAGTTTTTGACGCTACTGAGTTATCTGTTATATTTTAGTCACCGACGCTGCATTTAAACCTTCCTCTGCCTGGGAGAAAGGACTCCTCTTTTACTTCCCGCACTACAAACAAACTCGTAGATTTGAATCCACCGTGACTTTCCCCGCTTGCGACTACAAACATAGTCTCATACACGCTCTCTTGCTTCTAATCCGTCTCTCCAGTTGGCGTTAAGCTGGTATTTATTAGGTGAAGAGGCACAAGCAAGCGCTAATCAGCTTCAACGTTTCCGCCAGAGCTAAGCCAGCATGGAATGCCAAGCCTCGCGATCTTCCTCGCCCTCTTGAATTGAAAATTAATTTGTTTGCGACTGTAAGGGGTCTATTCGCGGCTTAATAGGATGTCAACCCACACACTCATTAGCTCCTACACACGTACGGTTTCGATAACACTAGTCATTTTCGGCGCTCCTGCCTCTTTAACCTCTCCAAGCCATTTTATCCGGGACGAAGTAAGCTTCTAGTACGAATAATGGTAAAGTAATCCTTGAGCTGCTTTTGAAATTCTGTGCAGTCGAATTTTACATCCACGCCAGCATCTCAGCGTACCCAAAGCACAATCTCTGTGCCTCCAATCCCCTTTCCTTTTAAAACACCGCCCCTGTCATCCCCGCATCCTCTCTCCTTACTTCTTAAACTTCTCCATCCATCCCCTCCGCTCTCTTTCTCAACCCACCCTTGATCTCTCCTTCTTTGTCTTCCGTCTGCTCTCAAGACTCCGTTGCCTACGTCATTTCCGCGAGCGTAAGTCCTCTCCTTGCGGGTCGTTTGCTCTTAAGGCGTCCCAGATCTCCCTCCCTCCTCCCCCTTCATCTTCTCCTTCCTCCTCCGTCTACCTCCCTGCCTCCTTCCGCCCTCCTATTTCTTTCCTTTGCCACCCCTCCCTACCGTCTCCCGTCCCCGCACCCTCCTTTCCTTTTCCGCTTTCTATAGCCTCCATATCTCCATTGCCGTTTCCCTCTCTTAATGGCTTTCCCTCTTCCTCTCCTCTCTTCTTCTCTGCCCTCTCTTTTCTTCCTTCTTATCTCTCAGCTGCTTCCCTTCCCTCCTCTATTTCCTCTTATTCTTACCCTAAAGCTTTCTTTACCTCTCCTTCCTTATTTCTTTTCCAACCCTCTTCTCCTTTCTCTCTCTCTCACTCTTTCAATGCGTTCACATACTTATTCTTCTGCGTACTGACACGACTTGCCTTTTTACGTCTTCTCTCCGACTATCCCGCTCCCCGCCTTTTTCCGACCTAACGCTTACGTATTCCTCGGGGAAAGTTATTGTTTCCACCTTCACTTTATAGAGGTCCTCCCATTTCTTTCGAACTCCTTTCCTTTTTCCTCTCCTTCCCTTTTCTAGCACATTACCTTCTCGTGCGACGCTTCTTCCTCTCTCTTTTTTATTAAAAAACCCTCTCTCTACTCCTTCCTTTTCAAACATTGCTCCAAATCCTTCGACCCGAACGTTTTTTTCCTCTATTTTTTCGCTAATGTTTTATTCCGCTCTCTTCTTCTCTTTCTCTTTCCCTCTCGACTTCATTTTAATGAATCTTTTTCTCCTTCTTCTTCTTCAGCGACTTCTTACAACCTTCCGTTACTTTTGACTACGATTTTGTATTCCTTGGCGCGTCTTAATATTTTGAATTTCTCCACCTCTCCTTCCCTGATTCTGCTCGCGAAGTCGCGATCCGATGCCAGTTAAAACCACTCCTTCGTCTCCTCTTTAATATCCTTTCATTTTTTCTCTCTTTCTTCGCCTGCTTCCCTCTTTTCTTCTCCCCACCCCCTCTCTCTCTCTTCTCAAGATACTTGGAGCCTTGTTGAAGCAATCTCCTGCATACCTCTTCTACCGCTGCTCTTCTTGCAGTGTCATCAACGAAGTTTGTCTCTCCTTCTTTTTTTAAACTCTTAACATCTTTTGAATGCTCCTCCTGATAATCTTCAGACATATTTGAACCTTTTTCCTTCTTCTAATTCACACACACACATACAAACATACAAGCACAATAGTGTGCGTGCGTGTAGATGTGTACGCATGTTTTTATGCATACATTGATTCTTGCACGAAGTTTAATTCTCACAACCATACCAACTCGCGACGTATTATTTCATTCTCCCTATTCTCTTTTTTGGTAACATTTCCCGTTCTCTTCCTGCGATCCTTGCGTCATCACGTTTTCCATCTCGCGAAGCGTTGGAGGCAATTTCTCTCTTTCTAGAATTTTTATTCTCGTGACAGTTCGAAACCTTTCCCTCGCCTCGAAGGTCGACATCATTTCTCGGCGATTCCCTTCGTTGCGACCGAGTTTTATGCCATATTTTTTCAAAGCTCATCAAGGGAAACGTGGAGGTCATGCAGATTGATTTGCCTCGGCGTCGCCCGTGTCACGGGTAGATGGTGTGGAAAGGATTCCGTAAATGGCGCATCATCTACGCAATAAAAGCGTTCTTTTATGCGATGGGAGAGGATGGTCGGTTTAAATCGATGCGTGAAATATTTAGGTTGCCTCTGCATCGCGGCTTATATAATTCTCTTTTTTCCTCCATCGTTACTTCAAGGTAGTATTAAACACGCTGGTTCTGCGTTACGTGGGAGCATAAGTAAACATAATTTATCGCTAAAAAAAACTTTCCTATAAATCTCGGTACCTCCAACATTTCTGATTATTGCACGTGAATGTAATATGATGCTCTCCAACATAAATACCGATTAATTAAATAAATGGGTGGCTATTTTCGAGTATTCGTTTTGTATGGCTATTTGATTTCAGTAAATCCTGAAACTTTTTGATTACTTAAAAGCAAGAATTTATGTCATATATGTGCGTGAATTCCGGATGAACCGTACACCTGAATGCGATTTTCTGAGAAATGTAATATGCTCATGTTAAATCATATGACATGATAAACGAGGTATATTAACATGTACCTTTTAATTGTGTTTATTTTAGAATACATTGAATCCTGATTCGTTTAATTTGTGATCCATGTTTACGCCAGCTCGATTCATGACGATATGATTTGTTTCATTATTTTCTCTAGAAATATAGCTTCATTTCAAATGCTTAGGAGCGTTTTATTTATTGCAACCCCCAAAATTATCGATCGATATTATGTTGGCTTTATCATACATCGATGCGAATAGTTTTAGATTTATCTTATATTTATACGAATAATTTTATCGTTCAACGGATTTTTGACGCACAAAGATGAGCGATAACATCGCCTGCTAATTGCTGGTCCTGGAAACACGTCTAAAAGCCAGTCGACGTCAACGACCGAGGAGAAAAGGTCGACCCAGACATCCACGCCGGATTCCAATCTGCCGGTACCACGCAATCTGAATGCAGGAGTTCTTATCAATTTCCCCCAACAACGAAATCTGGCCTCAAAAACTCCTTCCCATTGTTTTACAAATCCGCATCTTTCTACCTGCATCGCTGCAGTTTTTACACTGTTCTTCCATCCCACCGCAACCCCCGCGCACCGCCGCATTCGACGCCCCTTCAAACTCAGCCCACGTCATCCCTAGCCGTCCCTCAGCGAGCCTTCCTTCCACCCCTTTCCGTCATTACCTCCCGCCTAGGATAAAAAAATTCCGTCCCATAATCCCACACGTCAACCCAAAACCTCTCTTCACACCTTGCTCCAATTTCACAATCCGCCAGTCTCTCTCTCTCTCGTCTCTCATCCCCCAGCTCTCTCCCTTCCCCTAGGTCTCTCTCATACAGGCAGTTTGGCTCCTTTCCCATTGCCAGCCAGCGGAGAACCAAATATGGAGAAGGGGTGCAGGGAAGACCGAGGGGGATTCGGGGAAACTTGGCTCAGGGGCAGAGAAGAGGAGCGTGGGCGAGGGAAGGTGTTGGAATTTTTAACTTTTGTTCCCTTCCGCACATTTTTCCTTGCTATTTCTCTACCAACTATTCCATTCCAATTTTTTTACATATCTCTATCATTCCGTATACTGTGCACGGCCGTATTTTTACATTTCTTTCCCTTATTTTTTTCGCATTCTCCGTTCGTATATCTCTTTCCTTTTTTCTAAACCTATAACCTCCCTACTTTCTTTTTTAAATTTCCGCGTTCGTTTTCAGTCTCTCTGACCGCCCTTCCCCCTTCCCTCTTCCTACCCTTTATCTCTATCCGTGCGGTTCGATACTTAATTCTCGCCCTTCTGCAACCTTACCTTTTAGCTCTCTCTCTCTGTCTCTTCCTCTCTTTTTCTTCTCCGGTTTTCCCGTTGGGAGAATGAAGAGTAGTGAAGGGGTTGAAATTCCTCCCTCCATCTCCTCCCTCTCCCATTTCTTCTCTCTCCCAAATGCCAGCTTCTCCCCATACGGTCTCTCTCTTTATTTCTCTGACTCATTTTGCCATTCGATTCCCCAGACTACCATTTCCATCTACATCCAAGTTCTCTTTATTTCTCTCCCTCTCTCTCTCTCTTCCTCAGTTCACCTCTTGTTTCCTCACTCCTACTCCCTTCAGCTCTCGCTAAAAACGAAGCAAAACTGTTAACACCCCATTTAATCCCGTACACTTTCTGCATGGAGAAACCCTTTGGTCGATCCCTCCTTTTTTCCGCCTTCCCCTTCCTCCTTCACCTCATCTCCCTCCCTTTTACTTCCTCCTCAACCACTCCCAAGATCTTTCTCCTGTTTTCCCCACCTCCTATTTCGTCCTTTGCGCGATCCGCATTCCCAACACCTCGTCCTTTGTACTTCACATCTTTTCGGAAGTTCCACGAACCTACCGTCGCCCTTTCTTCTCCTTTAATGTAGTGCCGTCTTTTTTCTTTCCCTCGCATCCTCTCTCCGGCCTTTTTTCGCTTCCTTTGTCTCTCCATCTTTATCTCTCTTCATCTCTTTTCGATCTTGTATCTCTCCCGTGCGCATAACCCATCGCGGAATACGTCCTCTGCTTTATTCATCAACTCCCTCTATATTTCATTGACCTAATTTCTCACTCTCGCTCTCTCTTTCTCGTTCCATATTAGTCATACGCATACCGCGTTTTTCGTTGGAATTCCTCGGAAAGGGATTTAATAATATATACTTTCCTTTAACCATCAATATCAATTCAGATTACTTTAAATAAAACAACGCATACATAAAAGTGCTTAGGTTTAAATCCCACAACTGCCTAAAATTACACATTTTCACCTAGATTTTGGCGCCAAATGTGATTGATCAAATCCTCAATTTAGCTTTCGCCGGCTGTTTTTCTATCACTTATCTCAATCACAGAGAATTCTTTCTTTATCCGTCAGACTTATGAGATTGGAAAAAAAAATTTTACGTTTTAAAGCCATTAATAAATTTCGTAGAAAACATTTTTTAAATGTACAGAATTATTTTTTAGTTACTTGTAGTTCATTTTAAGATTATGTGTTCATCTTCTATGTTGAAGCAAAAACTTTGAAATATACTCAATGCATCCAAGGATCGTGAAAATGCTTCTCAGCACTTTATATATTAGCTTTGTTTTACCATCGAAGTTCACCTCTAATCAATTATTTTTCATATAGATTTAAACCATATCAATTGTTACCATCATCCACCCACAAAACACCAGAGAAATTTTAATTAAAAAGTTTTTACGCAGCCAAAAATCCCTTTAAATATGTTTGTTTTAAATTTCTGTTGAATATTGACATCAAAGATTTTTCTATGACTTCCTATTTGTTTTGTCTTATAACACTCCGAGCGCTTAATCTTTCCATTCCCAGTTAACAAATCTTGTCTTCTTTCTCTCTCTCCGTTATTCCTATCAATCTCCGTCTCTTCTACTTTTCTGCCCTTTGTTCCCTTCTCCTGGATACTTTTCTTTTTCTCTCTCACTCCCTCCATTCCTCTTCCTGCTTGTTTCCTCCCGTCCTTATCCTCTTAACTCCCTACTCTCCCTATCTGCCTAATCTGTTCCTCTCCTCCTCCCCCTCCCCCTTTTTACCCATAACGCTTTCCTACCTTGGGAAAGCAGAGTCTCTCACGCATGTGAATCGGAGTGTGGGGGATGAATAAAAGGGAAAGGGGATTTTTTTAGGAGTTAGGATGCGAGCAGAAGCCTTCGAGAGAGATAGCGGAGGCGGAGTGCTCTGGGTATCGTTTTTTTTTCTCCTCGGAATAAGGCGGTGCATTCTAACCACCAAAAGGGGGCGTGGGAGGGTAGTTTCGGTCGTTGGAAGTGTTTGGCGAAGGAAAGGGAAGTGGGACGAGGAATGGGAGATGGGATGGCGAAGGAGGTGGAGGTTCTGCGCGAACGAGTTTGATAACGGAGAAGAATGCGTTCCGTAGGTGGCAAGGGCCTTTTAAAGGTGGCGTGTCTGTGTGCGCGAAGGTTTGTGCGTGTGGTTTAGAGGTTTCCTTGTGGAGAGTTAGTGTGAGCATGTGTGTGTGTGGCCTGGATAGCTCGTGACCATTTTCTCTTTTTTATTTTCTGCGGGTGCGAGAGGGGAAAAGGGGCAGGAAAAGGCCCCCCTTACTACGTATATATAAAGGCGAATAGGAGGGGGCAGGAAGAGGAAGCTGGTAGATGGATTGCGTTATAACGTGCTGGAAGTGGTGTATAGGGAGGAAGAGAATGAGAGACAATAGTGGTGGTTTGTGTGTGAGTGTGTGATAGAGTGAATCGAGGGAGGTTAAGAGGAGGGAGAGAATGGATTTGTAGTTAGCAAAGGGTTGTGGAAATTGGAAATGGAAAGGCGCTGGGGTCTGAGTGTATGCATTCTGCCTTTTGTGCCCGGAGATTAGTTCCTCACTCCCCCTTCTAAGGGTTTCGCTCTTTCCCTTCCCCCCTCCTTTCTCGTTTAACCCCGTGTCACTTCCCACCCTCTCCGTGACCTCATCCTACCCCTCCGCACTAATGCACGTCAACCCGCTCCCTAGGTCGTATCACCTTCGATTTTCCTCTGCGCCTCACCCCTCTCTATCTCTGCCACCCCGTCTACTCCTCTCTCTCCCTCTCTCTCAGGCTACCGGTCCTATTCTCCACTTCTTACGCTGCACTGCTTTTTTCGCATTAGCTTTCTACTTCTATCGATCCTCTCGTTTCTCTTTACCTAATTACCCAAAGTTTGACCCAATTTTCCGTATCTTCGTTCTCCCTTTTTACTATTTTGAAAATGTTTTATTTTTCTCGATACCTGCAGAAAACACATCTTTCCTAACAGCATTCAAATTAACATATCTCCATAATTACTCTCCATAAGTCTACCAATAACCATTTCGATGAAGCTCACGACTGTAGACTAGAAAGAGGTTTAGTTGCATCCGAATAGTGTTGACTACTCCAAGTGCCGGTACTTTTGTTCTTGTTTATCCTTTCGTGATGCATGCATTCATTCTCCTTTTTTAATCTGCGTACGGTGATTACGATCTTGAAATGAGCCGCGTTGGGCAAAATCGCGTTGCGAAAATCTGGTAACTCATGGAAAAAATCACGCTTTTGTATAGGTTATGGTATTCCTCACATCATATACATACGAAAAATTCGGCTCACACCCCCCAGGAACACGCGTAATTAAAATGCATGTGTGTTGAGGGAATGCGTGTTGTATATGCGTTTAATCCACGTTTTGGAAAGTTGAATATACTGTGATTTTATGGGTTATATGTGCGTTGAAACAGCAAAAATTTCGAAATTTACCATTTGTTCTCGGTTTCCTGTAAATGTTGCTCAATAGCATCTGTGTGTAATCCTTTTTTTCCGTTAATCTCTTTATTTTGACCCCTTTGTCGTTCTGATTTTCCCTCAACGGACGCTTTTCTGACGATTCCAATCTCTCTCATCTTCTCCCGTCTCCTAACTCGCTTGCCAATACATTCTTCTTGAGGACACTTCCATAATATTATTCCCCACTTCCCATCTTCGCATACGAATATCCCGTTTAACCTCTCTCGCTCTTCTTTTCCTCTCCTTCTTTAATCTATTTCCGTCAACCTATCGCCCCATTGGCCCCTTTCAAGATCCATTCCCTTTCTCATGGCGAGGGATGCCTGACACGCTGTAGAAAGTCATGCATTAATGTTCATCCGTGTAGATTGCTATGTGCTTGTATTACTAAGGAGAAATTGCTCTCTCTATCTTATTCCTTTTCCTTCCTCAAAAATTGAGGATAACAAGAGAGAAAGAGAGATAGGAAAGAAAATGAATGGAGAAGGTTGTGCAAGGTGTTATAAGACGATACAGCGAGGAAAAAAGAAGAAAAAAACGTTATCTTTTACTAGAATAATGAATGCCTCGGAACAGATGCTGTGTGTGCGCAAGAACTCGGGGTTTTCTATCTTTATCAAAAATTCTAGAAAGTACGTTCGTTTCTTTATTCATGAAAAGATTTTTTTTATTCGTCAGGTTCACTTTTCCGCAACGTTGAACCTATCCTTCTCTCTCTCTTTCTCTCACGCGGATTTGTCGTATATTTTTTTCGTATAACTAATATTCTGGGCGGAAGCACGAT
The DNA here is from genome assembly GCA_028673005.1 of Tanypteryx hageni. NCBI lineage: Eukaryota > Metazoa > Arthropoda > Insecta > Odonata > Petaluridae > Tanypteryx > Tanypteryx hageni. The sequence continues at coordinate 207,621,167 of CM054112.1, forward strand.
TTGCTAAGCCGCTTTTTCTCTTTTCTCTTTCTGTCTGTCTGCCTCTCTTAGTCTCTCGGTTTCTCGGAGGAATTTTTTCAAGTGTCAGAGAACTATGTTGGAAAAGATTCTGCGGATAAAATGATATATGGCGTTGTTCGGAAATTCACCTCTGAGGGTAAAAAATGAACTGCAACGGAAAAGCTAAAAAAATCTCCCGTGCTATTTTGCTACAAACAATTTTCAAACTGGTCCGTTAAACAAACAGGGAAAAATATGGTACTTTTATTTTTTATTTGTTCTGGTCCAATCATAACGTGTAAAAGCACTCAATCGACATATTTGTTTGCGTTTTTCCAGAACGATGTCACCGCTAATGCATCTTCCTTTGGTCAAAAATGACGTTTCATTTTCTGCACTGTGTGGTTTGTTTTCAACCAATTACAGAATCAAGGAGAAAGCTTTTTTGATTATATACATTACCTCATACGCTGTCAGAGATGAATCTATCTAGGTTATACATCGTTGTATTTGTTCAGTATGGCGAATCTGGACTAATATTATTCACATTATCCATCTCTCTCCGCAGAAAGATTTATTCCGTAGTCTCTTAACAAAATTGTATTCACAGATGCATGCTCTTGAAAAATGTTATCGCAACCAATGTAAATATTCTTATTACCCTCGTTTCAAATTTTCTCTAAAAATAGGCATATGCATAACAAGCTACGAGAAAACAGAAAAATGACATTTTCACTCATTATGAGTGACGTTCGGTTCTCGTTGAAAGTATAAATCACATCCTATCTATTATATTTGTATTTAAACATGAAAAAATGCAGAGCATACATAAACGGCAGGAGAAATTTATACCCGGTAGTAAAAATATCCGAGAGAGAGAGCAAATTAACGATTTTCTTTACCCTTTCAGACCGATTGTACATGATCATGTAAAATTGTTTTTGTAAGCCATTTTCGTAATTAAATCGTATTTGTGAGCATTTTTGGCATTTTTAACTCCAGTGTATGCCATTTATTAATTGTAACTTCTTCTGATTACAACCTCTGTTAAGGAATGTACACGATCACATACAGTCTAAAAAATGTAAACCAATTAACAAAAATGAATGAGTCATATATTCATGTAAGATTTGACTTAAGAAAGAATCACACTATGTTTCACATCGGAGTTAAGCATCGGTTGTATATTTAAGAGGTACACACGAAAATCCGTTGGTCATATTTTTCTAAACGTAAACTACTCCCTACATATTCTCGCAAATAGACTTCCCAAACAATTCACGTTGGACAAATTGTTAGCCACCATACGTACGTTGCGAGCAGCTGAAAATTATTTCACCGCCTTAATAACTCTTGTGCACGTAATACACACACACACACACACGCACGCAACGATCGAAACAAGCATCTTGTAATAAACTACCTCGAGTGCGCTTTAAGTGTTTTAAAGGTCCCTCTCCGTCCTTCACCTCCCCTTTCAATCCGCCCTCCTCTTCCATCCGCTTCTCTCGCATAAGATAATCATTCTCGGAACCAGTTTTAGCTTTCTGGGGTCCAATTACGCCCCCTTCCATCTCCTCGGGCGTATAAATTCGCACTTTTGGGTTCCCTGGCAACGAAGTTTCGGATGGGAGAGAAGAAGGGTCTAACTCAAGAGAGAGAGAGGGCACGGAGGAAGAGAGAGGGGAATTGGGGCGGAGGGAGAGGGGAGGTAAGGGTGGAAGTTGAGGGAGGAGATGGAGAGGAGAGAGCGGGAGAAAGAATGAAGGAAAGGAAAAAGAGTTCGCGTTAAAATACCCAAGAGGAGAAGGTCGACCTACGTCGTGGAGTAAAGCTCCTCGGCAGATATATATCTTTAAAGCTTTACGTCGCAGGACCCGGAGGAGAATCTTGTGGCACTCGAAGCCGGTAGAGGATGGAGGCTATAGGTACAGAGGGATGAGGGAAGAGATGGAGAATAGGGGCGTGGCGAAAAGAGAAAGAGAGGGAGGGATAACGCGGAGGGAGGCCCCTATCCTTCCCAAAAAGCCTGAATGTGTCCTAGTTGACGTGGAGGGCGGTGTGAAGTGATGCGCTCAGCTTTTCGCTAGAAAGGGTCGTCCCTCTTTCACCTCCTTCGTTATCAGATCCTCCATCCTATTTTTCTTTTTTGGATGTGGAGGATAGGGAATTTCCGTCGCCCAGGCTTGTGCATTCCTGGGACAGTATCTTCTCATCTCGCGAAGGCCTCCCAATGTGAAGAGACTTTGCTACTCTGTCGCCGAAACAATGCCGGTGACCGTGAGGGAATAAACGGATGGACGGCATTGCGCGGGATGAGTCAGAGTGAAAGGAGGGAAATATTTTCGAGTGTTTGAGAGGGAGAGGGCCGTGTGGCCATTAAGGCGTGCGCGCGCTATTTTCTATATATTTTCAGGTGGATGGAAGGTGGAAGAGTTTTTTCGAGAGGAGAGGGGGAGTGCGAATCAGGAGAGAAAGTGGAGTGAGAAAAGGAGAGAGAGAGAGAGGATGGAGGTCGGAAAAAGGAAGCGACCTGAAAATGGCGGTTGTCGCGGGTTATGAAAAATTTAAGGGACCGATACCTCGCCCAAAATGTTTTGGCTTTTTTTTTGGTGAGGAAAGGGGAGAGGGAGAATACCAAATAAAAGAAAACGTCCGTGCGTGAAAACTCCATGGAAAAAGCGTGCTCACGATCCTCTTTTTTTATTAATTCAAAACATTTTGTTCAGTGAGGTATATCGCATAGGTTTTGGTTGGCTTGGGTTTTTAATTTAATTTTTATGCATTGGCGTCATGCGAGGGGTGCCCTTGGCGCAGGATTCATATATTCAGCTTGCACATGATTTATACGCCACAAACTGAAGTTATTTGTCTGGTTGATATGATTGATCACCAGAGGGAAACAAAAAAACAAGAATTACTGTATGTATAATGATGAAGAGCATTATAATTTTTCATACATAAACCAAATAAGGGATACTGGAGCGGAAAACTATAAATAAAAGATTTTTTACTGCCAAAAGGGAACTTTCAAATGCTTATGTAAGTATATTTAGGGTAGGGTGGGGCAATTTGGATAATTTCAAATTTAATCAGGAATTACAGGTGGCTGAATATATTTTTTTAGAATTCAGTAATTATTTTTCATTGCATTATGATGTTTTGAATAAAAAATATAATGCTAAGTTTTAAACATCATGTTTATTTTAAAATACACTACAAAATACACAATAATGAAAAACATTAATTTGACATATTTTGTGGGACTATTTGGACCAGATATTGGATCGCATATTTTCTTGCTAAAAAGCACTGAAAATTAGTCTTATAAAAGTTAGAAACTATATATAAACAACGCATTAGTTGACCATAGTCATTTGTTATAATTACGGATTAAACACATTTACCACACAAATCGTTTATGTCCAGCAGCCCGTACACACAGCTCGTGATACCAAGTTTTGCTTGTTTTGCAGCTTATCCAGTCACGTTTTGTGAGTGGTTTCAGATCAAAATACTCGATTCCACAGAAACCACACGGTACATCTTCCCATGATTTTTTTGATGATTCTTTACTTGAACTGCTTGAATCCATTAGTTTTCTTCGCACACATTTTTTTTTACTTTTCTTGGCGATGACGAGATCTTTTGATTTATTTCTAAGTTTTTTAACCTTTGTTATTTTATCCAAATGCAACTTTCTCTTTACTCTTGCGTTTTAAACGTTTTTAGGAGATGTCAGATGACAGGCAGAATGCTTTGCAATGTTTGCTTTATTCTTTGGATTGACTTTGGTAGGAGTAGGAAAAACAACTGAATAGATTGTTCCAGAACATGATGGTTTAGTGAGAACTTGATTAGTTTTAGGATGAGAGTTATTTAGTTCAGCATTTTGGGAAGAGGTATTTCGTTTGATGAATCTGTGTTACATTTTATAGTTCGGCAGATGAATTTGATGGTCGGCTATTTGCATTTGAAGATCGGGGATTCTCACTTGACCGTGCAGGATTTGCACTTGAGGGTTCAGGAAGTTCATGGGAAAGAATAGGGGTTACATCGGAATATTCAGTCGAAAAAAGTCGTTCCCAGCACACGGGTCAGAGAGGAAGGTGTGTGATGGCAGGAATTTTTGTTCATGAATCTTGTTTGAATTGAAAGAATAAATTCCGGTGCATTCAAATCCTTTCACTGGATTCCCTACAGTGACAACCTTTCTCCAGGCTTGTAAAAAATAATACCAAATAAAATTAACAAACTCCTGCCTTGAAGACAAATTTTGTAAAAATGTTGAAGCCAAACCAAGAATAGATCATCATTGATATAACCTGTTTCAGACATTAGAGCCGTGGTACCGGGAAGCATTCCTTGCTTATATTCTTCTCGCATTCTTTCCCCTTTAAAAATTACCAAAGAAGAATACTCCGCTAGTACTACAACATGCGACAACAGTTACATTTTCTTCCATTTCTAAATTTGTCAAGGAAAAAACATATCTTATCATTTTCACCAACAACTTTTGAAAGCTTGTTGTTAATAGGAAATCCACTTTCATTCACGTTTTAAATGCATTGAGATTGTCCTTGAAAGCCAAACTCAACTGTCACCTGTTTTAACAATTCATAAAAATCGTCAACTGCCTGCTTATTCATCCCCATACCCCGTTCATTTAAAAGCCCTTCCGGTTTTCGCAATGAAATATCTTTGTGCCGATTCATAAAAGAAATGAACTACTCTTTATTTCGTCGCCCCAAGTAACTTTAATTTTATTAATTTTAGCATACTGGTAAACTGCTTTTTGTACGCTTGTTCACGTATGACCAAAACCATGGTCACTTAAAACTTTCTGTCTTTATAAAAGGTCTCTTTCTTGTTCGAGTGAAAAAATTGTTGGGCAGTTTATAGACTTGGGCTTACAAATTGCTTGATGAACTTTCTCCCTTGCAATTTCTCTATTGTATTTAGCATCCTGGACTAGTCTCTGAAGAGTTGTAAATGGAACTTTGAAATGATCTGAAACTCCACCTATACTTAAATGTCCATTGAATGTGCTGGATAAGGCCTGGAACATATCTTTCTCCTTCCACTTCCTCCCGCTTATACTTTCTCACCATCAGAAAAATTAAACGCAAATTTAATTTTTAGAGTGTTTATATATTTTTGCAACCTATTTTACTTTTATTTATACTAAAAAAATTATCTCGCAAACATTTTTAAATTTAAACTCTACAGACCTATTGGATACTACTGCAAGCGCAATGGGTTGACCGATCCAAATAACCCCACTAAATTTGATTCAAATAGCCCAACTTGTGTCGACTTCAGATAAAAGGAAATAATCCTATAGTTACGAACATAATGCACTAATTGTATCATAGAACAGCGCAGATGGTGGTAACGCTGTAAGTGAGACAGAAGTAAAGAACAAAGCGAGAATAATTTTAACACTAGTCCTTAATTTCTAAGGCTGCAATGTTACATACTGTTAGAGCTAGTAACCACTGACTTCGATCACTTTAATTGCGTTTTGAAGGCATGTACAGATGTAGAACTAAATAAATTCACTTCAAGAGCATAAACAACCATATTCTACAATCGTTCACTAGCAAATGACTGCCGGAATGTGCAAGATATTATGCGCAGTAGGGAAATGCTTATTTTGATTCAAATAGCCGCATGATCCTACCCTATCATATAAAGAAACAAGTGTCACTTTTAAAAACGTGAAATGTAATTTTGTCATTTATTCGACGGAATAATTACGATAATTAATTTCACGTCAAACTTTCCAAGTAACCCATAAAATGTGGACATAAAACATGCCTACGCTGGAATTAAAGTAATTATAATTTACACTGCTGTTAATCTGAGTGATTAAGTAACTGACGCATGCACCTGGTTCATTTTTGTAGTAATAACAATGTAAAATTATATATACATATATATATATATATATATATATATATATATATATATATATAATTTTTCAAGAAACAATTAAAAGCACATAATTTGTTCAAAAAACGATGAGTTTTTTTTGCTTACGCTTGATTATTTATTATGCATGTCCCCGCGTCGTGTGAAGTAGACCGATTATAAATAGAGTAGTGATTCGAGTAGAGTAGTATATTTCCAAGTTACCAGAGGTAGTTAATGGCAATTATTTTAGTCCATTCGAAAAATAAAGAAATTAATTAATTTTCTCTATAATTTTTTCTCTCCGTAATACAATACATTCATCCATAAAAACATCACCACGGAAAACGGGGCATTGTTTTTGCGGAACGATTTCTCTTTCGTCCGTTATCCTTTTAGCATTTAAAAAATTCCGGTAAATTGCATCGGATAATAAACACGTTACTTTAAAAAAATAATTGCTCCTATTCTTATTATCCGCCGAACAATTGTATAAGTATTTGAGGATGAAATCTTGCCATAAAATAGGACGCTTTTTTGTTCGTACCCACGCTTAGCATGCACTCGCCTACTTATGAATACATTAAATGTAAAAGCGGGAACACAATCATACACGCACGCACGCTACTCTAAAAGAAACGTTTATTTAGTTATATATATTTACCTTTTAATTGCCCTTCTCGCTTCGTAGACGCCTTCTAATTAAATTATCTCTAGCGTTATTTGCTCGTGATTAAAAACGTTTTCGTGACGATATACAAACGTCCAAGTACTGTTGCTATATTTAATTCCGGGGGACGTTTTAATTGTCCTCTACCCGAACGACCGCGTCACACCCCTCCGTCACCCTTTTGTTCTCATTCCCTTAAAAGAGAGTATAGTGAGGGAAGGAGGAAGATGGAGAGAAGGAGGAAGATAGAGGGAGGGAGGAAGATGGAGGGAGGGAAGAAGATGGAGGGAGGTAGTCAGGAGAGGAGGCAAAGAAATGGCGCGACGGAGAGGAGACGGGACGGGAGGAGGGAATGAAATGTTTGTTTTCGAGGAGATAATGCGGACTTGGTGAACCATATTTTCTCTCGCGGAGAGAACTCTTAGCACTCCAAACTGTCACGCCAACTCCGCGGAAGGCGTACTCATTTTGATTTAATTTTGAAGAGGAAAAGAGAGATAGAGGAGGAAGAAGAAGGGTAGCGGAAAATATGGGGGAGATGGATTCAGGTACAGTTCTACGAGTGTCACGGGAACTGCAGTGGCGAACTTCCTCTTTTTAACAGAGTAATTGGCACTTTTGTGTTTTCGCGTGCAGCTAAGAAGGGGGGAAGTGCACCGCTGGGACGAACGGAAGCAGCTTACTACGGACTGTAGGAGGCGTTTAAGAATCCTTGAAACTGCTTCGGAGATTAATAAAAAAAGACGAAACGTTTCCAAGGATTTGCGAGAAGTTGCTACGGACATAGAGATTTTTGGATTTTGAGTTGGAAGTTGGAAAACGAGGCTGGGACGAATAAGGGAGTTTAAAACAAGGGCGCACACCTTGAGTGACCATCTACGTCAAAACCGATCTTGAGCGTAGTTCAGCGGGAAGTATACACGCAGGGACACAAGAAATGGACATAATATAAATAAGGACAGAATCGGCGCTCTTCACCGGAAGTCCAAGTTTATCCCTAAAACACAATTTAAAATTACATCGATATTTTTATACATGGAATCATTATTTCATGTTGGATTTCATCAAAATGTGAGAATTTTTTAGCGGATATGGAAATCCGTAGATATTATCTTAGCTCTACAGCCGGCTGCTTACCATTGTAACTTATTTAGATTTAAAGATATGGCAATAACACGCCTTAATTAGAAAGGCATGTTAGTTCATAAAATTTTTCACTTTGGTCTCAAGAAAATAAATGGACAACAGGCAAGAGAGATGTTAAGTTACAATGGAGGATGAAAAACAATTTTTAAAATTGGTGGAGGGGATCTTGAAGATCGTAGCAAAACGGAGAGGTTGAATTATTTGAGCAAAAACGGACTCAGGGACGAAAATATGCACAAAATGGTGAATAACGCAAGGAAAGCAAAAATGAAAATAAAGGATAATAATTCTGGGAGGCGGGTTGGAAAAGTGAAAAGATAGGCGAGATGTTAAGAGGATTGATGGAACATAAAGGTCCAATAGAGGATAGGAATGGGAAAAATAATATAGGAGTTTGAACGATGGCGGGAGGAAACAAGAGAGAAGGGGCAGAGAGAAAGAGAGCAAAAATAGTGTCCGATGAAGTAGGGATGGAAAAATGCGGAAGGGATCGCGAATGGAAGCTGGAAGGATTTAGAGGGAGCTAGAAGGAAGGAGGGAGGGAGAGAGAGGAAGAGAGAGAGAGGGAGAGAAGTGAGAAAGAGAGCGAGGCGGGAAAAGAGGAACGAGTTTAAGACTGACGCGGAATGATGAGGGACTAAAGAGTATGTGGCGGTGGCTTTGGACCGGAAAGCAAAAACCCCAAAGCGTGTGGGTGTGTGCAGTGACGTGGCATGGAATAGGGAGAAGGGTTGGAGTGTGTGCGCGCGAGTGTGTTGAACGTGTTGGGACGAGAATCAGAAGAAAGAGAGGGAGACAGGTGGAGGAGGAGAGCGGTCCGGAGAGGCGGGAGAATGGAAAAATGGTTGAGTCGAGTAAAGAGATGAATGATGGCTCGAAGCGATGACAGGAGAAAGAAATTAGATGCGTGGGCGGTGGAAGGAAATGGGAGATTTCGTGGAAAGTGAAAGAGTAATGGAAATTTCGGGTCTTGGGAAGAGGAAAAAGAAGGCGAAAGAGAAAGAGAGAGAGAGGAATTACGCGGAAAGGGAATGATGTGAGAGAAACAAAAATGGAATAAAGGGGACAGATGGAAAAATTTCGCCGTAAAAAAGATAGGGTATGCATTTGTTTTTATTTTTAAAGATTAATTCCGTGGGATAATTGCCGCCTCGCCTTCAATTTAGACGGAAAACTAGTTTGTTAATTGGAAATATGAGCGGATGATAACGAGTGACGAAGAAAAGAGCAACTCTGTGGGAGTAGAGAGGAAAAAAAAACGTCGGGATAAATGGAAGTGAACCCTTGACATTATCTTTGCGGGTCGATAAAGTCTCTTACGTGTGCCAGGTGTATGGGAGAGAAGAGTGAAGTGAAGAGAAAGACAAAAGGAGGGGTTGGATGCAGCAATTACAGAGCGATGTCACTGAAGATGGAAATCGGGGAAAATATCGTAAGAGTTAAAAGTTATGGGGAATCTGAATTGGCTTGTAGGTCGGAAAATTTATATTTTCCTGATGATGCTTAGTTATAGAAAACTTTGTAATACTGATGCGATTCTTTCCTCTAGAATATTTTATTCGAGGATGGAAAATCTGTCGAAATTATAAATGTGAAAAAAGAGCTTGAATTGAAAAAGGAATGAGCTTTGAGAGCTACATATAGTTGACTCTCACATTGCGTGCGCTTATATAACGCGTTTTTGACATAACGCAGTTTTCATTTAATCACTCAAAAGTTGAATTTCGCGCGCAATTAATACGAAGCGCGCTCTCATGTTCACTCGGACCCCACCCACCATCAGTCCAGTTACACCCACGTTCTTGTGTACTGTTTGTTTGCAAAGCTTTTGGACCACTTTCTTCATTTTAATTCGTCATGTCACCCAAGAGTGTCCTAAAGGAAATGAGATGAAGAAAACATGAAGTGAGAAGCGATGAGTTTAGCTCCGCGCTAAAATTCGCACCAGTCGGATGGGCGTGGCACATGTTAATGCATGATTTACGAGGTGGTATGACCGACTAAATAAAACTGAGTCTCTGTTGAAAACCTAGGTAGAAGACTAGACTCAGTAAGGTGCAGCGCTCTATGGCACAATGAGAACCATGCGCATTTGCGACGACCTAATTCGTATTTGGGACGAGTTTAGCGACCCACCCCAAACACCCTGTGTGGTCTGACACAAAAATATTTTAGAGGCAACCCTTTTCAAGTTTGCTCAAACAGTAGCACTCAAAATCTCTACGCGGAAGTGAATAAAAGCTGACCGAAATAATTCGACGCAAATACATTAAGCTGCGTCTTCACTTGAGCATTTAGTCCGCATGAGCACAAACGAGCAAGAACGAAAAGAAGAATTTGCTCAACTAAAGACGCAGTTTTAAGTGGTCACTTACGGTAACATTCACATGATAAATGTTAAGCCAGATATATCCAAAGGCAGAATGTTGAATGATAACGATAAATGTTAATAATTATTTTTGAAACTTCGCGCCGCACTGGTTGAAAAACGCTGATTCAAATCATAACCTTCAATTACAAATGCTTAGTTTTTAAGGTGATAAATAAAACTTTTAACTCAAATATTTTACAACTGTCATGGAGTGCAAACTTATTTTCCCATATACTTTTTCAGTTCATATAGAGCGTTTTTATCTAACACGCGCTTTTTCAATAACGTAACTGCCTTATTGTATAAGGGTCAACTGTATAACAAGTATGGGTGACTAAATGCATTTTTGACACGGGTAATTATAAGGAGGCATTTGTCATGTAGAGTGAATCATCAAGCGATGAACATTCATTTGTGTGTGTATACATATGACTGTCTGTGCTTTCTTGTGTGGGTGTCTGTTATGTGAGGGTATGTTTGCAAATCGCAGGCATTCATACACGGATTGTGCCGCATGATTATCAAACTCTACTATTAAATGACTGAAATGTCGACGTTCTCATGACCTTTACACGGAATACATGCTATGACACGTAATTTTATGCTCCCGGCGTTATTCACTCAATGATGGTAATGAATCATGTCCAAGCTTGAGCAAGTCTTGCTTAGAGAGTAGCTACAGCAATTAAAACTTTCTGCTTTGCGCGGGAACGGAAAGGAAAATATTATTATTGCCACATTCAACGTATGATAATACGAAGAATTATAATTTAGATTTGATTGAAAACAATCAACTGTGTGATACGAGCAACAAACGTAGACAAAAATTATTCTTAGATCGATATTGCAAACGCAAAGTCAAGCATCAAAAAGATTGACAGAACGATAAGTGAGAACGAAATAATTCCATCAAAAGGAAAAAATTTACGCAATACGTCAAGCAAGCGACTGGGATAAGATTTTTAAGGAACTGCGACCGTAATTGCGTGGAACTAGCGCAAACATTTATTGAGACAAAGATAACATTGCGTGTGTCAAACAGTCACAGGGGACTATGAGGAGTGCAGGGGATGGAGGGACTAGCGGATAGGAGGGGAGCGAGTAGAGGAGGGGAGGGTAGGAACAGGTGGGAGCGAATGGGAGGGAGGACAGGGAGTGGGCGAGGGATGGAGGGAGGAAGGGGGAGTCGGTGAGAAAGCAGTGAGTTGGGAAGTGGATGAGGGAGTCAAAGGGGAGGAAGGAGAGAGGGAGGGGGACGAGTGGAGCCCAGAAGCTGCGCTGGCAGTGCACACGGTGTGGTTGGTGTCCCATTAATTAAATTCTCCTGCACGGAACAGAGGGTTAACACGAGGGAGATGAGGGTTCGGAGTGAGGAGAGAGTGTGTATGAGAGAGTTATAAGGAGAAGGAGAGAGAGAGAAGAGGGAGAGAGATAAAGAAAGATAGGAAAAAGAGGTTGCATGGATATATGGTTTCCTTTCCTTGTGCCTCCTTTAGCGATACTTCATCACCTCCCCCTTTCCACTTTAGAAACAGCATTTTCTTCCTCATCCCACCCTTCATCTTGGTAAACACACCTCCTTCTTCGCATACACACTCTCTCGTTTCTCCCTCCATCTCTCCCTTATATACCATCCCTCTCGCCTCGACAAGCTTGCTAACCCTGGTCTACGCCTAAAATAACGTCATCCACTGTTTCCTCTCAGCATGCAGTCGCCTTTTCCGCGAGCTTTTTCTTGGTAATTATTTTACATCGCGCATCCTCATTATTGTTTCATTGAGCAGGAATTCTTTTTTTAGGCTTTCTGGTCTCTCTCGCATCGTCTACTGGTGTCATTTTATTTTACATCATCGGAGCGAGTGTATTTCCCCGCCGCGATCCATATTTTCCAAACTTTGCCGTCAACGTGAACCCTCCCTCTTGATTGCTTTCTCCACGTCTTGTAATGCTTCAAAAGTTCCCTTTAAAGCCATTCTTTGCCCAGGAGATGAATTTTTGAAGCTATAAAATGAAATTTCATCGTTGGTTCACCGTTCAAACCACCGCCAATATTTTGTGAAATTTGGAAAATATTTCTCCATAATCGAATTGCATACACTTTTTTTCTACAGACCTCGATCCCACAAGCTTCTCACTGAAAAAATCAATATCCCTGTTTACTACAAATTAATTACTTTTAGATGCCCTAGAAATTTATCCGACGCGAACTATTTGAATATTATTGCAATATCTGGCGTCCTTACTGAGCAATCAGCACTCTTATCGGTCGATTCTTCCTTCTTTTTTGCCCATATCCCAATGGAGTAAGTCCGGCATAACGAGGGCGCGAGATGTCATTCACCCCATATTTTAGTTGCAGCCTACCTTCCTTTAATTACGCCAATTACTTTCCAAGTTTAGACTCCCGTAAAAAGTTACGTGAGGGGGTAAAGAATAGACGTGGCACAACACGGTGCAACTGCTCCACCCCTTCGAATAATTCCTTCCTGTCCCGTCCCGCTATTCTTTCACTCAACATCTCTCGCCCTCTATTTGTCTCTCGCTCTCCTTCCTCCCCCTTCGCTACACCTCTCCTATCCCCATCTTAACAACACCTCTCCCAACTTTCCTCTCCCTCTTCCCCTCCTTTCTCGCCCCCCGAAACCCATCTACGTCTTCCTACGCGTGAACAATCGTGCAAGATCGAGTTAGTAGTCTTGACTTCCTCCGCCTGCGATGTAAAGAGGGGAGGAGAGGGAGGAAGGGAGAAGTGGCTGAGAGAGCTTGCAGAGAGAGAGAGAGAGGAGAAAGAGGAGAGAGAGAGAGAAAGGAACCTCTCTCTGCGGGGTACTGGCTCATTTGAAGACGCCACTCTCTCTCTCCTTCCACCCATCAACCCATTCTCTCTCTTTCTCCTTCTCTCTCCCTTCCCTCCACTTTCCCCACCGTTGACGCCACCTCGGGTCGTCGGGAATAGCAGTTGGTGGGACTAATAATGAGCAGATGCGTCACTCCAAAACCTCTTCCTCCCTCCGCCTCCACAACTCCCCCCATCTCCCACTTCCTCCCTCTCTCTCCAATTACTCCACCAATCTCGCCCTTCCTCCCTTTTATCCAAACTCCAACCCACACACACACATACGAACCCGTCTCTTTCGTTCCTTTACCAAGAGCGATCTCTACCTCAACAACTCCCCCTTCCTCCATACACAATCCGAAAGCCTTCGTTTTCCACTGTGTGGATGCAACGGTGCCTTGAAAACGCAAGAGAGTGAGAGCGACAGGCTGAGATTGTACGTGTGTGTAAGAGGGAGAGAGAGAGAGAAAGATGACAGATTGTAAAGAGAGAGAGGTGGAGAGAGAGAGAGTTAAAGATATGATGGGTGGTAGAATTAGGAGGGAGATAGAGAAGTAACTGGGAAGGTAAGGTAAAAGGCGTGATGTTCGCTGGAGGGTAGGTCTATGGTTGTGGGGAAAGTTTGTAACATTTGGCGAAGGAAGGAGAGAAGAGAATATGGAGATAGAGAAAGCGGAAGAGTGAGAGAGAGGCATGAATACAAAAGGAGTAAGACAATGGAGAGACTGAGAGAAGTGGCGTGGAGTGGGAGGTGGGAGCGAGGGGAAAATGAGAAGGATATTGGGATAGAATGAGGTTGAGAGAGAAAGAGAGAGTTGCGGTAGGAATGACAACGATGAGAGGAACGCAAATAATAGCGAAAAGGAATTTAATGGAAAAAGAAAGTGAGAGAGGAAAAAATGTATGGGTGGAGATGAGCGGTGAGAAATGAGCGGGCTGGTGGCAGATGAAAATGGGTGGTATATACACGGGGAGAAGAAACTGTTGGAATATTCCTGCATGGAGCATAAAACGTTTCTTTTAAGAATAAAAGATGAGCTTGAATGATTGGTTTTAAATACGATTCTGTCAGAAATGCGCTTGCGTCTATCTACCATCGTCGTAGTATCAAGGGAGACAAAGAATCCAGAAAAAAACAAATAGCATGTTTAATGTATGATAGCTTAGTAAATTGTTGTTTGAATAACTGGATGATTCCGAAGATTCTAGGATAGCAGAAATACTAAATAGTACAAATAAATAGCATATGTTTTACAGTACAGCTTATATTTTGAAATAAAGAGTTAGAAAGGAATTTAAAAACCTTTGTTTCTCTACTTATTAAATGTGCATTCCAGAAATACTGCCTAACAATTAATATTTTGTTATTTTTATACCCCAATCAAAAAATACCATGCTATTTTTACAAGAAACCAGGATCCGCCATTTAAAACGTAAAAGTTTTAATTAAATTTCAACGTCGAATGATAATAAAATTAGCTTTATTTTGCAATATTTTCGCGGATAAAATTTATACACTTAAAAACACATTTTCTGTAAAAGCATTTTATACCCGTAAACTCTTGTCTTTTATAAAAGATATACATCTTCAATCGATATTAGTTACAATTTTAAGGCAAATATATTAAAAATATATCAGAAAATTACGAAAAAAGGAAAATTTAAACCTGTAGTTTAAGCGCTAAATGTCATTCTCGGAAAAAAGAAGACCCAAAAATACCCAATCTATACAGAGACACCGAGAGCCAATACAGGCCTCTGGACAAACAACTGGCTGGGCCCCACTCTACTAACTTAATTCTCTCTATAGGTCTTGGCAACTGACGTAAACCTTATATTCTCTTACCATAATAGTGAATATTTTTTTTCAAAAACAAAATTAAATGCAAATTGAATGACGTCGCTCCGTTTTATTTTGCATTCTAGTATTTAGGCTGTTAGGCACACACACATATATATAATAACAAAAGTTTTTCCGCAACAGCATTAATCTCATAACAGTATATGTGTTAAAATTCATAATAATTATTTATAGATGGTGAATTTCCTAATAAAGCGACTTTAGGATAGTAGTACCTAAACCTCGGGCCCGGGCTCCACCAGGGCCCTCGGATTCCGGGACAGCGACCCCCACTGCCCCCCTCTCGTCAGGCCTGTCTATATATATAGTGCCTGATTAATTTATGTTCATCCCTGAAATATATTACGGCCTAAAAGGGGGAGAGATCCATACGTAAAATTGAACGACAATCAAAAGCAGGGGTGGGCAAACTTAAGTAATGAGTAAAAAAATACTAATAAACGATATACATGAATAAGAAATTAAGGAAGACAGAACTAATGCTGGCAAGATAACTAAATACAATTAGTAAAATCAGGGAAGAATTTTGGCGTGATTGAAGCAGGATTTTATGCATCTGAAAAGATCTCATTTTCTAGTTACAGCCAAGAAATATTATTTTCTTGCATCTTTGTGTATCTGTTACTACCAAGAGATGCATTTGAGGAAACAACTTTTCTTTGATGTTCTTCGTAGGATAGAAAGGCTTTAAATGAAATACGGATTCTGTTTGAGTGCATCCAATCCCGAAATTTCCATTATAAATTCATCTCTTAATCTCGGCACAATATTTTCGAAAAATAAATTAAGTCATGATTTTACAAACAAAGAATTTTCTGGCAGCTTAATTAGTTGGGAAATGTTGAATAAAGGGAAAAGCATGCACAAAGTAGAGAAGAAGTAAGAACACCAAGAAATGAAAAAAATGGACCGCTCTAATATATTAGACATGACATGCGAAACGCATTTAGACGATTGAACCCAGTTAGCGACGCGTAACAAAGATCGTGGGCACGGATCGAGTTACAAAGCTTTCCCTGGAGCTGGCAAAAAGAGCGCATAGGTTGCCGCTACTCTGCAAGCGAGGACAATATAATTGCGAGCAGGAAATGCAAAGAGATTATTTTTTGGAATTTAGAAATGCGCACTGAGGGGATAAGTAAAAGGGAGCGAGATAATTTCCGGTTTTTGAATTCTAAAAGAAAATATTTTGGCTTTGTGGGATAGAAAGCGCAAGAGAAGATTCCATTTTTCTCTTCGCTGTAAATTATTTGACAGTACCGAGGTTTGTAGGAAATATAGGAGAAAAATGAAAGATCACGCAGATTTGGGGATAACACTATGCGAAATTATTGAGCACCGATTGTAGAAAAGAAAGAAATCGCATGTTTAATTCGTAAATTTACATTAGTTTTTTAATGTTTTTTTATATATGAGTACGGTTACCGTCTACTTTCCTACATTATAAGAAATGAAATAATTAAGAGGATGAGATTGATTAGAAACAAATATTTATATCATCTTAATAATAAGAAGAAGAGATTGAGCGCGTTTTATGTACAATTTAATGAAAAGTGTAACTGCACGATTGCATATACTCCGAAATTCATATCGTTGTTTGCCTATTCGCCAACCACAAACCAGATAAGTGCATTACGAACGGAAGGGCGTACAGACATGTTAAAAGAAAATTTTACATATCTATTACAACTACATTAGAAACTGAAATGTTCACCATAATATACATTAATATATCATTATATATTAATATATCATTATATATAGAAGTTCCTTACAGAGGAGGATTAACATATAACTATGCTTGGAAGAATTCCACGTTTATATTTTCTGACAATTGACGATTTAAATGGACTTATTTCCCAAGAGATTTTCGACTAATATCGACGCTTAAAATTACTACTACTATAGGCTTGTAGTTTTCGACGTTTTTTCTAAAAAACCGACGTTTATTATTTTCCCTAATAATTGGCGACCAATATCGACGTTTACGTTAATACATTTTACTAGGCTTGATAGTTTTCGATGTTAATATTTCTTAAAAAGCGACCACTACCATTGTTTATTTTTCCTAAATTTAACTATAAATGTAACCTTCAAGAGAAAGCTTATCTTACGCTGTTTTGTTTGTTGTTATCTATATTTTGGCGAATGTGTTGTTGTTGACTTCGATCACCAACCTGGAAATAAATTTTTCGGAATAAATCAGAAAGTGTATTCTACTCATTAATTTGGGCCCCTTATTCACGAAATCGTGATCATTAGTGTGAAAATAAATGTGACGTGAGTATAATGCACAACCTAATGTATGAATGAATATTTTTATGAAAAATATCCCATCACGACTATGAATGCGTATAAAAGTCCAGAGTGCGTATATGGAACGATGCTCTTTCGACAGCAATGCAAAAGACATTAAGCACGGGGGACACTCTCAGATGGATTATATAAATTTTATGACAGGGTGCTTTTGGAAATTCCATAAGGCCATCTGACGATCGGTACTCATTTTTCTGTACGGAGAAACGTTTCATTTAGCTTCTTGGAAGAGGTCGGAAGATATTGTCGCGCAGAGGACATCCCTCGACTTTTCGGTAAATGGAGTCCAAAGTACGTAGGGATTATCTAGCCAAGGATAAAGAAAGAGCACAATAAACCGATCATAATATTTTGTCTCTTACCTTTGGATCCCACGGCCGCTGAGTAAGTGCCCTTAAGACAGTGACATAAGCGACATTAGAAAGCAAGTTCCGAATGTTTTGTGGCCGTTTGGTATGACAAATTCCGTTTTGAATATTTGGTGGTAAAATATGTTTGAAAGCGAAAAACAAAATTTTAATATCATGACGCGTACATTTTAATCATGATTTGAGGTAAGACTGTTGATCGAACGCTCAATAATAGTCTCATTTTTCTCACTATGTATTTTATGTTAAATAAAGACAATATATAATGTAGTGATGCAATATATCAAATGATATAAAGTATTAGATATATACAAATGTAGTTGTGAAAATCAACGACTATTAATTTTCGTCGAATTTTATTTTTTAAATTCGACGTTTATCGACATTGATCGATTTAAATCGAATCCTATCAAGCCTGCATATAACTAGGCTTGATATGATTCGACGTTTATTTTTTTAAAAATTGACGTTTATTTTTTTCGAGAAATTTTCAACGAATATCGACGCTTCAAATTGCTACTTGGTAGAATTCGACGTTTATTTTTTTAAATCGACTTTTATTTTCCCGAGAGATTTTAAAAAAATATCGACGCTTAAAATTACTACTTAAATATAGGGCTGGAAGTTTTCGGCCTTTCAATTCGATGTTTTAAAATTACTTTTCACATCAAAATCCTACGTGAAATTTACGTTTATTTTACAATTGATTATTTATTTAAATTTTTTTATGAAGTTAAATCATTATGTACAAATTAATCAAACTAATATATCATGTTTTTCATAAATTTTATTTTATTTGTGCACATTTACACTCTTCTTCATTTTTAAATGTTATTATTAAAGAAAACCCAATAACGAATTGCGATTTACCTCTTTAAATTGTATAATGAAAATTACAAAACGATTAATTTAGGAATTTTGAACAATATGACGTTACTTTTGCCGATAAACATTCTTTAAAAAAATAATTTGCGAGTTCAGCGTAAAGACTTAGACATCCGTTGATGCCAATTAAGAAAAAACATTAACAATGTAATTACCGCAATAATATTTTAGACGTCAAAAGAGAACTATCTAATACTTTATATCATTTGATATATTGCATCACTACATTATATATTGTCTTTATTTAACATAAAATACAAAGTGAGAAAAATTAGACTATTATTGAGCGTTCGATCAACAGTCTTACCTCAAATCATGATTAAAATGTATTTTTCCAATCGGCAAAATATTTTACAACAAATAGAAAATAAATATTATTATTTAATCCTTCTTCAATTTTAAGTAACGCTTGCTAATTTGTGTGCACCTTTTCTAAACTATTACATATAAACTTAAATTTACTAACCTGTAGCAAAAGACAAATGAGCCAAAAGCACGAGAGATCGTTCCTTGATAAGTTTAAGAAAAAGACTGCAAAAAAATTAGGTTGTGAATAGGGAGAACTGGTGAAAGTGCATAAAACAAGGTCATCAATATGAAAAACCCTTGAAAGGATCGAGAAACATTTATTTCCGGAATACAATCCACGGGGATGAGGAGTGGAAGGGGTGGAAAACGATTTATTCAAACAACCACCGAAATTCCTTTCTTCCGAACCTGGTTTAGCAGGGATCGAGGCATTCTCAGCAGGGAATATCCATGACATTATCTCTATAGAAAGGCTCGTGGAATATCCCACCATTAGGTCGGCAAATATAATCTCGAAAACCTCAAAAGTGCTAAGAAACACGTGTTCTCAAAACTTGCCTAGGGCCTTGCGGTTACCTGATTGTCCAGAGTAGAAGAGTGAGCTTTTCAAAAAGACGCATATTTGAGTGTAAGAAAATACCTTTCTTTCAGTCTCACTGCTAATGCAAGTCCAGAAAAGGAACGAAATCGTAGGTAGAACATAATACTGCGAAAAAAGTAAACAGAAACTACATAAATATTATAATTCAGAATAGGTTTTTGGAAGTATACTTTTCCATCTTGTTGGAAAATGGACTCTTATCGACGACTATTTATTTTCGTCGATTTTTAAATAAAAAAAATCGACGTTTATCGAAGTTTGTCGATTTAAATCGCATCCTACCAAACCTACATATAACATATAGGAGGATACTAATATACTATACTATATACTATTATATATATATTATATATACATATATATTATTATATATATTATATATACCCTAATATATATATATATATATATATATATATATATATATATATATATATATATATATATATATATATATATATATATTAGGGTGGTCCTTAGTTTTAAGTTTTAGAAAACTGGAGGGGGCACGTTTTGAATCTGTTTCATAATGAAAAAAAAATAACTTTGTAAAATTTGGTTAGTTTTGAATAATATTTAGGGGTCACTACCAAGATCTGAAAAATCGCAATATATCATAATGCTAAACATAGGTGCACTCATTTTAAAATTAGTTTAAATTTGAAACTTATTTGAATTGAATTGTGAATTGCAGATGTGATTTGTGATGCTGCACCCATTGGTCTATGTTACGCAATACTGCAATAGATATAACCTTTCAGATGTACCCCTCAGAAATCCTGCGTAAGTCCACTTGCAGGAGCACTCTTTGTGTTATGTAATAGTCCATATCTGGTCTTTTGGAACAATCTAGAACTGTCCAGAACGTTATAGAACCTTCATAAACAATCGTAAATCTTTCCTCAATTCGTGTAAGTCGCATTCAGCAAAGGGAAGCAACAGCTAAACAAATAATCTCTCAATATAATCCAACAGTTCCGCTAGTTGTGCATTGGGATGGCAAGCTGCTGCCAGATATTACTGGAAAGGAAGTAGTTGATCGTCTTCCACAGGTGATGAAGTAGAAAACCTGCTCGGTGTTCCAAAAATTGCGGCTGGAACTGGATTAGAAATGGGCAAGGGTGTTTTTAAAACTTTGCAACTGTAGAATCTAGCAGAGAAAGTGAAAGGAATGTGTTTTGACACTACTGCGTCAAATACTGGAAGAAAAAATGGAGCATGTCTTTGGATTGAACGGAAATAAGACAAGAACCTTCTCTACATTCCCTGCAGACACCACATATTGGAGCTGTCACCGGAAGCTGTCTTCTCTGTCATCATAAGTCTATCAGCGAGCCCAGAAATACTAATCTTCAAGCGATTTCAAGCTCATTGGGTGTCACTGGATAAATCAGAATACAGAACTGCACTTATGATGAGTTCACTGCCAGTGCTGTTGCCGATATTAAAGATGAAATAATCACTTTTGCTACAGAGCGACTGAACCAGCAGCAACCTCGCGATGATTACAGAGAACTTCTGGAAATCTCTATCACCTTTCTTGGAAGTGAACCTTCTCGTGGAATTAGATTTCTTGCTCCTGGTGCAATGCATAAGGCTCGTTGGATGGCCAAAGCCATTTATGCTAACAAACTGTGGATGTTCAAAGGTCAGTTTCCATTGAAGACAAAAGAGGAAGCTGGGATAAGGGACATAGCAATTATTGTTGTGAGATTCTATTTGAAGACGTGGTTTGAAGCTGCACTTCCAACTGCTGCGCCTTTAAATGATCTGATGCTGTTGAAGAACTATCAACAGTACAAGACTACAAACTCAATAGTTGCCAACGCTGCTCTGAAGAAGCTTGCTCGTCATCTGTGGTACCTCAGCGAAGAGCTGGTTGCCCTTTCTTTCTTTGATAAAAAATTATCAATAGATACAAAAGCCAAATTGATTCAAGCTCTCCAAAATGATGGTAATGAGGACCACTCAATGAGAGTGACTGGATCTGGATAGCATCTTGGAAATAAATTTGGACTATTTTGTGTCAGCACACACTTTGAGGTTTTTCGACATACTTGGTCTTGACTTGAAATTCACAGAATTGGATCCCGAACTCTGGGCTTCTGATGGGAACTACATTGCCACAGAAAAGTGCATCAGGTCCATCAATTGCATTAACAATACGGCAGAACGCGGAGTTGCCCTGATCGAGGAATACAATCGATTACACACCCAGGGTGAACAGCAAAAGAAATTTCTTCTGCAGGTTGTCAGCGATCATCGGAGGAGATATCCAGACTTTGTGAAGGGAACACTTGCCACAAACAATTAATATACCACTGTGTCAGTATCGTTATGTTCATCATGTGACAATGTAGCATGGAAATTACCAACTCTAAATTATTATGCTTTGTACTGTATTGAATTTTGCTTAAATTAAAGAAAACTTAATGTTTCAAACTTTGGTAGCAACCTCTAAATTTCATCTAAAATTTACCAAATTTTGGGAATATTATTTTTTTAAATATTGGAACAAGATAAGCTGGTGCTCCTATTCAAAATAAAACGTTTGTTTCCCCCCAATTATAAGGACCACCCTAATATGTGTATATATATATATATATATATATATATATATATATATATATATATATATATGTGTGTGTGTGTGTGTGTGTGTGTGTACATATAATTATTTTGCTTCAGCTTTATTTCAATTTTATTATGTGTGCAAAGTACGGATAAAACAATCAGCGCTTGGAAAAATAAACAAATTAGATTTAAATCAAAAGAGGGTAATAATAGGATGCCATTGTGTTAAAGGAACACGAAGAAGAATAGAAAATATCACATAGACTGCGTGAGTGTAGGACAAAATGACGACGGAGAGAGAGATTTACTGGTGAAAATGAGAATCAGAAGATCAATGGAAAAACAGCGGGAATGTACAGAGGATGGAATAGAGTGAGGGATGCGCGAAAGGAAAGAAGGAGGCATTAAGTTAGCAGGTGAGGTATAAGTCTCGAGCGGAGGCGAGGAGAGTGTGAGGGAGAACGGCGAGGGAAAGTGGGAGACTCGACACGATGAGTCAGGTGAGAGAGAGAGATATATATAGAGAGAGGGGGAGAGAGAGAGAGAGTGAGAGCGTTTGAGGAAGAAGAAAACAAACAGAAGAAGGAAGTATAGAAAACAGAAAATTCGACGTACCAAGGTAAAAATTGGCGGCAAAAATAAGATAATTATATTAGGAAGTAGTAAAAGAAACACATTCGGTAATTTCCTGAAGGGAAAAATGCATTATTCTTTATTGAACGATAAAGAACCGACAGCTTCATTGGTGGCCAAACCTGCTCGCCCTCGTAGCCGCTACAGAAGTTCGATAAAGTGACAGATTCTGCGCACAATAGTTTATGGAGAGTAAACATAACCTATATTCGAAATAATCAGTTGCACTGCTATAATGAAAAGTGTTGTCACCCAACTGAATGGAAATGTAAAAGAGCTGTATGAGGCTTAAGAGCCGTGATTTGGCCATCTCTTGCCTGTTTCTCTGAAGTGTCTTTCGGCACCGCCGAAAGGTGACCGTCTTACTACTTCATTACTTAAAGCAAGGGAAAATTATTTTTAGGCTCCCATTCTTCAAGACTCTCAGAAATGCTATAGCTCGTGTTTTTTTTTCCATAATTGTGAAATGCACTTAAGGAATGTGTCCATTGAAATTTTTAATCTTTAATTTAAAGGAATAAAATAAAAAAACTTTTGTTAAGCCATGTATCTACCAATATCAATAGTATTTTATTATTTTCAGGGAAAAATATGTGGATCAATACGTTGTTCATCCGTTTCCCTGATTAATATTTATGGAATCGTTCCACAAAGTTACCCTGAAGACTATCAATCTTAATTCATGTTTATTCTTTTTATTTCTTGCTAATCAGTCTCTTGGACTTTTAATATAGAATAAGAATTATAGTACAGCACAGACAAAAATTACAACTATTCCACAATAAAATTCAACTGAATAATAGATATCCTCAAACACGATTGAGAATGTATATCTTAATTTTAGTCAGTCCATTGTTAAAAAAATCACCAGGAAAATTAAAGACGTGGGTTCGATTCCCGGTCAAGATATTTTCCCCTACCTTTTGGCAAATCAAATGGCAATCAATAAATGTAAATAAACAAAAAAATATATGTAAATGCTTACTAAGGAGAAAATGGATGAGGAATGAGTAAAATAAAATGTAGGCAAAGGAGAAAAGTGAGAAATCCCAGAGAAAGAAATTGAATCGAATGAAAAGATATTTTTTACGTCATAAAATAATGTAGCGTGACTGTAGTGTAATGCAACTCGATTTTGATAGAAATAGAGCGTGGGATTGTGGAGGAAGAATATAGATGAAAATAAGTATAGAAAAAGAAAGACGTTGAAAGAAGGGGTAGGAAAGAGAGAGAGAGAGAAAGTGAGAGAATTAGAGTCTGACGGCGAGATAAGGGAGGTTTTGAGGCGAAGAATGGCGTTTGAAAAGAGGAGACGGGTGAAGGAGTTCCCATGAAAGAGCGTGGCTCGAATCGGAAGACGGGTGGATGGATTCCCAAGGGAGAGGCTTTGATTGGAGGAGGGCGCAAAGGGGTGGGTGACGATGGGAGAGGGTTAGGCGAAAGGGGGAGGGTAGAAAGGGGCATGGTGGATCTGAGAGTGACGGTGTCTTGCTGCTGTGAAGAACGAAGAGGATTTGAAAGGGAGGCGATGGGATGGGATGGAATTTAGAGGCGCGGAGATGGAGCGAACGGGCACTAGATGTATTCGATAATTGCTAAGATTAATGGGTAAAGATTTATGGCTGCGCGTCACGTTATATAGGGGAAAAGAATTTTAAGATGGATTAGAAGTGCTTACACTGGAAATAAATGAATTTTTAAGTGTTTTCATTCTCACTTTGTGCCCGGATTCATGGAAAACTGACGCGTTAGATTTTTTTACGAAATGCCCGTTTATCTCTCTGTGTTTGTTTGCGCCTAGGATTACATACGTGGGCACGACCGTGCTTATGCGTGTCTTCATAAACATTTCAATGTGATTTTGGAGCGAATTGGTATTTCATTTTTCATAACATTTTGGTACGGTTTCTTTCGTCATACTGTTTGATTTAGACAAAAAACGAAGATTATGGACAACATCAGTTACTAAAGGTAACCCGCTTTATAGACGTGACGCTTGCAGTTGCTATAAACTATGATACCTGCCATCCGATACAGAGGTAGCAGTTTCGAATGCAGTCAGGAGCGCGTTCAGTAATGTCAGCCATTATTTTTATGCGATCGCAGTATTCCTCCTCAGGACCACAAATTAGTCAATTATAAATTTACAAAATTAAACACATTATAAAATTAATAGAATAAAAAATAATAATTTTCTTTTAATCAAACGAGAAAATGGAAACGGAAATTCATGCACCGACTTTAAGTGCATCAATTTATCTCTGGAATAATATGCCAAACAATTACTAGCAGAGAGCGTTTCGGATTTTTCAGTTTCATTCCACCAAACCCCTACGAAAACCTCAAATTTCAACGATTGAAAATTAATAAAAAAATTCAAAACTCACAGACCCACAGTAACATTTTTACGGCGTCATTTCTTTTTTCACTACGCTCCGAGCAACTTTTTATTCCGGCATAAAAAAATAACGCCGGCGGAATACAAAACTGCAATATTTTGCGAGACACGACGACGCGCCATGGAAAACTTCTCGTCTCATCGGAATCGCTCCTGCAATACCTGTGA
The DNA here is from genome assembly GCA_028673005.1 of Tanypteryx hageni. Lineage (NCBI taxonomy): Eukaryota > Metazoa > Arthropoda > Insecta > Odonata > Petaluridae > Tanypteryx > Tanypteryx hageni. The sequence continues at coordinate 207,646,213 of CM054112.1, forward strand.
ATATCGATACCTCTACCGGAGCAGTTAATGGTATAACAGGCACCGTCGCAAAATTTTACGACACAGTTAAAAAGACATTTTCGGAAGGTATAAACACCGAATCCTTGCACGAGCGCGATATCAGTGCCGACATTTCGTCTCTCTCCTCGAAACCATCCTTCTCCCCCTCACATCGTCCGGTCCTCCGCCCTTAATACCCCACCTCCACCACTCCAAATCGCAAAACCTCTTCACCCCTCCACCAAACCCTCTCAGCTCACGCCATCGAGCAGAAAAAATAATAGTGGTATTGTAGGAGAATGGTGGATACGGAGGCGTCTGTGGGGGTAGGGTACGAGGCGAATGAATTTAGGGCTTTTAGAGGACACTAATGACGAGGCGAGGCATTAAAATCAGCCAAGGGAACGAATCAGGTAGTTTGGGTGAGGAGGGCCTCGAAAAGCGCGGGACACGGGAGAGAGAGAAATGCAGTGAGGCATGACACTATGGCATGGGAGAATGAGGGAGTTAAAAGGAGATAGAAAGGGAAGAGATAAGAGGAAAGAGGAGACGGAAAGAGAGAGGGAGAGAGAGAGAGAGGCGAAAGACTAAATGGAGCCGAGGTGAGATGTGCCGTGTGAAAGGAATTTTCGCTCAAAGCATGGCGAACCGGGAAGTGGGGAGGATTTTGCGGGAGGTGGTGGTGATGGTAGTGTGAGAGGGAAAGGAGTTATGGAGAAGGTGGGTAGGAAAAGTAGGATCGGAAGGGAAGGAGAGGGGGGGCGAAGGATGCGGCGGCGGAGGTAGAAAGGGTGGATGTTATTAAACGGAAGTTGGGAGATGAGTCCCGTGGCGGCGGAGGTGTTTCGGGGCGTGGGGGGGGGGGGGGGAGGAGTTAGGAAGCGGATTCTGGGGATGGGGCGAGGTGTAGGCGGCGTAGTTAAGGAGCGGACGGAGATGGAGTGGAAGTTTCGCCGGAGATCGGGACGATGAGGGGTGGGTTAGTGCGGGCTTCGCGAAGGCCGCGTACCACCGATCAGAAAGCGCGCACGGCTAGTAGATCTTCGCGCCGAGGAAAGCGGAAGGGGGGAAGGGGAGGGGGTGTGGGGGATGCGGGCGCCGAGGGAGAGCATCCCGTCGGGAATGAGTAATTTTACAACCTGCGACGAAACCTTTAATAAGAAATTTAGCTTTTGTTTGTTGAGAGGTTGACAGTAAATAATGAGATAAGTTGGGTATCAAGAACCTTGGGAAGGATAGCTTTGGAGCGAATTTCATCTGGAGAATAATGAGATGTGGACTTATTGCTCGTTCTAATGAAACACAATTTACGTAAGGGTTGATTCAAGCGTTCGGGTATTTTTATGGATCTTGTTTTGGCGGCGGGCTTTTTTTCGGGTGGCTCTTTTATCACGGGAATGATCCAGCTTTTAAAGAGTGATCTAAGCTCCATAAAAGGAATAGAGTTCGAAATATCATGAGCTATGTAATCATGAAATTTCTGACTGTAAAATGGGAATTTTGAGGAAGTACTCGTTAAATGTATGTGTTATTTCATACACGTTTAGCAGGATTTTATTCTCTTAGAAATACTAGTTTTTCTCTCGTATAGATAAATCCTCTAAATATAAATTTTAAAATATTAAATAATATATTCAATCCCCTCTAAAATCATCTTTTAGAGAACTATTATATATTTGTTTTTGGATATATTATTTTTTCCCTAAGACTTATAAATCTAAAATACGAGATAATATGAGCGTAAGGATATCGGAATGTTTCAGTAAGCTATTTAAATTTTTTAATATTAAAACCCAGAGTTATATCCATATTTTAAATTCATGGAAAATATTTATTTCATCATGGACCAGCGTGTGATAAACTTGCATTTGTTAAAAAAAAGGAAAATTTCCTACCGACGACTAAACCTAGACATTTCACGGATTGACAGTTTTATATTCGTCGCTCAGATTACGAGCTTACACGGACGAAATGATACGTGGCGAGGCGCAAAATAACGGAAGTTTATCCAAGCATTGCTTGCCACGTCATCGACCCGATGCATGCATGGCATCAAAATTCTCGCGACACCACCCATGAATTACTCCAAGCGATTTTCTTTTCCTTTTTGTAATAAAAGGCGGAAAATAAACGAAGTTCTAGGATATGATTCTATCGTTTTTTGTATTTATTTTTTTCGGACGATGTTACGGAGGGATTAGAAGAGACCGCAGCGCAAAGCAGTGTGGTTCATTGTCGCTTTTGCTAACATTCACGCAGCCCGGACGCGAGCTCGCAACAATTTCATAAAAAAATTGATTGATTGACTTTGGCGTCTGGTGCATTGAAAAGCGAACAAAAAAGCAAAGATTGAATATCCCGTCAGTAGCGACGCCGCATAGTCGTCGTCGGCATTATTTGCCCATCAAATAACACTTCGCAGTTTTCAATTTGTGTTCAGATGTCGTCTCCTTCCCGTTTATTTCATTTTTTCCCCGCGAGATATTTCGAATCAATCCCGCCGTCGATCCACGTAACTCATATTCGGAAACATTTATTTGCGACGGGTTTCCATAAAATAGATTCGTAGTATTGAATACGAGTGCATCGTTTGTCTCGCGGACGAAGATGGATTCTCTCGCATACCCGTGGACGGTCAGAGCGAGATGGAAGGAAGTGAAAAGCGTCTTTGATTCGGCCTCTCTTCGATCCCCTTGACAATGAGATCGATTTTTACCGTTGGCACCGCACGAATAAAATTGTCTGTCTATGACGGATACATGCGTGGCCGCGTAGCTCATCGGCGAATCGTTTTTTCGTGGGTCTTTAAGGTGTTATCAATCGTGAATTTCATTTATGAAACATCAATCTACCGTCGTACCCATAAAAGTTTTACGGAGCTGAAAGAAATGTAATATAACCGTGGCTAGCATTATTAAGTCCGAAAAAACCCTCGTTAAATGTACATTCTCAAGTGGTAAAAAGGGTTAAAGGCCATATAAGAAAAGAGCTTATTCCAAAGTATCCGCTATACACTTATTACTAGCGTAAACATAAAGGTGTTGGAAAATTTATGATGGCGATTTTCAGAAAAGTATTTTTTTTCCATTGCCATTTTAATCTTTCTTTCAGACTTGTATGCAAATTTTCCGGAATTCGAGATTATGATTTTCTATTTTCCGTTCTTTTAATACGACCAATATATTTCACATATATCTAGTGAACGTTTTTAGTATGTCTCCTTAAATTATTTTCTTGTGATTTTCAAGCCAAACTTGCACACCAGTTACGGCCTGAACCGATTCTATGTAAGATCATAGCACATTTTCCTCCTCCTATTTAAATCGAGACAGCATAAAAAAGATATTTGACTTAATATTGAATTACGTGAAATTTTTTTAAAAATGAATGTTTTCTTCTCAAACGATTTAAACGATTAATTTTTTTTTTAACCGTTTGCGCTTAAATATTTGCAACATCCTTAATGCTGATTGTGTTAAAAGATGATTTAACTGTGCCGCAAAATTCGCAAAAATCTTTCACATCGGTCTTAAATCCATTCTCGCTTGTACTGCAGTAAACCTTTTACTACGGCTTCATGCTGTACCATTGTACCATTGCATCCGGCAACCTATTTTTTTATTTTGACGCAACTCACGAGTAACCTGAAAATACATGTGATATAACGATGAAAAAAAGACGAAGCGCACCAACTCTATTTCCATGCAGGGGATTTCTTCCTCCCCTCTTACGTATTTCCTCCTCAGATAGAAAAATAGAACATTAAATCTCAGCATATAAAAAAACAAATGAGCTGCAAAAAAGAAGTTTTAAATGTTTGAACCCAGTGTCGTATCCTTATTAAGCCTCTCTGGAGAAGAATAAGAGGGTGAAGAAGCTTGATTTTGCCCGAGAGGGAGAGAATGAGTGCCGGAGAATTACTCGGAACCTCAAACAAAAAAAACGATCGAACTTTTTTCTCGAGTACAAAAAGGGTTTAGCAAACTTAAAGAAAGAAAAATATTCTTTGGCGTCCAATAAGAGGCTCGGAAAAAGAAAGAAGAGAGAGGAGAGAGAAAGAAAGGGACATCCATAGAAAGGGTGATACAGAACAAGGGGCGAGTGTTAAAATGAGGATCGTGGGCGTGTCTCTCTACGTATGTGTGCGTGCGGGGTGGATAATAGCGAGAGAGAGAGAGAGAATGTGAGAGGGGAGTAAGCGAGCCAGCACGAACCGATAGGAAAGTAGAGAGAGAGAAAAAAAGGACTTGTGGTTTGTGCCGAAAGAGAAAGAGGCGCTAGCATAAGAGGAGAGAGATAGAGGATAGAGAGGAGAAGATCGGAGGAAGGAGAGAAGAAGGAAGAAGAGTACAGCAAAGATTTAGGAGGGGAGAGAGAGAGAGAACAGAATGAAGGGCAAGGGAATCGGCGAGGGTCCGCAAGGGTGGAAGGAGAGGATCCTGGCGTAATTAGAAAACGTCACCTGCATCGTATCGCAATTCCGCTAATCTCGATCCTCCAACCTTTCCTTCTTCGTCCCCTCTTTCTCTTCTTCCGTCCTTTTCCCTCCTCTATATTCGTCCCTTTCTTCTCCTCGTTCTGCTTCTTCCGATACGTTCCTGTCAACCCCTTTATCGGTCTCCGCAACGCGAGAAAAAGGGAGTTGGCTGTGTGTGTGTGGATTATTCTGGCTTCTTTTTAATACCTTTGTTATCTTTCACGTTTTGTGGCTATTTGCTAACAACCTGTCACTATTTTAAGCACCCATCATCATCACCATAGGTAATCTGTCCGTAGACGGGTCCAAGATCGGTCGAACCTGTTTCTCTACATACTCCTGCTTTTCGCAATATTCTTCATTTCTTGATAGTTGAAGAGCCATCTCGTTTTAAATCTTCTCGAAAAGTTAGCTTACCCATATATTTCCTCGCGGCGCTCTTGACCCGTTTCTAGTGCGTACAAATTACTCTTTTCCACCAATCACAGTACCGGTATAATCACCCCATTCCCTTTTTATTCGGGATTGCGATGTTTTATTTTCTAGCTCTTTACGGCCAAAAAAATTATCACGTGTTTGGGGATTCTTTTTCACGAATTATCATGCGCTTTGCTTTCCCCTCTACGTCTCGGTACTATCTCTTCCTTCGCTGTTTTCGCCCTTTATCCTCTCTTTGCTAGCGATGGTGTTCGCAGCCTCTCTTCCACTTGTGCGAAACAACCCCTATGGGCCCCACGCCCGACCTCGATACCCTTCCCCTCCGCGTCCTCCTCCTCGGCCTCTTCCTTTCCCCTGTCAGAGGCGCTTAATCCCGCTAAGACTTGAGGGGACTTTTCTCCTCATCGTCGCCTCTACTCTTTCATGTGGCTTTCTCTCCTAGTTTAGCTCCACTCGAGCCCCCTGCGCCTTGTCTACTAAGACTCCACCTTACAAAGAATCCCACGGCCTTCTTAGGGCTCCTTTGCCTTTTCTTATGCATTCTCGCTAATGAAAATGGAGTAGTTTAATTACTTGGTTGATTTTCATTTTGGGGCCGAGGAATTTTTATTTCGATGCCGAACTCTATTTTTTTTGTTTTGCCTGAAGTCAAGAAATTTTCTTGCAGAGAGAATTATTCATGTCTCTATATTTCTAATTTGTATCAAGCGTAAGGAAACTGCATGAAATCCAAAAATCCTAATGTTCATGGCGTTTACTTTGTCAGTATCTTGTGCTCGGAAATTTGTTTCGTGTATATGAATTCTTTTTTACCTGTAAGAATTGGAAAGAAGCATTCAAATAAAAATACCGCACGCAAATACCATTATATACTTATACACACACACACACACACACACATATATGTATATATATGTGTATATATATATATATATATATATATATATATATATATATATATATATATATACACACATGGAGATGATAAGATAACTTGGGTTAAAAAAAAAAAGAATTTTCGATGAGGAGTTTAAAATTGGATTTCCAGAGAGTTTCTTGAAGTTTCTCTCTCATTCTTTCTGTGAACTATTTCATACCAGTAACTATGACATTCATTATATGGATATTTCAAGGAATGAAGAAATAGAATACAAAGATCGTATAATAAAATTCACAAGGAATACTTAAAAGACATGAAATACTGTGAATTTTCATTTTTTTGGTAAGGACGGAAAAGTATATTTATCAGCCTGGTGTTAGTTTTTCTATACGAGGTTTTTAATTTAAAAGAATGGTATTTAATTCATGTTTTGGGGTTTATGTAGAATTTAAAACTAACCCAAACTTTTAAGTAAGGAAATGCGCATAGATTGATATAAAAATACCAACCTTTGAAAAATTAATACATTTATATTACCTATACTAGTATTGTCTTTCCTGTTTACGGAAGTGCTCGAAAACGTTTTTAAAACATAATAAAATCCTTCACGTACCGGTTTAGCGCTTTTCTTTTGTTCCGTGAAATCTCTTTCGCACAGGACCGCAGAGTTGTAATTATTCGAACTACAAAAGTGTATTTTTTATGTCCTTCTGTAATAGCTCCGGAATTATAGCAGTGCCTAGGCGCGCCTGCATGTTTTATGGAGGGAAAATGCAGCATCAGCTTAAAATTTTTAACAGTAAAAAGAGGCTTAATAAAAACATTTGGAAACAGGCCACGCTCTAATAAATCGCGACGATAAAAATCTTTATTCTTTGCGTTACAAAAATTTTTAAAGAGGATTTTATTAGAAGTCCTTAATTTTTAAAAGTTATCTCCTCCATAAAATTTCCATCTAACGCTAGACAATTTCTATAAAGAACCTTTTGTCGGGATGTCTCATTTAAAATGTCACGCCATCTTTTCTTCATCAAATGATATTTCGGTTGTCTGGGTTATCGTTAGGCTCCTAAAAGGAAATAAAGCTCAAGATAAATGTCTTATTGTTAGTTGTAGTATTGATAGAATATCTTTTTCCCAGTTTTGGCTTCTATCATGAGCGTTTTATTTTGTACTCGGTATTAGTAATTTTTAATAAAATAATATAGATAGTTTTGTATTTGAAAGTCTGGGGTACAAACAAATGCAGTTTTACTATATTCCATTTTTATTTTCGACTGTTTATAAATATTTATCTATATATTATTATTTTAATATTTAGTTATAAATAAAGTTTTTATGAGTAAATAAAGAATTTATTCAATTCCATGCAGCTGTGTTTTCTAATAATTGATAAATATTAATAAATTTGAGTGAATAATAAAAAGCTTATTCACATGTACAAGTCTTATATGCAATCCTAGTTTATAAATGGTTTTTAAACGAACAATTGACATTTGATAATATATAATATTTTTTATATTACCTATAACATTAAATTGGCTACCCCGACATATAAAAATTCAATTGCTCTCTTACCGTTTAAAGAAGAGCTACTATTCCAAAATATATTTATTTTATAGTTTATTTTCTCAATTTAATGTCACATTTTTGTTAAATGAAAAGTATTACATAGTTAAATCGCAGATTAATAACGCAAAAATAGTGTAATCCATCATATGTGCGTCATGAAAGAACATACTCATTCAAATTTGATTGGTTTCTCATTATCCTCATATTAAAATTTGTTAGTGATAGGCTAAATTGCAGATCTTACATAATGTGTCAAGAAATCAGCTTTGATGAGGGAGATTTATTTTTCCTATAAGCCAAAGAGTTTGAGACTAGTTTATCTAACATTAAGTTAACAAACTGGAGGAACTGAAATTCTGGAGTAAAAATTCCCTAGCTTATTAAGATTCGTTGGAAAACGCAATTAGCGGATAGAAATAGCTAAGTCATCAAGTTAAGCCACAAAAAGAATATAAAAAATAAACATCAAGTTTTAAAGCTGAATTCAGAAAAAACATGCTAACAAGTTCAATTCAAATAAATTGAAAAATATACTTTCACAGGAGATTTGAAATCCAAGACATAACATCTATATAACGTTTCTCTAAAAAATCATTCTCGTGAAACTGAAACATTACTGAGAAGAAACATTTGCTCATCTAGAAATACGCTGGCATAGTATTCGTTGCAACAGGCTAATAATTAGTGGCAAATTTGTCATCGTTCATTATTTGTAATTTGTAATCGGAGATAAAAAATGTTCTTAAATGAAGAAAATGAGACGAAAACGCAACGGCTAGCACACCGCAATTGGAATCAAAATATCCATCTGAAATCGGCAAGATAATCTAGATTTATCGATAGTCGCGGCCAAGCTAAATCCAATGTAAACAGGTCGCATCGCCTCTGGCACACGACAATTAGGTTTCCTGATCTGAAATAACGCTCTCAGGGCACGAGCGTTTGTATGTATGCGTCTGCTGCTAGTTTGTTTGTCACTCATCATACTTAATGCAATGTAGTGATTAGTTCTGAGCCAGTGGTGTTAAGGGGACATAACTCCTTGTTAATCTGTTAATTAAACTTCCGTAAACCTCAATTTCACTCGCCACCCAACCTATTAGGAACAACCTATATTCTTGTACCCAGTCACATTGTAGATTCCACCATTCCCCACACTCTCTGTCGCTTTCGTCATTAATTCGCCCATTGATTAACCCATCTACTCAATCATCGCGTGAATCAACTTTTCGAATAAAGACCTGGAGTGGGAAATGGCGGGTGTAACCAATTTAGACGTCTGGCCTGGCAATAAGATATTTTCGGTTTGATACCATTGCTCGAACTTGCTACACATCGAACTGTAGCTAACATGTATTTGATCAACAATTTATAACATTATAAGAATCATATATGTGTGTTTTTAAGCTTGATTTTATGCATGGGTCAACTCAAGACAACGTATGAGAGATGAAATCGGGCTTACGTTTTGATAATCCTTAATGTTACGATCGGTTAATGCTCACATGTACAGTGGCAGAACATTGTCTAACGTCAGCACCAGAAAGTGCTTTAGTAGCCAGAATCAATTGTAAGTGTGAAGGAGATGGATGATAACATTTAAAGATTGATGACAGGATATATATGAATACGCAGTCGTTTTGTGGTTTTATATATTTTTATTGCATTTTTATTGCTGTGATTGGCGATTTTTGTTAGATTTGTTTGTTATATATTTGAACGCAATTTTTATCGCACCATCTTTATTTTACATAAATTACTACAATTCCTTTCGAGGATTGTTGGCTTAATATTTTACATTTCATCGTTATTGACCAAAATTTATAGAAAGTGAATATATATTATGAGAAAAAACAAATGAAGACATTATAAAGTCTAAGTGGTTCATTATAGTAATATATCATTACAAAGTTTCGGCATATATCTAATATATATAAAAGGCAAAAATCGAAAACCCTCTTCTGACCAAAATGTCTCCGGAAAAAAACAACCAATTTTAATCAATCTTTTTTTAGGCGACAGGGCAGTCCCCAAAGTAGGTTTGGATAACACTCTTAACCCTCTCTACTCTCGCGCAGCACACCCCTGGTGAGAAATCCGTTTCTGTCTGTCTGTAACTATGTTTCCTTATACCTCGAGAATGGCTGAACCGATTTGCACCATTCTTTCACTAATTTGTTCAGCATTACAATGGACAGGTTTACGTAAAAATACAGAATATACAGCGTATTTAAGGGAAATAACGTTAATAACCTATGGCGTAAATACTTTTCACGTACAAAAAACATATGAATATACAGTTTGATGGAAAGTTATGACATTTTTTCAAGAAACCTTTTACGAAACAAAATACTTCTCTGTAGGTAATTTTTAGAAGCAACGCTTTGTATGTTGAGCGCGCGGGCGGTGCGAGAGTATATAAGTTGCAGCATCGGCCGCGAGAGCGTGCGCTGAGCGCGCGGGCGGTGCTAGTGTATATAAGTTTGGGCAATCCCGAATCGCACCCGGGCAACGCCAGGTCAAACTTTTTATATAATAACCGCTGTGTCCCTGCGTGCCTGCGTCTGAAGCCTCGAGTGACGTCACCTCCCGGCATGAACGCAAATAAACCAAGAACGGTTCGATAACGACGAATCTTTCGCCTAAATATTCGGCATGAACTCTGTGCCTATTTTAAGTTTATATTAGATTTTCTCCGATTTTTCGACATTTCAAAAAGGAGTTTCCTGATGTTGCTGGCATTGTTGGTCCCAGATTTCTGCATTGTTGGACTCGGGCTTTAATGTGCATTTGCACTAAGCTTACAATGAAAAAAACACATCAAGGGCAATAACCGATTGAAAATTTATATGAAAAGGATCGTGTAAATATAAAACAAATGAAACACGTAACGAAAAAACTTGAAATCAGAAACGACTCCAATGCATTGTAATAATGGACAGCTAACCATTACAAATATGACGATATTTCACGCTTACATTGAAAATATAATTTCGTTTGCAAATTTAACTGGACAGTTTAAAGCAGATTACTATATTGATAATGTTTGTGATAAATTATTTTAATAATTAAGCAAGATTATTGACGCGTGACTGGTGCATTTATAATGATTACTTGATATTAAATAAACCACAGAACATTATTTGCTATACCATCAGAAATAGCAAACAAAACAAAAACTGTTGTGTACCGGTAAGTGTTAGTCTAAATAATGTAGATCTTTGTTTTTATTTGCACGAAGTGAACGCATATAGGAGAGGTTGTCTCTGTCCGTCCATCTGTCCGCATGTTAAAACTCGGAAATCGCTGCACATATTTTGATTAAATACGGTATTGGGGCGTTTTTCTAAAATTAGTCGACCGAATCCAATTATGATAAAAATCGGACAATAATTATGACCACTTTATTAATTGATAGCTCGAACACTTTTGGCTCCAATTAATCACTGGTAAGATACTCCTTCAGCCAAAATTATAGGATTATTCCCTATGCATTTCACCCACTAAGTGGGCATCTTCAGGGGCGAACCTGACCTGGTAGTGAACAGGGGTCGACTGCGCTGTCGACCCCTGTTCACTGCCAGGTCAGGTTCGCCACTGAAGATGCCCTCTTAGTGGGTGAAATGCATAGGGAATAATCCTATAATTTTGGCTGAAGGAGTTTCTTATCAACGACCACTTTACATGAGCTACATGTAGTTTACAATGCTGCTTTGTTTCAACTCGAGAACCACTAAACTTGTTTTGATGAAATTTGGTACTGGGGAGTTTTGCTAAAATTGGTTGACTGATTCCAATTTTGGTTAAAATCTGAGAATAATGACAACTATACATAAGGACTTACATGTATTTTACAACGTACCTCGCAAGCTTCTCATTAAATACCCATCTGAGCGAAAAATATTGAGAACATGGTGAAATCCCAAAGAACGCATTTGGAAACTCAGTGTACTCCGGCATCTTGTTGGTTATGAAAATTGTGTGAACTATATGATTATTTTGAGAGGGGTAATAAAAGAAGTTCAACTATTAACACCCTTTGTAACAATCTTTTGTCATAGGAACTATCGCATTGGGCCACTTCACCCAAAGTTCCCTAAATGTTTGCAGGAAATACTAGTAATACTTATAGTCATTTTGTTATAAAATAGTGTGCTTTATATTATTACGTCTGATTCTTAAATTGAGACAAGCTACAAGAGATTTCTAATTCAATCCCTAAATGCATTGGCAAAAAGTCATATCTAACGAACAATGTACAAAAATATACCAGTCTCTTTCGATTCAATTTCGCTGTTTCTGATAATTTAAATAACGTGGACAGACACAGAGATAGCCGTATAATGTAATGTTAACTCGAAACATAGCGTTTAAATATACTTAGAAGTTTCTTAAGGTTATCGCGATAAGATGAAGTGATTAATTCCAGAAGGATATAGTTCCAACAAAATGATGAGAAGGCTGGTTTTTCCCGTCACTTGCACTCACTCCTTAATCTTTTCTTCTTAAGGCTTAGATCGTAGGCGGATTCTCTTGTAAGCCTCTTTTGAAAGATATCCTCGGAAGTAATAAAAGTAGCCTTAACAACCTCTCCTCATCCGCTTTCCTTGAACTCGCGTTTAAGATAGCGTTTTTCAGGTGTTTGCTAGATAGATAGGGCGATAGTGAAAGAGAATTGCGCTATTTTTTAAAACTCTCTTACGATAAATGCAAGAGACGATATTGTTCGTGACAAAATTCTTTCATCGCAAAGAATGCCAAGTCATGGGTTTGTGTTTTTATTATAATATGCTATCGGACCGGTTTTGTCGTGTGGCCTTTTCGATATGGCAAAGAACGCTGTATAATTTTGTATTCGACCATGATAATAGAAAAGAGGGCTGAATAATATAAAAAAACTGTTAACAATTACATATGTAAATATAAATTATATGCACTGGGAATATGTTGGTTAGCGTGTCAGCTTCCCATTAAAAAGTTTCGGTGTTCAAACCACGCGAATAATAGAGCTTTTATTAAAAAAACTATCATCGGTACCTGGCAGTAGGCAGCAGTACTCTCAGTATGGTATAGAGCCGAATACAAATGATGTTGACTGGGTCTATATCCAATACAGCTGTAGGCGTGATCAGGACGATTTGAACGGCTACAGTACTGCGATGTGGAAAGAAAGAGAGAAACTACCACATTACAATCCCTAGTAAAGATTATATGGTTGGACAATATGAGTTCTCTCGAGGTAAAACAATCCGGAGGTAAAAAAGTCCCCCGATCGGATCTCCGGGCGGGGACTGCCTTGAGGAAAACATTTGTCGAAAGTAATTTACGAATAGGCACTTGGAACGCAAGAACTATGAGAAAGGCAGGAAAGCTAGAGAACATGAAAGAAGAAATGAGAAGAAATAGAGTTGACATTATAGGACTGAGCGAAACTAGATGGGAAAGAAAAGGACAGTTCGACTCGGAAGAGTTCACGGTAGTTTACTCTGGAGGAAATAGTGGGAAAAGGGTAGTATCTCTGGTACTTAGGAAAGATATGATGAAAAGCGTGACAAAGATAATAGCAATAAACGATAGACTGATGGCAATAAAGCTAAAAGCAGTCCCAGTAGACATGCAGATAATCCAGGAAGAAGAAAGAGGAAAGGTAAACTGCATAATAATGGGATATTGGAACAGCGTAGTCGGAGAAGGACAGGAAGAAAATATTGTTGGGCAATACGGACCTAAGAAGAAACGAAGGAGGGGAAAACTGGTAGAATTCTGCATCAATAATGACTTTGTAGTGACTAATGCATGGAAAAGCCCAGGATATAGAATGAGATTCCAAATATATTACATACTAGTGAAACAAAGATTCAGGAACATCATAAATACCGCCAAGTTGACGTAAGTACAAAGCTCAAACAAATACGAAAAACGAGAAGAGAAAGACAGACATGGGACCTAGAAAAACTGTAAGAAAGGTAGGATGTAGTCAGCATGAAGTTGGAAGATCGCCTAAGAAATTCAGAAAACAAACCAAAGACCGTGGATATAGAATAGGAAGAAATTAAAACCAGTATCAAGGATACCTTGGATAAAGAGATTGGAAAACAAGAGAAGAAAATCCGAAAACCATGGATCACTAAAGAAATGCTTGAGAAAATGGATGAGAGACGAAAATGAAAAAACGTTAACAGTAAAGAAGGTAGAGCCAACTATAGGCGTATAAACAATGAGTTGAGAAGAGTAACAGATGAAGCTAGAGAAAATTGGATCAAAGAAAAATGTGATGAAATACAACAATGGAGAAGTTAGGACAGTACGATATGATGTATGCTAGGGCACTGGAATTAGAAGATAAGAAGTCTATTGGAATTCGTGGTAAAGGAATTATGAATACGGATGGGGAGTCTCAGAAACAAAGGATGTAGCACAGGTATGGAAGAATACATTATGGAACTATACAGCAAGCAGGCAGGATCGGCAAAGGCAGAAGAAATGCTAGGGGAAGATCAATTTGGTTTCAGAAAAGGACGAGGAACTAGAGATGATATGTGGGTAGTTATAATCATATCAGAAAGCGCACTAGAGTAGTCAAGATATCTGCGTATGTTTCGTAGACTGGCAGAAGACCATAGATAGAGTAAATTGGGTAATGTTGATGAAGATATTAAAGGATATAGGTGTAGACTGGAAAGACAGGAGACTGATCAGGAATCTATATGTGAATCAAGTTTAAAGGTCAGGTTGGAGAACGCGGACACCTGCGGAGTAAATATCGGTAGAGCAGTAAGACAGGGCTGCTGCCTATTGCCGAATCAATTCAATATATATGGAGAAAGTCTAATGCAAGAAGCGTTAAAAGGCACAGGAGATTTCAAAATTGAAGGAAGGATTATAAGAACAGTAAAGTACGCGGATGATCGAGTAATTCTAGCAAGAAAGTAAGAGGAACTCCAGAAAATGATAAATAGACTAATAAAAACAGGTAGAAAATACGGAATGGAAATAAATACAGAAAAATCCAAGGTCATTCGAATATCGGGAAAAGAAGAGAATCTGAACATAGGTATTGGAGGAAAGCCTTTAGAATAAGTTTCAGTCTATAAATACCTTGGAAGCATCATAACAAGAGAAGCAAAATGTACGGATGAGATCAGGACTAGAATAGGAAAAGCAAAGCGGCTTTCAGAAGAAAGAAACACCTACTTACGGGGAATATAAGGGAAGATATCCGCAAGAAGTTCATAAAATGCTGTATGGAGTATTGATTTCTACGGGGCAGAGACATGGATGCTAAGGAAAACATCTAATACTTGGAAAGCATGATGATGATGATATAAATTATAGGGTAGAAAAAGAAGGCCGCGTTGTCTTGGTTGCATAATCTGAAGGATAGGAATTAAAATGGCTAAGCGGCCATCAAGTGCTCGATTTATATTTTCTAATTTTAACCGTTTTATAAGAACCAAAGAACCTCGCGGTTTAGAGTTCGAAATATGAATTTGGATTTTTTTCTTTCTCTCTCCCCCTTCTATTTTTAATGTCACGTTATTTAATGAGGAAACAAATTTTTCCCCGAAAATAATGCTTTTATTTACTCATTTATAAAGCGTTCTTTGCACGTACTGAACACATAAAGGGGAGGTCGTTTCCGTCCGTCCGACCGTCCGTATGTTAAAACTTAGAAACCGCTGGACGTATTTATATAATTTGGTATTTGGGAGTTATGCTAAAATTGGTCGATTGATTCTAATTTTGTTTATAATCGGACATCAATTACGACCACTTTTCATGAAGATCTACAATGTTCCTTTGTTTCAACTCGGGAATAGCTGGACTTATTTAGACGAAATTTGGTATTGGGGAGTTTTATTGTAATTGGTCGACCGATTGCAATTTAGGTTAAAATTGGAAAACAATTACAACCACTTTACATGAAGACCTACATGTAGTTTACAATTTTCTTTCCTTTGTTTCAACTCGGGCACTGCTGGACTTATTTTGATGAAATTTGTTATTTGGGAGTTTTGCTCAAATTTGTGGACCGATTGCAATTGTGATAAAATCGGACAAAAATTACGACCACTTTACATGAAGACCTACATGTAGTTTACCATAAAAAGACGAAAAGTTGACGAGATGACTTCTTATGCATGTTCGCATAATGGTTCCACAGAAATTTGACATTTGAGATGGAGAAAAAAATCCTGTGCTTAACCGGGAATCGAACCCGGGCTCCCCACACGCCGGGTAGGTACTTTAACTAGGCTATCAAGCAAGCATAATTCCCCATTCTCGAATTCCACCTCGGGAACCGCATGACGTATCTAGATTAAATTTGGTATTTAGAAGTTTTACTAAAATTCGTCTACCGATTCCGATTTTGTTTAAAATCGGACAATAATAATGACAACTTTACGTAAAGACACATTTATTTTACAACTTACTTCGCTAGCTTCTCGTTAAATACTCATCTGAGCGAAACTCCCAAAGAACGCATTTGGAAACCGTGTACTCCGACATGGAGTACACCTTTCCAATCTTGTTTATTTTTAAAGGGTCAAAAATGTTTGCTCACTACATTTCTGAGTAGTAGAAATAACAGAAGAATTCACGGGTAAAAATAAGTACCTAAATTACCTTGTGTTTTACTAACAAAATAATGGAAAATAAATTCGCAGCAAGGCAACATGTTCATCCTTAGTCCTTAAAATACAAAGGGTTGGTGTTTTGTGCTCATCGTTTATTATCACGTTTCATCGTGTTGCGATTCAAATAGAATACTCTAAAACATTAGTTGCTTCTTTTAAACGTTATTATATAATTTTTCTCCAGTATATATATTATATTAAATACGCAGTAACTACAAAACCTAATGGCGGGAAATGAGTATCTTTCTCTTAGCAAGGTCTCCAGCACAGTCGAAAAACAAACATCTGCGAAAATTGCGCGGCTGATGAAGGACAGAGTATCAGTTTATAGAGATGAGCTAGCCATTACCGTTGCTTGATGAACAGCATACAACTAATATAGAAACAATAATTTTCAATTTTTTGTATTTTATTACCAAAAATTAATATTTTTACTTACTTTTAAATGAAGAGAAGCGATTGATGGAATTGAATCTTGTTCGGAGGACACAAAGTACCTTGGTATAAACTGTTATTAAAACTAGTTTGGTATTGCGAGGGTTAAGTTTTAGTAAATCTCAGTAACCAACGTTGGTACTGTTTTTATTATCATAAGTGCTTATGTGATATAAATTGTTATGAAATGAAATTCAAGAAAAAGAAGTTGACAATGAGCAATTTCTGTTGCCACGGATCTCCTCCGCGAAAGCATTACAGCAATGTTTATAAAATGTTTTCCTTGCATTCGCGAAATCAACCGACAAATTGATTCCCTAAAATAGGCAAAAAATTTAACAAATTCTTTCCAATAAAAAAAAAACAATGCAACGAATAAAACTCTTGTTTAACCGTGGAAATATCCACCCAAAAAACACGTCCAACCCTTTCTAGCGGGAAACTAAAATTAGGCACAATTACACTCCCGTCTCTACGTTTTTTTAATGGCCAAAGTTTTACTTTTCCGATCCCCGTAAAATAAACGTTACTCCCTCACCCTGACAGTGCCCTTCCCGAAACTCACGTACTCTCCGTATAACCCTCCTCAAGCGACGCGTCACCCATCTGCCCTCGTCCTCCGCCCTGAGACCCTATCTCTTGCAACCCATCTCGGCGCCCAATCCTTCTTCTTCCTCCCCTCCCCCTTTAGCTGTACCCTTTACCTCTTCTCCCTGTCCTTTCCTTCCCCCCCTCGCCATGCCTGCTCCCTCCCTTCCTTTTGTTCCTTTTTTCGCCGCCCCTGCCTCCTATGTCTCCCTCGATCGACCCCTAGTGTCTCACTCCGCTCTTCCCCCCTCTCTCCTCCCCTTTCTCTCGCGTACACCCCGTATTTTTCCCAGGGCCTCTCTTTCCTTCTCCAAATCATCTCTTCCCCGTATCTTCCGTCCTTCCCCTTCAGATGCTCCCTTCTTCACCTTTCTATCGTTATCTTTCCCCTCCACCAATAATGGTCCTTCATTTTCTCGCAGTGGGATTTAGCAAGGTGAACGCGACATTTCATACTCGAGGTTTTCCCGTGTCAGTGCTGTTTTATTTCCTCCACGTGCTCCGTCCTCCTGCAGCGCTGTAGCCGGTCACAAAAACGGAGAATGTTATTACGGCTATGTACGATTCGTCATATATCTGCTTCTATAGGACAGTGCTGCTTATTGATCAATCAATTTCATATTTACCATACCACATATAATTATAAATAGCTGCTTCTTACATATATAAGATACTAGTAGAAGGTGCTTGCATTCTGCAAGCATATCGTCTCACCTTGAAAAAACATTCATTTTTCAGACATCATTACAAATATTTTTTTATTCTAAAGATTTTCGTTTTTCCCTTATGCAAAAATAATAGATTAAAACAATCCCCAAACTTTGCAATTTTAAGAATTTTATACTTTCTCCATTATGGGGTACTAATGCTACACATTTTTGCCAAATTTTAAAATAGTAGCACTTCTAGAAGTGAAATAATATTTTTCTAATTGTTTAAATTTTAAACATTTTTAACGGCCGCCGCAATACATTTATGGAGATATTAAAATGTTTATTTGTGCAAATGCACTACTCCGTAAATAACTTGAAAATTTCAGCTTCCTAGCTCATCCCGTAGTACCTAAACAGTTATCTATTTGTTTAAACTTTAATAATTTTTAATGGCAACACAAATTAAAATATCAAAATTTCTTTAATCCTTATTTCGTTTTTTTTACAAATCCTACACATAAAAAAAATTTCAGCTCCGTAGCACATTCGGAAATACATAAATTTTGAAAGTTTGTTTATACAATTGCGAATGTTTAGCGGCCGAATTGTTGCACTTTTTCAAGATTTTCGTTTATTTAGTCGGTTTTGCACAAAATCCTACCTAAAAAAAAAATTCAAATCTCCAGCTCATCTGGAAGTGCCTAAACATTAGTATACTTCTATATATGTGTCATATCCTCCTCTGTAAGGAACGTCTATATATAATGATGTATATATATTTATAACCAAATAAATTATACCTTTTATAATATTTTTATACTAAATCTCTGTATATGCGACAACACATATTTATAGGAGATTTAATTACTACACTAAATACACATAGAGAACGATCAATATAGGAGTTATTTTGAGTAATTAGTTGTTAAATAACTTTTTTCAATCACTACTGAATTATTATGCAAATATGTTACATTCTATAATTTTTTTTAAATCATTCGCTATAACTTTTAATACTTTTTATGGCATTTTTCTCATATTTGACCTAGTATGCTCCTATTCCTTACTGTATATTTTATCTGCCAACCGTTTCCTCTTTTGACTGCCTTCATTAGGTCGCATACAATCTCAGCTAGAATAAGCATGTTCGCGCAGCATGTGTTTCGACAACATGAGCTGCAGACGGCTTCTGGATGTTGGCTAGCTCCAGGTGGCCTGTCTCTTTTGATCTTTAATTCTGTATATATTCCTCTGTGTTTGCTACATTTCTGCATATGCTTTTCTTTTCCTTGTAAAACCAAACTTACTGAACTCAATATAAATTTTATACATTGACTTTTAATGCTTCTGGTATTGTGAACAGTGGCGCAGCTAGCGTTGCATGAGCCCGTGCAGAAAAGCGGGAAGTGGGTTCCTAAATCTTTTATTTTTTATATAGGTTCATGAAAACAAATATTTCCAACAAATACGTGTTTATGAAAAAATAAATAATTAAATAATTTAAAAAACAGACACTACGTAAGGAAAACATTTTCCCCAATCTTTTTGGATGAATAAAAATTACTTTTTTTGCAAGTATCTCTGTCCCATATTGCTTCTTTCTAAGTAATAAAAATTTCGTGGCTCGTCGCTTACTGTGCAAAATATATAACTTGTAATACTTTTACAATGGAAAAGATACATTCTTTGCTCATCGTTATTGCTGGCATTATTATGAAAAACATGAATATTACATAAGCGCCAGGAAATGGAAAAGCTGTTTTCAATAATAAGCACACCTTACATTTCTCCATTACATGCTATATTTTGAACTACTTGATGATAGCTGTTTCCAAAGATGCTTCTCGTTGTTTTTAATAGCATTTTTCTAATTTATTGTTACTTATGTTACTTTTGTGCTAAGATTGAAAAGTATGTTAGACTACATTCTTTTAGTAGATTTTACAGTTAAAATTCTAGTTATTATTTCAGTAAGATGGCAGCCCTTATAAAGCCACGTAGAAAAATCGCTTTATTCTCTCATTGAGTTATTGAAAATTAATAAAGGCCTAATTTAATAAAATTATTTTTTTAGGTTTACATATGATACCATTGCAACCATATTTTGTTATATCCAAGTAAGACATTTCCACTCTCAATGTTAGTTTAAGCTAAAGTTGGTTATCCTGATTATGTGATATGACCCAGATATGCTATTTTTATCTTGAGTTTACACAGTCCCAAACATCAAAACGAAATAAGATGTCTCTATACGATAGAAATACACTTCAGAAAACTATTGATTTTCTGTTTTCTCTCGCGGGTATTTTATTAAGGATTACTACAAAAATGTCCTTTTTTGGGGCAAAGTGGCATATCAGATCGATCTGATCCTAAATAAATAAATCGCAAGAAGCAAATACCATCGACATGTGTCCAGAGTTAAAGCGCCTAATTTATGCATGTAGACATACAGGTAGACGGTAGAACAACATTAGTGGTCGTGAAAATATTGCCTAAAAGATTATGATGATCATACATGTTTCACGCAGCCCATAGTCCGAAAAAGAGTTATTGCAATACCACTTGTCTGCCCGTAGACTGTGCGAGGCACTAAAACCAAAGCAGTTTAGCAAAATCTGATAGTATATAAAATATTTGCGTATGTTATCTCCCGTCATATAAATTTTATTGAGAGAAACTATATCAAGCAAATACAGAATTACTTAACTCTCATTAAATATATTTAAGCGTCCGCTTACACAAAAGTAGCTCTGGCGATTGTAATTAAAGGCATGAGGCCTTATTGTTGTCACAAACGATACCGCATGCATAAAAAATAATTCTATAGCATCCAGCGACATTATAGTGTTTTGGGCTTTGCGCTGATCTACCATCTAATGCAGTTTCCTTCCTCCTCCTGCAGAGTTATTGAATGACGGCGTATGAGGCAGTTTTGTTGATACGGGAAAATATTATCAAAGCTAAATACCCATTTACGTGATAAATTAACTTAATATGTAACTTTACATGTGTACCAGTAATTATGCGGAACGGTGAAACAGTATAGGCACTATAACAAAAGGGGTTCAGTAAAATTATGCATGGAATAGAAGCATACGGATATGAGAGATTATATACAATACATGCTAGCTTCGATATTTTCCTTTAAAAAAGAAACGGATCTAAAAATTTCTGAAGTTTATAGTATTCTATATGCATTGCTCATCAATAAAGTCCAAGTATCAAAAGTAATGGGTAGTTATGAAATCATACATGAAGGCTCAATTTTAGCGCGAAAGCAACACACTATTATGTAACTGATGGATGACCCAATTTATCTGATCATAGTTTATTTAAAGACGTTTCAGACAGAAACAGCTATAAAGTTGACGAGCAGCTCAGAGTTTTCCTCGGAAAGCTGATTTTGAAGGAATGACTCATTCACGAATCTTGCATCAGGCAGCCATCTTATTGAAGAATGACGCAAGCATTACCTTTCATGACTTGTGGTTTAACACATAAAAACAGCACAGCAGCTGAGGGGCGTAACTTGGGAGTGCAGGCCAACGCAGTGCGTATGGTCCCAGAAAATAATACTTAGAAGGCTATCATTAAATTGAATTAACAAGAAATCAAAGAATATTCACAAACGTTTATAAGAAACGAACAAACTTCTCTTGCTATCAACAAACATTGTAATAAACATATTAAGGATATTCTTCTTTATCTGAATATCATTGGCATAGCCAAGGGTGGTGTTTACGTGTTTAAGGACTCTCCCTACAGATATAAAATTAAAATACTTCAAATTTGCGTGTAAATTACACCTAAATAAAAAACTATTAAAATTTATCATTAAAATTTTGTCCTAGCCAGCGTCGTAGAATTCACATTTAGGTATTTAAAATTATCACTTTGCTTTAATAATGCAATCATTTGCTCAACAACTTATGTGTTACTATGTAATCAAAGCAAAAAGTTGCGCCAAACTAACGACAGCCTTGGGCACATAAATGCGGAGATAATGCGATTGTCGTTATAGGTACAATTCCTATTCGTTAAAAAAAACCTGAAAGATTCTGGGCGAGAGTCTAAAAAAATTGAACGCTAATTCTTCACGAATTAAAATTCTCTCTTCGACAAAAATAAATTGTGTTCATTTAAGCGTCGAAGCGTGTCTCAATTCGTTGTTTAATTTAAGAAATCTTAAAATGAAAATTATATATATTCCACTCTCAATCCTATGTTAAACAAATGTATGAAAGAAATACTAGTTGAAATGAACCAGTCCCGTCACTGCAGACGATGATTAAGATAAACCGTTCCATGAGATACGCTGGGAAAACGCCATTAAGGATTTTTTCCGCCAACCCCCTGAGTCTTCTCGCGAAACCCTAGGGGTTAGCAAACCACAGCTTTGGATATATTTCACATTACCCATAACTACGTCGTCAAATGAAAGATCTTATTCAAAATTAAAGTTAATAAAAAGTCACCTACGCACTTGTATGCTCAGAAGAAGATTTAAGTATGTATCACTTCTTTCAGTAGAAAACTCAGTAGCACGCTAAATGAGAACTAATGAGTTGATAGAGAAATTTTCGGAATTGAAATGTAAAGAAAAAATTTAAAAAATTAGAATCGTATAAAAATAGTTTTGCAACTGTATTTTTGGATAAGTGGGGGCCCCAACAATTCTACTTATATAGGAACCCAAAAATCGTAGTCACGCTCTTGCAGCAGCTACGTCAATTTGTATCCTGATCGGTAGGCTTTCCATTGGAACATCTAAACTCAAGGGAACCCAAACAACTCAGATTGTATCCTTAACTTATGGCAACCCGCACTACACCTCGTAGTGCCTCCGAAATGATAAGCTACAAAAACTACACATTAGTGCGTACTTATGACATATGGACACATTAATGACAATTTTTAAAAGATGGTTGAAAGAAAGAAAGACACTGTGAAATCAAGAAGATATTCTAAACTTCGGAAATATGCCAGTCTAAAGTCTTAGAAAATGAAAATACACATTTTACATTACAATTACTTTTCCAACAAATTTCCCTTTGTCTTTTAGTTATCACCAGTGATTGGAAACGAAAATAGGAATCGTTTCGTTACGACCAAAAAAATTATATCGTTTTTTGTTACGTTTTTCGTTACACTCAAACTTTAATTTTGTTTTTCGTTACGTTTAACGTCATAACGAAAAATGCTATTACATATTAATGAAATTGAGTTAACTGCTATTTCTTATATATAAATATATATTTTTATTTGCTTTATGTTTGCAACCCACATCAGAATACATACAAATACTAACCGAATGAAATTGCTGATCAGTTGTTTAAAAAATAAGATATTTCTGACTGAAGAAATATATCCTCTGCAACATTAATAGCATAGCTAAAACATCAAGCATCAAAATAAATGGGAATAATTCAAATTTTAGGGTTGGATCGTCGATTGTGCACATCCAACTACTACATGCCAAATTTCAGCTTCCCGTCTCGTCTACGTCCACAGAGTGATGTCTCCGTTTGGATAACTCACCGTCTCCTTAGCAATGCGCTTCACGAAAAAAATTCTAAACAAATATAGAATGTACGAATTTTACTGAATTGACAATCATAAACATGTTATTTCATCTCAACAAAAATTTAAAAAGCTGATAATTTACTAAAAAAATCTCCTACTTTCATTGTACTTCTTACAGCAAAAAATAATCTTCTCTTGACAATTTAATAAAAATTCTGAATATAAAATTTTCAGTTGATCTTATAATATTTTCAGTATAAATACTGACAATGATTAATGTATTGATTTTGTTGTATTTAAGAAATTATAATAGGATCATGCAGGACATATTGATACTAGAAACATGACATTGAAAAGAGATATGTTGAATTCATGACATATGTTATCAAAATATGCAGAAAATAATAACACCAAACTGCGGAATGGATTGTTAAATATCTAAGGAAACAACCTACAATTTATGTTTTCATTTTTCATTTGTTTATATTTTTAATGGAGTTAAATACTAACTTAAAGTATCATTTTAAAAATTGATATTGTTTATAATCTCATTTTATTGACTAACATTATGTAATAAATTTTTACTTAAAATATTAATGGAAATGGAGCAATTAACTGTTTGGTGAATTGACACAGTCTAACAAAATACAATGAAGTATTAAATAAATGAGGACTACTAGTTTATATCTAAATAGTACATCTCACTAGAGGAGGTACCTAAATCATCTTATAATATTATAAACAGTCTTTAAACACAACTTATTGAGTAGATGTCTACTAATAAGCCGAGAGATGGCTGCATTTTCTTGATCCTGTTAACCGAAACCGTGTTCATCAAGCACGGTGTAAATCGAGGGATAGGGATATATATCTCCCGTGCAAAGTCAGTATCCATTGATTGCCTAGGACCGGTTCTGTGTGCATTCGGTGTCGCGACTTTTCGTCACAGAAAAACGACATTTGGTCACACATTAAAATTGGCATCAACGACTTTTCTTCATGGAAAATAATTGGCAAATGCGACTTTAAGTCAGAAAATTATTCTCGTTACACATTACTTTTCATCACAAGTTACGCGTGTAGATTCTTTCTGGGAACATAGGCTTCAAAGTAATCGGGACGATATCAATTCTGGTAATTTATGTATATCTAACAAGTTTAATCGGGGTCGGCGGGGGGAAGATAGGTGTTCTTTCCGGGAACATGGATTTCGTGGGTATCAAAGTACTCGTTACCATTTGATTTTTATAGAATGGAACATTATCCATCGCTAATAAACAGATTTCAATTCCTTTTTCGTCCATCATTTGCAATACGTTTTCAAGAAAAGAGCAGAAATATTCTCCAGAATAAGGCCCAGTTTGTGCTGAGTAATGAAATAGCTTTTCTCGGTTCATTGCCCCCTCCACCCCTTTCCACCGCCAATTCCAATTAAACTTGTTAGATATACATCAATTTGCAACATACGTATCGTCCCGAGTACTTTGATACCCACGAAACTCATGTTCCCAGAAAGAACTCCCTATCCCCTTCCCCCATCCTCCCCTGCCGTCCCATTATTGCGTTATTTCGTCACGTTACACGTAACGCCTTCCATCACTGAATACTCTATTAAGTGAATTGAGTGGTAAATGAATGAAAAGATTGATTTGAGAGACTACATTTTTCAATGTTTGTTACTGAAATTATAGGAAGCTGTAAAAACACAAATTCCATACTTCTTGCAGCATTTAGTACTAACCCTCAGACAACCGCCTTTGTCGATTACTCTGTTCGATAGTTTTTCATGGAATACAGAATTTATACAACACAGAAGTTTTCTTTCCCCACCTTATCCCCCAACAACTTATTTCCAACCTCACCCCCTTCGCACCCCGCCCTCTCCCCCTTCCCCATCCCTCTCCCCTTCCCCTCCCTCTCCCCTTCCCCTCCCTCCCCCCCTTCCCCTCCCTCTACCCTTCCCCTCCTGCTTCTTAACTCTCCCTCTTTGCCATTCCTCTCACATAACTCCGCCCCCATCTTTCACCCTTTATCTCCTCCCACCATCTATCTCTTTCCAACTCTCATCCTCCCCTTCTTTCCTGTCTCTCTTTCTTTTCTCCCAGTTTCATTTCTTCCTATATCTATATATCTCTCTTGCTGTCGCCCTCTTTTTCCCCTTCTTACAGCTCTTTCCATTTCCCTTATCGCGACTGCACGCTTCTTTCACCTACGTCTCTTTTGCCGAATCGCATCCGTTTCCATCTTCGTAATTATCCCCATTTCTCTCTTGCAGACCGAATCGTTTTTCATATTCCTCGTCCCTCTGACATCCGAGGGGCTGCTTATACAGGACCGTATTTATCCTCTTTCAACCTCTCGCGTCCTATCCTTCGCTACTCCTCCCCTCCCTCTTCCTCTCTCTCTCCGACCACCCCTTCCGCCAAACTCCTTATCTAACTCTCACCTTCTCCCCTCTCCTATCGCTGGAGATATCTCTTTCCTTTCACCAAGCTCTCTCTCTCTCTCACCCTATCTCTTTCTCCCTCCGAAGCCTCTCCAACCGATGATGCACAACCTCATTAATGGGCGTGCGTTTGAAGTTCTTAAACCGTAAACTTTATTTCATTCCAGGGAGAAGGATAAAAGTAGAAGAAAATATCTTCCGGGGAAACTTTTTATGCGCGGATTTCTTTTTTTCCTCGATCTTTATATAAAGCCTTTAAATCAAGTCCTCTCCTATCACTTTGCTCACCTCTCTTTTTTCTTTTTGTTCGCGTCCACCCTTATCTTTCCCTCTGTCGCTGCTCTTTTGTGTGACCTCCGATTCGTTTTTGTTTTCTCCTTCCTTACGCGCCTTTGTTTATTTCCGTCTACCTTTAATGTTTGCCCTTAAGTCCTTTTTGCTATCATTCGATCCCATTCTTTCTTTCCTTTTTTGCCTCTTTCCACTCTCTTAATTCCTTTAATTTCTCTTTCATTTCTCAAGCGGTTAAATATTTGCCATCCGCCGGCACTCATTTATTTATCATTTTCTTCTTCCATCCTAAAGTGCGCTCATTTACTTCCTTTCGGGTAAATATTTTTATTTTCTATCCGTCATTTATACGGGATTGATACAGAGAGGCGAATTTTACGTTATTATTGCCCTTCTTTTATTATTCCTTTGATCATTTCTAGTCTCATGTTCATTTAAAGAAATTCCCTACTCGAAATATTTTCTTATGCTGAAATTAATGTTAGTAATTGAGTATTTTAAAATATTTCATATCATATAAAATTTTCTGACAACACGTTTATTTTACATGGAATATACTCCATAGCAGTGCCGTAACTACGGTATGGCGAAGGTGGCATTTGCCATATGCGCCGCCTGTTAAAAGCGTCAAACCTTCCCTCAAAAATGACTAAAGTTTATTTTTCCATAAATAAGCATTAATTGAATGCTCAAATGCTGAAGTTATCTTTAATAAAATGTTGCGATTCTCTATTAAAATGCAGCGGAAAAATATTCTATATAACTTGTTTCCTTAAATTTAACCATAGGCGCCATATCTCCCAGGTACGTCTCTGCTCAATAGTAAAATTATTCAATTAAAATAATTAATTAAAATTATGACCAGGTAAAGGTAATCTTGCTGTAGATGCAATGATGAAGCCTCAACTATATCTGCTTATATCAATTTTCTCCCTTTCGCTATCAGTGTTGTACGTATCGAACGGCCTCCAGAGAAGCATTAAGTTTAAACCCACACGGCCGTAAATTAAACGTTTTCATTCTCACTGTCTCCTAATACGCATTTTTATTTTTAGCTGACTCTATTAAGCACCGAGGAAAAACCTATAGCACCGTTTTTATAATTTTCGTTTAATTAACTGCCGTTATGCCCTGAACTTTCGCTATGAATGCTACTCGTAGTTTTTTTTAGCTCAAAGCATGTTACGCAATGTGGGTGAACACGTGTCGTTGATTTTTATCTATTCTAAGTTCATATAAAAAAACCTTTGCAGAAATGTATTTTTATAAAAAATTCCGTGCTTGAAAGAGAGAAAATTTCATGGGAGATTTTTTCATCAAAATTAATTTAAAAGCTATTAATCTGCCTCATATATATCGCTTGCCTTTGACCATTTTGAAATACTGAATAGTCGTTAATATAAAGTAAATTAAAAATACAAAAATTCAGCTCACATTATCATGACCATGATAGTAACTTCGATAGTTTCAAAACAGTTGGTAAATCCAAACACGCATTTCGGCTGTAAGGCGTTTTCATGATTACGCAACCATCGTAGATCCTCGGATAACGGCATCGATTGAATGTTAATTGAACTTTCCACTAACGTGGAGCTCCCAAAAAACGTTTTATCTCAATTCTAATTGTTAAACAAAAGTGTTGGAGGCAAAACTTTTAGGTCAACACATTGAATTAGAACATAAAATAACGCTTTTTCACCAATTCTACTCGAATTTTTCTCCCTTGGATTAGCTCATTTTCCTTTTATCTCTCTCAGTTCAGTCTTCGCATTTCTATTTACCTTCCTCTCGTTTTTCATTTCGCCGTTCATTTATTTCTCCCCTTGTTTCCATCCGCGTCTTAATTTTTTGTGTGGTGTCATTCCTTTCTCCCTCTCTCTATCTCCCTATCTTCCTCTCTCTAACCCTCTCTCCTCCCTTCATCCCGACTTCCTCTCTCGCCCCTCCCACTTTCCCTCGTCAACAGATCGCCCCTTTTATTTATTTCTTCCGCGTCGTTTTTCGCTCCTTTTATTTATCTCTATATCTCCTCGTGCCCATACGTCTTGCGTACGGCTTATTTTCTTTTGTTTCAAACTCTAACCCACGCCTTTTTTATTTTGATCTGGGTAATTTTTCAAGTAATCGTTTGCGTGTAGGACGGGGTGGAAAGAAAGAGGGATGAGGAATACTTAGAAGGGAGAGGTAGAGAGAAAGGCCGAGGGGAGTGGCTTAAGAGGAAGGCTTGAATAGTTCATGTGTCTCGCCCATTCTTCTTACCCTTACTCCCTTGGTCCTCCTTCCCACCTCGAGTCCCCTCTCCCCCCCCCCTCTCTCAATGATTTTCTCTCTCTTTCTCTCTAGCTATCTCTCGTTTTTAGGAGACGTTCAAATCCCTTTTCTTCATTACGACCGATTTACATCAGTTCCTCTTCTTTTTTTTCGATCCACTTCTCATTCGGTTCTTAATTAACAAAGTTTCGCAAAAATACTTCTGCACGGTCTCCCTGTATGTTTTTCCCTCCCCGCGACGCGACCCCTCTCCTCCGCAACACGCCCCTCCCACTCCCTACTACTTTCCTCCCCTTATATCTCTCCCTCCTCTGCTCTCTCTCCCCTCTTCCTATGATCCTGCCAAACCCTTTCTTTCTTTCTCATCTCCATCCGTTCGTTTTTTCTCACCATCATACACCCCTCATTTTGTCTTCGCTCTCCCTCCTTTCTCTTTCTCTCTCCGTCTTAATTTTTTCTTTATATTTCTACGCTTCTGTACACTTCCCGATCTTATATAACTATCCTAGTTCTTCTCTCCTCTCTTGTCTCTTTCTCTCTCCCTACCTACAGCTACTTTATGATCTTTCCATCCCTATCTTCTTCCCTCTCTCTGTACCTTTCTCTCCTTTCTTCTCTATTCCTTTATCTTTTTCTCCCTCAATCTCCATCTCCCTTTCTGTCTCCCTCTTATCTCTCCCTCTCCTATTTCTCCACTCTCGCTCTCTTTTCTTGAACCTTTCTCTGCGATTTAAATCATTCCTCGCCTTTATATCTGCTCCTGTTCTATTCCTTCCGCTACCCTTTCCTCCCCCTTTCACCCCTAGCGTCGGATCTTTCGCAAGCAGGCTTCTTCCCAGATACGGGTGAATACGAAATGAAAATACAAGGAAAGCATTCGTTTCTTTCTTTCTCCTCCCTCCTCCCCTTCCTCTTTTCTCTCTCTCTCTACCAACCCGTTCTACTCCGTGCCACTTTCACCCCGCTTATTTTTGCATTTTTGGGAGCGGTCGAAGATAGAAGTTTGGGAAATTTATTTCTTTTTCATCCCAAAAATATAACAGAGCTTTTATTAGAGCCGTGAGTGTGCCGGTCTTAATTAAGTCCTCACCTTATTGAGTTGGAATTGGAGAGAAAGAGAGAGAGAGGGGAGGGGGTTTCTTTTTATGACCAAGGGACTGGTGGGCTTTTCTTTTCTCTTCCTTTCTTTCCCTTATACGAAGGGACCGCCATAATTCAAATATTCTCATTTCATTCGGATGCGTATCGAAAAATATGCCAAATGAGACTGTGTTTATTCTTCCAGATACGATTTTTCCCGTTGTGCTCAGTTTAGCCGAGCGTTGTGCAAAGGCATTGTAGATTTCACTTTAATTTTATTTTTGACTGTCGTCCGCTATCTCTAACAACTGAAATTATTGCAATCGTTCGATGTACTCTACCACGATATTCTTTCCTAAGTATAGAATGTGAGTTGTATTTAAAAATAATAAATACCTTTATCTTTAAGCAAATATTTCGGCAGTGTCAGCTGGGTTATTATTATTTTACGATTTAATTATTCCATGCCACAAGGCGCATAAAATATTCGCCGAACTATAATTGGAATATTAAAATTAAAGGCGCATGATGCAGAATCATATGCCACTGGTGGAGGAAGCCGCTCGTCTGTCTATGAGGCAAAATTGAAAGACTCCAACGCGCTTATTAAAAATAATCATATTTTTTTTATTTTTTACTCTCGCCTCCTTCTGTCTTTCGGAATTCGCCTCCATCTTCCACTGCCACTCTTTTCTTTACGCCATTCCCTCTCATGAAAGCACGGATTGTTTCTGGGGTTTTAATCTTTCCAAAAATTCCCACGGAAAATCATCTTTACCTCAAACCGAGAAGGAACCGTTATATATTTTTTAATACACCACCCTGCTTCTCCCCTTCTTCAGACTCGGAACAACAATGCCGCACTCATTTGTCCCTATTGTGTGTGCTTATCTTCCATCCGTTTTCCTCTTAATTTTTCTCGAGTAAAGATTTGGTAAATTTTCCTAGTACCTCTTATTCGTTCTTGCACCTAAACCTTCGAATTGCTAGTAACGGCAGAAAAAATGCATCAGGACCGCCATTTCTCGAAAGAGTGGAAGAAAAGAAGAAAAAATTTTTCAAATCTAGTTTCTTGGATGTTGTCTCGCACAATGGAAGCGGTAGCGGAGAAGGGAAAAAACCGCTAAAACTCAATTTTCTTCCCCACGACTCATTAGGACTCCGTGAAAACGAAACCTTTCTATGAAAAACGTCCTTTATTTTTCTCCGGGTGGTCTCCTTTTGTTATCTCGATGACTTTCAATTATTCTGGGGAAATTGCCTTCAGGTATCGCGTTTAAGACTGTCATTCTCTCTCTTTTCTCTCGGGCCTTTGTCTGCGCCGAGGTCCTTTGCCAGATTCATCACGAAACGGTTGACATGCTGAAGATATTTCCGCGGAATCGATTCCTCTTTCGGCTATCTCTTTCCTTTGTAATGGGACCTCTTGTTTCCCTTTTCATCCAGCCTAATTTTTTAGGACGGATGTTAAGTCGCAACTCTTGAAAAGGTTCGCGCTAAGGAAATACGTGACATCGCGTCGGTAAGGATTTGCCTCCTTTAAGAGAGTCGATTTGTGTTTCGGAATTTTGTTTTATAAATGGAGCGTTTTAAATTTAATTTGATGCCATTTTCTGTTCAAATTGAGATTTACCATTTTGGATCACTGAAAAATAGCTCAGTAAACTAGTAATGACTTCGCGAGTTGTCTAAACGCCAAATCAAGCTTGAATACGTGTCACCAATAAAAAAATTAAATGGAACACGATTGGCATAAAAAATCTAGATTGCTTGGATAAACCCAACTATTATTACAAGACTCGCAACATCTCATTTGAAGCAGAAAGAACATCCACGGCATTTGTAAGCTATATACCCAAATAATAATTCAATTAACCGAATACACAAAAAAGACATTTTAATGGAAAATCAGAAATCAGATTTTCTCTTTTCGTAGGGATTCATAAATTTCTATGGTCAGAAATTTATTGCAGACATTTTTACGTTGCGGACAAAACTCACCAGTAACTTCAGTGAAAGGAAACGATCGTTTCAACGACTGAACAACTGTTTTATCAAAGATGCGTAAGGCAGAATGGAAAATTTATTGATAAAAAGGAAAATTTTACGGGTCACCGGGGAGGGAGTAATTTATGGTCAACTCTGATCCCGACGTTAGTTATTGCAGACTATACCGGCTATAATGTGCAAACCATCTGTGTTCTCCTTTTTGCCGTTGATTTTATATGCATGATTATTATTTTTGAATGGTCGGGCATAAAAAGATGTGAGCGGTCAAACTGCGCTTCGGAGCAAAAAAAATTGTTTACGTTAGGGTTTTCCGTTAAAGGAATACACCCATCCCTCGATTTACACGGGAGATACGTTCTCAAAAATCCCCGCGTAAATCGAAACTAACACTTCATATAACATTGGAGGTTAGTTTCCTATTTATTTTAAAACTAGTATATTGCCCGTCATATGACGGGGGTGAGTTACTATATGCTTGAGAAACCCGTCGTAAGACTGATAATCCTACTAAAAACCACACATCTTAAGTAAGCGTAACTCATTATTATGGATAATCACAAAATTAGGTTATTTTTATAGTGTAATTGTCCGTTGAAGTTCAACAGGAAACTTTGAAATGAATAATAGCAGCTGTAATTACTGAGTAAGAGCCGGTATAAAATTTGCCAAAATAGAGATTCGAGAGAATTTCTTTCTCATTCTTGTATTCCCCATTGATGAGCCCCTTGTCAAAATGAAGTAAAAATAACAAATAAATAATAATATTCCCTTCCTCTCGCCGTCCCTCTCTTCCTCCCTTCCTCTCTCTTTCCTTCCCTCTCTCTCTGCCTCACTTTTTCCCACCTCCCACTCTCTCATTCCCTCCTGCCCCAAACCATAGCTCTCCCTCTTATTCTCCGTCTCCCTCTTTATCTCTTTCCTCGTATCCTTTTGTAATTCTATACCTCTCTTACTCTCTATGTACCTTCCATTCTATATCCCTTCCTTCCTATCTCCCTCCCCACATCCCCCTCTCTTACTCTATATCTACATATATAGTCGTTTAGATAAGCAAAAGAATCAAACCGAATCCAAGTCCCATTAGGATTACGTAATTTCGCGAAAAATCCTACTGTAATAAGGCAATATATGCACTCGTATATATTACAAGTATGCGGGTTGAGACAACAATTGATTCTCGAAGTTTAATAATGACGTGGTCGTCAAGGCAACATCCCGTTTAAAAGCCAATATTTTTCCAAAATCTATGATTTAAATGTTTGATATTAGAGATTTAGAACGGTAGGCGGAAATAGATGAATAGATTGAGAAACTTCATTAATTTTCCTAAAAAAGTTGAAATTTAATTTTAATTTCCAAAAGAATAAAAGCCTGCACTTTAAAAAGTCGTTTTTACGTGTTATCTTACGGGAAATGGAAATCGCCCCACTGGAGTCGAACTAGGGACTTTTTTCGTATATTGTGTTCATCATTTAATTTTTATATCTGAATCAAACCTTCCTGCGAAATTTCAACCTTACAGCTAATAGGAAAGTTTGTTAAAACCGCGTTAAAAGTGCCATTGATGACGTCAGCGTTATGCACAGAGTAAGGCTTTTATTAATAGCATTAAAGCATCTTTTGGAAATTTTATTTATAAGTATATATTTATCAGACATTTGAATTCGAATGTAATAATAATATAAACATTACATAAATAAGCCTTCACATTAAGTAAAAAATAAATTTATAGAATAAATTTTAACTCAGAAGTAATGATGGAGTAAACAATGGAGAAAATAACACTGATATAAAACTATACAAAAACTTCATACAATCGGGGAAATTCAAAATTGAAGGAATAAAAAAATTTACATTTAATTATAAAATTGAAAAAAACTAATTTAACGGAAACTTCAATAAATTTCTCCTCAATCACTGTCATCTTCAGTGTCACAAACAAATTTACCAACAGAAATTCAGTGTAAATCGAAAAATGGTCGCATTTTCTTGGCTATGTATAAACGAAATTGTGTACATTAAGTCCGTGTAAAACGAGGGATGGTACTATTTTCTTGAGCGTGTAAAACCAAAACCGCGTGCATCAAGTACCGTGTAAATAGAGGGATAGGTGTATTAAAAAAAGAAATTGAAAGATTGGCTGAAAAATCGCAAAGAGACAGTCGAATTTCGACACTGCGCTATTTTTTGGATGTGATGTCGCCTTTCTACGCCCGCATAAATAATTTATCATAGTTGCTAAGTATTCTTGTCTCACCATCACGGTGACTAAATATTTGGAGGTTCCTCCTCCAACGATGTTAAATAATGAATTATAACTGCATAATTAATAATACCTTATCCCAATGAAATAACTACACCAAAGGATGCCATTATTATTTGACGGCACTATTTTAAAATAAGCTATGAAAAAATAGACAATATCATGTTAAAAACGTTTGAATAGATAAAACAAAATTAAACAACCTACTGCGGTAAACTTTTGTAAAAATCTATAAATTTAAAAAAGCCCATGAAAGTAAATCAGAAACAAGGAGACGCACACATTATTGTAAAATGTTGCATACAAAAATATTTCTCATTTGGCCAAAATTAAATGCCTTTATTCATTTAACTTGTGGCCTCTTCTCATTAGCAGCATGCAAGAAGTTATAAGCGCAAGACTGATCATCGAGTATTTCTCGAGGACGCCTTCGGCAAAGCAATTAATTTTACCTCTTTGGATGTTTTCCGGCATCCGCGTTCTATTATTTGCAGGTAAAATCTCCGAGGATAAACAAATAGAGAGGAAAAGGCACACATTCCATCTTCGTCTACGAGTAAAGGACCTTTTATCGAAGGTCGCCCTCTCATACCTCCGATACGGAATTTCACTTTATTTTTATGTATAAACTCCGCCTGCCTTACTCTTTCTCTCCTCCCAATTCCATCCAACTTTCCATTCAATCATCCTTTCCAGTTGTGTAGATTTTGTCTCACGTATCCTTTTCTCGATAAATCTTGGCTATCTTTATAGAGATACCTCGACCTTTCCTCGTCTTTCTCTCTCTCTCTCCACTCCGCTACACTCCCCATCTCCTTCCTTCCTCTCGGTATCGATCCTGCACTCTTCATCAGTTTAATTTCGCCTCTTTCACTTGATACGCAAACCATAAAAAAGGGGGATCATAAAGGGATCCGATTAAGCCGTGCTTCCCGAGGAATTGATACCGCTAAAGCGGATAAAATATTTTTTAAAAATGATCCTGGAAGCATTTGTTAGACGGTGGTTATTTTCGTAAAATTTCTGGAAATAAACTATTTCAACGTTTTAAATTCGGTATGTGAAATTCATATAAAAATGGACTTTCCTGCCAAAGTTATAATGATGAATAAGCTTCTGAATTATCATTATCCGAGAATTGTAGATACGTTCATATGTTATTTTCGACAAATAAAACTTATTTATTGGTTAGGTTAAATCGCCGAAAGCCGAGATATTCAAAATGAACACTGAGAGTAAAACGTCTCAAAAAAGTAATGCTTTTTTACAAATTACCCAAAACCAAGGAACTAAAGGAGCCGGGCTTGAAATCAACGATGGCGATATTCAGGACGTTCTTCTTCTCGTTACTTTAATGGAATTGGTTCATCGATATGTAGTGGCTGACGATTCAGAGGTTAATTGACAGATCCCAAATATATCTTAAAACTATACAAGAAGTTAAACATGGGAATTGGTTCGTCATTGATAGGCAATCACAAAGGGTTGCGACAAAGAATCTATAGTGGGGCTCTGCCTCTACGCATCTCGCATTTAGCTTCGATTTGTTCCGTAAAATAAATCGTCAGAAATGAGAAGCCCCTGTTGTGTAATCGCGTAATTATTAATAGGATAATAAAGTCGATTCAACGTTTCCTAACAAACATACTATGCGATTTGATTTTTCTGTTAACAATGACATAGTCCGTTTTTCTGGCGAAAACGAACGTAAAACAATATCGCAACATAGAGAGAGGCATTATGTTTCACACAAAATGTTTTTCAACTTTGACACTAGTTCAGAATTTGGACACACATATTTCCTTTAAATTCACTTCAATAACATGCAAATTAGTATTTTGCGCTATGTGTTGTGTAAATGAATCCTATGCATTAAACTGATGCATAATAAACACGTTGACTCTATGTAGCAGAAAAAACATTTTGTTTAATTTAGTTTTATTTGTCTAATTAAAAATTAAAAATAAGCTGCTAATAATCTTAGCTTATTGCAATGAATTAAATAACAAGTTATAGCAAAAGTATCCACAATGATTTCTCAAATATCGCGGAAAAATGGATCGTTATAGGTACGTATATAAAGTGAAATATAATGAATAGTATGACAACACAATTTATGTCTCTCAGAAAATTTGGATAAGAAACAAATTTTTAAGGCCTCATTCGTAAAAATAAATCAAATTTGAACTTCGAATACATAATACGTATAAACTAATTTTTGTAAAAATTACGGTTGAAGCATTTCGAATCATTAGCGTATTCACCTTATGTTTTCAAATAATCTTATTATTATTAAATTTAGAATTATACTTCTCTTACATGAGTATCAATAATATGTATGAGCTTAACGGACTCAAGAAAGGTGGAAAGGTTTGTAATAGCTTAACGAAGAAGTAATTATATGATAAGAATATCTAAAAAAATGGACAATTCATTTTACTTCAAAGGACAATTTGTCTTTTGTAGTTATTTTTATCACGCTCAAAGTACCTAATAGCTAAATTCATTTTCCGTTCCCTGACTTCAGAAACAATCAAGAAAAGGTCCATAAAATTGTTTCATAACTCTCGTTACAATTTCCTTGTCTTTTCAAGTGACTTCGTGCGATGCACAGAACAGTATATTTTGAAATGAGTGACATATATTAAGACAATCAAGCAATATTTAACAGCGGTTCATATATTTAGGCAAAAGAGCGTGTACATCACATTTAGTATTTTGGAGTAGAATAATAGGATAAACTTAGAATTAATATTTACCAATATCAAAATGTAAAACCACTAAAACGTGGATATTCAACGTTCGTTCAAAAATTTCCGTGATCACAGTACTATCTACACATATTCTTGGTATATATGAAAGTAAAAATAATGTGCCGAATCACCTCTTAATCTTGCCATCAAAATAAAACTCCCATGCAGCTAAACGGACATTATCACGACGGGGATTTGAGGCAGCGATCTCAGCGATCAGACGCCGGAGATTCACGACATTCGCTATTCTATGGCGGACAGCGAGGGAAGGACTATTTTTCACTCAGCAGTCGCCTTCTATCATTCTTCCTACCCTCTTCTCTCTCTCTTCTCTCCCTTCTCCCTCCCATCTCACACTCCAACCTTCCTTTCCTTCCCTTCCATTCTTCCTTCCTTCCCCCCTTCATTTCATCCCCGTCGCCTTCGTGTCTCCCCACATCCATCGTTTGACGTATCTCGCCATCAGTGGGAGGATTTCCTCCTCTTTCTCCAACCTTCCACCCTCTCTCCCTTCCACTTCCTCTCCCGTCCTCCACATCTGACGTGCCACAACCCTTCAA
The DNA here is from genome assembly GCA_028673005.1 of Tanypteryx hageni. Lineage (NCBI taxonomy): Eukaryota > Metazoa > Arthropoda > Insecta > Odonata > Petaluridae > Tanypteryx > Tanypteryx hageni. Next base: position 207,683,095 of record CM054112.1, read on the forward strand.
CCGCCCTCGCGGCAAAACTAACCCCTCAAAAGTCTCTTCTCCTTTCTAGCCATGCCTATTTTCTAGTCTCTTCCTTTCACTTTGGTATTCCTTATCAATTTCCCTTCCCAAACTAAAGTCGGCAACGAACGTATTATCCAAAAATAACTAATGAATACATATCCAGACAACTATATATATATACTTATAAATCAAATTTCCAAACTGTTTTATTTTAAAATAAATAGGAACCTAACCCCCAATTTCATATAAAGTGTTAGTTTCGATTTACACGACGATTTATGAGAACGCATCCCTCGTGTAAATCGAGGGATGGGTGTATTGAGAAGCTAATGGAAAATCCCATCATTAAACTGGCAGACATTATCACAAAGATTCATCTCTCCAAAGGTTTAGGAGCATGTATTCTCAAGAAAACAATTAGCCTTTGCCTTATTCAGTGTTAAAAAATGAGGCTTTCAAAAAAGACTCATTAAAGCAAAAGGAAAAACTCTTCTTTTACTCTCACTGTTTATGGGAACCAAAAAAATGGAACGAAATAAATAACGGTTTTCGGATTTGGTTCGGGTTCAGAAAAATTTTTTTTTTCGCTTCGGGTTCGGTTTTTCTCCAGCAAAATAACATTTTTTTCGGTTTCGGTTTACGGTTCAGTTCCGATTCGATGCTCCGGTAAAAAGTGATACTCCATTTCACTAGGCTTACCATATCCCAACAAGGCGAAAACGGGACAATTCTTTCGCACGACTATTTTAAAAAGGGTGGTTTATATCACTCCAATAAATACATGATTTGAAGGAATTGGAGTAATTCTGTAGATTGGAAATTTATCTTTAGTTATTTATTTATCTTAAGTAGAGAGAAAATATCCATAATTCATGCGTTCATATGGTCTCAGCAGTATAAGTTGAAATGAGTTCACTAGGTTTTTAATTAAAAGAAGCTCTTTTTTGAAATGAAAAATTATTCTCCGCTACGTAAACATAGTTTTTTCAAGGAAAGAGTAATCCTAATTTCTTGCATTTCAGTAACACAGATAGTATAATTATATTTATGCAGTTTAAACAAGAAACGACAACTAAAGCAAAAAATACTAAAAAATCTTTACTTATTATCAATGTTTAGTAGTAGTTAAGCTAAGTTATATTTTTCTGCTCAGCTTATTTTCTTTAACAAATTTTCATCTTTTACAGTTATGTCATAGAAATCACTACACGTCATGTCAAAGTTCACACGCACGATTAGCATTGCTTTCATAGTATCTATGCTTATTCTCGATTTTTCATTCGACATAATTTTGTTCATGAGAGAGAATATTCTTTCAACTGAGGCTGTTGTTCCTGGAAGACATAACACCAATTCGACGATTTTTTAAAAATCTTCATAGGCTACAGATAGTCTATTCATTTCCAAAAATATTTCGACCCATTTATTTGAGGTAGATATATGTTCTGAGTTCCAAATTCCTATCTTTCTAGTTATGATGGATTTCATACAAACCAATTGGTCAAATAATTGGTATTCAACTACTCCTATGCGACTGAAATGATCTTTAATTTCTTTCAAACTGTTATGTATCTCTTTCCACTGAGGTAACTGTTTTAATAATATCCATTCAAACCTATCAGATACCCCAAAGCTCTTTTCCCATTTTTCCAAATATTCTATACTTGTAGAATAAAAATTTGAAATGATTTCATAAAACTCGGATTCATTTATCTTTCCAGATTCCACCAGCGACTTAAGTTGAATTCTTACATCTGTTGTAATAAAACTTTCTTCATTCCTAGCAATAAGGACTTCTTTAAGAGATTTAACACCCAAGGCTACTTCAATTGCCGACACATCTGTTTTTTCTATAGATTCTACTGCTTTCTGAAATGTTGAAATTTGATCTCTCGCAAATGATAACCATAATTTTAGGCAGGAATATTCAAATAGGTTTTTCAAAATCATTGGACACTTTTGTTGTGAAAGAAAGTAAGAACGTAACCCATTAAACATTTCTAATATTCTGTCTATCGCAGGTCCTAAGGATAAAAATCTTGTGTTTCCATGTTCTAATAACTTAGAATAATCTTCTCCTGCAAATTTACAAAAGTCTTTGAGCTCCTTAACTCTAACTGCATATATGTGAGTGCACTTGTAAACTTTAACCGCAAAGCATTCAACATCAAATGGCAAACAGTCAATAGCGCATTGAAGGCAGCTGTGTATGATAAGTGCACCGCATCCAATTCCAATAACATTCCTTCCAAGTCCTTTTTCAAGTTTACGCCATGTATTATTTTGACTATTTCTGTTATAACCGTCAAAATTGGTGTTTGCATTATCGGCACAAAATCCTACAATCTTGTTTTGCAAAAAATACTTATTTACTACGTAAATTAGCAGGTTGCATTGTAAATCGGATGTTTCACCAGGTAAAGAAGAAAACTCGAAGATTTTAGTTTGAACACCATTATCTGGTAAGAAATACCAAACAATAACAGGAAAAAGTCTGTTCTCTTTTTTGTTTGAAGCATTTAAACTAATAGTTACAGTACTGCATTTAATTAAATCAACTGACACTTGCTCTAATACATAAGGTGACAAAACATTGCAAATAATTGCTTCCGATTTGGTACGGGCAGATGAAAACTTAGGTTGGTAAATATTTTTGATCCAACTAGACAAACAGTCATTTGTGCGAAAACTCTGACCGTGACGCACTGTATGAAATGCAAAAAGAGCTTCACTGACTGCAATTTTTTCACATGTCGAATCCTCTGGTGAAAAAATGAGCTGATACATCTACAAGCCCCTGCTACATTTTCTGCATCTTTATGTCTTCGGCTTCGCAGGTGTTGATTTATGTCACTCTTACCTCCATGAGCAACAGAAAAGTGAACACCGCAGATTCCACAGTACACCTTAGAATTGTCATTTACAAAAGTACTGTCCTGTTTAATAAATTTAAACTCCTTTTGCAGGTCATCGTTAAATGAACAAATTCTCTTCGCCATTTTCTTATTATTATGGGTTACTAAAAATATACATATAAAAAATTATTTTAAAAGCTTGTAAATCTCAGTAAACTTATAAGAAAAGTAATTTACGAAATGAAAGTAAATAATATTTGCTTAATATCGAGCAAGATAAAAAATGATCACTAAGACAATAATGTAATCAAACTAAGCAATTCTATTAAAAAAGTGGCTTTCCATAGTAATTACATTTTCTGGTTCTCATTTATTACGTGTATGTACATTCTTATAAAAAGTAAGATGCGCTAATAATTCCAATGAAATTTCATAAGTATAAATTGCCACAAAATAAGCGAATTAGTAGTAAAACCTTTCACAGGAATTTCTTTTGATTTTATCCCACTATCACAATGTATACAACTACCTCTGCTTGTTTCACTTCATCTAACACTGAACTTCGAAGATTATACGATCGGGGAAAAGCTAAGAAGAATGTTACAGCCGAATCAAAGCCTTACACAGACATTCTTTCTTTAAGCGAATTAGAACGAATCATTAATTCTGTGACAATGTTGATGCGTCGGCCTTGATTTGTTTGAATACCTCAATTAACACCGCAATAAAGATGCAACTAGCTATTCAGCTTAAACATTGAAAGATCTGGAGCTCACGGAAACGGGCAGACAAATAAATCTGTGCACCTGTTCTATAAAGTGTCAACTTAGCCTTATTCTCACTTTCCTAAACAGAGAAATATTCTCAGTTAAAATCTAATATTATCCATATTTTGAGAAATATGAAAGTCTGAATTTTAATCATGAAAAGCTTTCAAACGGGACAAAATGACTTTTTTGCCGAAAACGACGAGACGGTCTGGATACGGCCCGAAAACGGGATTGTCCCGGAGAAAACGGGACGTATGGTCAGCCTACATTTCACTAACTTTGTAGCTCTTCATTATTGTAAATTTTAACTATGGTTTCTTCCTTCTGAAAGCCGTTCTTGCCTACGTAATTACAGTTCTTATTTCATTTGTGTCTTTTGCATCTCTTTTTTACGTCTTAATGTTGATTTGTTTTTTCTAGTAGCTTTCACCAATACTTATATTCGGGCCTTTTTTCGAGATTTTCATAATGTTAGCTTTTTTTTCCTAGATACTTATTCTTCATTTGAACTATTTCTTCATTTCCTTAGCATCTATACTTTTCTCTGAAACAATCATTTTCTCCTACGGAAGCATCGATTTCCGACTTTTACGATGCTGATTTTTTGTGCACCTTGCTATTGAGCCTATATCGTTGAGAATCTTTTGCCGCTAATAATTTTGTTATCGGATCTGACTTTAATTTTCTGGGTTATTTTTATAACATGGCACACACCATTGTCGGAAATATTCGGTGACGTTTTTTTAAGTCGAAGAAATGAAAATAGAGCAGAAATTGTTGTGGTCTAACGGTTATTTATTAGAGATACAGATGCTAAGTAATTATTGTTTTTAGTAGAAACTTGAGTATTATAAACGGTACGTAATTCTGAGTTTCTTGTTTTCTAATTGAAAAGCACATATTATTTTGGAATTTCATCATGGATGATAAAGCCTAAAAAATATTATTTATTCAGCTAAATTTATTCCAATGATAGAAAATTGAAATGCATTGAAAATCTTCGATCAATTCATACACATCAGAAAAATGTTCTATCGTTATATAATTTTATAAATTAACTTCATACAAACTTTGACTCAAATAACTATCCAAATATTACATACTTAATCTTAACAATTTTTACAAATTCCATAACATAAGGTAAATGATTTACTTTCATATTTGATATTTAGTGAAGAAAATATCAGACAAACATCACAATCTAGTTACATTTTATGTTGGAATTTTCCATGGTAACAGCTATGTCCGTTACAGAGCCGTTAGAGAGTATACCCTTTTACTTATTCCAACAAGCGATTAACTGGAACAGTAGTTTTCCGCGTCGAATTGAGGCATCTTAGGCAAACATGAGGCAGGGGACGAGGAGGTTAGAGAGAGAGAGAGATAGAGAGAGAGAGTGGGCGGATGGTAAGAGGTGATGACAAAATGGAAACCTTTGCACTAATAAGCCTCACAAGGGTGTTTATGCTAGAAAAGTAATTTGGCTGCGCGACAGTGACCCTAACCTAGTGGAGTGTGTGTAGTGGAGCAAACACGCCATGGGAGTCCTCTTTAAAGTCCTTGGGGCGTGCCCCGTTCTTGTGTGCCGCCCGCCGGAATCGTGCGGGGCTGTGGGTATCAGGGAAGGAGGGAAAGGGGAGAGGTAGGGGGAATAGGGAGGGAGAATATAAGGGGAGGCGGGAAAGGTGCTGCGGGGAGAAGATGAGGGAGAGGAGCAGAGGAGATGGCGGCGGTCGCGGCGGCGGCGTGAGGATACATTCCTCTCAAATTAAGTCAGGGGAGGTGCCTCAGCGTAGCCTAGGGCATCGCCGTCGTCCTCCCTTGCAAAAGGAGTCTCTGCCGACGGTGTCGCCTCTTCCGGCGGTCGCTCTAACCGCTGCCTCCCTATCTCCTCCGCCTTATCCATCATTCCCTTCCGCCCGCCCGCTCTATGGACTCCTTTCTCGCTCCTCAAACCATCCCTTTCTTCCTCCGCCCCTTTCCTCGCCTTCGCTCTTCACGGCCAACCCCCCTGTGGACCGCCATCGGCCAATCCCATGCCCCTTCCATCTCCTTATCACGGCCTTTATTATCCTTCTCTCCTTATGGATGCCTCTCTCTGCCTCATTCTGTGATTCACCTATTTTACTTCCGCCTCTTTCTAAAATTATCCTCTCGTAAAAAGTTCACCGAGTATGCATCTCTCTTAACTCTTTCTCTCGAATGAAGAAACTTTCTCCTCATTGAGCACTTCGGAAATTATTTACCCGCTCTTACACAATTCATGCTTGTTCTTAAAAACTGAGTTATTATTTCTTCCGTTTGGCAAACTCTGCTCTAGATTCCCGCAGTTCGGTTCGATCGCGGTTTTAAAACAGGACATTCATGTTTTTGCGGTTCATTTTTTGTGGTTCAAACTAAATTTGATTAGTCCATTGTCTCCAAAGTTTTTCAAGAAATATTTCACACTCCTTCGATTGTGGATTTAATCGATAAATAAAATTATGCGTAGTTATTTATATATTCAATTAATAAGTCTTTATCATTAGTTTTTGCTGAAACAGAAATCTACTCGCTCATTAAAATATGGCGTTCAACTTTCCCTCCGTTGTTTCTGCTCTGCATATGAAAATATATATTTAATAATACATCAACTAGGACAGTAAATGCATTCCTATTTCGCACAATTTTGGATGATATAGATAATGATCGTTTCATTGGAAAGATTTTGAAGAGTGTCCCAGTTTCTACTACATAGCTGTTATATTAGATTATGAAGCAGAATCGTGAGGAGACCTGGAATTTTGGTAATAATCTAGAATACCCAAGCAAGTAAAGTAATTTTTCTCGCCATGTTTTTGTTGCTTCCACTAATGTTTCCTTAATAGTTCTACATCGATTTAATGGTGCAATCTTATCGCCAAAATATTTTCAACGTACATTTTTTGTAAAACAATTCTTTTTATAATAATTCTGCATCGATTTAATGCTGTAATCTCATTGTCAAAGTGCTACTTGTGCAGTCTTTCTAAAGAAAAACTCTTTTTTATAGTATGTTGATTTATCTAAAAATTCTCTCTTAATAATATGATGTCTAATGATCTGTCTTTCATGACATGAAATGAGCTCTCTCTTTTTGTTAGTGGCTTCTTTTTATCCTGTTAGTTATAAAATTTTCATTTTACTTAAGTTTATTCGCCTCATATACTATTTCTTTATTAATTGTATTTTTCAATTCCTGCTTTACTTACACCATTCACGATATTTCCCCTTTATCCCACCCCATTCATTGACTCTTACCCTTTTATTCTCCTTAACTGCAAAACGTTATTCGTTTACTCATAAATTTATTTACCGCTTTTCCAAAGAATTTTTTTAAAGGTCGCGCATCAATGGAATGCTAATAAGAAATTATTCTTTATTCAGCACGAAACATATTTCCCTCACATATCAACCACTCACACCTTCAGTCTCGTGTCACAAAATTTTGTTCCTATGTTCCACTTCTCTTCAACGGTTCACTTCTCTAGCATCTCATTCTCTTCAATATTTTATCCTAACCTCTATTGGACTTCGCCACTCCCTTTTGCTATTCTCCTCCGTATCCTCTTTTCCAAATTATCTTCCCCGCGATCTCTTCTCTCTCCCTCCCTCTCTCTCGCCCTTTTCTTTCCCTTTCCTTCAACATAACCTTTTCGATTTACAAATCCACTCTCAATTATCCGCCTCGCTCCATATCCGCAATTCCCCGACATTTTTTCCCATTTATGCCCCCTTGTGTCCTTCCTCTTACTTCGTCTCTCCATTATGCCCCTTATTTTTCTTCTTCTTTCATTTTACGTCCGCCTATTTTTCCTCAAACCTATTTCTCAAGTATCCTTCGCCTTCTCCTCCATTTCCTTCTCCGATGTCTTCCTCACTCTCATTTTCTCCTGCCCATCTCCTCGGCTGCCTTATACTCATCTAACCATCTAACCACTCTCACTGTCTCTCCTTCCTATATCTTCTCCCCCTCTCTCTCAAATTCTCCTCCCCTCCCTTCCACTTCATCTCTTACTCCACCTTTATGGAGAGATAGAAAGTGGAGTGCGGGTGAACGAAGAAGTTGCTCTGACCTCCTCGATCTTCTCTCCTCACCCCGCCTAACCTCAAAATCTCCTCCGCCTCCCGCCTTTTGCCTCCCTCTCTCCTTCCTCTGTGTCCCACCCATGCCTTCCATCGTCTCTCCTTGTTCACACCGCAAGTCGCCGCCCTGAAAACCCTCTGTCTCTCCTACTCCCTACATCTCTCTCCATATCTTCACCTATCTCTCCTCCCAATCTCTCTCCACATTCTCTCCAGTTCCTTTCCTCTACAGCCCTCCCTTCATTTCTTCTTTCATTTATTTTACCATCTCAATCTCCATCTTTATCTCATCTACCTCTCCCTATCTAGCCTCCATCTACATTCTCTCTTCACCACACCCCTATATTACTCTCTTCATCACTTACTCCAGCTCTCCCTACATCCCTCTCCATCTCTCTCCTTTATCTAAATATAACTCTTTCCATCTCTCTCTCCTCTTTTTCCATCCATCTCTTTCACCAATCCTCCCATCATCACTCTCTCTCCCCACATTTATTTCCGTCTCTCTCTCTCTCTTTCCATCCATATATCTATCTCTTCCACGAACATCTCCTTCTCTTCTTACGTCTTTCCTTCTTTCTTAACACGCTACACCTCCCACTTTTCTATATCCCATTCCTCCTCATCCCAACTCTTCCTCTCGCCCCCTATTTGTCCCCCAAAGGAACGCTTCTTCCCCACTTTCTTAACCTCACTTTCCCCTGACCTTTCTCGAGAGCAAGGCGTTTAAAAACTTTCCTTCCTCCTCTTCTCCTTAACCACTACTCTCTCCTTATCCTCCCCCTCTTCTCTCTCCCCCTAACCAACTCTCCCGCACTAAAAACCCGGCACTCTCACTCGCATCCACTTAAATTCCTCCCACTTACGTTACCGTCTAAATCCCACCACTAGCAACATCACATCTCTCTTTCTCTCCCTCTCTTGCTTCGCCCTCCATAACCCACCATCAAGCTAAGAAGACTCCCCGCCGCCCAAATTCCCTCTTTTCATGGCCAACACGCGCGTGCTACCAAACTCTTTCAGCGGCGTGGATGGGAGAAAATGAGTTTTTTCCCCGTAGCGTTGGAATTCTGAACCTATTTTTTAACAAAAGATTCCGACTTTGACAGGGCTCGAACTCCGCCTTCGGTCGGATAAACACTTTTGCCTTCGCGCAAAAAAGAATACGCCGGATTTTTTATTTTCTAGCACTTTTGTGTGTTTGCGGCCGAACCAACCCATCTTCTGTCTCTCTCTCTCTGGAAATTTCTCCATCTCTATCGCGTCCTCTCCCCTCCTTCCTTCCCCCTCCCTCGCAAACTCCCTCTCCTCCTGTCTTGCCAGAGACATCTTCCGCGAAGCACTTTCATTGCCTCGAATGTCTCTCAGGAGGACGGTTTCCCTTTTTTCCTCCCCTTCTCCTTCCGCCTTCTCCGCATTCCTCTCCCCCGCCTCTCCATTTCTCGTTTATCTTCCTCTCTCACTATTTTTTATTTTTCCCTCTCGCCCCCTATCCCATAACCCATCTTACGTTGCTTGGTCGAACCCCCATCTCGTCGTGGACCATCAGCCAACCATCTTTCCTTCGCTTTTTTTTGGCTCCCTTCTCCTCTTCTTCCACTATTAATCCTGTATTTTTTATCCCAACTTGTTCCTACTCTCGGAGCTTTCTATCGTGCGGCAAGTTATGTCTCACTTAAATTTTATATTTTTCTTATTTTCTACTCGATACCCATGCGTTTTCTGCACGCACGCACACACGCTATAGAAAAAGGAAATTTAGAAAGCAACAAGGTGCTAAAAGAAGCCTAGTAGACCCTTATTAGACTTCCAGAAAGTCATTGGGCGATAGCTGATAGAAATTCATAGCTCGGAACGATTTTATGAAAATTAAACTTTTTTTATTTTGCTTTTTTGGAACCAACCGTTGATATTTTAATTTTAACCGCAATACTACCAGATTTATATGTATAGTTTTCAAGTCATATTTCTTGTTTTCTTAGAAAATCGTGAACATGGATTGCTATAATATTATGGTTCATTCAAGTATCTATCTATCCATGAATCGGATGATTTTCGGGCTCGGTGTTCTTTGTAGGCGACGGAGAAAATATAACTATATATACATATTTGCAGGTGCTTAAGTTTGCTCTCTCCATCCCACTAAATACAAATTTAATCTCTCCTCAGCAGCGCGATACTACAATGTTATTTATCTTGGCTCTCCCTATTCCATTCCGTATCCCTCTCCATCATTACTCATTCCTATCCACAATGGTCGCACGAATCCAAACCGGTTTCACTCCGTAGACGAATATCACCAACCCAACCTACTATAAGGAGACACTGAACGAAGCTTTCTGACCAATACTGGAGGGTTGGAGAGAAAAACAAAAGAAAGAGATATATAGAACGAGAGAGAGAATCCTCTCATCCTATTTTTGCGCCATTTATTCTTTGGATCTATTTCGATCACATTCGCTTCTTCCACGGCTTCTGACTTCAAATCATGTAAACTCTCTCTCCCATCTCCGTCTTCTTTCCTCGTTTAAATCTCTCCCTCGCTAATATTTTTCTTCTATCGCCGGGGAAGGCATTTTAGCGCTCGATAAAAAATATATATACACACAATTTTTCGTGTGCTCCTACCCCGCCATTCTCACAGTCGTGTTCTTCGCTGAGTAGATATGTATTTATGCATTGTTTGGGAGATGTGTCCTCTCCCTCTTTTATTTCTACTATCATGAAATCTGTCTCCTTACATATTCCCTCCTGAGAGAAAGGATAAAGGATGCAGGTCGGCAAGATGAGGAGAGGAGAAAAATAAGAAACAGGAGAGAATGAAGGACAGGAAAATGAGATGATGGGAGGAGAGAGAGGAATAAAGGGAGGGATAGAGTGGCAGAGGGGGAGGAGATAGGGAGATGAGAGAGAGGAGAGAGATGGAGGAGCGAGGGAGGGGTGATGAAGAGAGGGAGCGGAGAGGGACAGAGAAGAGAAAGGAAAAGAGAAGAGAGAGATGGAGGGATATGAAAGCGAGGGGAGAAAGGGGGCAATAGGAGATAGAGAAATGAGATAAGATAGAGAGACAGGGAGAGGAGATGGGAATAAGACGACGGGAGTGGAGTGAGAGACTCAGAGGTCTATTTTTCAAGCCCGCGGTTTTCTTAACGCGGAATATGTCTCCAGGGCGCCGCATCCCACCGTTCCACTTCACCTCGGCAATATTTCCCGTCTTCTCACTTCATCTGTTTCCTCTCTTCAATCTGCATCCTGTCCGCCCCATCCTTTCCTCTCCCGCCCCCTCTTCCTTCCTCAACCCCTCCTTCCCCTCCCTCCCTATATCCTGCACCCGAAAGCTGTCTCCGAGGTCGTCCCCTCCCCCACCCCTTTTTCCTCCATCAGCGGCAGCAGCAGGCGTTCCAGGCATCGCTCCATCACGCAGGAGTCCCTCCCAGACAATTGCTTCTTTCTTTTTTTTATCCATTTATCTTTGCTCCTCCCTCCTCCTTTTCGCTCCGACCGTCCGTGTCCTTCCTTTGCTCCCCCCAGACCACCCTCATCCTCATTTAACCTCCGCTTGTCAAGAGTTGAGGATCCTTCTCTCCTCCTCTCACCCGCATAACCCAATTCACACCCACTCCACTCCTCCATTTTCCACGTTGGATAAAGTGATATAAAAATAAACGGATCGAGAATGTCCAAATGTATTTCTTTTTCTCGCTCCTCCGCCTATATCCGCATTCTCTGCCTTGTCTCGCTTTCTCTTCATCATTATCCCTACCTCCTTACTTTTATCTCTAAATTTTCCGTCCAATCTTTTCTTATTTTCCGTTCCTTCTCTCGGTCAATAATCATCATTATCGTCACAATCTACAGCTGTCTTTTTTTCTTTGCCATTCCTCTTTCTCATCTTAAAAGTCTCGCTCTAACCTCTTTTTGACCATTTTGAAGGAGCTTAATCGTATTCATGAGCACAATGCAAACACGGTGATCCATCGGTCGGATAAGCACCCTAGTTATTCATGTATGATACTTTGTGCCCTATGAAGAGGTCTAAATGTTTTCTAGAAACAAATAACCTAGTGGATGGTCTATATTGGCAACTAAAGACCTCTTAACAGGTCTTTCTCTCTGCGGTTCTCACTGTCTCTTTCTCTCAAAATCGTATAGCTCGGAATCTGTATTCATCCTTCGTAGAGTTTCATTGATATACCTCTGCGAGAATATTTATGGGTACGATTACATTTTTAAGCAAATTCTTATTGTTTTTGACAAAAATAATTTGTACATGTTTAGCTTAAATCGCATTTGGGTCAATTCATTTTTGGTTCGTTAGATTTCACTAAAATATCTTTGCGAAGCCTTTAGGGTTTTGAAAGAATTATAGCCTCAGCGCTTAAATTTTAAGGTGATGCAAAATGAATAGAAACAAAAGTGCGGTAGTGTATTTGATTTATATAATGACATTAGAAATTCTTCGTTCGACCAAAGGGTTTTTTACGAATACAGTGTTGTAATGTTTTCGGCATGGCTAAAAGCGGTATAGAATTAGATGTAACACGATTTCAATAAATCTAAATCTAAAGATGATTTTTCATTTATTATTACATTAAAATATTAGAAAATGTAAAATTCAGAGTACCCTGCTCACAATTTCATTCCTTCTCAAAATCATTGTGCACCAACTTGTCCCTTCACGCGCCGATTCTAACCAATTAAACGCTGCCTCATGCTAAAGAAGCAAACCATTAACGATTCCGCATCTCCGTAATATTTTGCATACCGGAGATCTCGTTGAATAATCCATGAATTCTCATGGTTCGCGGCAGTCATTTTTTTGTTCCCTCTTCACTTTCACTCGTTCTATCACTCTTTATCCTCACGGCCCCTCTCCTCGCCTCCTCCACCCACCCGATCTCTTTCGCCCGCCTAACTTCGTTCAAAGCTTCGCCTCGTCGCATGATGGCGCCTTCTTTACCCTCAATTCCCTTTCCTCAATCTTTATTTCATCCCTTGTTTCTATTACGTGTAGTTTTTTGTTGCGGTTTGCTTTTCGCTCTTGCAGCACAATCGCATTTTACATAGAGTAATGCGTGGGCAAAATTTTTTTATACGGTCAGTAGCCTGAAAATGGAGCAGACGTCAGAGCGATAATTGCCCTTTGCCGAGGGTTAAAAACATCGCGGCGATGTACTCCAGTCGTACTTTTGCAACGGAAGTGGCGCATCACAAGAACTATTGCTTCCTTTTTTATTAACGAAACTTGATCTCGTTTCGCGTGAATACCGGGGCAAGTAAGATATACGGCAATTAAAGCGGAATTTCTCTGCGTGCGAAGAAAAATGCTAAAAATGGAGTTCACGTAATTCCCCTTATTGCTTGAACTCGAAATACAATGCCTACTTAAAAACGGAAAAAGGCCTTCATTAAAGAAATTACTCGCTAATGATTGACATGCATACAAAATATAATGAACTAGAGTTACGGTTGATATGCATTTGAAATTTTACATTAGATCATCAAATAGGTTGTTTGATGGATCCATTTCCCTACGCCTGAAACCCTGACTCGAGTTTTATCTGCTTTATCCAATGCTGGTTTTCAATTTTCCCAAAAAGTTTGGATACTCAAAAGCGCTCCAGTGATGAATGACTCATAAATCATTTTTGAGTACTTATGAAAGACAGGTATAATCTTTCATAAACATAAAGCTTGCCGCTCTTCTACAGACTTTCACATTTAATTTGATTTAAATAATTTTTTCACCCCGAAGCATTCTAGATATAAATATTCTGCCTCATTCTATTTCCATCAGGATACTTTATCACTCCTCTGGGAATAAAATACTATCGAAATCATAAACTTCGGACAATTCCCTCGAAATATTAGGGAAACGTATAGAAAAAGCCCTAGCGTAAAACTCGGAAGACATCCGAACCTTTCCGAGAAGTACCGGCCTCTTTCGTTAGATTGCCTTATTTCCCCTTAGACCCCTTTCGCAACGCTTCCCCAAATTCGAGAAAAACACCATCCCATTGTATGTTATTGTGAACTTGATATCTTATTACGGGAGAAAAACATACCCGAATATAACTCCGCCCTCTCCCTTCGACCAATTCCCCTCTCTCTACTCCCCCTTCCTATTCCTTTTACTCCTTCCGAGTGAAAATTCCGAATGTGTAGTCGTCCACGGCAGTCCCATCTGCGCCGATAACAAACTCATCCTCTTCGGGAAACCCCATCTCCTCTTCCCCTACCTCCGAACCTCATCAGGACACCTCCGCACCCCCTCCCATCCCTTCTACTCCGCCTACGCATTGTCGTCCCGTTCTTCCACTTACACCTCTTCGCCCTTCAGATCGTCAACCTCCTCCTATACTCCCTTCTCCCCACCTCTTCCTCATCCCATTCCCTTTCCCATCCGTTCCATTTTCCTCGCGAAACGGATTCCCCTTTTTCGTACCGTATCTCGTATCTGCCATCCCATCATCCGCTGGAGATTTTTTTTCTCCCACAACCCTCTCGTTTTCTCTCCTGACTCCTCCGATGACCGTGTCCTCAGACATCTTCTCACGTTCCTCAACCTAGTCCGAATACTTTCTTTCTCCCTCTCTCTACTTCTCTCTCTCTCCCTCCCTCTCTCTCTCTCACTCCCTCTCTCTCTCACTCCCTCTATCACTCCATGTCCGATATACCATTTAAAATCGATTTTCGCACCCTTATAAATTTACCGACATGAGGGGTTTATCGGTCGTTGTTGTGGCAAAAAATCGTTTTCAAATTTTGAAATCGGAATAGGAGTCTAAATCACCGATTTGTGGATCCGAATTGCTGCCACACTTTCTACTGGTGCAATGATCGATGCTTAAGGATTTTCCGATTCCTCGCACACATACTTCTCGTTTCCACTTGCAGCCATTTATTTAATGGCGATTGAGATGCCTCGTGTGGATTTTATGAGGCGGGATACGAAAAATGATTCGAATTCCTCACTTGAGTCTTTTTTTTGGACGTACTGGATAAAAATTCCAGAGCGTTTTTATCCACATCGAAGAAATTATACTTTCGATCGGTAAAAATTAGTTATCAAATCACTCATATGTTATTAGGATAAACTACTGATGCATGGCACAGCAATAGATTTGAAATAAAAAGATTTACTTTTAAAAAGGTATATGGGTTCCTGAAACTTTTTACCATTATCTTGATTAAATTTAGTGGAAGAGAATTTTCGTTGTAAAGAGCAATTGAGGAAACTGCCCTTAGAATTTCTTAAAAAGCAGAAGAGAGCTTTAATTTATTTTCAAAAAAATAATTAGATTTGTCATAAAACCACAAAAATTGTTTTAATAATAATAGTAGATATTCTTCGTCTAAGGTATTTATCTTCCAAACGATTATATTTTACCTCGTTATCCTTTTCAATCAATCCTTTACTTTTATAAATATAACTCATCGATTAGCGACTCTAAAACGGACGTACGCAAAGAGAAACATATTACTAATAAAATGAATTCGAAAGGAGAATTTTTATTATGACCCTTTCCAAGAAAATCATAGAAATAATTTTTAACAACGGTTCGAAATCTACTAAATATCACAGCCAAGGTATCTCCTTTACCCTTTACGTAGAATGTCTTTTTTGCCTTCTGTGTGTGTGTATTTGAGCGTTATACTCGTCCTCCTTTCGTAAGCTCGCATCAATCCCTCTGGACATTTTGCGTCTTTAAAGCTCCCGTTGAACTCTCCCCACCCACCCACTCACCAGGATCTGTCTTATTACCCGCAATCCCACTCATACCCTTTCCTTCTTACTCCGTTTCCTCCTTCTCCTATTACTTCCAGTTTCCCCGAACTTTCTTTTTTTACTCTAAGCTTTTTTATTTATCGCTCTAGAACTTCTGTCTCCTTGTCCCTCCCTATCTACTCTCTCTCTCTTTCGCTTTATCTCCTTTTTCTCTCTCTTTTTGCCCTCTCTCTCTCTCTCCTCCCAAATTGGTGCACATTTCCTGCTACGCCCTGCTCTTTCTTTACTCCCTCTCTCTTCCTTTCCCTCTCTCCCTCAAACTCCTTCTCCTCACTCACTTTCCCTTACACTCCTCTTCGACTCGAGTCTTCCTTTGAATCACTCCATCTTTTGTTCAGCTTCCTCCTCCAAGACCTTCAAAGGACTTCTCTAGCTTTGTGCCTCTTATTTTACTCTCTCTCTATCTCGCTCGCACGCACAACCCTTTTAAATTTAGACACATATTAATACATTTCTTTTTGGTCTCTCGTTCTTTCTATCTCTCTCTCTCTCACTTTTTTGTAATTACTGGTATTTTTATATCCCATTGGCGCCTTTCCTATTCATTCTCCCTCTTCTGTTTTTTTCCAATTAGTTAATGTGAGCCAACAGAGTTTCACCCCTCCCCCCACTCCTTTCGTCTCCTTTTGAGCAACACCATCTGTATTACATCATTTTCCTCACCAGATTCTTCATTTGCGTCGCTCATTCTTTTGGCGTGCTCCTTTTATTAATTCCGGCCGGTTTTACTTGCTTTCTGATTGTCGGCGTAGTTAATTCGCCTTTCACTATTTATTAAAGCGTTTTCGATTCACTTCACCCCCGGATTTGAACGGCATGATTGGATGAAATAGTAATTCAATATTGGTACCTCAAAAATTATTCTGTAATTACTATTCTTAATAAAATATTTATACGTATTTATAACTACCTATTGCAGCTTATTCCATTCCGTTTCATTTATCAATTTATTTATATTTCGGCATGTTATCATGCGCCAGAAAAATTAGAGAAAAATAAGTGCTCGGGATAGTTATTTTTAAAACTTTGATTTGTGATTATAAATGATGTTTTTTGGGAGATACTTTTAATTATATATTTAATTCTCCATGGACTATCCATAAACTCCCTGGACCTTCCCAATGGACCACGAATTAAGAACCGGTGATCTAAGCAGACGAACGGTGCATGGCACAGAATCTTAAGGTATAGACTTAAAAAGGCCCTTGATATAATAAGCTCGGTTTTGCTTATATGAAAATTCCATTTAGTTTTGAGCATCAATGTGGATGTTTAAACTAATGCGAAGTAATGACGACATTTCCAACGTTTATTAGCATAAATTTCGAATAGAGGTGCAGTCAAATGTTTGCTTAATTGCGTGAGTCACACGTGAACGTACTTACCTTGTAAAAGATATTTAATTTTGACCATGCTACAATACAGTATTGCAGGGATTATATTCCATTTTCAAATGTAGTAGCAGGATTCCAAAATGTAAAATAAAGGAAGAAAAAATATAGTCCATAAAGAAAGAAAATCGAGGATACCTAGATGTCACGAATTTTATCACAGATTGCAAAAATACATGGAATTTTGAGAACGTAAGCCTTCATAATACCGAAATGTTTCATCAATCACCAAGAAATTGTTATTTTCTCTCCAAACAAGATATTTCCGGATTCGATACCCTACCCTCTTTGAATTTATTCTTCCGCTCCCATAATACTATCCGCTTTCCTTCGAATTAAATAATTCATGCGTATATATAAAAGCGATCCATCACGCCGAGATAATACCACTACTACGCGTCCCCTCCGTCCCCTTATCATTACAACTCCTAATTTTCAACCGCCTTGTCTCTAGTCGCACGTATATATATATCTCTAATAATCCAGAAATTACTCCCAAAAACCTTTGTCATTTAATAGTTTTTGTTCTTTCCCTTCTTTCTCCTTTACGCTCTCATTTATAATCCAACCATCATATAATCATCCATCATTCTCTCTCTCTCTCTTCCTCCCCATCTATCTCCTCCCACCCTATTTCTCACTCTCGCCCTTCCACCTATCCCCATGACCCCAGAGCGTATTTTCCATCCATGTTGCCTTTTTTCCCTTGGCCCACGCAAAATCCCCCTTTTCCCTTTATCCTCCTCTCGGCACGATTTCCTATCCGAGTTTTTCCATCCCTTTTTCCCTCTCTCGACCCCCCTGAGCCTCCGCCTCCTCCCACCCTCTCCTCCCCCCATGAGCGCCCGTCCGAAAAACCATACCTCACCCCGACCCGGCGCCATGTCTCACGACGTTCCTTCCCCCTCCATTCACTGTCCTCCTTTCGTACTTAAACCCTTTTTCTTTCGCCTTCCTCTAAAACCCCTGCCTTTCTCTTTGGGACGTCGGAAATAGGAAGGGCTTGTAGGGAGTGGGGGGAGGAGACGTGCAGTAGGAAAGATCGGGGCTGAGGTCTAAAGAAGGAAGCGGGGAGAGGGTAAGAGTGGTGTGTCCGTGCGTGCGTGTGTAAGTGTGTGTGCCTTAGATATAAGAGAAGAGTGGCAAGAGAAATTGGTGGCTAGGGGTCTCGACAGTGAGTGAGTGAGAGAATCGCGTGTTCCGTGACGTCACGACATTTCGCCTCTTCCTCTCTTGCACGCCCCTCCCATCTTTCTCTCCCCCGCGCTCTCCTTTTCTCTCTCTCTCCCGTTTTGGTAGGTCTTCTCCCTCCCAACTCCTTCCATCCTGCTCCCTTATCTCCCGTCCCTTGAGCCGCACTCCTCCCTGCTGCCACACCCTTTAGCTCCTCCGTCCCTCCTCCAGATCTGACCCGCAATTCCGTGACCTGCTATCAAAATCTCCGTTCACCTACGCCCGCGGTCACCGAGTCATTGCCTCGAACGAAACATCTCCCTCCATCCCCCGCCTGTCTCTTGCTATCATCGTCTGAGTTACAGCTTCTATGATGCAATTTACGCTTCTCTTCGCTTCGTATATAGAGATCGCTCCATGCACCTTTGCCCTTGCCTTATCAATACGATGTATGTATGTGTATACGTGTGCATATATACATGTGTATGTGTTCGTATATATATATATATATATATATATATATATATATATATATATATATATATATATATATATATATTAACTTAAGGAAAAGAAAAGGTAGTGATGAGGGTGGCAACAAGGTGATGAGGGAAGCCCAGCGGACACTTACCAAGTTGAGGACCAAGTTGGCAGGCTGCTGGGGGCATCGAAGAGACAGAAATCACGCACACAAAAAAAAAAATATATATATATCTTTACTGATAGAATAGAATCTCGTTTTTGTATCTCCCTCTGTATCTCCGTATTTTATATGGAAGTTACGTTTACGAGAAGCAATGCAGCATAATCTTCATTCACATTTTAAAATTACTTAGAATCGTCGCTCAAATAAGGTACTTGATTCAAATAAAGTCTTCAAGATTTAAAATTAATTTTCCTACCGTCGAACCGGACCATATATTATATTTGTTCTGAATAGGAAAATTTCACCTTTCTTGGGTTAAAAATCCTCCACCGTCAAGGGCTGCCGCATTGTTGCTACTTGGACAAATTTAACACATCGCTTAGAGCACGTATTTCAAACTGGTGGCCCGACAGCTAATTTTTGTCTCGAGTGAATTCTGTGGGATTTTATATAGGTGCTTTATTTTAACCAGGGCATCGAACCGAAATATTTTTCGCTTCGGTTTTCGTTCCGGTTCACACGAAACAAAAAATTTCGGTTCGGTTCCGGTTTCGCTCCAGCAACCACCATTGAACCGGTTCGAACCGGTTTTTTTCGCTCCGACTGAATCTTCTGCGGAAATTTTCAAGAGAATTCCAAAATAATCTTTATTAATTAATGTTATTTTTTTAAAACTAAATACATCTTCACTATCGAAAGTGAAGAAGACAAAGATAGATATAGGCACGTAACATCGCGGAAGCGCCTCCTCTCACCATGCAATGAACAGTAAAACCTTGCATGAACCCCTTCTTACATTTTTCCTTATTCAATTTGTAAACGGCTACATTTATACGACCCCGTCTAATACTGTTATATAGGAATTTAAATTAATTTTTTACATTTTAGCTCGTATAAAAGCTATTAAAATTGTTATTTATTTTATAGTATTTAATTTGATGAAAAACCGTTGTTATTCCTTCATAAGTTAATATTTATTGTATTTTATAATTCGATTATTCCATATTTCAATATAAGCAGATACTCTCATTATAATAATGAATTTACTCCAACAATATTCATGCACGTATTTGAACAGGTACAATAATTTAGATGTTAATATTACAAATAAGTGTCATATAATACATAATTACATATATTTTCTTAAGACGACAAATATGTACACAGTAACATTTAACAGGAGTATGAATACCTCAAAAACACGACTGCTGAGCGATCCCTCCTGGAATAGTTTTAGAGAGAGACTACCAGAATATAATGGTTCAATGCATATGGAAAAGGAATGACAGTTTATGGGGACGATAACCTCTAACTTTAAGCAAAATACAAGGTAAGAATCGTGAAACGTTTTTACCCGGAACACTCCACGTGGTGGGCTCAGGGGGAAGGCACCAAGACAATTAGCAGCTGTCTTCAAAGTACCACTAAGTTCCTTTCCACTAGTTTCGTTTAACAGGGCTCTGGGAAACCTCAGCAGGACATATCCTTGACCCTCTCTCTATGTATTGAGATGCCCACCATTGAACCGACAGTTATCATCACAAAGATGCATCTCTCCAAAAGAGCATGTATTCTCAAGAAAACCGTTAGCCCTTGCCTTATTTGGTGTTGAAAAGTGAGGATTTCAAAAAATACTCATATTAAAGCAAAACGAAAAACCCTTCCTTCGCGCCCACTGTTTATACGAACCGAAAAAATGGAACGAAATAAATAACGGTTTTCAGTTTCGGTTCGTGTTCAGTAAAATATTTTTTTTCGGTTCGGGTTTGGTTTCACTCCAGCTAAAATAAAGGTTTTTTTTCGGTTTCGGTTTTCGGTTCCGGTTCGATGCCCTGATTTTAACGAAAAGAAGACGATATCTTCTCATAGTTACAGAATTACAATATATCGCATTTTTTAAAATTATTGTTTTTAGTCTGGTTTCCAAAGAAAACAGCCTTATGAAATGGTCGTGTCTGTATATGTGTGTTCCCCACTAACAACTTTTGCATCAATGAACCGATTTTCATGAAACTTGGTATGAGGCTCGTGCTGCCAGGGCCCACCTCCGCGCTATATTCAATTAGGCAAAGATTGAAGTCCTGGGTTTGATTCCAGGAACATTTTTTCCCTATTTGTTTTTTATAGGAAGTCTCAAATCCATCGTATTCTGTTGAATTTCTACTAAAACATAGCGGTTATGCGTTTTAAATCGTATTTTATCGGATTGTTGCAACTGAGACGACTATTACCGAAATCTGATTGAGCATAGAGTGAAAAAATGGATTATAATTATTTTCCACTCGACTACCCTTCAGCAATGGACAGTTGATTTATACATATTATCGTATAAACAGTGAAATTTATTAAATTAATTTATTTTAAAAAAATACATGCAAAATATGTCAGACAGATTTTGACGTTGCTATAATTATTTTCAACATGATAAACTATGAATTACAAATGGTATTTATGGTATGAGAATTACTTGGAATGACTAAGACATATTGAAACATTTCCTGTCAATATAAGTAATCAATTCGGGACGTCAGTCAACTTTGGGAAAACAGGCTGCGTTAGTCCTGCTTTGGACTTCTTGTTAATTGCAAAATTGGCGTCCAATCTTCTATATATAGTGTATCGTTCCGGCTCTGGCTCTCATTAAACAACTGTGGCCCTTCTCAAACACCCATCGCTTGAATGCGGCCCGGATGCCTCATCGAGTTAGAGTTAGTGGTTCGCCACCTTTAAATCCCCTGGTGCTGTCTCCCTACCGTCCAATATTAGAACTACATTCATGCGATAATAATTACGAGAATTTAGTAGTAGTAGTAGTAGTAATTGATTTTTAATTGCGTCAATTGCTATGGTCATTTTGCACTGACATCAACTGGACACACACACAGAAGGGAGGAGGGAAACCCGGTGCCGACATTAGCTTACTCTTTGTGAAAAGGACCAAGGGGGCCCACTGATTTACGTCCCTTCCAAAGGACGAAATGCTCACTTTGCGCTATCTCCTCAAACCACACAAACAGGGAGCCGAGTGACCTCGGAAAGAAGCCTACTTCCGCAGGATTCGTGCCCGCTGCCCTTTCGAGCAGCAGGCGTATAGCAGACAGCGTCCTAGCCATTACACCACTGGCATCCCCACGAGAATATAATTTAAATAACAAATAAAATATTCCTTCCCGTCATATGGACGGGCTTTTGCACAAGTGTAAATATGTTTTCAATCCCATCTCTCTTCTTATATCTCGTACATTCCTAAACCATTTTCCGGTTTCTCGCATCTTATCGTCCCGCCATCTCTTATCCTTTCCCATCGCGATCTCTTATCCATCCCCTTAATCCTACGTTCTCATCAGGGATCCGACCCTGCCGCTCTCTCTCTATCCAACCCCTGCCATCCTTCACCCTTCCTCACAACCCATTTTCTTTCCCCTTCCCTAAAACCTACCCATTCCTACATCACGTCTTCTCTTTCCTTATCTCTACGCCATGCTACGTTCATCGCATTCAATATACATCTTCCATCTCGCTCCCGAGCCGCTTGTAATTTCTCCCTCTTTCGTACGAACTCTCTCCCTCTCTCTCTATGTTCATTTTCTTCACAAACGCTAAACGCTCATTCAAACACTGCATCTCCGTGGTGCCGTCAATTCGGAAAGGTTTCTCAAAATAACGCTCAGTGCGGTTCGTAAAAACTTTGCTTTAATTAGTGGACTGTGTATGCGTGTGTGTGCGCGCACTCACGAGCTGGATAGAGAGAGAAGCGTGTGCGTTTGAGGGCGAGTGTGCGTTTGATGGAAGTCTAGCTTAAACGTTTGAGGGGGAAGGGTGTTGGTAAGTGCGTTGCGGCTAAGAGAAGGCCTTACCGGAAGACTGTCAAGCCAGATGGGAAGGTAAGTTTACGTGGGAGGGTGGAGAGAGGGAGGAGGGACGGGGGGCGGAGGAGAGAGGGATTGGATGAAAGGAGAGAGGGCGGGGACTGGCTGAGCGTTCCGCGTAGGATCGCTCCGTTTGTCTGACTCTAAGCTGATTTTGTTCTCCGGAGGGGAGCGGCGGGTGTGTGTGTGTGTGCTTATGTATATCTTGGGGAAAGGATTACGTGTTCCCGCGCGTCTGTGTATGCCTGTGTGTCTGTATCATTTAGATATTTGGTTTAGCATCCCGCGCCGCGACTGATTGGTGAGCTGGCTCTTCCGTTGTGAGGGAGTGAATAAAAAAAAAGTTTCTCAGTTGGATTTAAAAGCTCATGCGTCTTCTTATACTTTCTTTTGTGATATTATGGCGTTTACCATCGTAACGGTCCATATTTTTATACCGGTCATTCGGTTTGAAATTGTAGAGGTCGATCATTATTTGAAGATTTTTCTTTTGGATTTTTAAGTTCCAAATATTTTCCATAAAACCACGATCTAACGTGAGAACGACTATAACTACAGTAATACGGCAAAAGTCAATTTGGCGTTGAGCAATTTATCTTCCGTTGAATACGATAATTTGAAATATTTACTGGTGATATCTAAATTTATTCTAACACTCAACGTTCTGCGTTTATAATGTTATTTTATATTTATCAATGCCTTTAAAGACTTAATTTAAATTTAAAAACAAGAAAGAAATTTAAATGATGTTAAAAATTGCCCATGTTTTACACATTTGGTTGGGATTGAATAATTCCCATGAACCTTTGGCTTATTAATTTTTCCACCGCTCTCTGCTCTTCTGAAGTAGCTGTCTATTTTCTGTAAATCTTAAGTTCTTCACAGGATAACGAAACAAGAAACTGCTGCTTTTATTTATCATTGCAATTAAACTTAGAAAACGAACAAAATACACCATACTGGAGAATACTTACGTTAAAGGAAAGCCACCGAATTTCCCAAACGAGCGCAGTATTCCCAGGGTTAAGGACAACTGTCAAAATATGCAACGAGTCAGGTTTATAGCTCCTGGAGTAGACTGAAGTGTGACAATCTGAAATCTGAGCCAGGAAATCCAACAGATGAGGAATTTCTTGAACGCGCGGAGAATTTCGTATATCTTGGAGAATACGCCTTGCTTCTTTGAAAATACGTGCACTTCATACGTTGATTATTAGTCGACAAAATTATAAAATCTAAGGAATTGCCACAAATACATTTCCAATAAACCCTGAAGAATTTCGCTTTTAATGATATGGAGTCAGCCGGAAACGCACTATAAATTCTGCTTCATCTATCTTTATTCTATATTCTATCTATATATTAAACGCCGACATGCGAGCGTTGTCCGCAGAACTCCTCCTAGGGTTCTAAACGGATCGGGTCGGTTCAAGTGACATTCGACACCTATTTACGGTGCGGATTGCACAATTAAGTAAAATTTGTGAAAAAATGTACACGAGGTCTGGCCAAAAACCGTGTCCAATTACGTCACGTGACCAGCGCTACCGCGCGTCAGCACTACTGTCGCCGAGTTGGCGGGCCGGCCGCCTTAGTGCAACGCACCTATTGACTGTTACACGCTTGCCAAACCGAATATATAAAAAATGTATAGAGTGAAGGATTGGGCGATATGTTATGGGAGTTAGGTAGAATAATGGAGGACTTGAGGAGCATTTGTAATTTCGTTTTGTTTTTCGATTTGTTTACATAGCAACCTAAGCTTTGGTTTGAAGACACAATCAGTTAACATATAGGATTTAGCAAAAATATGTGCATTGTACTTGAATTCTAAGAAAATGAGTTTTAATTTCTTTTGCCATGCTAACCCGTCAATTCGACGATCATTTCCACAATAGGTATTAAAAGACTAGCAAGGAGAAGGAGGACAGAGGGATGGTGAATGGGAGGAAGGAAGAGAGAGAGAGAGAAAGAAAGAATGGAAGGAAGGGGGAGAGAATGGAAGGAAGGGAGAGAGAATAGGGGGAAGAGAGAGAGAGAGAATGGGAGAATGGAAGGGAGAGAGAATAGAAGGAAGCGAGAGAGAATAGAAGGAAGAGAGAGAATGGGAGGATAGAAGGGAGAGAATAGAAGAAAGGGAGAGAGAATAGAAGGAAGAAAGAGAATGGAAAGATGAAGGGAGAGAGAAAAGGAAGAAGCGAGAGATATTGGGAGGAAGGAATGGGGAGAGAATGCGACGAAGGGAGAGAGAATGGGATAGGTGGATAGATAGATAAATGTCTTTATTCGGGCAAAATTTAGACCATAAGAGAGAGAGGGAGAGATAATTGGAGGAAGGGAGAAAAAATGGGAGGAAGGAGGAGAGATTAGGAGGAAGGGAGAGAATAGATGGAAGGTAGAGAGAATAGAAGGAAGAGAGAGAGCATGGCAGCATGGAATGGAGAGAGAATAGAAAGAAGCGAGAGGGAATGGGAGGAAGGAATGGGGAGAGAAGTCGATGAAGGGAGAGAGAGAGGGAGAGAGAACGGGATAGATAGATAGATGTCTTTATTCGGGCGAAATTTAGGCCATAAGAGAGAGGAAGAGAGAATTGGAGAAAGGAATAGAGATAGGGAAATACAATAGGAGGAAGGGAGAAAGAGTTGGAGGAAGAAAGAGATAGAGAATGGAAGGGAGGGAGAGGGAGGGAGAATGGAAGAAGGAAGAGAGAGAGAATGGGGGAAGGTAGAGAGAATGGGAGGAAAGGAGAGAGAGAATGGGAGAAAGGAAGAGAGAGGGGGAGAGAATCGGAGGATGGGAGAGAGAATGGGAGGAAGAAAGAGAGAGAGAGTTTGTGAGAAAGAGAGAGAGAATGGGAGGAGAGGGAGAAAGAATGGGAAGAAGGAAGAGAGGGAGAGAGAATAGGAGGGAGACATAATGGGAGTAAGGAATAGAAAGAGGGAGAAAAAATGTCAGGAATAAAGAGAGAGAGAGAAAATGGCAGGAAGGAAGAGAGAATGGGAGGAAGTAAGAGAGGGCGAGAGAATGGGAGGAAGGGACAGACAGAAAAACGACTTTATTTAGGGAGAGGGAAAGTGAATGTTAGAAAGGGAGAGAGAGGGAGAAAACAAGGAGAGGTGGAAAATGTATTTATATTTTGTAAGGCATTGTGACTAAATGATTTGTACCACTATTGACGTTTGACTATTCTTCTTCTCTTTGCTCTTCGTTTGTTATTGCTTTTATCATTTGTGCTCGGCTTCAGGGTTTTATCTTTTCTCTTATTTGGATTTTCCTCATTTTCCCACTCTCTCCCGATGTTTGATTCTTCTTTTCTGTTCGTTCTTCGTTTATTATAGTTTTTTTTGACGTTTTTCAAAATGTCCCGCATTAGTACTGCGGGCTCTCTACTAGAAAAATTAAACCCAGTTTTTTAGAGGTAAATAATAAACATCTATTCACAAGATTTTTGAGGAACTTTAATGAAGTGTTTCGTGTAATTAAACGTATTTTGTTCAAGCGAGAGTTTCCTCTTTTTATTTGATGCGGTACGATATTCAAAAAGGCTTCGCTTATGGAAGACGATGTTTGTAAGCGACTTCGCTTTTTTCTGATGTGTCGTGTAAAAAAAGAAAGCTTCTCGTTTGGCTGGAGCTCTGAATTACACGAAAACGTTTCCAGAAAAACCTGATTCGTTGCAAATGGAATATTTATGTGAAAAACCTAGAGCTTAATGAATGATTCAAAAGAGAATTTCAGATCTCTTCCCTCTGTCACCCCTTTCTTTTCTGAGCTCAGAAAATCGCGTGGCACGACTCCTTCAATTTCGAAAAAAAAGAGCGTCCACTCGCGCACAACCCTCAGCATGCTGAGCGAGGCTGCGAGAAACAAAAGAGTACCTGCGCGGCGAACTGCCGTTTGAACTTCCTTTAGAAAAATCAATCATTCCGAAAAAATGGAAAGAGAAGGAAGTAGATGCTCGTATAGAATGGAAGGCCTCCCCCCGCTCCATGATTGTGAACTTTATCCTATCCGTTAATTTTCTCATCGTAAGCCCGCCTGCATTTTCGTTCACCACTGTTGGAGGATGATTCAACGAAATATCGCATCACGTGACAGAGGTCGGAGAAGGCGATCGCGGGTATTTTCGCGAGATAGATATGAGGAAGCCTTGAGAAGCTAATGAGATGTTGGTAGAAAATAGACAATTAAAGAGGATATTGCGAAATAAATGAATCTGAAAAGATGAAAAAGAGAGAGAACACAGAAAGGTGCTAATGAAGGACTACGAAATAAGAAATGTTCAAAATAAGATAAGCGACAATTTATTCGAGTATGTATATATACGTGTGTTTACTAAATTGTTTCTCAGCGAGAGAAAAACGTGATGAAGATGGAGAAGATAACAAACAAAGCTGGGAAAATAAAGAGAAACGGCCGAGAAGAGGTGAAGAAGAATGAAACGGATAAATGAAAGTGAGAAAACAAAAATTATTCTTTGGAAGGATACGGAGTAATAGAAGCAACGATAAAAAGGTTACAATTGGCCCTCCTTTAATATGAGTTCTTGCAACATGGATTATCTACAGCACGATTTATTTTCTCATACCAAAAATTCAAACAACGCGGATTATGATTCTGATTAACAGGGTTTTGACGGAATTAGGATGCTAGATTGCAGAGCAAGGAAGAGACGAGGGCCAAAGTGCTCTGTATATCAGCTTAGATAACCGGTAAAAACACTCTATTTGTGCATAGTATATGAGAACCAAAGAGAGGTTAGGGAATTCTGGGAGTGGAGGAGGACCCCTGAAAGGGTATGGAATGCAACCCCATTTTTCAGGCTCACATGACACGAATTCAAATTACTCGGCATTTTAGAAGGTATCCTACGTGTCATAGGAGAGCCGGATGTATAGCTTAACGAAAGGAAACAGAACGAAAAATAAAACAATTCCGATTGTTTAAAGATAGCAGTGTGCTACGTAACATCCAATGAGAATGAATGAATGGTGTATTAAATGGCAGAGATTAATATTTTTGCGCAGAAAATAAAAAATACAGTTTTGTATGCCAATTATAAATTATTTGCATTGGTTTATTTAGTTTAAATGCGTTTGAACATGCAAACAAAAACGATCTACAATATTTCAGCAAAACATATCATTTTTCCTGACTCTCGATTCGCCAGCATTTTTATTTCAATTGATACAAATCTTATTCTAGAATTTTCAATAAGATAATCTCAACATCAACTTAATATGGACGTCCAAAAATCATTAGAAAGGCTAGTGTGATCAATTTGTATACCAATGTATACTTTTTGAAGAAATATTGTGGTAAATGAATTAACCTATTTTCCATGGATTCGAGTGGTTATGTTTCTTGGATTTAAACCAAACAAAGAGACGACTTTTATCTTTGTAAGTTAAAGGATATTGAGCTTTGTAAATAATTAAACGATCCTTTTTAAATTTACGAAATAGACGGATAATAATAAGAAAATAAATACAAAAGAAATTAAGAAAAAGTGTCATGTTTTATCTAGTGTTTAAATTACTATTATACTAGGTTATTATGTTTCAATTATTGAGAACTTTACAAAATTACCTCGTGTTTTTCTCAGAAAATAGTTTTTTCATTTTAATAATAATTAAGCAAATATTATCTTAATTGCAGTTCAGGACATTTAGAAGCAGAACTTTGATACTAGACAGATTTGAGTTACAAACGAAGGACTGGGTCGTCCACTCGGCCAAAAGACTTTGTTTTATTACTAAATTAACTTAACTCATTTTTGAATAAGGGCAAAAAATGCTTCATAATTGGAAAGACGAGTTTAAATTTTTTACAAATTGGAATTTAATTAACGATCCTACAAAGGACAAGCGTTGGAGCTTGCTGAATACATTAGGGCATTTTTTACGCATTTGTAAATTTCATGAGAACAGATGCTCAAAGGAAAATCTTAATAAATGCAATGATACAAGTTGAATTTGTCAAATTTTAGCATAAAATGCCAGTAAAGGAGTAATATATTCTCCCACCAAGAAGAATGAATTAATTATGTAATATGATATCATATATTTCTGAAATGTGACAAATCGATTATAAGTTTAATAGGGCTAATGATGTCAAAAGGTTTTTATACGCTTAAAGCGAAATTTTATAAACTCATTTATTAATATGTTGCATCCGAGTTCATAAGAGTTTTATTAGTCATTCAGAAAGTTATAGTAGGAGAAACTAACGCTGATTTAAGTGTGAACTACTGCGAAAATTTCGATTCTGTATGGAATTTTTATTAAACGTAATAAAGCTGTTTTAATTGAGAATCTTTTCTAAGCCATGGTACCAGATGAAATATTTGATTGGCTGAAATGAAATGACACTTTCTCTAATAGGGAATATTTTACAAACATAAGATGAGATCGATAATACTCCTGTAACCGAATTACTGTAAAGTGATTCTGATTATGATGTGTTTCCTCCTAGATCAAAACTATCCCATAAACAGCGTCGTATCAAAATTGGAATTTTTTAAACACTCTTCAGAAGATTATTAGTACAGATAATTAGCTACCAACTCTGTAGGTAAGAGTTGCTTAGAGCAATACGGCTTTACCTAGTTTCAGCATCCGATCCACTTATGTTCTCATATACATTCATGTACATATGGGTATTAGTTTCTTCGTGCGTGTGCTCGCGTCTTTATAGCAATTCCAGTTCAAATATTATAATAACATGTTAAATAACGTTATCAAAAAAGATCTGAAAGAAACGGATGATGAATTTAAGCATTCACTTTTCCGAAACCTCGAGTAAACTAAAGACGCGAATAGGGAGATAAATTCGTTTGTGGGACATAGAGTCGCGAGAAACACCCTCTCAATTTGTAGAAAAGCATTCGAATTGAGGCACAAGCTTTGCGGAGACACGACGTGATTTGGTAGAAAACGGGCTGGGAAGGCTAATTCGTGCCTCCGACGTTCTCGCAGCTACCTTCTCCTTCCGTCCTATGTAATCCCTACTCTCTCTCTCTCTCTCTATATATATATATATCACTCAACCCTTGCTTCTCTCTCAAAAACCTCCCCCATTTTCCTCCCCTCGGTCCCACTTGCCCTCCCGTCGTCCTCTCTATAGATTTTTGATGAAAGATGAAGCCGACTTTGGACGTCGAAGGCACATTGCGAGTTGAGCGGCAGAATAGAAGAGCGAGAGCTTGGAGGGAGAGAGAGAGAAGAACGTTCGTGTAGTGTATAAAAAGACTTAGTTGGGAGAGGCGGAAGGACGAGCCGGGTCGAACGCCGTTGAGTTTGTTAGCTAGCGGGCAAGGGGGAAGAGAGGCGAGAGAGGAAAAGGAGAGCTGAGGAATAGATTGGCACGGAGCGAAGTGTTAGGGTTGAACAAAATGGAAGGGGAAGTGAAAGGGAAGTATGGATCGGAAAATGGAGAGAGAGAAGGACAGGTTGTTAAAGAGGATGGAAAATGTAAAGATTGGCGGGTATGTATGGCTGAGCGTTGTAAGCGGATAAGAAGGGACGGAAAGCGCCGAGGGGAAGTGGCTGGGAGAGAAGCGATGAAGAGTCGGTCAGAGAAGGGAGAGAGAGAGAGAGAGAAGCGGTAAAGAGGTTGAGAGGTGGTGAGAGAGGGGGAACGGGGAAGGGAGAGAGTGAAGTGATGGCGAAAGAGGGAGGGAGGGAAAGACAAGAAAGGAGAACGTGATGGTTGGGGATGGTGAAGAAGGAAGGGCCATAGTCTGGATGATAGGACGGGAGAATTGGGCGGGGAGGTAAAGCTAGGAGTAGACAGGTAGGTAAAGGGAAAGTACGTGAGAGGAATTTAGCAGGAGGGGTGTAGGAGGCTTGGGGAGGCTGGCGGTTTGTGTGTGCGAGTGGCAAGGATGAGAAGGGGGAGGAAGAGCAAGGGAAGGGAGGAGGAGGTAGGGCGGGCGGCGAAGAGAGACGGTGTGAGGAATGGTTTGCAGTTAAAGGTGGGTGGATTTTGGAATAAGGCCGGCAGAGCCGAAGGCGGTACGCGCAAAGAGATATTTTTTCGAAAGGTTTTTCGGGAGGGCGTTGAGGGAGGAGAAAAGGAGAAGGAAGGGGGAGGAGGAGGAGGCGTAGGCGAGGAGTGGCGATGGAAAAAGAGAAGGAGACGGTGGGAAGAACACATTGGAGGAGAAGGTGGAAGAAACGACCGTGAGTAACGAAACGCGTAAAACGATAATAAAATTAGACACTGATGAGCAGGCCCATTTTCTCTTTCTGCCTCCCTCTTCCTCCTCTTTTCCCTCCCTCTTCCTCCTTCTCTCCGTCTTTCACCCCTTAATGTTTTTCTCTCTCTCTCGCTAGAATTGCGTTTTGGACTTTTCGCGGCCGAGCGCTTGGAAAGTTTTTTTTTTACTCCAGAGAGAGAGAGAGAAAGAGATGGGGGAATTATCGGCGTCGTGGATGCGGAAGGCCTTAAAGCCTTTCAGTGGAATAATATGAGGGAGTGGAATCAATATGGATGACTTTTGAGAAATTGTGGGTCATGAAAAAAACATTCACCTAAAAATAAGTAAATTTTTCTATTTTGGAGAATAATGCAAGGAGTTGGCTTTGTAAATATTGCTTTCGGGGTACCTTCCGTGAATTTATCAGCATTTAAAATTAATTCGGGCAGACATAACGGAGTCATTTTGCGATCTGCTTTTGTCAAGGAAATGACTACAAAAGAGAAGAGATGTTCCATAAATTCGCCCGGGAATACGAGATGTGTATCCATTTTCAACGGCTGAAAGAGACCTTATATTAAAACGTCTATTTCTATCCTTTTGGATAACTCTGATATATCGAACGGAAAATGAACCTTTAAAGTCGCATAGAATAATGAATATCGAACACATATTCATGAATAATAAAGATAACTCCGATTAGCAGAAATCGAAGAAACTCAATGTTATTTTAAAGATAATTATGGTTATTTCAAAAGTTGTCGATAATTTCCTCTATAAAAATGATGAATTACAGTTTAGTGCATTTTTGAAATAACGTACTAATATTTCACAAGAAATCATAAATTGTTGTCCCTAACACAGGGGTCGGCAACCTTTTCACCTACGAGGGCGCAATTTATGTTACTGAGGACGTGAAGGTCGCATAAGCAAGATCAGTTGATATCTCTCTGTATCAGTGGTCGGCAACCTCTTTATCTATGAGGGCGCAACTTTAATTATTGGAGGCGTGAAGTGAAGTAACAATAGTATATGTGTACCAATATTTATTAAAATGATATTTTTGTATATATAAGAGGAAAACTATCAAAGAACTTATTATAAAAACATGAAAAATAAATCAATGTGAAACTTGGGACTGCATATCTTCAGCCAACTTGCTATAATTTGGCACATAACTCGAGATACCTGATCTTAGGCCGTTGTCTACATTGTAATCGGTGAGTCTCGATCGGTACTTGGATTTCAAGTGTTTTATGCTTGAATAAATGGACTCGCAAGTGTTAGTTGAAGCACAGTAAGAATATTTTTAGGGCACATTTCCTTAATAATGGATAGCAATTTTCGTCAACTAAATTACAAAAGTTTTCATCAATTTTATGTGACCTTAAAATAATATTCTGCATATTTATTATTTCCATTTCTAAGTCCTCGGTGTTGACGATATTAAAGTAAGTTCCAATATTAACAGACATATCATTGTCCATAAAATTGAACGGATTAGCAAAGAATGTTATTATGGGCTCTACTTCAGAAAACTGACGAAACCTAAAATTAAATTCCTTCAAGAGAGTTTCAATGAATTGTGAAAATGGTTCAGCGGTATCATTTTTATCAGTCAGACTCTCAATATTATATTTAAATTCAGAAAATGTGATAATGAATTTCTCTCTAGGTGAGACTTCCACAATTCCAATTTACATTTGAATGCGTCTACTGCACTTATCATTTTTGCAATGTGTTGATTTTTCTCTTGCATCTCCATATTCAGTTTGTTCAATTTTATAGTAATATCCACAAGAAATCCGAAATCCATCAACCATGCTTTGTCATCCAACTGTGCATAATATTCATTTCTTGACGTGAGAAATTCCTTTACCTCTTTTATGAGATGTATAAACCTCACAAGTATTTTGCCTCTGCTGAGCCATCTAACTTCGGTATGTAAAAGGAAATCATCGAATTCGACATCTTCAACTTGTAAAAGCAGTTTAAACAATCGGTGTTGCATTGGTACGGCTCTTATGGAATTTATTATTTTTGTTACTATTTTCATGACATGTTGAAAATGAAGAACTTTTGCGCAAAACATTTCTTGGTGTATAATGCAGTGATATGAAATAAATTTTGGAAATAGAGGGCCTTCTTTACATAGCGCAATAAATCCATTTTTACAACCTGTCATCGAAGGTGCACCATCTGTAGTAATTGCGGTCAACTTCATTAATTTATTGGACATATTTTTTAAAAGCTGAAAAAATGTCTTCAACTCTTGTTCCTCCCTTTAATGGAAGAATTTTAAGAAATTCATCCTTTTCTGAAAAATCATTAAACACCATCTTCACAGCCAAAGCCAATTGAGAAGTGTCTAGTATGTCTGTTGAATCATCCAGTTGCAACGAGAAGAAAATACATTTTTGTAAATCATTTGCCAACTTTTTCTCCATATTGGTTTCAATAACTTCAATTCTTCTTGTAATTGTTCTTGCTGATAACTGAATCGTGTTGATTGCTGAGGTAATTTCATTTTTATTTTTAAAATCTTCGAAAAGTGAGTCAGCAATTGCTAACATGGCTTCTTTTACAATCTCGCCATCTTCAAAAGGCTTTTTCCTCTTGGCCAACAAATGCGAAATTTTGAGTGATGCAATCGTTGCTCTTTTTGATTGCTGCACTGGTCTGGTAAAAATTCTCTGCTGTTTAGTTAAAATAGATTTCATATAAGAAATTTTCTTTTTCCTGATCTCAGAGTTTAACGGATAACTAGTATTAAAATTTCCGTGGACCGTATTAAAATGTCTTTCAACATTACTTTTCTTTGAAAGTGCGACACAAGCATTGCACAATAAACAAACACTTTACTTTCAAATCAATAAAACAGATTTGTTCTTCCCAATCAACATTGATTGATTGTCCTTTGCCTCTTGTTACTCATAATGAGGATGAAAGTTTCTACAAATGCATTAATAAACACAACACACTGAATATCGGGAAAATATCAGAAATATTGTGAACTGTTGGTCAATTTAAATTGATTTATGTCTAACCAATGAAGAGGGAAATGAGCTATCACTGGCTGATATTGTAAGAGGCAAAGAAAAATCTCCCAAACCTTGTAATTTGTATACTAAGCGAAGAACGGAATTCCGAAACCAACGACTCACAACAATTGCTCGAGACAAGTTATGCTACAAGACGGAGGACAGAACTCCGAAAACAACGACTCACAACAATAACTCGAGCCATGTTATGCTACAAGACGGAGGACAGAACTCCGAAACCAACGACTTTCAACAATAACTTGAGGCAAGTTATGCTACAAGACGGAGGACAGAACTCCGAAACCAACGACTTTTGACAAGAACTTGGGAGTTTCATGCGACATAGGGAAATAGTTTTCCCGTATCGAACGCCTACCTCCAAATTGCCTGCACCGGCTAACGGAGCTATAGTACACGATGGGGTGAGAACAAGGATCTCAGTTAGCCTTGCACCCGTAATAGCGATTGAAGGCGACAGGACACCTTCACCTATCATAAACTAGGGGCGGAGAATTCCCTATCTTTTCGTACAGTTCGCACGAGAACTTTTGTATGAATTGTCAGCACAGACACGGCAATCACACAAACACGATAGCGGCTTCTACTACTCTCTGTGAAGGATGTATTTATACTAGGGCAAGGTAGGGAGAAGGGAAAGGGACGTGGATAAACAAGAGAGTGGTAACGGAGGAGTCATTATGAAAAGAACTCTGTTAAAATTAACAATGTCTTTATCCAACAATGTATGTCCCCATTCTGTTCGCTTATAACTCCTGACCTTGACGATGTTATTTTGTAACAGACATACAATTCGGCTCGGTGTGATGTAAGATTAAGATGCTGGTTACAAAGTTTTATTCTTCATCTTGTTCCGCAACTTATTGGTCTTCTGAGAGTTTTCCGTAATGGTTTAATTTGAGTACTCTTTTTGGCTGGCGGGCGACACAAATGTCTTCCGGTCGCCGCGTTTGCGACCTCTGCCCTAACAAGTAATCTGCAGATTCTTGTAAAAATTTCCTCGATTTTATGCGTGCTTGACGACTCGAGCTTTCCAAGAAACTCTGTCGACTGGGTTGCATAAGATTAAGGATAAAACATTTCACGACTGACTCTTACAATTGTGTATTATTGGTTTTAAGTTATCCCTAATGCAGGGGTGGGCAAACTTTTTACTAGGTGGGCCTGCATTGGCAGTTGTGGGTGCTTAGGTGGGTCGCATTATTAGTTGAAAATACATTTTGCGGGTCACATTAGGGCTCACAGCGTAATTATTCATAATGAAACACACTAAGTACCATTCTGCAAAAAATTATTTTTACTCAACACCGGCTCCAACTTGATACGGCATTATCTATCAAGGTAAAACCGGTAGCGAGTAAAAATCATATCTTGCGAAAAAGTACTTAAGTGGGTTTTATTATGTATAATATCAAAAACTTCCATGAAATCACGCCTGACTGAGTTACTCACACCGGAAGTTATTAGAGAGAATTCGAAGGGTCCTATTAGTTAAAATCAATGATGAAAGCATTTTTAGCAGAATTGATTCACTATGCAAAGTTTTCCGGCCATAGTTTTAAACACAAAATGAGAAATTATCTGTTCTACACTTCACGGTTTGCCTTCATAAACGCATTGCGGCCCTTATGAGATACTCTCGCGGGCCTGATGTGGCCCGCAGACCGTAGTTTTTTCACTCCTGCTCTAATGTTTCACATTAAATCTTTTTATTTGGGTTCGTTTTAGATTTGTGTCAGTATAAAATATTCGTTTTGGGAAATGACTTCACGAATGTAGATGTTGCCAATGGCAAGCTTTTAATCTTAACTTCGTCTAATCTAATCGGATTAAACGCTTTAAAACAACTTAACGCTACTGCTATAATACTGACGTTTATGTTTAATTTATTTTTCATTAGTAAGTGATGCAAATATCATCATCATAAATCCTCCTATATAATTTGTTTGGTTGTTGTGTGTCTAGTGTAATGCTCAACTGTGGTGCCGCTCTAAAAGAGCCGTCTATAAAAGAGCGAGAGAATCGGGACTGACTTTAACGCTATTTTTAACAAACTTTTCGAGAAGACGGAGTATTTAAATTTGGCAGGAATGGTTGATTATTGTATCAAAATCCATTTACGGAAAACAATCTCCAAAAAAGTCCCGGGTTCGATTCCAGAAGATAATTTAGTATGTATCACAAGATAACGCGTAAAAATCATTTTAGCGACGTGCAAGCTTTCATTCTTTTGCCGATAAAAATTAGAAACATTAACCATTGATCTTCAAACTGAGACGGACTTAAAGGAAAATAAACAAAGTTTCTTATTATTATTATCGTTGACTGTCTGTCTCAGTCCGCAAGCGCTCAGATTTAACGTTTCCATGACTTATTTTGGCCAAATTTAGTGATTTAATGAGGATTTTCCTTGACAACCATGCCATTGTCGAAATCGAGACCCCATTATTGTCTCAATTCTCATATGTAAGTAATACTTATTGAGTGCCTTAATATGAGCCATCAAGCATCCGTGTCGCCCGGAGAGGGGGAGAGATACATGAAAATAAAGAGGGAGAGAGAGGGGGTAAAATGACGTCAATTTCCCATCATTACAGCTTTTTGTATGACAGTAAATAAGGCTCAAGGGAAATCGTTATCTCATTCAGGACTTTTCCTTGATGAGCCAGTTTTTGCTCATGGCCAAATTATATGTTGCACTATCGCGAACCAGAAATGGAAATAATTTGAGTTAATGTTAAAAATTAACAATTATTAGAAGGAGAATGGAGAAATGACAGCCGTGTTTTCACCGTGAATGTTATATATAAAGAAATTTCAAATCCCTAATTTTTTCTCATTAAATTTTATAATATTTAATTTTGTTTTATTTTTATCCTGTTATTGAATTTTAATGCACACTTATTAATTAAAATAAAATTATAATAACACGCTTAATTCATCTGATATCAAGAATCTGCTTGCCCGGAGAGAACCATCAGCCCAAATACTAGCAGAACGAGATTAAACTACATCAAAACAAGGATTAATTAATTAAATAAGGGAATTTAAGCACTTATATAAAGATATAATTTCTATTCTAGGAAAAAGGTAAGATGATCCAGACGCTTCTGAATGTTGTATTATTCCGCTTTCGAGAACAACCGAATGCATAATACCTTCGTTCCGCTAAACTAAGATTTTTTAATATTCAATTCATCAAATAATTTAGTAAATAAATTTTGTTGCCACGTAAATAAATAATGTTAACTTCTTATTACAATAATTAATAAAGTTATTATTATGAAGAAAAATTACGTTAATTATTAAGGGAAAATATCCACTTCCGCAGTTATTTATTTAGAATTTTCAGTAAAGCATAAATTGAGTTTTTCATATAAATTAAACATTAATGATAGTAAATAGGACAATAATGATCAGCAAACGTACACCTGAGCGGTTCTTACTTTTATAAAGGAAGTAGTCGCAAGTTTTCGAAGTTTTATTTGTGTAATATTTCGTCCGTTCCGCGTATATCATTGACTTCTTTTGTTTTTGTTCCTTTTGGTGGCATTTATTTCATATATAATATGATCTATTGCATATCAAATTTTTTTTTATTTTTTGAAAGTTTTTTATATAACAATACCCGTTACATTATCTTCACCAAAGCCTACTTGCTTTCTGGCAAACTAGGCATGTGACTTAAATCAACTTTTAATATAATAAAAGTATAATGATAACGATATAATTAACATTTATTTTGTTAGATTTATTAAATGCTGACAATGTGCTATTCATATTTTTAAGGAATCAGGTTTTATGTTGTGCTGTATTAGTCTCATTAAATTTTTTGAAATTCAACGGGCACTTACTCTAGTCGTTAAATAAAACGAAAAGTTGTAAAACAAGGACTTTGTGACATATAATACAGCTTTAAAAACATGATAACATTTATGGCAGAGACCTAAAGCTTTTACGTAAACTGTGCGTTTTAGAATTCTTGAAGCGTTTTACTAACATGATATAAGGTCCCATATCGAAAGATAATGACATGAAAAATATGTCGCGGTATTTAGCAAATTTGTTATCTTCGTTTCAGGGCCATTTCGAGAGTAAACGTACAATTGTATTTAAACATTAATCATGATGGGGTGAGACCAATAATCGCATAATTCATTACCTTTATGAATAAAATTAGGTGGTTCGAGATAGACGCAATTTGCACAGAATCATGAACTATTAATTAACAGCGCTTATCGTTTTTTATTATTGGTATTGTGAACTACATTCGAGCAAATTCTTCACGGCATCGCCAGTTTCGCACCATGCTTCAATATGACGATGAAAAATTTAGTGTAGGTCTTCCATATCATTCTAAATTGTGCTGGTTGTCACAAGGTCCAGTACTAGAAAAACATTTAACTTTGCGAAAACAAGTCACGAGCTTTTTCAAAGAACAGAATGAACCTTGTGAAATTTTGAAGAAAGATTTTTGCAGAAATGTTGCATTTTTGTGTGATTTAATGTCAAAGCAAAATCATTTGAATACTTATCTACAAGGTAAAACTAAATCCATATATGAAATGTAGCAGCAAATTCAGTCATTTCGGAAGAAGTTGAATTTTTCCAAAATTGGCCTTACCAGATCAGTTGTTTCAGCCGAGCATTTTCCTGAACTGGCAAATGTAATTGATAAACAAGATATGAATAAAAACTTGCAAAACTGGAATATGAATGAATATATAGGTGTTTTAGACTCCTCGATTAAAGAATACAATGACAGATTTAAAGATTTTGAGAAACATGATGCCACACTGAGGTTAGCTTTTCAGCCACATTTGGTTGATGTCTCGAATGCACCTGAGGATTTGCAGATGGAGTTGATTGAGCTCTCAGAATATAACATTCTGAAGCCTCTATTCGACAGTAATAAGAATCCCATTGAAATATGGAAGAATACTGTTGAATACCCACGACTGCGTCAATATGCTAGTCGTTTACTCCCATGTTTAGGCACAACATTTTCACATATGGCTAAAATCAAGACTTGTCTGAGATCACAGATGACAAACACTCGCCTGGAAGACCAATTTAAGCTAAAGACAACAATGCTGGAACCAAATATCAAGTTCTTAGCTCACAACAAACATTCACAAAAAAGTTATTCAATTGTGTTTGCCTTCTTATTTTTATGAATGTGATTGAATGCAACATTTTATTTACAAGCCTTTAATTTGTTTTAATTTATTTAAAGTTTATTAATATATTAGTAAATATAAAAAATTGAAAATTTTCCTATGGATTAAAAAGTTAAAGCCTTCAAAGTTTTTAAAAATATTAGTAAATATGAAGAACTGAAATCTGTATTCGTTAAATTAAAAAGCCATTAAATTGTGTTTGCCTCTTTATTACATATTTCCATTTTGATATATATGTGAATGTATGCAACGTGCATCGCAATGTGTGGCCTGATGTCTCCGTTAAGTAACATTTGGCCTTCCAATGAAAAAAGGTTCTCCGCCCCTGTACTAGCGTAATTGCCAATCAAATATGACGGATATGCGTGAATTAAGTTTTAAGTTAAAATTGAAATAAAAATTAATGAACCAACTTTTAAATGCACTAAATGTAAGCAATAAATATAAAATTCACATAATTGAGTGTAGAAAAGGTATTTTTCACGTATGCATATTTTATATAATTTCACCTAAAGTTGTTAATGATATTTATTATCATAATAATAGACACCCCCACTAAAAAAAGTCACACCGAAACAAATGGCTGAGGCCTTTACGATGATTGAAGGTGGCTTGACACTGCTTGAGGGGCAAGCTTCAGATTGCGCAATATTTGCCTTAGTATCCAGAGCTGTTTCGAATGCCCTTACATGTTACAAGGACATATATCGTGCGAACAAGAAAGCAGCTGTCCAAATTTTAATAGAAACACATTCAAAGAAGAGTGCACCAAGTGGGCAAGTTCCATCAAGTTCCACAGATATGATGATTTCCCATAAGCCTTCTTCATCACCAGCAAACTTTCTTTCTACTTCCTCAACTTCGTCTGTTTAAAGATACTTCTCCTCAAGAAACATCACTTCCAATAGGCAAACAAAGGTGAAATACTCCTTTAGCCAAAACAACTAGAGGGCTACAAAACCCAATGCATTTCGCCCACAAGGTGAGCATCGTCAGGGGTAAAACCTGTTCCAACAGTGACTGGTAGCCAACTGCCAGGTTTGAAACGGAAAGTACTAAGAAGATGACCGAGAAACAAGTGAAGCGCGGAAAGATTTTTCGGCGTGTGTGTCGTTTAAATCTGTCAGTTTGTATAGGGTCTTGTTGAAATCTGTGTCCGTGTTCATAAGTGTATCGCGGTTTTTGTAAATGTGAAGGTTTTCTAACGAGTTTAGTGAGTTATTGGCTGAAGTTATCAATGTTAAATCGTTTACGTGTATACTATGACCTGTTTCAAAGATGTGGTTGGCAACGCTTGATTTTTCAAAACGATTATATTTATAGTGAGCCATGTGTTCCTTGAAGCGTGTTATTAGTTTCCTTCTTGTTTGTCCTATGTACTTTTTGTCGCAGTGTGAGCATTGTATTTTATAAATACCGGACTTGTTCAAAGATTCTGTTGTGTCTTTTGTACTGCCCAGTAAAATTTTCAAATTATAAGGATTTGTATATGTTATGGTATAATTCTTATGTTTAAAAATTTTGTTCAAGCCTCTGTTTAATGGTGGAAAATAAGGCAATTTTATATATTTGTCCTCTTTTTTGTTGTCTAATTTGAGGGAAGTGGCATTGGACAAGGTTTTATTAAAGTTATGTTTTCTCACTAATTTATTAATTAAATTATTATCGTATCCAAGTTTAGTTGTTTTGGCTAAAGGAGTATTTCACCTTTGTTAGTTTTGGCCAAAGTTATTGAGCTACTATCTATTATCCAATAGGCTAGTCAATACGAGCATCCAAAATAATTTAAAACTATTTTATATTGAATTCTGTTGTTTTAAAGTTTTGCTTAATTAATGGTACATATTACAACAGTTTTGTTTTCTCCTGCTATTCATTATAAAGTCACATCATCTGAACTTAATTAAAGATAAGCTTTCGTTGTTTTGGTTGGGAACCTAACCACCAATTATACCATTGTGTTTATGGAAGATTGTATTACGAGCTCCGAACAAAATACTTAAGGAAAAACTTTTGGAATGCAATCCGTTTGTAACTCGGGGACTTCCTGTATCTATATTAATAAAAGTCGGTGTGTATCTGTGTGTGTGAATTTTATTTTTATTGCTTACATTTTAGTGTATTTAAAAGTTGGTTTCATTAATTTTTATTTCAATTTTAGCTTAATAGTTAATTCACGCATACCTGTCACATTTGACGAGAAATTACGCTACTATTGATATACATACAAAGGCTTGAGTGAAAAATAATGGCAACATATGTGGTACATACGTAAAGCTTTATTTTGAAGTGAAATTAACATTCTATACACTCAATGTCATCACCAACCACTTGAATAACTTTATCCCAAATCTGTGGGAGCCGGCGGATACCGTCAGAAGATCTGTTTTTGTTTATAGCTGCGATGGACCGCCCTACGGCGCGCAACACCTCATCCAGACTACGAAACCGTTGTCCTCGAAGCGGTTCCTTCATTTTCGGAAACAATTGAAAGTCCCAAGGACTCATGTCTGGGGAGTACGGCGGATGTTCAGGGTTTCCCATAGCCACCTTGCCAAAAGCTCTTTCACCGGTTGGGCCACATGACAGCGGGCGTTGTCGTGAATGAAAAGTGGTGGATCACCTCCGATAAAACGTGGACGCTTTCTTCGTACGGCCCGACGCAGATGATTCACAAGAAACCGTCGGTAGTACTCCGCATTCAAAGTTCGGCCCTCTGGTACTGCATGGTGGAGGATAACACCGTCGATGTCGTAGGCGACAATCAGCATCACTTTCACTCTGCTGGGTTCCTGCCGCAATTGTTTCGGACGTGGAGATCCTGGATGGCGCCATTCGTTTGACTGACGCTCCATTTCCGTCTCGTAAGCCCGTGCCCAGGTTTCGTCTATGGCGATGATTCGACGAAGAAATGCATCACCCTCGTTGTGATATCGTTCCAGGTGAAGGTTTGTAACGGCGTACCTTTGCCACTTTTGCACTTCCGTAAGATGATGTGGGACCCACCGTGCTGCAATTTTTCGCATGCCGAGAACATCCTTCAGAATGTGACGAACGGAAAAATCACTGATTCCAACTTCATTCGCCAATTGGCGCGTCGTCCAATGCCTGTCAACATGCAGCAACGACTGCACGAACTGAACCTTCTCCTGCGGGATTGCGGGACGCCCTGCACGGTGATTGTCCGCGGCATTTTCCCGACCCAGGCGAAAGGAGTTCACCCATCGTGCAACTGTGCGATAGGGTAGTGAGGCATCTCCTCATGCTTTCCTCAGTCCACGCAAACAGTCCCTTGCATTACGGCCATGTGCCACCTCGATTTTAATCCAGCAGCGTTGTTCCACCTTCGTAAACATGTTTTAGGGCGCTCTTGCAGGAGTAAAATTATTCCGTGGCTTCGTGTCGTCCTCTCTCTTTCCGTACCACCGCGCGAATGATATCCTACACCCGGAATAGGTTCTTTAAGTCACATGTTGCGCAGTCAATCGCGTTGTGAGCGCTCTGCTCTTTCGAAAGCAGTGTTGCCATTATTTTTCACTCAACCCACGTACATGCATATACATTGGCGGAATTGTTTTTCGAAAATTAGATAATTTATAAAATTCTGCGATTGAAAGTAATACACAAGATTATTTCATACATACAAAAGTGTGCAGCTCTCGAAAGAACATAATGAATTGCAGCTAATCATTTCACTTAATATATGAGGTATGAATCACGATTCAAACAATAGCGACCGGCGCAGCTTCATACCCATTATAAATCGTTTTACTGCTGAGTAAATCGGTTGTTTGTGAATAGCGAGCACATAATGGAGGAAATAGGGAAATTAAATTGTTATCATCAACACGACTGTCCTTGCTTAATCATTTATCGGAAATTCTAGAAAAGCAGAACAATTATTTTGGTCTATAATACAGTATGACACATACAGTAAAACACAATTTAAAGGGTAAATAAAAACCCAAAATTATTTCATTTTCACTGCAAACAACCTAAAAGAAAACATTGGAATGTGCTAATTGCTTCATAATAAAAGAAATTAATTTTAGAATTAATATGACCTCTGAATTTAGAAACAAATCAAATAAATTGCGGAAGAACTTGCATTATTCTTCCGACACTGATAACGCACCCGATATAGAACGGAAATATAAATCTTATATTTAGAGGAATCTTAAAAGGGATCTTTTCCCTCCATCTCCCTCTTTATGCTAATCGCATTCCCTCACTCCTTTTGTCCAACGCGCGCGTCATTGAATTCTCGGCTGCGATTATAAAAACCGATGCTAAAGCCGTACAGCGCATACAAATAGGTCAGACCGTGGCTGCGAGTCGGAGAGCGTGGGAAAGAAGAACAGGTTTCAGGAGGAAATGCTATTGACGTGGTATTGTGAGGAACGATCCGAAAACGGTGAGAAGGAAGTGGCGCTAAGGAAGGAGAAAAGGGTGTGAGGCATAAGGAAGAATGAGGGGAGAGAGCTGTCTCGCGATATACAGGAGAAGAATAGAAAGAGGGATGGTAGGAAGCGGAAGGGGAGGATAAGAGGGAAACGGAGGCGTGGAGGGGAGGGGCGAGTGGCGGGCGCGTGTGAGCGTAAGCCCCGCCGTCCGGAGTTTACAGCGATGAAGATCGCAAAGGGAAATGAAAATGGACGCGGAGGGTGGAAAGGGGGCGGATGTTAGGCACCTGTATGCGGCAAAGGAGGAAGAGGGATTACATGGATATCGTGAGGGAGAGGGCTCGGAAACGTGAAGGAAGAGGAAGAGAGGGCAAGACAGAAAGAGAGGAAGAATGAGGAAGAGAGGGAAAGAGAGGAAGAGAGGGAAAGAGAGGAAGATAGGAATAGAGAGAAAGAGAGAGGAAGAGAGGGAAAGTGAGGAAGATAGGGAAAGAGAGGAAGATAGGAATAGAGAGGAAGAGATGGAAAGAGAGGGAATGAGAGGAAAAGAGAGGGAAAGAAAGGGAAAGAGAGGGAAAGATAAGGAAAGAGAGGGAAAGAAAGGGAAAGAGAGGGGAAAAAGGGAAAGAGAGGAAAATAAAGGGAAAGAGAGGGAAAGAGAGGGAAAGAGAGGGAAAGAGAGGGAAAGAGAGGAAGAGAGGGAAAGAGAGGGAAAGAGAAGGAAAGAGAGGGAAAGAGAGGGAAAGAGAGGGAAAGAGAGGGAAAGAGAGGGAAAGAGAGGGAAAGAGAGGGAAAGAGAAGGAAAGAGAGGGAAAGAGAGGGAAAGAGAGGGAAAGAGAGGGAAAGAGGGAAAGAGAGGGAAAGAGAGGGAAAAAGAGGGAAAGAGAGGAAGAGAGGGTAAAGGGTGAAATGACAAGGCGGTTTTCATAGAGAGAGAGAGAGTTTGAACCTGGGCAAGAACAAATTCGGACAGCAGCTAAAAATAAAGGAAAAATAGACGGAAAAAGAGGAAAAGAGAGAGGAGAAATTTTGGAAAGAAAAAAAGTGGAAATGTATGAGGAGACAACGAGCTCGTGAAAGTTTTTGGGGATGAAGAGGCTTAAGGGTCAGAATCGAAGAAGGAATGCGATGCCATGAAACCGCGATGCCTTTGGGTGTTATCCCTCAACAAACGAAGCAGCTCGTGCTATTATGGCCTTCTTTTTTGAAGGGGAATTTCTTCTTTCCGTTTTCTTTTCATCATCCTCCTTGTAGCAGATTACGGCCTA
Source organism: Tanypteryx hageni (assembly GCA_028673005.1). Taxonomy (NCBI): domain Eukaryota; kingdom Metazoa; phylum Arthropoda; class Insecta; order Odonata; family Petaluridae; genus Tanypteryx; species Tanypteryx hageni. The sequence goes on from CM054112.1 coordinate 207,727,805, forward strand.
ACGGTAGCGAAAAACGTGGTGTGTGCCTATCTATACCTCGTCGCCATAAAAAATGTAAATGTGCGGGAATTTCAAGTTTAAAATGGATTTCTCTCAAGTGTTGGAAATATTTTAAGATAATAGGTACATATATACATAATAAATAATATACCTGTCAATGCCAGAGTTTACGTAGTGACCTGAATGGCAGAATCTTGTCTTACAAAATATAATGGAATTAAAATTAAAAATTTCAGATAAAAGAATATTTTTAAAAAGATGTTTTATTTATTTTGATAATTGGTCAATATTCTCAATCCTTTTACTATTTTAATTTTTTTCCTTAGACAGTAGAATAATTCTTAAAATTAATAATTTATATGAACAACACTGAATATTAATTTACTTTATACGGAATATTCTTCCGTGTCCCACTATATTGAAGCACCTCTTAACGTTTACGTTCTTCTATCTACACCCGAGAAACAAGTACTCATTTTAAAAAATTCTCATCGAGAAATTGATAAGGGAATTCTTTTATGGAAACTTTTCTGAAGCCATGTTCCCAAAAAAGTTCATCTGAGAGTAACAGAGAGATTGAGAGATGGTCTATAGCAACAACAAAGGACGAGAAACGACGCGACAGAGGAATAAATAAATGAACTATCTTTTTATGCATGCAAATTTCTCTGTGAAAATTGCAAAACGGGCGTTATAAACCCATGGAAGCATCGAGGGTAAAAAATAGCTTATGTCGCAAGGTTTTATTGTAGTTTTGCGTTTCTCGTCCGAGAATGAAAGATATGGAACGGATTGAAACTCTCTTTTCAGGAAAGAAACTCTGGAGACTAATAAAGATTTCCCTCTTTAGAAAAAAGTCTCGCAATCTGAGTCGATAAGAGAGGAGCCGTTTCTTGGAGGAGGATATTGAAAACGAAAGGTGATACTCGTGTAGACTGAATAAAGGAAGAAAAGGAGAGAAGGATAAAAAAGGAGTTTAAAATGTGAAGAAAAGTACTTTTTTATCCTCCACTTTCTTTTTTTCCACTTTCAAAAAGTACAGAGTCGTAAAGAAGGCGTGACTGAGGTAGGATTAAGAAGGAGGAGAGGAGGAGATGAGAGAGATGTCGAGGTTTAGGACGGAGTGAGATGGAGGGAGAAAGGGAGGGAGAGATAGAGGAAGAGAGCGTGTGACATAGAAGGGACGGGCCGTAAAGCGTCAAAGAGGGAGAAAGATACTAAAAAGGAGGCCAATAATAACGCGGGAAATTATGAAGTGACGCAGTGCAGTTCCAGGAGACTAGAAAAATTCCGTAGATCCGCTTTCCGCGGTCCCGATGTCGGAGGATGACCTCGCAGGCGTGAAAATCGCCGAAAATAGTTTCTTTTTATTTTCTCCTCGTTCAATCCCCTCTGCCTTTTTCACATGCGTGGATATTTTCCTTTCATCTCCAAACGCGACAGGAAAACCTTTCCCTCTAACCCACTCCTTCGCCCTCCCATTATACCTTTCCTCCCCTTGCTACTTGCGTACGAAAAATTCTCCTCACTTCTTTACCATATGCCTCAAGTTTCCACTCTCACCAATTTGGTTTCCCACCCGTCGAACTCACAGACGCGCATGACGCCCCCTTTTATTTTATTCGCCGAGCTGTAGCACAACCTCTATTCCTCCTACGTCCCCCATCCTCCAATCATCCCAAGGCCTTAAAAAAACCCTACCCCTTTACATTTTGTCCCATCTTCTCCCTTTCTCTCTCTCTCACCCAGACCTGCTTTAAAACCCAAGCCTTATCCGGGCCCGCTCCTTGAATGCATACAAGAGTGTCCTCTCTCTTTCTCTCTCTACCGCCCCTTTTTCTCCCTTGCCGTCAACCCCATCCTTTTAAACCCTCAGTCCCTCATCTCTTACCACCACAAAAAAACCTCCTCTAGCCATCACTACCTTTTTATTAGAAGTTCGCCTTCTTACATCTACTCCTCACATACGTGCGCGCAAGCAAGCGTTACACACGCACACCCACACTCGTACAGGCCAACCTTTTGAAAACCAAAACCCATTTTCTCTCTTTAAAAAAAAAATAAAAATAGCGCCATCCCACGTCTCGGATTCCTCAAGGCATGCAAAAATCTCCACTTTCATTCCCCACCAGCAGAGCGGAGTGCTTTATTTAATTTTTAAAGAATTCTCCCTCGTAAATAAAATGGTATTCCAGGAATAAAAAAGCATTCCGCCTTCTACTTTAACGCTAATTAAAACGTAATTTCTGATGTGTGTTCTTCTGTTCATCAAAGGAGTTCTTTTTTTAGTGGGTCAGGTCTTTGAAGATGCTTCAAATGTTGCTCTCTCTGCCTATGCTTGGCATATACGTAATTCTAACCCCGCCCTCCACTCCCATGCTCAAAAATGTTATTTATTTCGCCCCAAATTAACCATACCCATAAATTAGACTACCTGTTTTAATTTTTTGCGTTATATATTTTCAGTTCTTTTCTCTCTTTCTCTGTCTCGCTATCTCCCCTGCCCTATTTATCTCCTAACTCCATCTCTCTCTCTTTTTCCGTTTTTACATAACTCTCCCCTTTAAATCTTACTAAACCACTTCTCTCCACTCCTTACCTTCTCCTCGTATCTCTTATTCTTCTTTTCCGCCCTCTAATTCCACCTCGCTCAACTTCTCCCCTCATATCTCTCTCGAGAGAGAAAAAGAGAGAGGCATATTATTTTCTATTTTTTATGTCTCATCTCCGCCCGTCCTCTCATCAGCTCTCATCTCTCTCACTCTTCTACTCCAATCCACCCCTCCTCCCTCTCTCTCCATCCCTCTATCTCTTTTCACTTTTCCTTCTAACCTTTCCCCCAAACGTCTCCCACTCCCGTTCTTCTTCTGCCTCTTTCCCGTAACCCTATCCCCGCAAGCCAAGTGTGGGAAGCGGCGAAAGCACGCCCCTCATACCTCACACGGCGTCTCCATTTCAGAGGGTGTCGACCTCTCTCTGTGGCCAGGGATATTTATGTAAGGGTCTATAAGGAGAGCTTCATATTTTTTCCCGGCAACGTACCCTTATTGATGTATATCCGTTAAAGGAGTATGAACGACGAAACTCATAAGCCTAAAAGTATACACGAGTTGTTCCTTAACCATTGGTGAACAATGGAATAAAATTGGTGAAGTATTATAAGCAAATCGTGATATAAGGCACTGCTTTAACAAAATATGTGTGGGTGAAACTTTTACAGCGCCTAGGGTTTGCAGGAGAAAATATTGTCCAGTAAGCACATTCTACTGCCTCATAGATAAGTGAAACAATATTAGGGAATGTCATTCATCTATTATAACGCATGTACAGAGTGTCCAGGAAGCTCCTGGCAATTCTATGTGTGCGTGCATACAACAGTTACCATGTATTGCATATAGAATTTATTTGTATGTAATTAAATGTATTAAAAATAATATTTTTGTACATATTTGGAGCTGCCCAAGTTACAGAACCCTACAGATACCTCCTTTAAAATAAGTGATCTAGAAAAATATTCTAGAGCAGATTATAGGCTTTTGATATTTTGACCTGGCGTTGATTGATGAAAATTAAATTTAAAGTTTGAAATTTATATAATAGGAAAATACCAAAGTCGGAAGGAAAAGACAGAAGATATGAGTGGATCAACTTTTGAGGGACAACAGTCAGTTGAAAGAAATAACAGAAAGAGGGAAACTAGGAGAGAGGCAAAAAGGTTGCAGCATAAAAGGAATATTAGATTTTTTTAACGAAGCGGATGGGTATGAGAAGAAAAAGAAAGGCCTTGGATGGAAGCGTAAGGCATCAATTTAATCAGATTGATAAAATAACTTGAATTAGTATATGGTAAAGTAAAATTCCAAATATTGTAGTGTATAATTCAACAATTCCAAACGATTACATTTTTAAACAACCTTTTCCAATTTCTTCCAATTCCCTCAAATTATCATGTATATCTTATTCTAAAATATTTCCAGCGCTAAACATGGATATGTATCGTTTAAAATTATATATTCAACTAACATAAAAGTTTTTCTTACATCAAAGTTCAGGTTCTCCTTATTGTTCGAGTCATATGTTATGGATTTTTCATGTGTAAACAAGGAACAAATATTATGTTAGATCACCTAGATATTTTCCTCGATTGTTTATCGTTTCTCCGTTAACGACCACACTATGCTCCCCAGTTGTTTTCCCCACATCGCCTCATTAGGCATGTCGCATCGCACGACTAGCGCACGGCGCACAAACACTGCCACAAGAAACGCTCCAAGTGTTCTGAAGAGCGGCAGGAGTGCAGTGCGCCGCTCCGTTTCCGGCTTTTATCCCTGAAAACCGGCACACGCAAGCCCGCGGAAGGGATGCCCCAAGGAAGAGAACACACACGAACATACACACTTGGACACATACACATACACGCCCCCTAACGAGCAAGAGGGTAAGAAAAAAAACTCAACCGCCGTTGAGACGACGCAAGACGCATACTTTTTCAAGAGGCATACTCTGAATCGCCAATGATGTCTGAGAACTTTACGCCATCCCCCCTCTTAACCTTCTCCCCTTTTCTCTTTCACTTTCTGCCGCACCTCCTCTCTCCACAAAAACCTTTATTTCAGTCGAAACAAAAAAGTCTACCTCCTCCCCACCCCTATCCCTCCTATTTCTACGAGCAGTACCCCATGGAAACCCTTTTTCGAGAGATCTTCCTACATCCCGAATACTTCCTCGTCCTTTACGTTCTCAACACTCTCACTCTGCCTTCCTCAGGCTATCTCCGCCTCCCTCTAACCCCCTCCGCCTCCGCCTTTTCCTTCGTTTCTAATACATCTGTCTCCCTCCGCTTCCTTCTGCCTCCCTCCTTAAAACTCCACCCAACGCTCTCACTCTACCCCACTCGAAAACTTCCACGACCCCTCTTTCGTCCCGGAGGGGCTTCAAAAACCTCTTCCCCACCCTTAACTCCTTCACCAACTCTTTCATTCCCCCTCTTCTTCTTCCCATTCTCCCTGCTCTCTCGCCCTCTATCTCTCCATATTTCGCATTCTCGCTAAATTTTCCTGGCCGTATCATTCTGTTTATCTCCTTCTCTCTTCTATTTCTTCCTCTCACAAACATTTTCCTTAAAATGGACCGCGGTCCTGAAGTTCACGTTTTCTCTCCATTTATGGCAAACATTCTCTCCTCCCTATCCCGAACTGTTCATGTCTTGCTTTCTGTCTCTCTCTCCCTCGCTTTCGCTCTCTCGTGCCTCTCATTCTCTCAGGAATCTATAAATTCTCCCTTTTTGTCCCTATCTCCTAAAAAATTCTCCATTTCCTTCTCTTGATTTGATTACTTGTTTTCACTCTTTTTCTTCACCTTCTTGCGTCATTTGTTTATGTATATATATTCCATATATACATATAACATTGCACTTCATTGGAGCTATGTGTAGCATGGGGTGCTTTGCGACAAAATATCCTACAAAATTTTCGTATTCCAGTTTGTACGTCCTTTTACGATATCTCAATTTCCTAGAAAAAATGTCTTTGTAAAGCTCAGCTCTACAATCGATCTCACGTATTTTACCACCGCAGTCGTGTCTTCCGTAATAAATGGGGGTTTCGTTTATTGTCACAGCTTCCTCAGAAAAACCTATCGACCTATACTTTCCAAGAAGTTCAAATAAGCATTTAGACTTTTGCGGTTATTTTGATCCTTCAGCATGTATATCATCTTAATATAAAAACTACGTCGCATGAAAAATAAATAAATTAAGTACGACATGTAAAATTGGCGATCCATTTAGGTAATTTCCCGGATCTGTATTTCTCTCCGTCATACACCATTCTGTTGTACTTTACTCCATGCACCCATCTTTATATTATACCATCGCTCCTTCTTTACCTTCTATTCTTCATTTCCCTCCAATCATGTCCCGTCTTCTTTATTATTCTATTCTCGTACCATTTCCCTTCCCTTTGCGCATTCCCATTTTTCTTTTTTTAATTTGCATTTCTCTCGCATCCCTCCTCGCGAGAGCTACCGAGGCCTTTTTTACGGCATTTCTCCTTTTGCCATTCGCCCCTCTCTTCCCCTTTCCTGACGATCCTTCTCCATTCCGCGCGTCCATCCCCATCCTTCCCCTTTTACAACTGGCCATCCCATTGTGGCTGAATTCACCGCAGCATCAGCACCATGAGATAGTCCCGGGCTATTTGCTATCATGGCCACAAAGAATTTATTTTTTAACATCTTCACTCCCCCCAGATGCCATAAACGTTGGGAAGACATATGTACGACCCACGTAATCCATTCGGAAGTTTTCTTCTCTTTTCATCTATCTCCGATCGCAGTACACGCTCAAGACGCACACTTCTATTTCCTTTTCCTCTTCTCTTCGGTCATTTCCTCCCCTTACCCCGTATCTCTCTCGCAGGCGACTTATTCAATACCTTACCCTATTTCATCTTCCCGTATTACGTTACGCACGGTCCTACACCCCCTTAAAACAGCTTTTAATTCGGATTTTGTTTGACTGTGCAAAGGCTTGCGTCTGGAGATGCATTTTTTCGACATTTATTCCATATTCCTCTCTCTATTTAACCCTTCCCTTACTCTGCGGAAATAGTTGCTTGAGTGCAAAGAAAGAAAGGAAAATCTTTAAAACGCCTCGGTGAATTTTTAATGTCCGTACAAGGAGAGAGGAGGAGTCGGTGGAGTGGAGTAGGAAGAGGGTGGAGAGAGTGGTCTAGTAATGGAGAGATAGGAAGAGAAGCAGAAGTTTGAAAGAAAGAGTGATATAAAGAAGCACGCAGATGAGAGGTAAGGAGAAGGAGATGAGAAAAGAGGAGGTGATGAGAGGGTTGGGGAGGAAAGGCGTTGGAGAGACGGCAAAGGGAAAAAGAGAAGGGGGAGGAGGGGGATGTGAGAAGAGAAGAAGGGTTAGGTGGATAGTGGAAAGCATGGGGTGTGCCACCCTCCACCAGTAAAATGCACTAATCTCGAGGCTATATAAGTGTGGCGAATATCCCTTTCTTCCCAGATATCCCTCCGTCTTCTCTATTTCTCTCCTTTCCGACACTTTAAAGACTTTGTAAAACACCAGCACCCTAGCGTAGATTCTTTATGGCAAGATTAGTAGACCACGGATATATAGAGAGAGAATGTGAAAGAGAGAGAGCGAGGGGAAGCAACTTCCATAATAAACACACGCTGAGAGAAAAAGGGATGGAAGAGAGTTGTGGGGTGCGATGAAGTTACATTTAAATGTATGGCGAGACTTTGGAACTTTGCAAAATCTAACACGAATGTCTCGGATGTAATTGGGACATATTTCTCTAGCTTCATGTTTTTTATAATATAAAAACGGATAAAACTCGCGGTGTTTGCGTGTGATTCAAAAAGATGTTGAATATCTCGAGTATTAGAGGCTCAAATTTCGTATCTGATAATTAATTTTGTTTAAATAATTGCTATTGTGAATGTAATGTATTATGAACATATCTCTATCGTCTGAAATATTATTCAGCATGCAAAATATTGATTTCATCCCGCGAAATAAGGCCATTAATTGTTTATTTTAATTGTTATGATACAATATCCTACAATGAATGCATTTTGTAAAGATATTCATGAATGGCAAAGGTTGGTATTATAGAGAGAAAATTTTTTTCTGGATATTAAGCCCTCATTTTCTGAAGCGTGATTAGCAAAGAATCTATAAAAAATACATAATTCAACTTCTATGCCACCTTAGTTGTTTGCGTTATGTTTCATATTAGTTTGCTTATATTACGTTCTCCTACTGTTTTATAATCTTCGTGCTTTCCTACTTTTAAGAATTGTATTCATTTCATAAAAGTAATGTACCTCTCATTTAGTATCGTCATATGTATTTGAATAACATTAATACTAATGCTTAATTTATTCCATTTCAGGTAAGTAGGAAGTACCACACTTTTAAACGATTGGATTTTTGGAGAATGTATACGATACAGACTGCTAAACTACCCTTAGAAATGTAAGTATGTTATCTTATGTATATTTAAACGTCGGTTAATGAAGATTAGTATTTATAGCAAACAAACATTAAAAAAACGTAACTTTCTTAATTATTAAGAAAAAAATAATCGATCTCTTGTTATGGTTATAATATCAGTTATAAATTAGGCAGCACCAATAGCCATTTAAATGTTGAGAAATACCAGAGTGGATTTACAAAAAGGATTACGAAAATATTTTGCTTGGGTTTAGGTAAAACTGGCGAAGGAAAGATTGGTAAGATAAAAAAGGCATTCAACGGGTATTGTTTTTCTCTCGGTAGCCTGGTTGATTGGCATAAAATATTTGCTGAGAGATACGAATCAATCGATGATGATCACCGCAGTGGTCGACCGTCCACATCATGATCTGAATCATAAGTTAATCAAATCGATGAATTGATAAAAAGTAACGGTCGTGTCAGAAAACTATTCGTTACTCTAGGCATTATTATAGAGCGGTTTTAGCCATTTTTCACGATTATTTATTCTAAAGTAAGATGGCAACCAAGTGAATACATAAAATCATGAACGGTGAGCAGAAAGCAAATCGATCGGAAATTTGGATTAACTCTAAGCTAAGGTTAACCAATTAATTAATTTTGATTTAGACCAGTGGTGCAAAACCTTTTACCTATCGTGCGCTGTTTTTCCAATGCCAAAGTGTCGATGCGCCGCTAAGTACTAAGGATTCTACAAGCAAATATATGGTAAAAATGAATCTTATTATTAATGCTATCTTTGATGTAATTTCAATTCCGTCAACTTGTTTATATTGGTTTGTAAATTTGTTGTTGCAAGTAGGAGCAGATTTCCTAGATAAGAGTCAATGGCCAGTACCTAACCGTTGTTTATTTTTGATGTCTCATGAATGCGAAAAGTTGTTCACACGCGTATGGACTTGAAAATCGACAGCTGTAACACTGAGCAAGTTTTTTAAGTTCTGTAAATTGTTCACGCGGCAAAAAATGGCTAATTTTTAAGAATCGATCCTTGATGAATAAGCACTGGTGGGAAGAGAATAGGTAGGGTGCCAAAGCCATCAGGCATGAAAAGGTTTTCTTGCAATCACTCGCCCACTAAATCCTTCACTTTCAAACCCTCAAACCTCACAAACTAAACTGATATATCTATATAAAATCCAATTAAATTTTAAGACCATTGTTTTAAATCCCAGATATATTTCAACTGTAGAAAAACAAAATGTTCGTATTAATTATTTTAAGTGCCGTGCGCCACATCTGAGAGATGGATACGCCAAAAGTGGCGCATGCGCCATTAGTTTGGCACCACTGATTTAGAATATATTACTATTTAAACACTACCAGAATTTTTGAAAACGGCTTTGCCGTCTAGCATAGCGCAAATTTTTCCCTGCTCGTTGATCCTCATGTGCGTCTGCATCTGAGCCACTGAAACAAAAATCAAATTGCTCACAGAAGAATATACTACTAAAGGTACGCAATATCTTCCCTGAAACTCAACAACCAAAGTTTTTATCCTCAATTGTACAACATCGAATTTATATAAAATTAATTAATATAACTGAATGCAACAAATCTTACAAGTTTTGCCAGATAACCACAAAAACTAAATCAAATCCTACCTCATTGTTCGCAACAATATTACAATTGTGCCCCTGAAACGTTTACAATGAGACTTACATCCTATGCCCCTGATTTTATGCAACCAAACTCACGGATCAATTCCCTTAATCAACCAAATTTACACAAAATGTCCTGATTTTTTTGCAACCTATCTTACTCACATTATTTTCTCTCACAATTAGGGTTGCCAAACCACTCGTATTGGCCGGATTTTCCCGTATTTAAAATTTACGGTAATTTGTTAACTATCGCGTTATATAACAAATATGTTTTTAAAATTAATCATGAATTAATGCGACCGAAACTCCCGTCAAATCTACAGTTGAATAAGTTTTTCATTGTTGGATAAGCATGATCATGCCGTGCAGCAAGAATCACCATTATACACTTCAAATCAAAGAGCTCCGGAGAGATGCCATGGCCTCAGAGAAATATAATTGTTAAGATTAATAATACTTGTTCACGTCATTTTTAAAAATTTCGTTCAAATATAATTTTGCAGAAATACACAAAGATCTTATACAAATAAAATTTTAAAAGTTACCAATAATTGTTTTAGATTCTTTTTAAAATGTGTAATGTGTAATTAATTCTTCCAATAAAAGTTAACAATTATTTTGTACCCTTCTTCCCCTCTCCCAAAATGATGTGTTCTGTATTTTTAAATCAATGTTTCGATATGTAACAACCATTTTACAATATATATATATAACACTCGTGTTTATTTCTGTTTATTAAACTTTTAATTATATATAATCTCGTATAGACTTTTTTTGGATGTTTACGAATCCCATAACTCTCAGTGCCATATTTGTTAATAAAATCGCCCTGTGAGTCCCTAATCTCAGAAAGCAAAGGCTTGCATCTTGCTTTGCTTTATTATATCGAAAACATATGTGGTCTACACTTACAAATATGTCAAAAAAGAAACAATGAGTACTATTCAATGTGCTGAGAGGTTCGCTATAAGCGTAAATCAAAACCAAGTAGGGATGTACGCAAGTTTCCCGTGGTACAGAAGTGCTTTTCGTCAAATTCGCCGTAGTATAATCGTATACTAATGTATTTGCTTTGAAATCAGAAAATTAATTCCCATATATAGTGGTATCCCTGCCTTTTTTATCCATTCTAAACGTATTCATTTCGTTTTCTCATCCTATACTCGCCCTACAAACCAAATTTCTTTGAACTCCGTTCAACCAATATTTTCCAAATTCATAGTTACAGAAAATATCTAACCTTGATATTGTGGTAGCCCTGTTTATTCGACACGGTCGAAATATAATATTTTGGTTATTTATTTATATGAAGATTATATATACCATATTTGATTAAAAACCATGAGGTCAGTTCTCTAGAAATACATGTAAAATAAATAATATTTTACTTTTTATTATTGTAGCCCTGCTCTTTAGCTCCGCTTTAAACATATTGATTTCATTACGATATGTTGTATAAATCTTTTATACACAATTTAATTTAAATCCGTTCTGCCAAATCCTTCCAAATCCTTAATTATTGAAAGAGTTTAATTTGTAATTGTGGCACCACTTTTTGGCTGCATGGGTTTAAATATGCTAATTAGGTTTTGTATATAAGTGCATATTATAAGTGTTAAATTTGGTTAAAATTAATCTGGACAGTTCAACACAAATACGTATGAAAAAAATGTTTTTATTCCTTGTATTGTGGCAGCTCTGCTATTTATATCTATACTAATCATCTTGATTTTGTTATTTAATGTTGTACGCCTACTTTATACAAAATTTCGTTGAAATCGTTTCGGTGAATTCCTTCCAAATTCATAATTACCGAAAAGTTTAACTTTGAAATTGTGGTACCCCTGCTGTGTCGATCGGGTCAAAATTTGCCACTTTGGTCATTAATTTATGTGAATATTATATGTACGAAATTTGGTTGAAGTCGGTTAAGCCAATTCTTCCCTGATATGTGCGTACGGACGGACGGACATCACGAAGATAATAATGCTTTTCAGCAATGACAAAAAACAATAAAAACGTCCAAATCCCGCTGAACACGGTTGGCTCTTGTATCACTATAACGCACTTGCGTATCGCTCTCAGATGAACCAACAAAACGTCGAAGAATTGGATTCGAGATCATGGTTCATCCCCCATATTTATCTGAACTAATAACCGAGATTTTTGTCTGCTCGAAAGTTAAAAAGTAATTGAGAGGTTGCCATTTTTAGTCCGACAATGAGCTAAACAATGCTGTTATGGGTACATTTAATAAACTATCATACATTGGTTTTTAACGTCTTTGATAAATGGAAAATAAGATAGGATAAGTGAATTACGGCAGAAGGATAGCCTTTAAAGAGCACTAAAGAGATTTTGTAGTAGCAAGTTGTATTTAATGAAGTTTCCCCTCAGCTCTATCACTTTCCAATCACCTCTCTTGAGTGAGTTTGCTTACAATTAGCGGTTTTGATGGCTCACGATTCATTTATTGAGACTCACCGTACGCGACGCATACTCGAAGATTCTAGAATCACGATCTAATTTTAAAGTGCTTCCACACCGGTGTAAGTAGTCATTATTTCAAAGGCATATATAGAGGGTAGCTTCCTAATGGAGGACGATGAGTGTAAGTATCTAGGGGTAACTTTCACGAAGGACCTTCAGTGGGGACCGCAGATAGACAGAGTTGTAGCCAAAGCTTACGGAGCACTGCATTTTATAATTAGGGTCTTAGGAAAGAGTAGTCCCGCCACAAAGGAAATGGCTTATAAATCGTTAGCTAGGCCTATTCTGGAATATGCTGCAATAGTGTGGGTTCCTCACTCAGTGGGTCAGACAAAGCAGCTTGAGATGGTGCAGAGAACTGCAGCGCGCTATGTCTTAGGAGATTTTAGAAGAACCGAGAGCGTAACAGAAATGTTAAAAAAAACTAGAGTGGGAATCGCTAGAACATAGAAGAAGCATAGCAAGGCTAGGGGGACTTTTTAATGCATATACGGAAAAGCCAGCTTGGGCAGATATTTGTGATACGATTAAAAAACCTTCTTATCATGGACGCTGGGATCATGAGCACAAGATGGAGCCTCCTCCACAAAAAAGAAACTGGGGAAAATTCTCGTTTCTTAATAGAGGGATTGAGCATTGGAACGCATTACCTGCAGAGGTCTTCAAGCCATTCCCTTCCCGCGTAGGTCTCTTTAAAGCGAAGTTAAATAACATTTAAAATGCATAATAATTATGGGTAATTCTAAAGACGAGCTTTTGAGTGATACGTGATGTTTCCATTTGTGTACCCTTCCCTAGAAATGTTAAAACCTTTAAATCAAGAGTAAAAAATATCACTGGGAACGATTTTCATTACTTTTAGTTAATTTATTGTTAAATAATATTGCAAGATGAATTAATTAACGAAGGAGCTCGAACTCGAAGCTCCTAACAGGAAAAATATATGTATTGTATGTGGTATGTGAAAAATTGTAAACTGAATCTTCTGAATATGTTTTGATATGTTTTAAATATGTTTTTTTTATATGTTAATTTTGTAACCTTGCCACCGGGCCAGGCACCCACTTGCATTGTATATTGAAATAATAATAATAATATTTTACAGATACACCTCAATATAATTCCATCGTTATGATCATTTCCGTCCTCAATGGAAAGAGAATGTAAGATCCAATAAGTATTCAATGTGGATGAGACTGAGTTCTAATGGAAAAGGATGTCATCCAGAACTTATACCTGCACAACTGTCCCGGTGTCATGTTCGTATATCTATTTAGGATTTAAATTATGATGCAAAGTTATACTTTTCTGAAATATTCAAATATTAATTATGTACATATAAACTATGACTACTTTTAGAATTTTCAGAATAAATATGCGCTTTACCGTAATGAGTCCCAGCTATGAATTACAGGTGCAAGCTAATGAATTCTCAAGTCTGGTAGAAAGAAAAATGACGGATACGCATAGCTTTATTTGTATTATAATGGGATAATAGGTTAATTAACTATACCTGTATTAGGATTAAATCTATTTCACAAAAGGTGACATAAAAGGAATTGGCCTTCGTTCTGCTAGCACCAGTCAGTAAACCTCGCTTTCTCATTTAATTAAGGACTTTCCGTTCGCGATTTTGCTTTTAAAGCGATGGTGAATGTCTTTCCAAAAACAAAGGTGAAACTCAAAATAGGCGGAATTCTCGTGAACTGTATTAGCATATCACGGTTGATTGGATGTAATTGTAAACACTGTGAATGATTCTGCTGACACGTTATCCGTTATTCACAAATCTTTTTGTTATTTCGAGGAAGCTCTATCAATTCCTCTCATCTAGTGACTTGGATATCTAAGGTTATTTTAAAGAGGAGCCGTGGAAGATATTTCTTCGCGGACTTATGACTCTCACAGCAAGGTCTGAAATCTCGCTTGAGAAAAATACAGAACGCCAACGCAATGTCTTTTAGTTATTCGATTTGAAATCGAAAGGCATCAACTGAAGTAGTCCTATCTTTTTTCTGCGCCTATATTCCTGTGAGGAACTCATTTTCGCTCGAATTCCTGGATTCAAACGATTGTTCCGACTCCATTCACCATCTCTCTCATTCAGTCCCTCTCCTTCTACCACTTTGCCTCCAGTTCCTTCAATTCCCTGGGGAGGCTTCTCCACTCCCACCCACTCCTTTCTCTCTTTCGTACTCTAGATTTCATCGCCGCCTTCTCCTATCCACTCTATCCAAACACTCATTAAGGGGCCCAACCCTCTTTTACCCGCTCGTTCGCTTCTCACAAAAGTTACCCGCCGCCCAAAAACCTTCCCTTAAGAAAATCCACCCAGACTCATCCTTCTCTCATCCGAGTTCCAACCCGACTATTCTCCCCACCTTCCATTCACTCTCCGTATACCCTCTGCTTTTAAAGGTCTTCCTACCCTTTCCTGCCCCCCTCTCTCTGCTTCCCATGCCTCTCTCCTATTCTCATCTCTCTCGTTTCCCCCTCGGCAACTCCTACGTTGTCTCTCTCTCTCTCTCCTCTCCATCCCGTTTCTCCTCCTTTCTCACCCACTCCATACATAAGTGACCATCTTCTACTTATTCCTTCATCTCGCTGTCCTACATTTGCCCAACTCCTCCTTTTTAGTCACATAGCTCACTCGTATTAAATTTATCATCTTGATTACACCTTTACTTCTTTCATTCTCTCTCTCCAGATTCCCTGAACCGGTATCACTAAATGGGTGCTTAGATTATCGACTATCGGATACCAAAGTCGAATTTCACTGAGAGAATGGGTTTGTGTTTGTCGTTTGTTATACTTAAGATTGGACTCGTTAATCTAAATCTGGCCATTAAATAAAGACGTTATATTATCATATTTAATTTATATACTCCTATACACTATGTTTCTTGGGGTTGGTTTTAGAGACTTGAAATAGATATCCGGCAAAATTGTTTGATGTACACCTGAGTAAATCATTCAACCTCTCGTTACGCACAATTATTTTCCTATCCACATCGTCTATTTGTTTAATCCCTTCTCCTAATAAATATTTTTAGCAATTATTAGATCGATATCTTCGTATATCGTGGAGTATTATCACGCCATTCAAATAATTCTTTGATTTTGTTCGTTCCCTTCCGATTGAAGTCCTTTTATTCATGCCGACGTTCTTCATTTTGTTCCGCATTTGTGTCCTCCCGTTGATCCACGTGTTCATCCAGGTATCTCGGAAAACTCTCACCTTTATCTCTCTCCTGCTTGCATTCCTTTCCGCCTCCCAGTTCCTGCATTTCCTCCTAATTCTACCGGCCTTACTTGATCCACGTTCAGCTCCTTCCACCGAAAAACCCCTCTCTTAACCTTATACCACTTCGACTAAGTTTCCATTAACTTCCCATTCCGCCACTTCGTTTGGCCATATTACCTCTCTCATTCTCATTTATCTATTTCTCTCAACTTCACAGAATGACGGTAGCTTAGAAGTATTATATCTACCCCGAAAATATTTTGTTTAACTCTTGAGATTTCTAAAGACATATTATTAACGGGTTATTAATATCTTTATGAAAGAAGCCTGGTCTTACTTGGTCTCGCAATGGAGGTCCTCGCGAATCTGTGGGCTTCTGCATCGCATTTATTAACTAAATGTACATATTTTTTATTAACTAAAATGTACATATAAATATATCTATGTAAGTCATTATCTCCTCATAATTTATACACACCGTGGTGCTCGACATGTTTTCAAACTGCTCGCGCTCAAAAGTCCTACCTCATAGGAATAGGCCAATATAAATGACAAATTCTAGTTCCACTAATTGCACATTATCAAGTATACATTTAACATGTATGATGCTAAAAGAATGAAAACTGAAGAGTTAAACTACATAAAAATTTTTTAACAAGAAGTCCAAACCTGGACTAATGCAGTCTGGTTTCCCAAAGTTGACGTCCCGAATTGATTACTTATATTGACAGGAAATGATTCAGTACGTTTTAGTCATCCCAAGGAGTTCTCATACCATAAATACCATGACTGAATCACCCCACCAATGTTTACACTACACTCATCCACTCGTGACGTATTTTTTCCCTAAGATAATCAGTACCTTTCTTTCGAACTCTCTTGAGCATATTTAAATCACTTTTATGTCTAAGTAGCATTTAGATCGTGAAACAGGGCATTTCAAATATCTTTCTGGGGTGAATCAGTCACCCCGCGTCCTTCCACGTTACATTTCTTATTACGAGTCATGGTAAGTTTTTTATTCTATATCTGGCTGTAATTTTCATAAATCGATGGACTCTCTTTAGAATTGACCAGTTTAATGTTTCTACCCTCTCTTTACATTTTATTAGGCAGGTTTTGATTTACATCGTGATTTGGAGAAAATCCGTGAAATTCTTCTCAATAGTTACGTAATATTTCTACCAAAATACCCAAATATAGTGTTCAAAAGAAGTAGTTTCATAAACACTACTCGAACAGGCCTAAGTAAAACCAGCAGGTATTCCTCGGTTGCAACAGAAAACCTTACCAAAGCAACTAAGGGAACTGGGTCAAAAATTTGACCGCCTAGAAGATAAAATGTTTCTGGAGAGCTCGATTCATCTAGACCTGCAAAATTACGGTGTAGTATGCCAAAGAAATCAAGACACAAAGACAACTTCGTCCTGTTCTAAATGTGAGAGGCCGATGTGTATGAAACATATGAAATACGTATGTGAGTACTGCCTTAACAGCGAATAACACAGCGAGAAGTGAACTTAGATAATTCTTATTGTTACTGTCTTATTCATAATATTATATTAAAACTATATGTTATCATAATTCCTATTATCTAAGTCTAATTATTATTATTATTCCCAAGTATTGTCATTATTATAAAAGTTATTTTGTATGCAAGTTAGCTAATCAGGACTTTTGAACAATAAAGATATATTTAACAAACGTAAACGTAAAACAAAAATAAATTTGAACTTTCCATACGTTTTTCTTACTAATCTAAAAATACAAAAAATAAAGAAAAAAAATCATGAATAATTAGGTTGGAAAATGTAATTTAAAATTGGGTGACTCAGTCACCCCGCGCTATTGTCTGTGCTCCAGAATTGGGCGGGTTAATAAATGTTACTGTTTATGCGCTAATATGCATGGATCAACTCAACATTGCTGAAGGGTAGTCAAGCAAAAAACAAAATAACCCATTTGTTCACTAATCTATGCTCAAGCCGAGTTCGGTAATAATCGTCTCCATGGTAACAATCCGATAAAACACAATTAAAACTCACAACCGCTATATTTTAGTATAAAATTCAAGAAAATACGATCATTTATCAAAATCCAGTGATAAGAATTAGAATCTACATTCTTTTCCCCCTAGAACAATACAAACCTTGCTCCGATATCACAATTTCAAAATATTTTAAAGTATTAAAAAAAACATCTCTGCACGATGGATTTGAGATTTCCTATGTAAAACAAATAGAGAAAAAAGGTTCCTGGAATCAAACCTGGGACTACAATATTCGCCAAATAAAATATAGCCCGGAGGTGGGCCCTGGCTGCACGATCCCCATAACAAGTTTCATGAAAATCGGTCCAATAATGGTGCAAATTGGTAGTAGGGGACACACACATACACACAGACAGGACCACTTCATAAGGCTGTTTCCTTTGGAAATCAGCCTAAAAATGTTGTGCATTAACATGTGTGGCAGGATTACTGGACCACACTATGTATAAAACTTTGTGTGTGCCTGCATGCATATGATCATATCCGGGACATAACATTCTTGCGCCCTAGGAAAGATTTGAAAATTAGGTTCCCCTTCTAATGAAAGTATACAGTACAATTTTTTACCTCTAAAATAGTACCAAAATGATCATCTCATTACCATACATCACATTAAATAGCATTATACACCACATGTTAATTTTTTTAAGAAAAATACGTAATGATATTCCATATATAAATCCAATTTGATGTACACAATTTCTTGAAGATAGCAACAATACTGTTGGTCTTAACGACGAAAGATTTTCTCGGCCTGGCAGAATCACATACGACTGTTATTATATTGGATAGAAAAATATGCCTTTTTAATTGTCGTTCGGCATAACAATCTTCTTAGCTACTGATTTAAACAAAGGGTCAGTTATTTCGAATCATTTGTGTAAGAATGTCTCTAAGTAACTGATATGCGTTTTATTTATATTTTCTAACTTTCATTCTTTTTTTGTGGCGTTTTCTCTTTTTTTGCAAGCAGAGCTGCAATGGGCATATTATTATTTACATGAATTGAGTGTTGACTCAGTGATGACTTACTATTTCGAACTTTATACTGGGTCACTTTATTTGCTCTTCAAAATACTACATTTCAGAGATAATTTCTGATTGATTTTATAAATTTCGGTATTTATCACCGTTATTTGGTACTTTTTTCTGTTTTTCGCTTCCATTACTGCTTATAACTCAAAGTTTTAACCCTTTAGCCTTTTGGTATTTAGCTTTTCAACAGCCAGGCATTTTCAGCACGTCCGATTAAACGGAAAGTGACTCCCATAAAACACAAACAGACCCGACAATAGGGTGGCGGAGTGGTTAGAGCGTTTGACTTTCATGCAGCGATCCCAGATTCGAATTCGATGGGGGACAGACTTTTCAACCTGGGATCGTCCCGTCCCCTACTTGTGTGGTTTGAGGATACGACGCATTTCAGCGCTCCGTCTTTCGGAAGGAACGTTAACAGTTGGTCCCCTTGGTTCTCTTTTTCAAGAGCAGGCTAATGCCGGCACCAGGTTTCCCTCCTCCCTAGCGTGTGTGATCTGTGTGGGAGGAGTTATGGCTATAATAATCCAAGAGGTTGATTAGCCAGAAATTCAAACAAACTAACTCTATATACAATGCTTCTAAACATCTACATAACACCTCTTGGATTTGGCAGTTATTACCGGTGAAGCGAAAGGAGGATCTATATTCCTAACAAGAATTAATCTCGAACCTTCCGATCATTTCCTTCCATTTAAATTTATAATACTGCAATTTCCGATTCGACTCACGTTTGCCATCAACAAGGCGCTGGACAAGTCGGGTTATACTTGTCTGGAACATGTTTTAGCCACGTGCAGCCGCCTGTAAGGTTTTCCGACGGATTGGACATAAAAATAACAACAAACAGCGTCCAAAACCAGTGATGACTGATAAATGGCGCGTGCGACAAAAATATCGTGCGCCAAAAATCATTGTACATTATCCTAATAATAATGCGAGGAAACATTCTCGTGACGGAAACTAATGTCATTTTTTCTGTAAAAAGCTTTCCGTGACTTCTACACTAAGACATCGGGTAGCGAGGAGATTTTCTGACACAAAATTAATTCTTTCAAGGTTAAAATTTTAGAAACTGAAATGACTAGTATACCTTAATAAATAGGTATTGAAAATTAACAAAATATATCAATATATACATCAAAACGCATGCAAGTATAGTAAAATTAAGTATAGCATTTTACAAATAAAATCTCTACTATAAATATTTTGAAAAATTTGTTTGTTTGTACATTTATAATACGACAACTTCAGTTCGTAGAAATTTTAAAAAAGTGTATTTTAACCGCAATAAAAATTAAGCAAAATGGGAAGGTTTTGAAAGCGATTTTAACTACATTTTTAATTTTAATAATGTTTTTCTTTGAAATTTTTCCATTTAAATAACACGGGAATGAGCGTATTGTTGGATTAACAATCTACGTGACAACCCTTATAGACAATACCTAATATTAATTAAGAGAAACAATTTCCACCTACCATAAACTAAAGTAGGGAAGAAAAAAACACCAAGGTTAATCAAAGAAGGATAATAACAAAAAACTATAAATCTGGCTAATTGTTTCACAAGTTAAGTGGAAGACAGTTTTAATGTGACATTTTAAGTTCTTTCGTTTTCTAAAATCTTTTTATGTATTCTGCATATTCTCTATACTTAATTGACAGCGGAATTTGTTTTTCATTATTATTGAAAATTGATTAAGTGAAAGATATCACAGAAGGTACAATAAAAAACTTCTATAACATTTCTTTCATTTCAACTAAAATACAATATATAAGTTCTTCCTTCCTTAAATACCTATACGTACACTTTGCTTTCTTTTCAACTGAAAATTTGTATGGATCAATTAATCCCATTATACTTATTAGATTATATTAACACTTTCCATGTCATACCATAACACTTTTATTGCCAAGTTCGATTTCAAAGTACGGGAACTCATTTTGTTTCGTAGGTTTGACTTTAATATATTCACGTGACAAATTAGACCCACAAAATCAGTCTTTGCATGGGATATGTATGGTTAAGCTAAATTTGAACATATCTTCAAACGTGTTTCCACCGGTTGCATCCCTAGAGCTTGCAATTCTTTCCTAAATTTTTAATGTTTTTGAGATTTGAGAATTAATTCGAGTGAAATAACTATATCTTAAAAGTGACTCCAATAAAATGTTTATTGTGATTATTTGATAAAAAATCTGATGTGGACACCACATGACTTTCTCCATATCTGTAATATTTCTAAAAATTCCAGATAGGTTACATAATAATAGATATTTTAAGAAACTGCCAGAAAATTTTAGACTTGACAAAGAACAGAAATAAACTCAAATCATAGCCTTCTGATATTGGATATAGCCACAAAGCTCCAACAATTAAGAAAAGAAAAGGAGTGTTGCTAAGACGTAACTAAGCGTCAATAGTTAACAATAGTCGTCGGTAGGTGGCGTGGTGGTGGCAGTTAAAAATATAAAATATCTCTTAAATAATGCATTATATGGAGAAATGTTTACAATAAAGGATGTAGAAAATTAAATTTCCTACAACTTATATTCCGAAACATTTTTATATTTATGGAATATTAAAGCAAATATTTCAAAATAACGGATAAGTGACAAGAGTAAACACCCACTTCCGGTTGACCGGTTTTTACCAAAAACTAATGTTCTTCTGACTTAAAAAAAATGCTAAATACAAAATTTAGCATTGACCTGATTAATAGCTTTTGAGTTAGAGCACCCACTAGAAGCTATCACATACACACACGCACACACACACAGACATCATCGAGAAAATGGTCAAAACGGGTTCAGGGGACCTCAAAACGTGTATTTCCGTTGAAATCTCGAAGTCGATTTTTTCATGACTACAAATACTTTCCCCTATACTACGTAGATGGAGAAAGTAAAAATACAGACGCCAAATTTGTCGATAACTGATGCGGGAAAAATTTATTTATCTGGGCAAAAGATGGGAAGACAAGAAATATTGCATACCATTAAGCACTGCAATAAAAATTGACTTGATTTCATTATTTGGTTTTATTCTCAAATCTTACTCAATATTTTTTGTCTTGAGTTAAAAAACCGAGCAACACTGGATTATTTCATCTAATATATTATAACTGATGAAAAAATGGAAGTTATGAAAAATCCCATCTTTTTAATGCTTGTAAGTATATGAATAGACAATTTAAGAAAATTGTAATTACTATCATTCTTTTTTATAGGTATCGCATTATAATATATTTTCAAGAATCGCAGAGGTTTCTTGTTGGGAATTTTTGGATAACATTGTATCTCTTCAATGTCATTAATTCCACCTTAGTGGTTTTCCTAGACAACAAAAATGCTTTACTTATATCATCATGAACTTTTTTATTCTTTACAAAGCGAAAATCTTAGTTTTTATTTGCGAGATTCATCTAATTAAAGAGTTGTATGGGATATCTCAGAAAAGAATATAGTTGGCTTATTTTCTGAGAAGGAAAGATTACATTTAATATTTAAAATGTTTCCTAGAAATGAGATTAATTAAGACATTCAGATTATTTGATCCTTTTCGTCAATCTGTCTTACGGCCTTTATTGTGAATGAAATTAAAATACAATCAAAGGGTTTTTCTATTATGAAATATGCAAAAAATTTTCCTTTCAAAACAAGCCTATTTATCTTCTAAAAACTTAGTATGTTGTTTTAAAATTCATAATGTTCATTTTTAATGAAAAACGATAAAAGCGTAAAAAATACGAGACAAACGTTAATAATCTAGACAAAGGGTCACCAACCTGCGCTACAAGAAGCGCATGTGGTCCCAGTCCTCAGCTCTTTTGGCAAAATTAGGTTACTAAGTGATTACTTGATTGAGTACCTTTAACCATAATAAAAATATGGCATCTTATATTTGGAAATTTGAAAAAGAAATAATCATATCTTTATCTAGAACAAAGAAGCGGAATTTATCAGTTGTTTTGTATAAGTTCCATTTAGTCGACGGCAGACGGGCAACATACTACGGAAGAAACGGATTAACATCATTCGGCTGAGGTTGCCGAGCTCTGCCATATACTATACTAGCTGAAACGTCCGGCTTCGCTTGGGAAAGAGTTTTCTTTCAAGTAGCAAACGAATTTTATTGCTCGCGCAGTCGGTGCCCCCAAGTTTCTCAAATGTGTTATTCGGAGAACAGGTTCATACGGGATTTTAACTACCACCTAATAAAACCACTGAAAAATTTTAGTCAAGGATGTGCTTGTGGGTGTATCTCAATGGCGAATCCACCATATAATCAAGGCAGACTGCTTTTCCAAGAATATTTGGCGTAATCGAGCTGTTTTATTAAACCGGTCGCAACTCTCTTCAAGTCGAGCCCATGCTTCCTCTTCAGTCTTCGCTGCCCCGGAGGCTGCCATTCTCCTCGTCAATGTTTTAATTTTACCGATGTGAGGTCTCTTTTTTGGTGGCACGGCGGTTTATTGGAAAATATAATTATTATCAATGTTCTAAAGAGAACGTTTAATTGTTAAATTCCCTTATGAGTTATTTCTGGTAGTTCGAATATCTCGAATTAATTCGGAGCTCAAACACAGATCGCTTTAAAAACCTTCTACAATTAAGAGAATGATCCACAACAACAAAATAAACAGTTCAGGAAACCAATTGAGATGTTGATTCTGGACCGTATATTGTGATAACATTCGATGCCACATAAAAATCCCTCAACTGAGGATATTTTAGATAAGTATGAAGTAGGATCTGGTGCTTTCTCGGTGGATTGCTTGTAGAAACTTTTCTTTTCTAGATCAAACTTTGACCCGGTTGTGTACCCGAGAAAAGTTTATTTTAGATAAGTATGGTTCTCATACACAGAACGCCATGTATTTAGTTGGATATCGCTTTGAATAAATCGTAAGTAATCTATCTAAAGTGTAAAGGGAATGCAAAAATTAATATGTGGATTATATCAATACTATTAGCCAAAACGTAAACAATAAGCAACATCTTGGTTACCAAAGAAATGTAGTAAGTAGATGTATTGATTTATGTTGCGACAAATCTTTCAATGTTAATGGTAAAAGATAACAATGTTCTAAAATTCCTTAAAAATCATTTTCCTCACTTTAAAAGTATTCATAGACTATATTTAGGCATGGATCCATTTGCACCCTTTATTTGGGCGTTGGATATTCTTCCTCTACGGCGGGCCACGGCGTGGATTTTCATTGCATTAATCTTTACGTGGCTATCTTCCTTTGAAGAGGACAACAATTAAGAAACTTAGCTTTGTTGCATTGTAGCTTTTAGCATGTAATACGACAAAACATGAACAGAGTTAAAATATTGTCTTTTGTGCGTAAAATACGCCATTTCCCGTGATCGTAAGTTATTATTTAGTTATTTTTATATCCACATCAGTAAAGGGCTGCATGGCATTTTGGGGCTTCTCTACACCATTTCCCATGCATTCTTATGGAAATAGTATTTCGTTGACCCCATGGGGTATTAGAGACCCCACGCTCTGCAAACCTAGACCAAGTTCTTTCTGTTGTCCATAGGATGGCCCATGATACTTTTGAATTCGATAGCTTCAATGGTGTAAAAACGTGTAAAGAACATGCATACACACACTCTAAAACATACATAACATTACATTCGAATCTCTGAAAAAATGCAAATAAGAAGTGCCTTTGACTCCTAGAAAGCATTCGCTAGTTGTATCAGTATGAAAAATCCACCCATAGAATGAAACAATTCGAACGATCGCAACAATGTTTTAGGCGTTCTTTACCAGCTAAGCGGTATTAGTGGAACACCTTATGGCACGTCTCATCCGTCCGTCTGTCCTCCCGTCCGTCCGCACGTTTAATCTTTGAAACTACTAGGCGGATTTTAATTAAAATACGCATTAGTGATTCTTATTATGATTTTTCGCCGAATTGTAATTTTGAACTTCGTACGTGGGTTATCTCTTCCACTTTATTAAAGCGCTTAAATAAACTTATACCTATACCTCGTTAAATGGCTTCCGTAAAGCAACAATTAAATATTATACCATTATCTCCCTAGCTCTTATGTGATCTATATTATAGATATTATAGATTCTATAAAGTATCGATTTAAAGATTTATTCGAAAAGGGGAAATATTTACCAGAAAAGGGCCGCGGGACGAGATAATGACGACTTATAGTTTTGGAGATGAAAATTCGAGCAAATCCCAAGCGAAACTTCGCATATTTTGTTTACATCGATCCCTACAACGATTCTATCGTCAAATAACCATTAAAAATACATATTTTTCTCTCCAAAGCTCTTATATGATCTGTGAGGTATAGATTAAAATAATTATTATACATTATTAAATATTAATATTTGATTATATATTATATTAATATATTACAATATTATATTATTATATTATTATATTATAATTATATTATTATATTATATTATTTTATTATTATATAGGATAACAATTACCACAAAAATGTCCGCGGGACCATATAATTAAGACTTATTGTTTCAGGGATAAAATTCAAGCATCGTCTAACATTTCGATGCCGTTTTATATGCATTTCTCGTAAAGAACGCCTTTGAAATCACTGTATATTCTATTAATGGAGTATACATTTCCTTCTTGTTATTAAACGCGAATGCAAATGCAGCAAAAATCTTTCTCGCATGACTATGATTATTGTCTGCAATGAAGCGGGAACAATGGTAAATGTCTCTTCCGAAAATTTTGTTTTTGGGCATACGGGTAGAGAGGGAGAAAAAGGTCCAAGGTCCAATCGGTCCCAAAAAAATTTTTTAAACGAATATATGACGTATTTTCACGTGATAATCTCTCGTTGTCAAGCTGATTTGCATTTTTTATGGTTTCATCTAACGCCACGTCCACACTATCGTGAACGAGCGCGAACGAACAACCCGAGCACGATCGCGGACGAACATAAGCGAATACGTTCGCAAGCAGAGCAAACACATTCGTTTGTGCTTGGCTTAATTTGGACGAGAACTTGGCTATTCGCTATCGGTCGTTGTGTAAGTTCCATTCTGAATAGTGCGAACGTGCCGAACAGGAGCGAACGTACCGAGCAGGAGCAAACGGGACGAGCAGGAGCGAACGGGCGGAACAGGAACTAACCTTTTGAACACAAACAGTGTGGACGGCGGCGCGAAGGAGTATGAACAATCATTCCGAGCACGGGCGAACGTTTTTCGCGCACGTTCGCTGAAAGTGTAGACGCGGATTAATTGCGAATGATTTACTAGGCTTATTGATTAGCGTAGCATCTGTCCACGCATTTAAAATATTTTGACGCTATTTTTAAGTATACACAACACTTTCATAACGATGAAAAATACGACGATAACAAAAATAAATATCCCATTATTCATTCACAATGTGCTTATAAGTTTTTAAAGTCAGATATAGAGATTTGCTGAATAAAAAAAAAGATTTTAATTACATTTTCTGCAAAAGTGGTGTAAGTTTTGCGGAGATTCACTTCCTTAATCAGTGTATTTTTTGTTATATTTTTATTGTTTACAAATGAAATCTGCTTCCCAATAAAAATTTATGAAATAAGTGAGCACAATTAACAGAGGTGGAGAAAACCAATGAAACACAATTTGGGTTAAGATTTGATATAAAATGTCTCCAAATTTCAAAGGATAACAATATATTTGAGTACATTAAAGATAGATACAGAAAAAAAGCCTATACTATTAATGTTTTCTTGTATTTGACGTTGTTTGTACATTAAATTATTTTTCCATTCAGTTATAGTATTAACAGAATTGGGCATGATTTGTGTTTTCTCCTCATTTTTTTGGCACTTATTGTGTTAAATGTGGGTAAGAAAATTAATTTCATAAGTAAAAAATACAAATACAACGAAAATTTCAGAGTAGAATAATAAAACTTCCTAAAAAATTATTCTTATAAAAATAATGAATGAATCCTTTATGTGAACTAAAATGTAAAAGATAAGTATAAAATTCAAATAAATAAATGCTCCAAAAAGTAAAAAGAGGTTTGGTCATACAAAAGTTGCGGTGGCGTAATATTTAACAAATAAATAGCCACTAATATATATACCCAAAACAATTTTTACTTAGTGGAACATTTAATTAGATGAATTATATAAATATTTTAAGCATTCTAGTATATTTATAGGGTGGTTTCATTAATTTATTAAATATAATTTTTTTATTTAATGCAAAAATCATGCATACCCGTCATTTTTGACAGTCAGTTACACTAGTCAATAAATAATTACACGACTCGCGTTACTTACAAATACAAATAGAATTTGGAGGTTGGACGAAATTCAAGTCACGTAAGAAATTATCGTGCGGAAGAACGAACACGATTTATCCCAAATCATTTCCTCCAAGTAGTACTGAAAGCCTGTTTGCCTCCAAATTCAAATCTTATGAAGTAAACACGCTGAAGAAGCAAATTTTACAAAGCACTATGTGACTGAAAAGATTTCAAGATGCCGTGATATTGTGAATGAAAGCGTTTGAAGACGAAAAACAAAAACCGATTTCGAATGGATGTTGAATTACAAGACATACATTATTACTAATGCCCATCTATTTTTTCCTCTTAAGAGTTCTATCACCAATACTTGAATTCTTTCTCTGAGAAGATAAATGTCGTTACTGGATAAAATAAACATTGAGAGATACATTCTGAAGAAGATACCGGTGGAGTTATGATTTGGTCAGAGCTGCATGGGAACTCCCTAATAAATAATTTAAGGCTGAAGAAAGAAAACTGAAAATGAGTCGAGTAAAAGTCATTATTATGCGAAAAGGAACATATAGTGATAAGAATGGAAGGATAATAAAAAGGAGTAAAAACGTTATCGGGAAACGTATACTGTGGAAAGGAGGAAGGAGTCATAGCGAGGTCTTTGCTCAGGAAAATAATGAGAGAATCTAATGGGAAAGAATCACATATATAGCCCAGTTATTCAAGCTTACTCATATATATGGTAATAGGGAATAGCTCCTGGCATTTAACGGAAATATTGAAATAAAGACGATGATGCTTTCATGTAGTGAAACAAATTATATAGTTTATAATTCTAAAAAGTTAAAAAAATTTCAAATTTAAGGACTTATGTTTCTGCAATCTATACGTGGATTCTAGCAGTAAATTTCGGTCAAATTATAACCAAATTTTTCTCTTCAACATCTTAAAACCCCTACTGAAATGCGTCGAAGGGTTTTGAAATTTCTATTACGATAGTCTCACGAATAATTGACCGCTTATGCAAAACCTCAACCAAGCCTCGCTCCAGATACAAACCTTGTGCCAAGAGAGAGAGAGAGAGAGAGAGAGAGAGAGAGAGAGAGAGAGAGAGAGAGAGAGAGTTGTGCGTATTCGTAAGCTCGATATGCACCATTTTTCTTGTCCATATTTGATAAAAAATGAAACGTCAAGTTAAACTGGCACAAAAAGTGAAACCCTCTCAAAGAGGGCAGACTTGAGAAAAATTTAGAAATTCTTTAACGACCGGACAAAAAAAAACTAAAAAAATGGTGACGAAAGCGTCATTAAGCTTATTGACGACCTTATATTGTCGTATTCGTAATCAGAAGGTCTCACCCGTGTATTTTTTGAGAACTCAATTCTTCGAGGATTTTTTTATGAATAGGCCTACTTAATTTTCCATCGCCTATTCTTAGCTTCATACTCAGCATGGGTTCTCTCTCTCATCCTCTCTCTCTCTCTGTCTTTCTACGAGCAACTCCTCCACGTAGTCAGACTATGAATACTAAATTCGCTGCCGTCATCTTAAATTTACTTTTTTGCCAACTGCGTCTTCTCATTTAAAAAATAGGCAAGGAAAGGAGAGAGGGGGATGAGAGAGAGGGAGAGAGATAGATGGACGCAGAAAGAGAGAGATGAAGGAAAGATGAAGGGTTTTCGAGGAGATTTTCCTAGGAGATAAAAAATTACAACGGTTTTGAAATTATTTTTCTTTTCGTTTCTGAATTATTTCACATGCCGCCGAGCCAGCGTTTCTATCTGTTCCAACCGACGTAAAAATTCTTTCGTGAGTTTTTTTATTCCAGTCCTCGTCCGTGCTCACTTTTTTTGCTGGGTTCGGCCTTGCTCATTACTTCCGCCACCATCTCTGGAGTACTTTCGCGGGGCTCCTTAACATTTTGCTTTCCTTGCGTACATTTTTAACGACTCTTGATCCATATTTCGAAACTACCGCCCTTGTTAATTAGTGCTTCCGGTACCACGTGTGTATTCGTGCTTACTTTTCTAATTCGAGCACATTCATTTGCTTATTATCTCGTAGAATGAGTGTACCCTCGTATAATCATTAAGGATTAGAATGGATTTTGTGAAATCGAGGTCGTTTTTATCCTCTCCCTTTCTACTCGCTTTTAAAAACGCAGACAGACTATTTTGGTCGAAAATTTGCCCCGGAGCAACTGCTACCAATTTGGAACATAATTAATGATGTTAAAAATAATTTCGCGTAACCACAATTGTATTTTCGTCGCGAATATTATTTTCACACGTTCTTTGTTAAAATGCATATTTTGTCGTTTTAAGTAATATAATTGGGCGAAATTGTAATTCATATATGGCGCACAAAACATTATATTTCGAAATTTGTCAGCTAACTACTATAATATTTTTGAAAAACATCAAGTTGAATTAAGCTAAACATATCAAATAGATTAAATAAATGAGAAAGCCTTCGAGTTAAGCAGAAATAAAACAATTGTAAATGAAAAATTGGTTAAGAATCAAGTGAAAATACGAAATTATATATTTTCATTTCATATTTTTTATGCTTGGGTTAGTACCAAATTATTATTTCATTTATTTTATCCATATATAATTTATAAAGTAAAATTATCTTAAGTATTTTAGATAAATTCAGTTGTTAGTATAATGAATTTGAAAGAAAACATTAATAAAGAATAAATTAAATTTTAACCAACCCAAAAATTACAGAATAGAGATTTTTTCGAAAAAGATAACGAGGTTAATTTAATATTTTTAATCTACTTGTAAGTATTAAGAATATTAATTAAATAATTACCGGCGTTTTCAAAACGTCCAGACAATTCCAACATCGTAAGAATAATTCCTTAAAAATACGTTTATCATTGAACGAAGGCCCATTACGTTTCGTATTTTACTAAATTACGACCTCTTTTATTGGTCCGAGCTTTAGTAACCTCCTATAGCTCGAGTCAGCGCATCATTCTCTAACAGCTTCGCACGCTTGGCGGTCACGAGTGAGCAAGGTCTCATTTTTTGCGTCCTCGGCAACCGGTTTGGGACAATGGTCTCTTTCACGACTGTTTTTGTCTCCAGGACACGTCATTCCCTTCTTTTGAACAACCTTTTTCATTCCCCCTTCCTTCCCATTCCCTCCCTCTTCCTTGACCCATCTCCCTCCTCTTACCCCTTCGTGCCTTCCTCGATCTTTCCTCCCTCGGTCCTGCGCCTGTGAAGTGTGATATTAGGCATTGGCTACAACAATGAGACCCTAACAAGAACCCTTTCGATCCTTTCTGTGCATCACTCTGTCCCGAAGCCTCAGATCCGGGAGGTCCATCCTCCTCCTCTCTCCCTCTCTCGGTCGTCCTCCATCTCATTTGGTTGGGCTCCCTCTCTCCTTCCCTCCTTTCCCACACTGACACAAAAGTTCCCGTCTCCTTTCGCCATTTCCTCTTGCGATCTATTCCCGCTCGCATCGCTTGGAAACCTTCGCTTCTTTACCTTCGATTTTCTCCTCATCCCTTGTCCTCACCCGTTTTCGTCTCCTATCCTCGTATTTTGTCTGCTGTCAGCGAAGAATACTCTTCCGAAGATCGGACGTTGAGGAATATGCATCACGAATAATGAATGATAATATGTATTAATGTTGGTTGAACTGAAGGATGAATTTGATTAAAGATTTCAAATTAAAATAAAAAAAATTGTAAATTGAAACTTAGCTCCTAAATAAGAAAAACTATTTTTGCGTTTCATTAATCTGAATCAAAGAAAACATTCAATCGTCTATTTGTTATATCTTAAAAAATGCATGTTTTACTTAGCGTTTGGTTAATAGGCCACGATTTGATCAAAAGTTACATACATTTATTTGTAAATTAAACGAATTTTTTAAAAACGTACCGCTAATAATTCAACAGACGAGTTTACAAATCACCTTTAAATACACTTATTTCTCCATTTCCTTTTTTGGGTTATCAGCGGATTATTTGAACCTCGATAGTCTTAGGCAATTTCCTCTCTCCGTCACCCCTTCCTTCCTCTGATCCCCTATCATCAACCGTAATCCCTTTTTCATACACTCGCCTCGCTTAATCCTCGAATTCATTGCCTTGCATTATCTCTTATTTACTTTCTTCGCCCTCTCGGCACGCACGGAGATATCTCAAATCCGGGATTGCGCGTATATTTGTTTACATTATTTGTCGGAATTTGGCGGGCGTCGTTAAAACTCTCTAAGCCTTATCGTTTTGCGCGAAAATAATTGTTTCCAGGTCTTCTTTGCCCGCCGTTTTCTCCCCTATTACATACAATTCGGGCATGTTTATTTTTTTCTAGTATCCTTTCAACTCTTCTGCGAGCATAATTCCACTTATCTCATTCCTTTCCCCGCATTCTCTACTTTTAATTAATTATTTTTTTAACTTTATAGGATTGTCTGCGCCAAGAATTCCAAAAGGAGGCCTCGCTTTTTTAAATTTTATTTTCCAGTCATTTTCTTTGCCCGTCATTATTATTTCTTTCATTGTTCGGTTCTCTGTATATTTCAACCACTTCTCTACATCTCCCTTCCTCTCAGCTCTCTCAAGATCTTCCCACCTTCGCCCCTATTTCTTCCACTTATCTATCACAATCCTTAATCTCTTTATCTTCCTGCCTC
Organism: Tanypteryx hageni; assembly: GCA_028673005.1. Classification (NCBI taxonomy): domain Eukaryota; kingdom Metazoa; phylum Arthropoda; class Insecta; order Odonata; family Petaluridae; genus Tanypteryx; species Tanypteryx hageni. The sequence goes on from CM054112.1 coordinate 207,759,178, forward strand.
CTACCTTATTCTGTTTCGTACTTTACGTTCCATCCGCACACACACCGCAGCCGTCTTTCTTCCTCTCACCCCTTTCTCATCTCCCTCATCTCAAAACCCTCGGTTAATTAAGGTCCTATCTACCTGTATGCCTTTCGCCCCTACAGCTCCCTCTCTTCTTCCCACTTCTATCTTCAACTGATCCTGACCAATTGCTTTTCGCCCACTCACCCTTATCCAACCCTATCGCCATCTCTCTCCCATCTTACATCCTCTTACCCTTCTCTCTTCTTCCTCTCTTACTCCTTTCTCCTTCCCCTCCCCCTCTTTCACTTTCCCCTCTCACTTTTCTCCCCTTACCTACTCCCGCCTCTCTCCCTCCTCTCCCTCCCCTTCTCCACTCCCGCTCTATTTCCTCATCTCTCTCTCTCTCTACGTCTCCATTCCTCTCTCTCGCTCTCCCCCTCTTATTGCATCTCTCCCTTTATCCCTTTCACCCTTCAACTCCTATCTCGGTCGCATTTATCACCGTTAACCTCCTACCGATCATTTTATTACGGTGCCTATATCTCACTCACTTTAGAGCTTATCCGCTTTATTTTCCACCCTCCGGGTAATTTTTTTCATCTCCGGTACGCTCTTTGCTCTCTTTCCTACGTTGCAGTCTTTATCCACATCTATCTTCGTTCCTTTCCTTCCATCTTGTCTCCTCTTTCTCCCTCCATCCACGATTCCTCCTCTCCGCCTCTTCTCTCCCTCGTCCTTTTGCTTGCTCGTTAGTTCCTACTTCTGAGGGGTCTCTTCCTTTCTATCTCAGACGCTCTCGACTCTCCCTCCCTCTCTTCTTCTCACTCTCTCTCTCCGTTTCTCTCTCTCCTCCCTCTCCCTCCCTCTCTCACTCCACATCCCTTCCTTATCGCTCCAATGCATCCGACCATAGTTCCAAAGATGAAGAACTCCGTGGCGTATAAATAACTCCTGAAGAGGTCTTCCCAATTAAAATGGATTTATCTATGCACACACTCCGGGGCTGTTTGATATTCCCCCGCGCATGCTTCGTCTTCATCTTTTCGCCTCACTATCTCTCCGCCCTTCTTCCCTATGTTGTGATACGCAGCCATCCTCACCCTCCCTTCCTGTTCTCTTTTACTCCTCCTCCTCTCCTTAAATCCCTTCGATTCTCCTTCGCCACCACTCCACCCTGTGCCTCTCTTCTCTCCTTGACAGAGACGGTTTTGTTTCGCTCCTTTATTGCTTTCGATCCCTTCCCATAACCTCCATCCAGAGGCGGTGGTTTCCATTCTCTATTTTGACGTAACTTTATCCTCTCACCCATTCACATACGCACACACATACAGAAACGCGCCCACCCACGCATACACACGCACGTACTCCTCTTTCCCTCTTATCCGTCTCCATATCTCATTCTTTCTACTCAGAATTTCTCTTTGTTATGTCTTCCGGGATTTCAATATGGTATCATTAAAAAGGGCTTGGATTCCGTCGAAGAAAGAGAGAAACAGAGCGACGAGAGGGAAAAAAGACGACGGCGCACAGCGCGTCACGGGTGGAAAGAGGAAGAATAAAGTTTCCTGCTGTCGTAATTTTCAAATTTCTACCAGCCAAATATTCGAGTTCTTTGTTTTGGTTAAGATAAAGCTTTTCGAAATCTCTGTTCTTTAATGCGCCTACTTAAGTCGACAGGAAGCAAGCTATAAATTAAAGTGCATTTCATGAGAGCGAGATTCAAAGAAAAACACGTTATACAAATGCGAATGTCATGTGATTGATTACTTTGAAAATGTTTGATTGGGTTACTCTTGCAAACAACTAAATTCTGCTGTACGTTTTATGAGATCCTTATATTGTTTAATACTTAGCGCATTTCAAGAAAACCTTTAGGATACATCTATAAAAGGCATGTTACGCTGAAAATAGGTATTACTTCTAAGGAGACCGACATAAATTGACGTTAGTACTCTTTAACGATAACGTTTCCTGACATTGATATTGTACATATATGAAATCATGGCTGAAAATATACAAGATAAATGCTTTTATTTATTGTCACGTAATATAATATAGTTATTTTGACCTAACCAAAGCTTTCTATGATAGTCAAAGAGTCTAATTGTGAAGAAATACAAACAAACAAATAAACAAAATTTTACAAACTCCAAATTATAGATAAGAAAGGAAACAAAAATCTGTTATAGTTTATTACTTTGTACTACTACGATTGATTTTTGTATTTTTGAGTTACTTTCACAATTAGCAATAGGAACTAAAATATGAATTGAAAAAATATGGGAGTTTCGACCAGATGAAAGAATTATTTCATGGTTAATATCCAAAATTAGAACTTCTGTCGCAAAAGGCGGAACAATACCACAGGTAACTTTTATTTAAGCTATCGATCGCTTCAAAACACTCATTTACCTTTTTCAAATACAAATATGGACAAATCCGAAGGATAAATAATTAATCCAGTTTGTTCACACACAACCACTGATAAATTTATGAGGATAAATAATGTAAAAAAGCAAATTAAATAAGCTACAGAGTTTTTATTTAATTCCTGCTCCCCCATTTTTATCTGTCTCTCCATTTCGCCCTTTCTCCATCTAATCTCCAAGTCCGTTGCCCTAAAAATCTCTGCCTCCAAAGTGCTAGATTTTTTCTTGTTTCCTTCCCACCACGAAGACCCCAAACCACTCCGGAGTCTGAATGAGGGAAAGTGTACAACAAGCGGAACAGGTGAGATTTCGGCGCGAGTAGAAGGAAGGGATAAAGAGAGAGCGAGAGAGGGAGAGAGATGCGAAGGAGAGAGAGAGGAAGAGGAGAGAAGGAAGAGATGTAAAAAGGAAATCAAGAAGATATAGTGGAAGAGAAAGAGAATGGGAGGGAGAGAGAGTGAACCCTTGCTTGCGTGTGTTTTTGTTGAATGGGCAAGGTGCGGCTGGCCTGGGGTTTTGAAACGGCGTAGCGGTGCTAGAAAGGGGGGGTGGTGGAGGCGGCGCAGGGATGAGATTAAGGGAGATATTGAAGGGAAATAGAGAGAGGCAGGAGAAAGGGAGAATGGAAAGAGGCGAAAAGTCCATCCTTACTGTTCCGTGGGATAAGTCCCCGTCCCGTCCTCCTCCCGTTGCCCGCAGAGGATGAGTTAGAAGATCCCTTCCCAAACACACTGGCGCGCACACACACACACAACTGACGGAGCACAGCAGAGATTCAAAATCCGTTGGCTGGCAAATCGCAAGGGCGACCCTCTTCTCTCCTTCCAATTAAGAGGAAAAGGACGATGGGCGGAGGGGGGAGGAGGTTAGGGGTTTATGGGGAGGAAGAGAAGGGAGGAGATATCAAGGTAAAGGGATTTTCCAATCCTGAAAAGTAGAGTGAGAGAGATAGGATGAGGAGGGTCAGGGGAGGGAGGGTATGAAGGATGGAGGGAAGAGCGAAGAAAGTGAGTATGGGAAGGAAAAGGGAGAGACAGGCAAGCTTTTTGGTCTTGCAGGCGGAGAGAGAGCGAGTTTACGAGCAGAATTGAAAGTTTAAGCGATTCTCTTTATGCGAGCATGAGTCTCGGCAATATTTATCGATTCTTTAATTCAGAGTTTTTTATTCTGTAAATATTTTATGTCTGCATTATATGCCCTCGCGTGATTGGATTATGCGTTGCTTGAGCTTAAGTCTCGCGCTTTCAATACTGATGATGTTGATTTTGTAACGAAAACGAATTTTCAAAGGACAAAGATTAAATTAGTGACTCCAAATAGACGTTGATGCGCCGAATTAATGACTGTCCCTTTTTAAGAATCCTTTATTTTTTAATCATGAAGTAATACTTTAGGATTCCCCATCAAATCTTCTGCACGCCTCACATGCGGATGAAAGATTCTGTTATAATTATCTCTTGAGGGAAGGTTTGGTTAGTGATTATTTCTAATTGGCTTAATCCTGAAATTCATCATAACTAATGGGCAATTTATGAGTTTCAAATGTCGTTTTTAATGCATATGACCAGATTGACGTTTATACACTAGAGTTGATAAAATAATTTTATCCCTATAAATATTATATTATGCATAACTTTGAAAGAAAATAACAATTCTGAAAACTACATGCAAAAACGAACAAGCGAAAAAGGCTTTCCTTATAGAAGAACAACACCAGCAAATGTTTACGAATCAATTTCCAAAACTTTATCACGCATCTGTATAACATGCATTTTCTGAACCGAAAATATATAATGGTTCACACGCCTGACCCTCGGATAGCACGCATGACAGGTAGGCCTTATCTTGTGCCTCGTTCGATCTCGCTACGTATACAGAGATATGGAGAGAGAGGCCGAGGGCGACCTCACCTCGAGCCGAGAATAGAATCTCCTCCTGGCCATCCTCTTTACTGTTCCATGCTCCACTACGCCGTACCTACTCCTGACCCATCGTTACCTCTCTCCGCCTCTCCCTCCTTCAGGTCCCTCTCCCCCTCTCTCACTCTCAATCTATCTCCCACAATTCTCCTCACCCCGAATCCCTTCCGAACAACCCAACCCATCCTTCTATGATTATAGTCCGCCCTCTCCTTCACTCCCTCTATCTCATCCTCTCTCTCTATTTTCAGCTACTTTTTTCCTCAAATCTTTCCCTCTTGATACTTTCCGCCTCCCTCCCACCGACTCGTAATAAAGTCCATTGTTGTGTTCCCGTCTTCATTTCCTTCTTTACGTAATATGTTCGCGAAGCGTTTTATGAAAGATTTGGTCGAGAGGGGAAGTCGATATTTACTTGACCGACTTTTGCGCCCACTGGGGCGTTTTTTCGCCCATCTCTCTCTCTCTCTCTCTCTTTATTTCTGCCCTCTCTTTCTCTCCCTCTTTCTTTCTCCTCCCAAACGTTTCGCAGAAACCTTTCCACCCATCCTACCCCCGCAATGGGTATGCTTTCAACTCATTCAACTCTCCGTCGCCATAAATATTTACCTTGCATCACACCGTCGCGCGCCATCAATCTCTTTCCTCGTCCACTGGAGTCGCTGTTTTTTAAGCCGATAACCCATTTGCTGCTTTTTAAAGCGATACGCGTTATTCGGCGACGGTGAGGGAGGGGGTCATTGATGGAAGGAGTGCGTCGAACACAATCGCATCGACGCAAATTGTCATGCGAAGCATTGCTCTCTCAAAAGACTCCAACGTTCGATGTTACAGATGCAGCTTACAAAGATGAGGGTTGGACGTCGCCATTTTCCTCCCAAATGATCGAGCCACTCCAAGGGCGCAGGTCCCCGTCCCCCTTCTCCTCTCTTCCCTCTTTCGTGTTCTCTCGATTGTTTCTCTCCCAATTTGCCTTCCCTCTTAAGAGTTTCTCCCTCTCCTCCTGCTCCTCCAAAAACTCCTCATATCTGCAGGTACTTCTCAAAACTCAGAAAATCGCCATCATCTTTTTCTTTCTCCATCTGTCTCCCGGTTTCTCCCTCTCTCTTTATCGTTCTTTCCCTTCCCACTCTATCGCAACCATAATGCTTGGCCCTGCTACCTCTTTTGTGTCCGCTCATGCCGTTCTTCTTGAATATAATGTTGACCACCTACGCCCTCCCGTCAGAAAAAAACACCTCTTTTCATTCCTATTGTTATAAGGAAACAAAGAAATAATTCAGCAGCCGTCCATAAGTCGGAGATTTGACATGTTGTTACATTTTTTCTTCGAAAAAGCAAAGTTATAATTGTGCTTTGTTATTTTTCTCCTCTTGCTTAGATCCTGACAATAATATTACGCGGGAGAAGGGTAAATGTTTCACGCTCAACTTTTTTCGGAATAAAAATGACAATGGCGCAATCGTTCGCTTTGAAGGGACGGTTTTTTTATTTCAGCTTATTATTGAGGTTTTTCTTCATCTTTTCCGCTTTTATAAGACCCTTCACGTATATAACAAAGAGAGTTAGTGTTTACCTAAAATTTTATAGCGTGGAGAAATGGAGAGCTTCTTCCATAATGAACGCAAATATGGAATATTTGTGAAGCAAATGCATTAAAGAAATCTCTCAAAATTGTACGGTCTTGTGAGTAACCCATGATACATAAGTACTTTTCCAATAACTCTTTCAAATGTAACTTGGAATTCAATCACCGAATCAATATTACTACCTTACAGTTTTGCTTTGCTGTTCCCCTTTAAAGTTATACTTTGGCTATGGTTGCATTTATGCGTTTTCATTCATAACGTATTTTTATCTGAAGTCCTCATCTAAGTATACATTCAGCAAATTTCGTCAAATGAAGTTCCTGCGCGTATCTTCTAAATATTTTTTCCAATAAATCCCTCATTATGTTTTTCCTATCGTTAGTTACAGATTACACTTTAGTGCAGCCAAATATTTTTCTTTAGTTTTGTAATTTAAATAAATGGAATTATGATGCATGAAAGTTTAATTCAATAATACCCTCGACTTGAGCATTTTAACAAATAATATTATACATGGCTAATCACATACAAGAGGAAGAAAACTAGCAACGAAGTGTTTTTATAGAATCTACGATCAGTTGGTCATCACTAAAGATGGCTGCCATGAATCTAGAATACGCATATAATTTTTAGACAAGAAGTCCAAACTAGGACTAATGCAGCCTGGTTTCCCAAACTTGACGTCGCGAATTGATTACTTATATTGACAGGAAACATTTCTCTATGTGTAAGTCATTCCAAGAAATTCTCATAGTATAAATACAATTTGTAATTTACAGTTTATCAATGATAGAGAAAAATTGGAAAACAAATTAATAGAGCATTATCAGGTTGAAAATACTAAAAGCAATGTCAAATCTCTTTCTGACATTATATGTTGCATGTATTTCTTTTAAATAAACGAATTTAATAAATGTTACTGTTTATACGCTAATATTTATGGATAAACTGTCCACTGCTGAAGGGTAGTCGAGTGGAAAAGAAAACAAGTGATGATATAAAAATGAATTTTTATAATCAACTTTTATATAATTAATACTTTAATATGAATAAACACTATAATATAATTATGATAAGCTTTTTGCTTGCATGGGCGTAAAAATTTGAAAAATGTCTACAAGCTGTTGAGTGATGTGGGGTGTCTCTATATTTAACCTTCAATATTTTTACAGTCGAGAGAATGGCAGACACAAGTAGAGAACTCATTGGCAAACGTAAGAATGTTTGATGTATAAATAGTAAGAGGTTTGATAGTATCTTTTATTTCATTAATGAAAATACTGACTAATCGATTCATATTGCTTAAAATCAACAAAAATATACTCTGGTTCAGTGTAATTCAGCTTTAGATACTAGTATGAGTGAAACTGTTGATCACCAACGAGGTTTTCAATGGCCTTTTCATAGGCAAAACCGTTTTCAGAATAATCATAAATGAATAAAGATAAAATGTTTTTAAGATAAATAAAAACTTAGTATCAATAATAATTACGATAAATAAAAACAAGTATTAGCAGAAATATCCCTTCAATAATTGTAGGCATGCTCGTATCAATACAAATTCACATTAAAATAAAGAGACTTCTATTACACCACGAACAATGACAATAGATTGTTTAATCTCGTTGCTATGATGGTCGCTTGTAATTTGATCAGATACACTTCAACGATCATCATCATAGGTAGTCTGCCCGTAGACAGGTCCGTGATTATTCATGGTTAAACCTGGTTCTCCATGTACTCCTATTTTTCACTGGCATCTTCATATCTTGATAACTCTCTTTTCCATTTAAATAGTCTATCAGCTGAAACCTTTTCCTACCTCTTTCTCTTTTTCCATCTAGTTTTCCTTCTAACACATCTTTAATCATACTCTCTCTCTCCTCAGGTAATGTCCAACTAAGTTTGTCTTCCTCTTTCTAATAGTCTTTTTAATCATTCGCTTCTCTCCTACTCTTGATAGCACTTCATCGTTTTTCATCCTATCTGTCCATTTTATCTTAAGCATTCTCCTCCAAGTCCACATTTTAAACTTTTCCAAGTATTTGATGTCATTTTTTATAAGCGTCCATGTTTATGTCCCGTACAAATCTATACTCTATACATAGCATCTTATGAACTTCTTGCGGATATCTTTCCTTATATTCCCCGTAAGTAGATGTTTCTTTCTTCTGAAAGCTGCTTCTGCTTTTACTATTCTAGTCCTGATCTCATCCGTACATTTTGCTTCTCTTGTTATGGTGCTTCAAAGGTATTTATAGTCTGAAACTTGTTCTAGAGGCTTTCTTTCAATATTTATGTTCAGATTCTCTTCTTTGCCCTATATTCGAATGACCTTGGATTTTTCTGTATTTATTTCCGTACCGTATTTCTACCTGTTATTACTAGTCTATTTATCATTTTCTGGAGTTCCTCTTCCTTTCTTGCTAGAAGTGCGTATTTTACTGTTTTCATAATCCTTCCTCCAATTTTGAAATTTCCTGTGCCTTCTAACGCTTTTTACATTAGACTTTCTCCATATATATTGAATAAGCTCGGTGATAGACACCAGCCCTGTCTTACTCTACAGATATTTACTCCGCAGGTGTCCGCGTTCTCCAACCTGACCTTTAAACTTGATTCACATATAGATTCCTGATCAGTCTTCTGTCTTTCCAGTCTACACCTATATCCTTTAATATCTTCATCAACTTTACCCAATTTACTCTATCTATGGCCTTCTGCCAGTCTACGAAACACACGCTGATATATTGACTATCTTCACTATTGCCCTTTCTGATATGATTCTAACTACCCACATATCACCCCTAGTTCCTCGTCCTTTTCTGAAACCAAATTGATCTTCCCCTAGCATTTCTTCTGCCTTTGCTGATCCTGCATGCTTGCTGTATAGTTCCATAATGTATTCTTCCATACCTGTGCTACGTCCTTTGTTTCTGAGACTGTCCCCATCCGTATTCATAATTCCTTTACCACGAATTCCATTAGACTTCTTATCTTCTAATTCCAGTGCCCTTGCGTACATCATATCATACCGTCCTAACTTCTCCATTGTTGTATTTCATTACATTTTTCTTTTATCCAATTTTCTCTAGCTTCATCTGTTACCCTTCTCAACTCATTGTTTATACGCCTATAGTTGGCTCTACCTTCTTTACTGTTAACGTTTTTCCATTTTCGTCTCTCCTCCATTTTCTCCAGCATTTCCTTAGTGATCCATGGTTTTCGGATTTTCTTCTCTTATTTTCCAATATCCTTATCCAAGGTATCCTTGATACTGGTTTTAATTTCTTCCCATTCTATATCCACGGTCTTTGGTTTGTTTTCAAAATTTCTTAGACAATCTTTCAACTTCATGCTGACTACATCCTGCCTTTCTTTCAGCTTCAACGATATAAATACAGAAAAGGAAAGCTATGGTTCTATAATATAAATAACGTGATAACTGTTGTCAAAATAATGAAATTACAAAAATAAACAACTAAAATGCAAACAATTTTTAAAAATAAATAAATATGAAAAATTCCACTAATACTATACATATCTATCTTCCCACGCAAATTCAAATTAACATTTACAGAAGCGCCAACGCGTAGATCTGGTGGCCGAGGTGACTGAATTACTAAATCACGTGATGACTATCTCAGGTGAGATGGTTCGAACCCTGCACGCACCCTTGGATTTTTTCAGATTAGACGGTGTCCAAAACACACACAGATACACACACATATGTATATATGTATGTGTGTTGGAAACCAGCCTAAAAACTGCCTTTTGGCTACCAGAACTAATGACATCGTCATTTTTTTATCCAGAGTAGAAGCCGACTGCTTTATCAATTTTGCATTATTCTGACGCCATGGCTTGATACCAAATGATCGTCTAGGAAAAATGTTCGAATAGGTTTACCTAACGGCTTTATGGATACAAGGGATAGGTAGGTCATCCAACATGGCACACACTTTAATATTCTCTCAGACAAAAACAAAAAACATCAGAACTACTGAACATGCCTTTAACTCTATACTGTAAATAGAAGTGACACGTTACAAATATTTTTTGGTAGTTTTTTCCCTCATGCAAAAATCATAGATGAAGCGAAGGGACTCAAAAATTCCTCTACGATACTTTAACGCAGTACGCGTAACAATTCCCTTTCAAGATTCTCTCGGGACAACCTTTTCGGGGAAGAGAGAACGAAGAGGAACACAAAACGCTCCGCGACGCTGTCAGAGAAGCGCTACATGATTAAATCACCGTCGGTATCTCATCCCTCCTTCTTCCCCCCTCCTCCCTCTCCCCCCCTCGTCGCCCCTCCTCCTTCCCCCTCCTACCCCACCCCCCTCCCCCATCGTTTCCATTCCTCCTTCCATAATCAGCCATCCACCACCACGACCACCACTCGCGCACACACTTTAATTAAGCTAATAGGTTCCCCAATACCACTTTTTTCGAGCCCTCCGATTCATTATTCCTTCATTCCTCATTCCTCTGACGGTGACGCACTGTTTTAAAGAAATCTCTTTTGTTCGCCACCTATTATGAATCTCGACCTCTCATTCATTACCTCCGCGAGCCCATTAGCTTTTTCTGCCAATCTCCCAATTTCTGTCCCTCACCTCCATAGCCCTGCCAACCCACCCGCCAAAGAATCCTCCTCCCATGCCTCTTCTCCCACTCCATCACCTCCAGATTCCCTCTCCCACTTGAAGAAGAAGAAGACCAGTGGCCATTGAAAAGGCAATATCTCCAATCTCTCTTTTTTCCTCTCTTCCTCTCTCCGACTCACTCCGTATTTTTCCCTTCCCATTTTCTGCTTACCCTTCCACTCCTACTCCGTTCGCATTACATGGCTCTTCCCACCGAAGGAAAAGGAAGGAAACCTGCTACGCGATGCTTCTTTCTGCCTCGGCGCCTCTTCTTCTCCTCCTCCTCCACACCCTTCTCCTCCCATTTCTTCCTCCCTCTCTCCTCTCTCTTCCCTTCCTTCCCTCCGAAAAACAACCACCGCAGAGTCTCCCCCATTTACGTTGCCTAAACATTGGGTCCATCCATTCACTTGCCTGCCTGCGGAAGAAAACCTTTTTAATCTCCTCTTTCCTCTCTCACTCATTTTTCCTCATTTCTCCATCCTGACCAAGGCCTTTGTTTCTTGGTTCGTGACGCATGTGTGTGCGTGAGGGCAGAAGTGCGTCGGTAACATCTTTCCCTCTATTTATCTCTCTCTCTATCTCTCGCTTACCCTTTCCCTGTTTGTTCCATCATTTTCGCCCATTTTTCGCTTTTCAAAAAACTTTTGCGGCGGCAATTTAATAAGCCCTCGGAGAAGGTGAATTATTTCATAGTGTCTATTTGTAATGCGGGCGCATTTTTCCTGAGTGTTTCACGTGAACGGCGTACGTCGATTTATAAAACTCGTATTTTTCGTTCTTTCGGAGATGGTAACTTAAAAGTTTAGTTACCTGTCAAGAAATTTATTTTATTCGTCGTTATGTAGGAGGAATTAAATTATATGAAATTTTGGAAATTTTTGTAATTTATATTGCAATATAAATGAAGAGGCTGGATGAAGAGCATACATTTATACTCACGTAAATGCAACAATAATCCGTGTGATAATACATTGAATATTTTAAAATATGGATTAAAATTAATCATCAACTATTTAGGTTTTATTTTTAAACGCTAATATATAACTTTTTAAAACTGTATAATTGAAATAAATTTAAAAATTCTGCGTGAAAATTTTCATTTATAACAGATTTTAATTAAATCACATCAAGTTGTCTCTGAATCGTAGTAGAAACAAAGGTAAAATAACTGAATTTTTCAAGAACCATAACTGAAATATTAAGTAATAGTGAATTTTTATAAAGTATTATAAAACGATATTATTCAAATGCAACTTAAGCTTTCCCTTGGTATGGTTGTTTCAATAATTTTATGGATAATGTAATTTATTAATTAATAAAACGACTCTACTCTTTCATAATGTCTTGGTGAGCGAAATCAGTCCATAATTAATGCACGTTATATTATATATTTCATGTGCTAAATTTAACGTAACGTACATTAAGCCAATTCTAAAAATCTAGAAGTTTTGTTCGATCAATTAACGCAAATCCTTCAGCTATGACATTAAAAAATTCATTTAAACTCTTTACAACTTTATTTTTAAAACAATCCTATCTCACTAAGCGCCATAAGGGAGAAAGAATATTAAAAACCTCGAGGCTATACAATGAACCGGTTTTGTCATTCTAAACCCATAACGCGGAAACAAAACTCTGTTTACCGCGTTGCAATAATATTTGAACGCCAGCAGTACATCAGCGCGCAGCCCGCTTCTTTCGCCAAACACGTTATTTCTTTCGCTGTTTGTTTTTTCCGACCCCTTTCAGAATCACGCCATTCCAAATTCATTTTTGCTCTTGGTCTTTATTCACCGAAATAGAGGGGCTCATTTTATTTCGCCATATCCCACAGATTATTTTATTCAGGTGTTGTTGCGCAAAAAACATATAAACCCCTCGGTAGTATTTTTTCTCTTAATCTTTTTTTGCCAGAATCACGTCGCCGCCAACTTTCTTGACCCCTTTTGAGTAAAAAATGAAGACAGAGGGCGCACATCTTCGGGCCTTTTTTACTTTTTTCCATTTTCTCATCCTCTCGCTCTCTCACCTTTTGGACCTTTTGTACACTGCCACATATGTACGCGCTCGTATATAACATAACTGCTGATAAATATATATATATATATATATATATATATATATATATATATATATCAAGAGGTTTTTGAAAAATACGTTTTTTATCTCTTTCTGAATAAAAAGGGATAAAACAAACGAACGCGAGGCTAGAGAACAGGAAAAATAAGAAAGGACGAGAGAGTCGCGAGTCAACTCATTTTCTCGTTTCTCCTCACACACCCTCTCTATATCCCTCCTCCCCTTTTCTTGTGCCCTTCTTTTCCCGACAGAGTAATAACCGATCTTCATTCTCGGGATGCTGGCCGAAGTGTTGAGATGAACGTGACGGAGCTCCTCCCTCCCCCTCTCAACCCTCTGACATACACACACAATCCCTTTGCCAAGACCTTTATACGCCAGAGAGACGATCCAGAGGTACCGAAATAGATTGAGCTATGTATTGGAAAGAAGTGTAAAAATGAGTCTTAAGAAGGAAGGGCGGATGGCTTCAAGGATGGGGCGAAGTGGAAGGGAGGGTAAAAAAAAGGAGAAGAGAGAAAAGACGGATATACGAGAACGGCGATTGAACGAGGATATCGTGTGCAAAGGAGAAAAGGCGCAGCGAAAGAACCGTATACTTGCAACATCCACCTCTATCTTTCCTACGGCCTGAGACCTACTCTCAATCTTAGGGTCTGCTCGTTTCCCAAGCTCTTACCTCCCCTTCCCACTCCTCTCCTCCACGTCGTCCTTCGCTCCATCCACCCCACCTCTTCGCCTCATCCTTATCCCTATTTCCCAATCCATCACTTCCCTCCCAAGACTTACTACCGGCCATACTCTCTCGCCGCAATATCCTAACCCCTTTTCCTGACATACTCACCCCACCTTCTTCCTTCCTTAACCCCTTTCTCCCCTCTTTTCCTCTCCACAGACCCGCCCGCTCCCTCCCTTCTTTAATCCATGGCCCTCCCCCTTTTTTCCCCTCCCTGCAAACACCATCTCACTTTATCTCCCAACTCTACGGGCCCGAATCCGCCCCCTCCCATCCCGACCGCTGACGGTATCTCCTCTTTTCTCTCTCCCTTTCCCTCCGCTCCCGTTCCTTTGGCCTTTACCGTTCCCTCCCATCTTCCCGAAACCTCCTCCCTCCACATTCTCCCTCGGTTCTCTTCCCGTCTCATCTCATCTATCACGGACGGGACGGTCGCATTGTGGCCGGCATACTCTCTTCCCTCTTTTCCTTTACCCGTCATGCATCTCTTGCCTCCCCCGCTGCCCACCAACCATTCCGCGCCGACTTCCCACCCTCCCCCCGGTCCCCTTCCAAAGGCCTCCCTCCCCGCAGGACTTCTCGGCAATGTGGCCGTGGCTCGACTCTTCGGGAAGGCATTGTTGGGATCCCGTGATTAGAAAAGGGGAGGGGGGAAATGGTGCGGCGGCTGACGTAGAGGATGGAAGGCCACGGGGGAATAAAATTAACGGGCAGGAAAAAATGTTTTCTTGGGAAAAAAGAGGGTTGTAATAGGAGTGTGAGAGAGGTTGGAATGAAATGCTGTATTTCGTCTGGACAATGGATATTGCGAGAAGGCTGAGATGTCCGTCGTTGTTCCACTTACTCCGCCGAGTCGCTGCTTTCCTTCTCATCTCTCTCGCTCTCCAAAACATTTTCCCTCTCTCTCTGTTTTTTCCTGTATCAATCCCTCCCTTTATGTCTCTCTCTCTCTCTTTTGCTCCCTGTGGATCCAGGATGAACCCTTTGTTCCCTGCGAGCGAATGTGTGGGGGTTACGCGGCTAATCTCCTCGAAAACGAGGTCAGGCGTCCGAATTTTCTCGTGGAAACCTGGGCGGCCTCACGGAGCGTAAGATTCTGTTCTACCTATCCTGTGATTTTTCATGTTTTTTTGAAGTTTAACTTAAAGTATCTTTACACGCCTAGAGAATGTTTTGCAGAAGTATCACGAGAATTAAAAACATATGTACTTTAAATCTGAAAGGAATATATCCTACCTTGATATAAGTAGTGCTTTTTAATAGCTTTCTACAAGAGAATATCTGGATTAGCATGACTAATAGCCGGCGGCTAGATGAAAATATAATTAATTCTGTCAACTCCCTCATTATTTTTCTACATAAATATCAAGGTATTTTCCTTTAGAATAATCATGTAAGTGATACATCGCTTTATTGACTTCATGTTTGAAGTACCGAGATATGATTACACATATCGTACAAAACACACAAATTTTTATTAGAATATAAAAATAATTTTATATTTTTCGTATTAAGCTACAAAGACATTTATTTAAAAAAAACTTCCACTTAATTGAACATTTATCTTGCCGGGTAACATATTAATAATTTTGGTACATATGTATGTATTACTATACTTGTGTGTAGATATTTAAATGCGTTTATAAGTTTTTTACTAAATTTTTTTAAAGATGATGAAGATAAATATAGGAAACGACTTCATGTATTCACCTACAATTTCCCCTTTCCGTTTATCCGTCATACTCATTCGCACTCATTCAAACCCTTCATCTCCCCATCATCCTCCCCATCCCCCGGTCTTTTTTCCTCGACTCTCGAAACCTCCCCCATGATTTGCCGTGATTATAACCTCCCCCGACTCCAACGCTCATATCGTATTCTGTTCGCGATGGCCATTGGCATCCGACAGGAAGCTCTCAGCGGAACGAAATCCTCAAGATCCAAAAAGCTTCCAGAGATTCTTCGTTCTCCTTTCTTCTTCCAAACAATTATCGAACAAGGTTTTTCCCTTCTCGCCGGCGCTCGTCAGCACCTTATCCATAACACGTCTGCAGATGGGTTCCCCTTCTCCTCCCCACCCTTGCTCGTTCTTCCCCTTTTCCCCTCTATCTCTTTCCCTCTCGCAGTGGAATTCCCTGTCGTTATACCCCGTTCATCTTTATCTCGTTGGCTCTCATCTCCAAAATCCCCTCTTCCCCTATCGACCTTGATCTCTCCGTATCTCCTGTTTTGCAGACGAACTATCTATCCCTCCTTACATACGCTTCCGCCGAAATGGCGTCGAATGTGCCAAGTGGCGACGCATCCGGAGAACGTGTACACCGACATATTCCTCCGTCTCAGAATCCCGCCCTCATAAACAGCGCTCTCGGAGTGAAAATGATCCTTCTCTTAATTTAATCCGGATTCTTGTATATGTATGTAAACGCACGCAAGCATCCCTTAAAATTGTAAACTTCTTAAAGTGACTCATATTTATCAAGTGTGCTGTACATTACCATATTATAATCATACAAGTGTAACTGCCCGTTAAAATTTGATGATATATAAAATTAAAATAGCTCTCATTTTTCCATCCTATCTCTCTCCCTCTCAATCTTCTCTCAACAATATAGCTATCTCTATATGCTCGTGTATCTTATGCATACAGTCGAGGGTGATGAAGTTGAACGTGACATTAGTTTTAGTATTTAATAAAATATAAAGTATCATTACATTATGCGCATAAATGGCATAGATCTACACAGAAGGATTGTCGTTTTAACTTTCTGTGTCTCGTTCCTAAGGAACAGTTTCCTTTTTTAATATTAAAGTTTCAACTAAGGTATCTTGTACATTCGTACATTAAACATGAATGTTGATCTCAGCTGGCTTTACTTTAGATGTGGACGATATGAAATATTAAATCGTTAAGAATAAATGCACACACGAAGATTAGCTTTGGAACGCTGAACTTTTCCATCACTAATGAGGTTCAGAACCTAGCAGGATAAGAAAGAATTAATTCGATTTTTAGTCTCTTATAACCGAGAAAAATCTACAAAAAGCTTCCCAAGTAGTAAATAAAACGCAAATTGGGTTCATCAAGTTTTCCAAATTTAAACATTGATAGTTTTCGATAACTAGACAAACAATTAGAAATTCAGCAATTAAAGTTGCATTTAATGATATAGTGTATTACTGTGACCGGAGCAATAATCCAGGAATTATTTCATCTAATATTTCTCGAATTTATCCATCAAAGGAAACTAGAGATCAACATTAAACAAAGTAATCATAGTAAATATATACATTTTAGGATATTGAAATCAGCTCTTAACGATTTCGAAGATATAACTGTAAAATAGAAAAATGTTTACGCTTTTAGTGGATAAAGCATTTTTCTAGCATCGAATATATGTAAAAAGTACATATTGTGAAATATACTAGCAGAAAAATTATTTGTGGAAGTACAAATAATATAATTATTTCTGAAAGATAAATGCTAATTCATCCGCCTAAGCTAAATTAATTGCGTTATATGGATCTCAAGTTTAGAGTTAAACACAGGAACTCATCTCACACTATCGCGAAAACATCATTTACGGCATCAATATGCTTATTCATATTTAAAGAGTATTATCATCAACGGGTAATGACTTTAATCCTGTCACTAGCAAACATTAATGGCCACATCATCAATAGAACCGAATAATGGCAGGTGGCTCTCTCGATTACAAGAGAAAGCGTTCCGAACGTTGAGGAATAAAAAGATAACAAACACGAGTAAAAAATACACCGGCTCTCCTGGAAAAAAAATTTCAACGCCATCCGACATTTCCAAAAGAAATCACACCGGAATTAATGGAGTTATATATTCAGAAAATTTTTCTTTTTCGACGCCATTACTCAATTGGAAAAATTAAATCTATGGGGGAGAAGGAGCACAATTCATCAAGTCATCTCTCGCGAAATGCCGCCCGTGTCAACTCACACCTCTCTTTCCCCTTCCACCTCGCTGCCTCCTTCCCCGACACCCTCCTTCCCTCCCTCCCGAACTAACACGGAGAGCACACATAAACTCGCTTTCCTTCAATCCCCTCCCCTCCCTCCCCACGACCCTCAACGCTCAACACTTCTATCGATTCAGCACCCTTCACCTCTCTCCTCCTACGCCTCCTCCCCCTCCAAAATCCTCTCTCCCTCCTCTCTCCTTCCTTCCGCACGCCCTAACCCCTTCTTCAACCCCTCTCCCGCCGCGTACCCATCTATAGCTATCCGTTTTCCGGTACATCGGTCTCCCATCTGCCTCTCTCCGAGATCCATTACCGGAGGACACGGGGACTACGCGCGCGCCAGTTCGAAAAGGGAGGAATTCCCGCGAGGAGTCCCGCCTCTCCGGAACGCGTTGACGGCTGCGCTTCCCATCCCTCTCTTCCTCTCCTTTCTCTCTCTCTCTCTCTACCACTCTCTCTCTCTCTCCCTCTTACCCTCCTAGTCTGTTGGTTGCGGTAAAGGCAAGGGGTCACAACTGGTCCGGATGGCCGCATAGGGACGACTAGGTCCCAGGCTGCATCCCTTTCCTCATCTTTCTCTCTCTCTCTGTCCTCTCTCTCTCCTTCTCTCTTCCTCTATCTCTGTTCTTGACCCTTTCATTCCATCTCCCTATCTTCTTCATATTGTCCTTCCCCTTGGACTTCTCTGCCTTCAGCAAACAACACATCAGTTTATTCCGGTTTACTAGGCAAAATGTCAAAACTGATGCTCTCCATAACCGTGGTGACCCTCCGGTTGTCCCTCCTGTGTCGTAGTCGAAATGACTCGGTTCTCTGCCCTATCCACTGCGAACATAGAAATGTCACATAGCTTTGGTTCGAAAACGGACGGCCTTCCTCCTTCTCGTTCCGTTCTGGAGCTGGTGCAAGCGTGTGTGCGTGAACTGATATTTTACGACGATGCCGAAATTCGTTCAATACAAGGGACAGCTTCTATCTCTTTTCCGAATCGAGGGTCGTATTTTTTTAGATGGAGCTTCAACAGAGCAATTTTAAACGGATGCAACGTTATTTTAGAAATCTGCCTGTAGAATATTTTTGGAAAAACCAGGACATTGAAGTTTATCATAAAATAACTAGTAAAGGAGGAACTTGTTGTTCATGGCGAAATATCTAAATTACCAGTTTATTAAAAGCACTGGTTTAGTTGCGTTACGACATTGCTAGGCAACTGGTTATGATGATTCAATAGCCTTAAGGTTTTACTGAGCCCACGTGATACGAATGTATAATGCAATGCAGTATAAGCTAAAAGAAACTAAAAGATTCTAGGATTTAGAACTGCTGTTTGGCGGCTCTTAAATTCCTACTCTAGCCTAATAACAAGTGTACATGTGTTTTCATTATTCCATTTAGTGTATGGATGGTTTAGCGTGTGTAAGTCATTGATTTCGAATAAATTAATTATCACGTTGAATTTTTATTATTAATCAACATTTGTTTATTTGATTTATATATACCGCAACAATTTATTATCTTTATTTTATTTTATTTTCACATTCATTTTTGTACCTGAATATTTAATGTATACACAAATATAATTTTACAATTTTTTCCGTTAAACTACAATATGAGCTTCATATCGCTCAATAATCCGAAATTTTTAAAATTTCGTACATTTATTTATTCCACCGTTATCGGATTTTTGAGTTTTGACTGCAATTCCTGGGGCCTACATTTTTCAATTTATCTTTTTAAATGATTTATTGAAACTTCAATTTGAAATTCGTCCCGGAAAAAAACGATTAGCGTAATGTAAGGTAGTCCCTCACCGTGATGGATTATTTGAAACTATTTTATAGGCCTCTTTGTTCCTTTCGTCGCCTTAAATTTCCTCATCCCTCATATCCCCGAAGCATCAAGAAAAACACGCGGCCTTTCATTGGTTCCTCCCCACACATGGGTGGCCTTAATGAGTTCTTTTGATATTTCTCACATCTCTCCTTCCTTCCTCCTCTCTCCCTCCGGTCCCTTCCCTCCCTCTCGGCCCGAAAAAAACCCTCGACACGAAACAAGTGAACCTCTTCATGCATAACTCCTGCGTCACTCGTGCACATGCCTTGGAGCGGTCTGGCCCACCTCATCTCACTGCTACTACTCATTACAACTCCCTCTTAACTCTTTTTTCCTGTTTCCCTTTTGGCCCTCTCCTTCTCACTCCCTCTTTCTCTCGTTCCCTCTCACTCCCTCTTCTTCCTCCTCCCATCCGAATACCTACAACCTCTTCTCTCCCCTTCCAACATCATCATTCCTACTCGAGTCTCTCTGCTCCCACTTCCTCTTCCGTCTTTATTAACCGTCTCTCTCTTTCTCCCCGTGCGACCCTCAGCATCCTCGCTTCAACCCTCCGTACCCTTTGTTTCTGCCCTTTATTATAAACTGACGCATCATGCGAGTGAGTTACCAA
Source organism: Tanypteryx hageni (assembly GCA_028673005.1). NCBI lineage: Eukaryota > Metazoa > Arthropoda > Insecta > Odonata > Petaluridae > Tanypteryx > Tanypteryx hageni. The sequence continues at coordinate 207,779,029 of CM054112.1, forward strand.
TTACAGTCCCCGAGCGATGCGGAAAATGAGATGAGACGTGCCTCTCTCTCTCTCTAACCCCTCCTTTCGACGCGTGTGCCTGGTTACCGGGGTTGTGGGACTGTTTGCAACGCGTGGGAGCGGGAAAGCTTTCGGAATCGGATATTAACGGACGAGCAAATACCCAATCCTCGTTTATATTTTCGCATGATTTTGCGCGTTGAACGTAAAAAAATAGGAACGGATCAAATTAAAAAATAAGCTGTGAAAACCAGATGAGCGTTTCGCCTACACTACCATCGGTGGTTCTTCATCGATGGTAGATTATAAAAGAAGAAGCTGGAATCCTCTAACGGAGAGCCGCCGCTGATGATGGCCGCTTTGTAACCGAAATTTTCAGAGCTTTTTTATCTTTTTATGGTTAGTGGAGATAACAATTCCGTAAATCGAACCAAGAGATTTTATTTTCGGCCGCTTCTTTGCTGATCAACCTAGAAAAAAAATATTGCCAACCTCTCTCTCTCTATTCGCTACTCGTAACAACAACATGCTTCCTGGGATGCGATAATTTAAGACGAGGGTTCTAGCTCATGCTCACCATATGAATCGTTCAGAGAGAAGTATATTCTCTGTTTCGTAAACAATGAAACATAAATAACACGCTTCATTTACTATGAGATGAGGAATAATTGTTTCCATCGTCGTTTCTCAAGTGAAGTGAGGAAGTGTAACAGTTGAGTCTCTCTTTCAATTTTGAACCCATTCGGCAATTTGATTTTTAGGACTATGTCAGAATTAACTGTAGCTTTGAAACAGTATTGTTAAGGCAGAGACGACAAATTTGCAGATTTTCTTGAAATTTGACATGGGAGAGTTTTGGTGCGAAGGCTTTTGCGGCGTTCTGCTGTAGGCTTCATGGCTTTGGGTTTCACCAAATTGTTCGGCTGTTGTAGATGACGTTTCGCCGGCGTTGAAGTCGTCGTCCTCATCTGACTCCTCTGACCTGAGGACGCCAACAGCAACGCCGACGAAACGCCGTCTACAACAGCCGAACAACGCGGTGAAACCGAATGCCATGCAGCCTACATGGGAGAGTTTTATCTAAACAGGCATAATGGATGCACGTTTATGGTCCATTGAACAACTACGGATCATAACGTATCACTTAAGGGAGTGTTACATTAATGCTATATCAAAAGACGGTCAGGGTCATAAAACTCACATTGATCGAACTTAACCATAGAAATCATTCTTTTGCGACCATACACAACTCCCATTTGTACTAATTCCTTTGCTTAACTATTTTTACAGACATTTCGAATAAAATAATTTATATATCTCACCTAAAGTCTAAAATCCAGTTGGTGAAAAAGACGACTCGATCAACCATAAAACGATTGGAATTGCCAGATGAGAATTTTGACCGCAAAGCTGCCGCCCTCAGCGGTAATCCACAGGTCCTCGACTCTATGGAATAAACAGAAAATAAAGAAAGATTTTAATGAGTAAATTTTGGATATTATTAACGGCATCAATAAATGTTTACCTCGCAATTAAGCGAGAAAATTAATAAAATGGGCATTTGATATTGTAATCTCCTGAAATTTATATGTTGGTACTTTTCCTAACCTGTTATAGAGGTCTTTATCGCTATTTATTACGAAATGATTCAAATTGAGTTAATAAAGTTGCATAGAATGAGGCACTCGAGCACGACTTGACGTGACAGCAACTCGTGGCTGAGTCTCGGCGCCTCTTTCGCCGCTATAATGCGAAAATTAAATTTTTCGAAAAAATGTCTTCCTTTTTCCTTTGTCAGCAATGCCCCCTCTAACCAGCATTGTCATCCTCCTAAAATGTTTCACACGGGTCTCATTCTGGTAATTGACTCTCAGAAATCCTTTTCTAAGCTCTCTTTCCCCGCGTTCCTCCACTCTTTTGGCATATCTCTCCCTCTCTCTCTCTCTCATCTGCCGCCGCTGTCATCTCGAGCGTTCTCTTCTTCTCAACTACTTCTATTCGCACTCGTTTTTAGCTTTGTCATTTTATTTTATTTTTCGTTCATCTCGGAATTTTTATCTAAGACTCCGAAATATTCTACTGGATTCAAATTTTACACCAACCGACTAGGCAATTTCTCTTTACGAATTTTACCCTTTCATATACTGTAGAATGCATTATTATTTTAATACGAAGTGGATAAGTTAACAACTATGTTAGACGTCGGCGCAACAATCGCTACGACTTTAGTTAACTTCTTAAGTAATTCCAGCTCATTGAACTTCTTCCTTCTTCTGATGATTAGTTGCTATATATTTACGAATAGATTTATTTCCTAACTAATCATTATTTTAATTTTACACTTACTTGGGTACGAGAGCAATATATGAAGCATTGTAATAATTTATTTTAATTTAAAGTTAAATCAGTTGGTTTTATACTGGAAAATACTTCAGAAAAACGAAAAATTGCCCATACTTGATTAATACTAAATATTAGTTGCTATATATTTACGAATAGATTTATTTCCTAACTAATCATTATTTTAATTTTACACTTACTTGGGTACGAGAGCAATATATGAAGCATTGTAATAATTTATTTTAATTTAAAGTTAAATCAGTTGGTTTTATACTGGAAAATACTTCAGAAAAACGAAAAATTGCCCATACTTGATTAATACTAAATATTTTCACCAACTATTCACGGCCACGACTAAGAATATTGAAAACATTCTCGTAATAACAATAAAATATAATATATTAATTAATCTTACCACTTACAATTATTTTCTAACACGTACGTTTTTCTCAGAGTTCAAAATTGAAGTCCTAATGTTAAAATATATTTTTAGGTGAAAGGTTTATTCTCTTGAAATATAACACCTCTATTTATTTCAAAATAGGAATAACGTGAGCGTAAATAGTATCACGTTACTATCAAATTCTACGCAGCATCTTGAGAAGTAACCGTGGAATTGTTTTTGTGAAACACACTCCCTGCTTATCAAATCTCATCGCTCCTATTTCAGCGCTCCTCCTCAAATCTTACGTAGTACCACAAGTGCAAAGCCTCCATCTTCTTTCTCCGTCTTCCTTGGTTTCATTTTCTCATGCATTAACTACCTACCTTCCCTCTTCAAGATCTCTCTCAGACATCAAATTGATTTTCTCTCTCTCCTATCTTCTCGTAATATCCCATTTTCTCTCTCCTCCGACCCGCAGAATCCATCACCCATCCACCATCTCTCAGTTCTCATCAACCGAGAACATCACCTTTTACTTTCCATGCAGGCAACCTGTCTCTCTGTCTTCTTCTCTCTATCCCTGCCCCATCTCTCACATCATTCCCATTCCCACATCGCCCGACACTCATTCCATCTCTCGTGTCTCCCGAAATCTCGTTATTAAAAAAAATTAATAAAAATGTATCTTCCAGATGTTCGATACGTAACGTTCTATCTCCATCCCCAACCACCGTCTTAAATGCTCCCTCATGCGGAGACGCCCGCAACCACATTCGCGAAAAGAAAAAATAAATCCTCTCGGAGGAAGATAAGCCTTCCGCGCACTGATATTTCCCGGCTCTCATCATTTTATCGATCCTTCTCATCCATTCCCATTCCTACCTCCAATAAATCCATTCGTACCTGCGCATTCTAACTCGAACTGCAAGCCAGGGAGCGGAAAAGTGCCCTCGTAAGCAGAGGCAGAAAAAGAAGGTCGACCGATTTCCCAGGTGCCAGGCTTTCGTTTTTTTTCACCTCTCCTACCAAGTTGCGTTTCTGGAAGCGATCGGAATTTTTCCTTTTTGAAACGACCGAAGCAACGCGTTTTGAGGCTTGCACGCTTTTGATCAAATGACATGTCGTTCAAAGTGGAAAATTCGAGTTGACTTTTAGGTAAAGGGACGCACCATGGAATTTCTTTTCTGCGGCGGGGCTTTTAACAACCGATCTTTAGCTACAGACGAAGCCATCAAAATATTTTCTTCTGTGAAAAATATTTGGTTATTCTAGCTCGGGCGTTTGAAAAATTGCCTATTTAAAAATGCTACTCTTATTATAGTCCGGTCAATTTTAAATTTGAAACAAAGTAAGGAAGATGAAAAAAATAAATGCCTTAATCTCTTCGTCAAATAGTTATGAACTTAATAAAAACGTTAAGCTCTCATCGAGAATAACTTAATCAAGCAAAATCAAAGTAGCAAAGTTGTATAATCTGCTCCTTCGGTGTATAAGAATGTGACAAAGTGCTAAGATATTTTGCGATAAGTCGTTAATGGTCCTGAGCTTGAATTTCCAAGATCAATCAATGGATTCGAGGAATCCTTTAAAAGAGTCTCTTTTCATTCAAAATTTCCAAGAGAATTTTAGCTTGAAAATGTAATTATAATTAGGTCGACGTTTTCCGAGAGAATTTCCTTTCTTGTTTGAACAGGTCCTGCATAAATAAAAATTACATAACCCCACTTTTAGGCAAACTCGAATACGCTCCTTAAAGTTTTTGGTAGAATCTGAAACGATGAGTTGACATATTTCTCGTAATAATACATAAAGAATTCTCTCTTGCCCTCTGCAAAGCAAAATTTTTGCGAATCGTTTCTCGCTCTCTCTCTTCCTCTCTGCCCAACGTAACTCATTTCACACGTCAATCTTCATAACTCTATGGAACTCCGACTACATCGCCTACTCACTCGACCCCCCTCCCCAGTCTTTTCTCTTCCCTTTACCTCTTCCTCTATTTTCCTCTCCTTTCTGCTTTTTACACCCTCCTTCTCCCTCCCGCACTTCTCCCACTTACCAACCTCTTCCTTTCCCTTCCATCTCAACTCAACCCACCCTTCCAACTCCCAGTAATTCCATCCGCAATCCCTACCCAAGCATACTAACATTCTTCCTCCACCTTACTACACTCCTCCCTTCCAACTATTTCCCGCTCCTCCCAATGCACTCTCCCCCACAGAATCTTAACACGAGTCATCTCCCCATGCCATCTCCCTCAGCATATCAATCATCAATTCGTACTTCGCTTCGCGTCTTTTTCCCTTCACCTCCTCCAACTCCCGACACCTCCGCTTTCCATCTTTCCCATTTAAACCTCTCTCCCTCCATTTTCAACTTTACACTATTTTTCCATTACATTTATGATCACAAGTCCATCTATTTGAATCCAGTCTCCTTGATTATGATTGAGCGCTTCCCACGTGAGGGTCCTAATTGTGTTTCGCCGCTTGCCGTTTTATACTTCCCTTGAATTCAGGCGGAATATGAGTTAACACTGACGCGGAGTTTATTTTTGTTGGTTTCTCATCATCCTAAAATGCATTTAGAGGTGAGATCATTATAGTTAAAGCGAATAGTTCTAAATAAAGATAATAGACATAGTTACAAGGTGGAAATATTGAATACTCTATCGTGAGAAATATTTTACATCCCGACTGTTACGGGATTTAAAGATTTCTTCACCAAATATTTTCATTATCGATCTTTTTTAGCTCTAAGATGGCACAGCTAAGGCAAATTCGTGTATTTTAATGGCATTCTGAATGTTTAACAGTTAGGAAGTTTATCAATAAAACGGTAAAACATTTTAATTCTCTTCGAAAATTATCAATTCAGCTCCAATTCCACTCACCCATGTTTACCTCGATTGATTTAATTTCATTTATTTCCTGTCGTTACATCTCCCATTCTTGCAGTGGATGTTTATTGTCAAATCACCTCCTCCTTTCCCACTCTTGGTCCTCAATATTCCATTTCCTTCGGAGGGTGAAGTGGAATCCTCGCCGGAGACATTCCGATCTCACCTGCCTCATCCTTCACTCGCCACTCAATCATTCCAATCCTCGCTTTTTTCCCCCTCTCTTCCATTCTCTTTCCCTATATTCTTCCCGAGAACCTCTTATTTGTCAGGAGGGCTTTTTTCTCTTTCTTCTGCCGCCCTCTCTCAAGTTCCAATTCTTTTTCCTGACTCACAGCCATTATCGTCTCGCTCAATCTTACTTATTCTATCTCGAATCTCTTTTGTCCCAATTCCCCTCCCTTTTTCTTCTCTACCTCTCCTTGCCATTCTCTCCCCTCCCCCGAATCTATCTCTCTCTTCTTCCATCCTATTACATTTTATCTCGGCAAAATATTCCCTCATTTTATTCTCAGCAGTCAGTAATGAAATGTACGTGACTTCTCCTTATGTAACGTGACTAGTCGTGGGAGTAAACTCGAGAAACGAAGAGAATGCAACCATCATCCACCCATATATTTGTCTCTACTTAATTTTCAATTTAACGTCAAAAGAAATAGTTCAATTATTACGTGGTATTGTCAAATAGTTCTTTACAATAAGTACAGTTATTGACGAAAGGGAAGTGTTAAAATTTAAAAGACGGTCAATTTAGGTAATTATTCACCATGCAAACAATCGCACTAAAAGAGAAATATGCGCAATATGTACCTTATACTAAGAATAAATGTAATTTTTTAATTGCCAATTTATTTATCTTGGTTGCTGATGCGATTTATGATCACATCCACTATCCCAAGGTGCTTAGTGTTTCCTAATAAATGTCAAATTTTCTAAAAGTAGGAATATCAAAATCGTTACATTTCCAAAAATTTTATATTATTATCTCACAAAAAATCACTAAACTTATTCATACATGTCAGATGCTAATTTCGGTACTTTCGGAGTTCATTTTCAGGAATATTTACTGGGGCTTCAATGAACTTTGAAAATTAAATCATCAAATGAAACGAATATAAATGTTATATGCTTAACAAAATTATCAAAGAAATATATGATATAATATTGCTACATATTTTTCGTTTTTATCTAGAAATAGTATTGACTAAAGTAAAATATGCTCTTGTATGACTATTTTGACGTGAAAGATCGATTCATATATCTGTTTCCTATCTCTAAGTAAAAAATAAGATAAAATCGATACAGTAGTCAAGTTTTCGAATACAATTTATGATTTTAAAATACGAAAAATGTATTACATATTAGATTTTTTGTTCTTATCAAAAACAAGTTACCACATCAAACACCAAAATTTTATGCAATAACAGAAAATATAAAACGATTTTATATTTTGTTCAGTGAATTTCCACTAAATTTGTAATACCATTTCCTTGAATTTCTGTACTATAAGCAGAGACAGACATTTTCTTAATAATTTAAAAATAAAACGAAAAACAAACGTATTTTCTTCAAATAAATCTCAACAATATTTACTTTATGTTTATGCAAATGTTAAAAAACAATGAATACATATTATTTCCATCAAAATATATCTAGATTTTTTAAATAAAAAGTTGCATAGAACTAATTCCGTCACCTTTCGCATAGCTACTCCAAGAATGACTTTTGGACTGTAGTTTGAACTATGTGCGGTCTAAATCGTTATTGTAGGGAATAATGAGAAAAAGAACCCCTCTTGAAAGTACGGAGAGAGTTTCTCCTTCCGCGCAAACGCGCATAAACACGCACGCACGAGTTGGTGGCCTCGAGCAGTGAAAGTAAATTTCTCGCTAACAAAGATAAGTCATGCAGCCCACTCATCCTTCATGATTGGCCAGCTGGAGAAAAGGTCTTTCACGCCGTGAGATGATGCATGTTTTACCGTATGAGTGCCACACTAAGCTTGTGAATTACTTATGATTAGCACTTTGAAGTGAGAGGGGAAGAAGAGAGAAAAATCGTGTTGAAGACAACACCAAAACACCAGGTATTTTCGGCCATTTTCAACCATAAAGATGAATTACCAGCCGTGGAAATATGTTGCCTTTCATAAAAAAGATGAAAGTGTTCTAAAATTATAGGATAACAAAACATTGTGAAAATAAAACGTATCGTAAGAATGCGAAATGAGAGTTGATTTTTAATTAGAAGGTTACATGTGAATAAAATTTTAATTACTATAAATTAAATTATATTCTCCAAAGAAGCCGTTTTATCTCCATAATAAGAAACGCGCATATTTTTCCAAAGAAAACACGGAATTTTAATGACCCCGTACTAAATCCGCATAATGAAAATTGCTGTCGAACAGTTTCTACATGTTATTATCATCATTGCCGAAAATTTTAGATAGTCAATTTTCTGGTACGGAAAAATGTACGTCTTATTATATATAAATACGTTAGGATTAATTGGAATGAATGAATGATTCATTTACAGAGATAAAGTTTTCATTATATGGTTGAGGAAAATGTAAACAATTATTAAGAGCAAAAAGAAAGAAAGACACTATTAGATCGTTATCTTTCATCTTGAACCCCATTGAAACCGATAATTTTATTCTTAAAACTGTATATTAAAAGAAACATCACATGTCATTGCAGTTGTAATATTTTCTTATTTCAAACTTGAAATATGTTCATAAAACGTTCAACGAAGTACGTTTAGCTATGTAACCTGAAGCGACATAAATTTGCGTTCAGCTAACTAATAGCAGGATTCCATACTCGGAATTGGATCACGTTTGGACGCTGTTGCTCGTTAGAGGCTACAGCGTCCGTCGCTCCAAATCCTGCCACATTCCTCATTGAGTTAAAAAAATATATCCTCGCTCTAGTCCATTATAGCAACGCCTCAACTAGATACCATGGAACCTACTTACGGAGCACTCGCAGCAATGCGGAGATAGGAGGCTCGAATCTTTTTTATTCGCGGGCGAATCGAAACGCAGTTTAGATCGTTGAAGTGGAGGATCGAACGGTTTGCATAGCTATAGCCCGAGAGGCAGAGGGAGGAGGATGAGAAGGAAGGGGTACCGGAAGGAAGACGGGAGCGGGAAGGGGAGAGGTGCGAGTTCGAGTTGGAAAACGCTGGGGGATAATGAGAGGGGAGGAAGGGAGTTTCGGGGTGATGGAGGGGGAGGGCAGAATAGATTGAGAGGGGAAGGGGGAGAAAGAGGGAGAAGGCGGCGCGGGGGTGGGTGGGCAAGTTAGCGTCGTCGGGTCGTCACCTCGGACCACATTGATTTCCCCTTTATCACTCGCTCGTCATCTCCCGGAGACAGTTTCTCCCTCCACCTACCCACCCCTCCCCATCACCCTTTTCCCGCCCCTCCCCTCAACCTCCGATGAATTTTGCCTTTCTCTCTCTCTCTTTCCCCCTTCCCTCTCAATTGGCATAAGAGAGAAGAAGAAAGGCAGAAAAGAGAGAGAAAGGAGTAGACGGAGAAAGAGATCTCTGGAGGCAACCACATTTCAACCCCGACGGGGTCATCAGATCGGAACTGATTAAAGCGACTCCTGGTGGAAACACTAACCCTTTCGCCGACGTCGCACACTGATCGTCACCTCTCTCAACGCCATCATCTTCTGCGAGAGATGACACTTGATTACCGGGGGATCAATGGATAGAGGGTATCTCCAGCCCTTTTTTATACATACGTCCCACCTCGCTCTCTAAAAATATCCTTTAACTAGAGGGTTACGACGCCATTATATCGTCTTTTTTTATTTTTTTTTAAGGTTCCGAGTTAACCTGGTTTTACTGTCGTCTCCTTTCAGTTATTTCTTTTAATCTACTTCAGTCAGTAAAATGTTTCCACGATTACGGCTGATTGACTTGAGTTTCGAAACTTTTTTTGACAAATCTACATTGCTTGACAAAATTTATCACATTTAATATTCGCTATTTTCATAGTATGAACGATGATATAGCCCTTGAAATAAATTACTTCTGACATGATTTCTGTTGTAATAAATAATATTAAATTAATTATTAATTTGTGTTAAACAAAAAAAACTTGGCGAATCATATAGTACTGCTCATTTAAAAACTGCCTATGGCGACTAAAATCGCTTTCATTGATGGTAATTTCCTGCTTCCATGCAAAATTGCACATGCACATACAACTCAAAACTTCATCAGTTAGCTTTTTCAATATTTCACGAATTGTGCCTGTATTTCCGATCTTTCTATATTCTACGGGTGCATGCTGACAAGAGAAGGCTACCAGGTTTATCATCTTTGTTTTAATAAAAGTCTTTTATATAAGCTCTTTAGTACGTAAAGGAACTTTTTAAAAGCATGCCTACTCCAATCACACTATTATATATATTTATTTTCGTAAATATTAATCGTAAATGCTTGTTTGTACACAAAGAATTGTAAGATCTTGTGGAAGTATGAGTTAATGTAGTTATTATATCCTACGTGCTATTTCCTATTTTCCCTATGCTGTCATAGGCCTATACTACCTACAGATATAAATTAGCATACACATTTAGGTAATAATGCCAGTCTTTATTTATTTACTTCTACCTCAGCTTGCGTGTTTGAAGCTATTTATCGATTCAACTTCAATTCTCTAGTCACCTACTATATTAAAAACAAAGTACTAATAATCCACTTTTACGGATATTTTCCATGATGTTGCCAAATAGATAATTCCCTTAAATATTAAAATTTTTACTAGAGACTTTTCAACAGTAACAAAATTATTTCTCTTAAAATGTAAGTACATATTTTTTACTCAAAGCTATATATTTTCTCTTTGTATTTGTAATTGTTATTATTATCAATATATAATTATAAATTTGTAATTATTATGACCTATACATATAAATTCATCTGTTTGTGCGTCGAATAATTTTTATTTCTAAAGTTACTGATTAATTTATAATAAAAAACACAATAATTAAATTTACTTAAGAGCTAGAATCGCATTTTATCAGTAATTGATTAGACAATTTCAAAATTCAATTAAATTTTAATCTTTGGATTTCATTCGTATTTTTATATTTACTTCTATATGTTTTTACGCCCGCTAAAACATTCAGGTTTAAATGTAAATATTTATAAAGAAACATCTAAATAATTTTCTCCTTTTCAAACAATATGTCAAAAAACAACCAATTCTTTTACGAAACTATGTCATGCTTATTTTTAGCTTGCTTTTTATGATGCCCTTCACTACGCCTTATATTACGGAAGAAAATAATGAGTATTATTATATTTTCTACTTTCTATATGTTTCTGTAAAAAAGAAGCTTTAATTTTATGAGTATATCTCCAGGCAAGAGAGTGCCAACGAGTAGACTTAATTTTGAACGAGACAAAAAGGAAAAAAAACTATGCCTCGTGGAGATGAAAGAAACATGATATCGGCAGATCTATTCCTTCGCTTTTTCACTGTTTACTTAACCTTTTTTTTAGGGAGTAAAAAATGAGGGAGCTTCATGTTGAGATACCATTTTCTTTTACGTTCTCCAGCCTCCATTATGTTGGATGCGTGTCTTTACCAAAGCTTTAGCAAAATCTCCTCCTCTCTCCTCTGGCCTATACGCCACCTCCCTTCCTCTCTCCCTCCCTCTCTCCTTTTCCATCTTCACTCTCCTTCCCCCTCTCTCATCCTTATCACTTTCTAGCCGCATTCCTCAGGATCCTTTACTTGAAAGCCCATCTTGTATTTTGCTTCCCCCTCCAACCACCACTCTCCCTCACCCCTCCCTCGCTCCTTTTCATCCTCTGGCAATCTCTTCCTTGTTTACCGGGCGTTCCTTATATTCACGTTCCACACGCCATTTATACTCCCTTTTCTCAGCTCCACCTCCACATCTTTTATCCTCCTCTCCCTTATCACCCTGACCCTACCCCCACCAACCCCTTTAGAGTACACTTATTTTTTTCAAAGCACCCTTTTCTGGTATCCATTCCGTCCGCTCTGCTTTTCACTCTCCCTTCACTTTGTCCTCCCCCTCTCTCTCAAGTTCTTTCACCTCCACTCACACCCTCTCCTCCTTTCTTTCCCTCTCTCCGCTATCGCAGCTTCGAGACAACAAATTCCATGTCAAGACTCCCATTTCCATTTTTCTACATATGGTCAAGAGTGAGGGTGGTGTAGGTGAGGGGTTTTTGTTGGGATTGAGTGTCCGTATGTTTCACTGCGGAAATGGAAGTTTTCTGGTCGTTAAAAACGTTTTAGGGAAGGAGGGTACTGGGATGGGGTCCGAGAGACACTTTCTCCCTTTCGTATCTCATTCTCTATTCGCCTCTCTCTTCCTCTCTATTTATGAGCATTTCGTGGATGTTTTTTTAAGCATTCCATCGCCATTATGCTCAGTATCACATTCTTCTTGACCCTTCCATCGGAAGTATTAAGTTTTCTGCATGTATTTCACGGTGTCGCGACTTCTCCTCACAGAAAATTTGTCACTGCAACATCTCGTCACAGATAAAAATTGGTATCGGCGACATTTCGTCACACTTTCAAAACAGTAACTGCGACAACTCATCACAAATTTAAATTCGTACCAGCGATATTTCGTCACAAAATATTTGGTGCCAGAGACATTTTGTTACACATTAAAATTGGTATCAGCGACTTTTCGTCATAGAAAATAATTGGCAGCTGCGACTTTAGGTCACAAAATAATTTTCGTCACACATTATTTTTCGTCAAACGTTACGTGTGTGGTTTCTTTCTGGGAACATAGGCTTCATGGTTATCAAAGTACTCGGAACGATACTTGGAAATTTATGTATATCTAACAAATTTAATCGGAATCGGCGGGTGGAGGTGTGGAGGATAGTGGTTTCTTTTCGAAAACATGGGCTTCATGGGTATCAAAATACTCTGGACGATACGCATGTTGGAAATTTATGTATATCTAAAATGTTTAATCGGAATCGGAGGGGAGAAAGGGGTAGAGGGGGGCAATGAACCGAGAGAAGTTATTTCATTACTCAGCACAAACTGTGCCTTATTCTAGAGATTATTTCTGCTCTTTTCCTTAAAACGTATTGCAAATAATGGTCGAAAAAGGTATTGAAAACGGTTTATTAGTGATGGATAATGTTCCACTCTATAAAAGTCAAAGAGAAAAAATCCTAGTATCGGAGAAGGAACATACACTTTTATATTTGTCCCCATATTTTCCTGTTATGAATCCCGTTTATAACGTTCTCAAAACTGAAAGAATCAGTAAGGCCTGGAAAATCTGAAAACGAAGTAAAGTAGATGGAATTAATAGAAGATGGAGCAAATTTCATATCGAAGAATGTTTGTGCTGCTTTCTACAGACAATGACAACTTATATTCCTAGATATATCAGGAAAGTAGTTATAAATGATTACATACATTTCGATTTTGATCAATTTAATGAAAATTATGTATGTGTGTGTGTGTATTTCTGGCTAGTCTTTATGATAAGTTTTTTATTTTAATTCTAAATTCTTTTATTCTTAGTGAGTAATGAAAAAGTAGTTATAATTAATTAAATCATTAATAAGTCATTATTTACACGATTTCTTGAATACATTTCCTCTAAAACTATTGAAATATCGGGATTTCGTATTTCTTAAATATGGAATTATCATTTATTACTTTCTCCATACCGTAGTATACGGAAAAGTATTGTTTTCATGAAAAAAATCGATTTCGAGATTTAAACGGGAATACACATTTTGACTCTTTTCTCGATGAGGTCTGTGTGTGTGTGTGTGTGTATTTGACGGTTTTTTTGTGAGTGCTCTTACTCAAAAACTATTAATAAGGTCAACGCAAAATTTTATATTTGACATTTTTGTTAAAGTTAAAAGAAATGATTAGTTTTTGGTAAAAATCAGTCAACCGGAAGTAGATGTTTACTCTTGTCATTTATGAGTTTCTACTTTCTCCATACGTATAGGGGAAAGTATTGTTTTCATGAAAAAATCGACTTCGAGATTTCAACTGAAATACACGTTTTGAGGTCACATGAACACGTTTTGACCATTTTATCGATTATGTCTGTGTGTGTATGTGATACCTTTTTGTGGGTGCACTAACTCAAAAACTATTAATCAGGTCAACGCGAAATTATATATTTAACATTTTTATAAAAGTCACAAGAACTAATTAATTTTCGGTAAAAACCGGTCAACCGGAAGTGGGTGTTTACTCTTGTCACTTATCCGTTATTTTGAAATATGTGCTTTAATATTTGATAAATGTAAAAATGTATTAGAATAAATGTTGTAAGAAATTTAATTTTCTACAACCATTGTTTGAAATATTTTCCCATACAATGCATTGTTTAAGATATATCTTATATTTTTAGCTGCCACCAACACGCCACCAACACGCCACCTACCGACGATTATTCTTAGCAATTGACGCTTAGTTACGCCTTAGTAACGCTCCTTTATATTTTCTTAATTGTTGGAGCTTTGTGGCTATATCCACTATCAGAAGGCTGTGGTTTGAGTTTATTTCTGTTCTTTGTAAAGTCTAAAATTTTCTCGCACTTTCTTAAAATATTTATTATTATGCATCCTATTTGGAATTTTTAGAAATATTACAGGTATGGAGAAAATCATGTGGTGGCCACATCAGATTTTTACATATATTATATCAGAAACATTGTTGCATAAGTTGCAATGACGTTTAATATATGCTGCAGGTATCAAATGTCATGGGTGACGAAATGTCCTAGGTACCAAATGCCGCTTGTGTCGAAATGTCCAACGTACCAAATGTCACCTGTGACGAAATGTCGTAGGTAGCAAAAGTCGTATGTGACGAAATGTCGCAGGTACCAATTGTCCCTATGACCAAATGTCTGTGACCAATTGTCGTAGTGACGAATTTTATGTGACGAAAAGTCGCTAAACCGTATTCCCCTTGTCTATGCTTTCCAGTAATTCGAAAAGGGTAAAAAAGTATTCTTTCGTCCGGATACCTTCTTTTCATTCGACGTTTCTTTATACCCTTCTTCCGCCCTTTCGCTTTTTGTCCAACGCCACCTTTCTACGGTTTTGAAAGTCTTATCTATATAAGCGGAGTCCCCTTATTTCAATTCAAAATCGCACTCCTCATGAATTCCGATGCGGGTGGGTCGAGGTATTCTTTCTGAGAGAGATTTTGTGCTTTTTTATGAATTTTTATTTGGTACCTATCTATCTATCTCTATTTTCCTATCTCTCTCTCTCTCTCTTTCTCTCATTTCTTCGGATCGTTCTGAATTTTTGATGTCGAAGCGGTCAACCGAATTTCCAAACCGATCTTTATTTATCGTTGTTATCTCGGCCGGGTCTCCTCTGCAGCGCCACGCGGCAGCTGCGTTAGGTGTGCATAGAAAAAAACGACTCCTTCTCCTCGTTTTCCGTTGCGTTGATATTCACCCTTTCTTATTTTTTCGTATTTTTTATTTTAACATGAGTGACGTTTCCCGTTCTTGGAGAGCGGTTTTATGAGGCAAATATTGACATTTTTCAATATTTAAGAACGCGCTGAATGCCAAAGTTCAAGTTAAAAAAATAACCACCTAGGAATCAATGCCAATAAAAGGTCTTCTTTTAAATATCAAGGTAGCAGGAGGTGAAAAAATAAACGAAATAAACCCTTCATCAGTATTCGAGGAAGTTATGGCTTTTGAGTTTTTAATTCCGATCCATCGTCTTCAAGTGAATACAAATGAATTCCATCCAAAAAAATAATTATTTCGATGGGTAAAGAATTTTTGGCAGATGTTTGTGACATAAAATATTAATTAAGAATGGGAATAATTCGAAATATCTTTTTACGCATTGAAATACCTTACTATCGACCAGATTAATTCAGTTCGAAAGAAAAAACTTTATTAAGCTACGATTTTGCGAAATTCATTTCCCGTAAAATGATTTCCGGACTTAGTTATTAACACATTTTATCTTAAATTCTGTCGTAATAAAAATCATTTATTTTATTTGGGCTTATAAACTAATTTTAAAAAATGGTAAAAAGTGTCATCACAGGTAACGTGTGATATTAATGTTTCCGTGTATGATAGTCTGTAAAATATCCTTGGAATTTATTTTACGATAAGCTTTACTACATCTATAATGTCCGTAAATTGTACAAAATTTATAGAAACATTAACAATTAAATCCGTTAGCAGTGAAATTAAACATAAATCGAAAGCAATTAATGCATAAATGGGACATAAATAGATACAGGAGAAAATTTTGTATTGCCAACATATTAGCCTTTTCAGTCGCCATGTCTAGTTCTGTGGATACTCATTTATATTATTTTAACACATTTTGACGCATAATGTAAACATAATAGTGATAGAAAATATACTGGAAAGTGTATGGTTTTGGTAAAGGCATTACTGAATTATTCATAATTAAATTGTAATAAAACAAACAAACAAATGGTTGAGTGAATCATTGTTACAGTTTCTTCAGCCGCGTGTTAAAAATTGAACTTCATCCACAAGTATAGTAATTGAAAGATATAATTGCTTTAGGAAATATTCGATATAAATTAAAGACACCAATTGCTTAACATTATATTCTAACACTTCATGAATTAATTAATTTACCAAAGCTAATTAAAAGCTTTCATTGAAATTTTTATGAAAAAAATTGAAGGCGACACATCAGGACTATTGATGCTTAATACTATAATTAGTTGTATATTATGAAAATTTTATTTAAGAATTTTAAGAGAAAATATGATTGCTCATTTAAAGGATTCGGCACATTTCGTTTATAAGAAAAATAAGAGGAAAATTACCATAATAGTCATATTCAACGTGAGAGAAATAATAGGTCTCGGGCGGCTAAAATGAAAATGGTGTCATGCTCTTCATCACCATTTCCTTCTAACTTCACATGAGCTTAAACCCTTCTCTATAGAATTCTTTCCATCATTTTCTAACTCTTCTTTATTTACTGTTATAACATTTCACTTGAATTATCCATAAGTATATTTGATTGATCATGATATATTACTTAAAAGATCTGAATGAAAAAAAATCATCCGATAACTCATGCAGAGGTATTTAAGCCAGTTATTTGATTTTATGAACAAATTTATTTACCAGTCTTTCATGCAATTGAGAAACGAAAAATAACATTAATAAATTCAACGTCTGATGTAATGAAGAAAATGCCTGACACCATTGTCGATTTTTCAACCTGTAAAAAATGTAGAACTGACGGCAGACGCAGATAATCATCCATTTTTTCAGACTTAATAATTTCTTCATTTCTTTCTCCATCTCATTTCATTCCTACCATCATTCTCCCAAGTTAGCAGAAAAATGTCAACAGAGCCAGAGCCGTGAAACATTTTTCAAAATCTTTCCGTCTCCGCAAGCAGCAGAACTTTCCATTTTTGTCTCGAAAGTTCTATTCAAAATATCACCGGTAACAGTTTATTTTCGGCAAAAAACAGTACTCATTTCAGCTCGGTTCTTATGCGGCAATTTGAAACAAAGAGTTTGGAGATTTTGTAAAGAAGAGGTGAAAATGAATTCATTTTTTTAATGGCGCATGTGTCGCACATCGTTACCTTGAATCATATCTAGGAGCTAAATCGACTTTCCTATTCAAAGCGTACGAAGCTCAAAAACTGCAGAAATGGTACGTTTTTCAGAACTTCAATATGTTTCATAAATTCAACCGTTGCATTCCTTTTAAATAATTCAAAACAACAGGCAGCGAGACCTTGAAATCTCCGTAAATATTTTTATTGGGAAAAGGAGCGAATAAAATTCTTACCAACTTCCTACAGTGAATATTTCTTGACGAGAAATATAATGCTGCCATCGTTATTTTTAACATTTTGTACGCATCTGCGTCTATTTCCTCTCAAAAAAAAGAAAGCCTTAAAAAATAAAAGTATAAAATAGGATCTCATACTGACTGCAGTCGAAGCGTGAAATTTTTGAATAACGCTCCATTCTTTCCCCCCCCAGAGCGGAGAAATCCTTTTAAAAATTTTCCTCCGCTGGCGAGGCTTTACGCAGGACGACTTTCTTCTCCCACACCATCCCACCTTACACTCCATTCCAAAGCAGCGCACCTCCATCTTGGAACATCTCTATCTCTCCATCCCTTCTCTTCCCCCAACCGCTCTCTCTCTCTCTCTCTCTCTCACTCCACCTCCCTCTCCCTGCAATCAGCCGTCTCGTTTCCTCTTCCTCGCTCCCTCATCCCATCTACCACCTCATTCCCCAATCCGTCTTTTTCCCTCTCCATCTTTATCCGCGGCGCGACTCCTGCCACCGAAATTCCACATACGTCTCCCTCTCCCGCTCCTCCCTGGGAAAAAACCCAGATCTTACCACCCATCGTAGGAAAGCTCCTATTCCTCAACCTACGACATCAATCCTCTCCCCTCTCATCAAAAAACCTTCCCATCAGCCTCATCCTTCTGCCGCACCTTTTCATGCACCCCCTGAGGGAACATCTAAAATCGCCCTAGCACCAACTTCTCCTCCTCATCTCCCTTTCCCTCTCTCATCCTCATCCGAACACCACGCAAAAATATCGACCGTGTGCCCACCGGGTTTGCCTATCCAGCGGCTGCTTGCGTGGGTGTGTGCGTATGGGGAAGGGATGGAGGGAAAAGAAGGGATGGAGGGAGAAGAAGGGATGGAGGGAGAGGAAGGGATGGAGGGAGAGGATGGGATGGAGGGAGAGGAAGGGATGGAGGGAGAGGAAGGGATGGAAGGAGAGGAAGGGATGGAGGGAGAGGATGGGATGGAGGGAGAGGAAGGGATGGAGGGAGAGGAAGGGATGGAAGGAGAGGAAGGGATAGAGGGAGAGGAAGGGATGGAGGGAGAGGAAGGGAATGAGGGAGAGGAAGGGATGGAGGGAGAGGAAGGGATGGAGGGAGAGGAAGGGATGGAGGGAGAGGAAGGGATGGAGGGGAGAGATGAACGTGCGGCGTGTGTAAAAGAGAGAGACGGGAAGAGAGAAAGTAGGTGCAGAAAGGGGGAGAGTGGGAGTGGAAGGAAGAGAGAGAGAGAAAGGCAAGAGATAAGGGGGAGGGCAAAGAATGGTCGGAGGATTTAAATTAATCTTTTTTATTCCAGTACCGTCTTACTTTCACTTTGTGTCGGGTTTAAGGGATAATCTCAAGCGGGCGGAACTGCAGGATTATGAACCGCAGGGATTAAAAAAAACTCTACCGAGATACCATGCCGCCGGATATTGTTTCGCGTGCACGTGCCGCTGGAGGGCGCGTGATTCGAAACCTAGAGCTTTCCGGGATAAGGATTTCAACAAGGAAACCGGAGGATTCGCTTCGGCGGGAGATGTTTCTATATGGAGTATCCGTTCACAGTGAGAGATGATTGAAAGGTATATTGAAGGCGAAATGAAAGGCGTATAATGGAAGGATTGACGGTAACGTTACACCTCGGTATTCGTCTATAGGCATCCTTCCCACGATCCTTCCAGAAGGAAAAAAGGATCAACATTGTTAAATCTCTTCTATGGCGTGTTTTTCCTTTCATTTTTGTTCAGCATGGTGGCTCTCATTGTTCCGCCACGGCTTTTCTCGCCAAAGGAAATGGTTTTGTTTTATACAAACGCTTGAATTACCGTTCTTCCTGGATAGAGAGTCAGATGCGCCAAATCCGCCGCAAAAACAAGACCTTTCCTGAATAACACCATCGCCACCTTCCATTATGACGTCATATTTATTAAACGGAGACGTAAAACAAATACGGATATTTTCGTTCCCCGTTTCGACCGATCGATGCATCGATCGTTTTGTTTGCTTTGGCCACGGCGAGACTTTGTTTTTTAAAAAACGTTAAAAAGATTTTCAGAACTTTCGTACGTTTTATTTAAAGTGGCGCGCATCATTGTCGGCGCTATGGCCATGGTTTTGTATCTCGGAAAAAAGGAAAGAAATACTCTATGGATGGCCGTGAATTGGTTATGGGATGGAGTTTGTTAAAGAGTATCTTCTTGGTTGGAGATCCCGTCCTTTTTTATTGAACCGAAAGAGCGAGAAGAAGGAAGAGAGAGGAAAGGTAAAGGGGAGAGAGGGAGGGGAAGTAAGAGAGGGAGATGGAGAGCGTTAGGGAGAGAGAGTTTTGGATGTAAGTCCTAGAAAGAGAGAGGTTCAATGGAGAGAAAGATAGGAGTTAGAGAGAGGGAGGGAGGGAGGGAAAGAGGGTGAGACAGAGGTGAAGAGGAACAGCTGCGAATGATAAGTGAGCGGTTTGAGTGTTCTCTCTCTTTTTCTCCGTCTCTCTCTCTTTTTCTCTGTCTCTCTCTCTTTTCTCTCTGTCCCTCCCTTTCTCAATTCTTTTCTCTCCCTACCCTCCTCTGTCTCACTACCCTCTCTCTCTCACTCCAGCGTGACTTTGAATATGCGATATCGCGAATCGGGAAGACCAATCCAGTGCACATTGTGACACAAGAATTTCTACGCTGGTTTTGAAATGGCGAAGACGGTGTGGCGCAGTGTAAATGCGGAATTTTTATCCTCCGGAGAGCAGGAGGAAAGAGTGAGGGAGGGAGTAGGCGATGGGAGGGAGGTAAAGGGAGGAACGTGGGGAAAGGGAGACCGAAATGGAGTGGGATTCGCTATTTCATATGTTCCCTGAATCGCTCCCTCCCAGGCGATGGATACTTTTTATTTTCGGAATGGCATATCGGTCAAAATTTGCATCTTTCTCGATTTATCGATCTGCTGAGAATTCCGAAGAGGGGGAAGGGAGAAAGAGAGAGGAGGGAAGGATGGAAGCTTTTAAATAATGAGTTCCAGAGGCGCATATATTAATGGATAAAAATTAAAAGGTAGTTTTTGCGAAAATAAAATCGCGAATCCGTCTTGAGGGTACTGAATCTGTCGTTCCGGAACGTAATTCTGTATTTATGGGTAGGTGTTTGCCAGCTATATATCATTGAACTTATTGCAAATTTAAAATAATGGCTTGTTAAAAAATATATCGACGAAAAATGTAACTCTCGGTGTGTGTAAGTATTTAGTGATTCCATGAATTTGATCCAGATTACCTCAGGGCTGAGGATTATAATTTTGCTATAAAATTATCAGAATAAATTCTGGCTTACCCTAGAATTATCAACGTTATTTCGAAAATAAACACTACGCATTACGTATTTAAGGTAAGACCCTTTTAAATGGCAAGATTTTAAAACGATTCTTTTACTTCACCAATCTCACAAAAATTTGACAAAGGCTACATTTATAAAATTCGCAATGGAGTACTAACTATAAGTATCAATCGAGAAATGAGTGCTTTGCGGGGCAATTGTTTTCAAGACCGTGACTTAATTTTATATCGCGCGTAGCTTTTCTCCAAATCACTTATAAAGGTGAGCGTTAAATTTCACCGGGAATCATAACTAGCAGGCTTCAATTACCTTCGGCTCATTTATCGGCATCTCGTGAAGGAGTCGTATGCCTCATCACTGAAAGATTGCACGTAAGTTATTAGGCAATTTCAACCTTGGGCACACTCATCATTCAAATAACTAATGGATGGCGACTTCATTGTCCATTCACAATTAACCGTATTTACCCGGTGGTATTTCGTCTCCTTGTCGACGCGGAAGCGGGATCCGCGACCACTGCTCCGCAGGATAATATACGGCAGAAACGAAAACACCGACAAAATAAATAGCATTGAATCGGTTCGCATGAAAGGGAAAACCCTTTATGTATGTGCGAGGAAGAAAGAGGGAGAGAGAGAATGAGAATAGGAGAAGAGAAAGAAGTCTATACATAGTATTTTTAGGGAGGGATTAGCAAAGGATTTGGGCGGACAGCTTAAATGTACCACTATTAATGAGGCCCAGATATCTCTCTCTTTCTCTCTGTCTCCCTTTATTTTTTGCTACGCCCACCCTAGACTTGATTTACTGCCTACTGCCCTCCTACGTTTCCTCTTCCAAAAACCTTCTCCTTCTCCACTCAACCCATCTCCCTAGAACCAAACTATCCCACTCCACCTCCCTCCGCTCCCACTACCACCCAGGACATCAAATTTCCCCGCAGGAGAAGAGCAACGAAATGGCCAAGGGACGCGGGGGTTTGAAGGTCGAGCCATAACATGTGTACTAAAACGACCTCGGCGACGAAAGAGAACAGGGAGAGAGAAAGCGAGAGAGAGCACAAGAGGAAGAGAGATAAGGAAAGGAGAAGAAAAGAAAAGTTGCGGAAGGAGTGTGCGGGAAAAAAGGATAAGATGGACCGGAGGGAATTGAAGAGATTAAGTCTTTCAGCAGGAGTGGAAAAGAGTTTATCCTCTTCTCTCTCTCACACAGTGGGAGGGATATGAGAAACTTCAAGGAACTGGGTTTTATAAAAATTAAGGTGCGTTTTTAAGCGTGGGAAAGAAAAATAATGGCGAGATCGGATAATCCGAGAGATTGGAGGGAGGAGTTTTTGGAGGAGATAAATGTCTGGATAGGAGACTTTATACTAAATGAAGGAAGGAGAGGGGAGGGAAAGGATCTCACTCAAGAAGAGATCCCTCTTTTCCCCTCCTCTTCCCTCTCTATCCATCCTCTTCATCCTTGTTTCTCGCGAACTTCCTTTGTTCAAGTCTCCGCAGCGACGAAGATAGCTAAGGAAGAAACGCGAAAGAGAATTCCGGAATAGAGAGAGAGAGAATGGGGAAAAGGCGGGCGAGAGAAAGATGAGATTTTGAAATACGACGGGATGTGGAAGAAGGAAGTATGGAGGAAGAGAGAGAGAGGGGGGGATGAAAGAGAGGCGGAGAAAGAGAGATACCGAGAGGGATGGAAAGAGAATTTCGTCAGGAATTCCTGAGTTTATGTTTTATCGTTCGGATTATACGCACCAGCAGGGTATATACGCAGTGATGATGGCAATGGTATTAATGCGAAATTTGCGCTTTAAGTTAACTGTTAATGAGCGCCCGATCTCTCAGGTTAGATTTATAATGCGCGTAAAATTATACTACGAATAAATTTAGCTCTCGCGAGGCAGGTTTAAAATTTGGATTGGAACTTACTCGCAAAATGTCTTGGTCAATGTGGAGTGTTATGCATATGAATGAATATCATAGCATTAAAATCTGCAACAATCAAATATTTGATCTTTTATGCTAAAAGTTACTGACGAATTTTGAATTTTGTTATTCTATCAAAGCGTTTGATACGTTTTATGCTGCCTTTGGGGACGTAAGTCAGTCAGAAGTAGACCGCCGAATGAACGTTGCAAGTTGGTCTCTTCACTATTGAAGTTACACACACTATCTGGAATTACGCTACCGGTACTTCATAAAAGTATCCATTTATTTGGTTAAAAATACCATGAATAAGCAGCTGAAAATAATAACCTACCAATTGTGTCTTTATTATCGCTTTGTTCGTAATATATAACCTTAGAATCTTTTCTACTACTTTATTATATTTTACAAAAAAGGTACGTGTAATCTTAATCATGCTTAATCCATTTCTCGTTCACTACATTGATATTTAATTGGTTCTTTCCCTTCTGGAAGCCCAAAGATTATTTTTGTAACAGCCAAATTAAAAAAACTCGACGTGAATGTGCCGGCAGGCCATAACCGGAAAACTGGAGAATTCGTGTGCCTAAAAGTAATAATTTTTTTATTGTTTCCCTTATTAAAATATGAAAACGTTCGGATCGGTAGGTTGCGACCTCCAATTTTGTCCGCACGCAAACCCTTTCGAATTGATTGCCTCGTTACGGGAACGATGCCAAACGCACTACCCAGACACGTTCTCTCCCTCTCTCTTTCGTCAGACCGTGAAGAATTGTGACGGCGTCTCACACTGCTAAGCGGATTCACCTACGCGAGTGTCACCAACTGTAGCACAATACATCTTCTTTCTCCTCTTCCTTTATGAAAAAAAATTTATTTAATCTTGGTTTCGCCTATATGTTTATAGTATGTAACTATATGCACATGTGTGTGTAAACGAAATGGGGGCATATGGGAATGTGTCATTAAAATTGACATTACTGGACATTTTTTAGGCAGACATAGTTGTAGTAAATTGCGACAGGACTGCTTCTCTCTCGAGTTGCGCCTTCATTTTACCTTCCACAACTATGCCAATAAAACTTCAATGCAGGTTATTTAAAATTTACAGTCATAATAGGAGTTAAATTAAGGATTTACGTTTACTTAAAAAAACGTTTTTGGTTTTTATGCGCTGCGGATGCTAACCACCTTGTCTTTTGCCCCGAAATTAATATAAATATAACAAAATAACTTATTATTCATGAAAAAGGATAGCTTCACGGATCGCGTAAATTGAGAAAAGTATTTGTATTGTATAGCAAAGAGCGGAGCATGACGATGTAGGCTATCGGCCAAGACAATACCGGGAATACCTCGACAGAATTACGCGGGAGGAGTTTATGTGGGGTTTCCAGAATGAGGGGCTTCCTTTTATTTGGGAGGAGAAGTCGCAATAGAATAGGAAGGGCGGAGGGAGGAATAGGTTAGTCGCAGATTTCCTCGGGTAGGTGACGACGTTAGGCGAGGCGTGAAATTCAGGTAAATAATGAGAACGGCGTGTAAGGAAAAAAGCGGGAGGAAATGGTTTTAAATAGTAGACAAAAGAGATGCACTCTCCAAAAAGACGGAAGTGGAGCTTTCTGCGAACATGGGATAGAGGTAGTGGAAGAGAGAGATATGGAGGGAGAGAGACAGAGACAAAGATAGTGAGAAGGTAGGAGAGTACACGGGAACTATTATGCGAGGGAAGGAAAGAGAGAGTGAGAAAGAGAACGGAGATTAAGGGAGAATTATTAAGAGGCAGGGCTTTTTCCTGAGGGTGGTTAGGGTAGGAGGCTTCGGAAGGGTTGTTTAAAATAGGAGGAAGGAAGCGTCGGTAGGAAGAAGCGGGCAAAACGTGCGTAGGTGTGTGCGTGTGACGCATGTGTTCCCGCGTGCGAGTGTATGTGTTAGAGAACGGGGATGGGAGATAAAGAGGTGAGATGGAGGACCGGGGAGTTGGAAGAAAGAGGATATATACTCACTCTTCTGAAGGCCGACTCGACCCCTTTTCAACCCTAACTCCACCCACTATCCCTCCATGACTCATAAAGATAACTGAAACCACCCCTATGACCCTCCATTTTATACTACCTGCTCTTTATATACCTTCTGCCTTCCTTACTTTATTATTTTTTCTTTTTTCCCTCTCTCTCTATCTATCTCGACCTCTCTCTTTCCTTCATTCTCTCTCCCTAAATGTTCTTGCTTCGTCTTTCTCCTCTCACTTTCTCCTTCTAACACGTACACACGCGCGGATACAAAATCATCCTTTTCCATCTTATTGAAAAAAAACTTCTAACCTCGTTACACTCGCGGGTCAAACGGGTGCGCTGTATTTTTTTGAACTTTCCTCTCGGGGTGAGACGCCCACAGAGATGGGCAATACGGTGCCAAGAGGAGAGGAAAGGGAGGGATGTAAGGGAGAGGGGAAATTGCAAGAAATGAGAAAAGCGGAGTGGTTTAGCGTGATGAAGAGATAAAGAGGAAGATAGATGAAGGGATAAGGACAGAGAGATGGCGGAAGAGATAAAAGACGTAGTGAGAGAGTAAGGTTAGGGTAGGAGGGAGAGGTCTCTCTCCTCTTCATTGTCCCGTCGGGGAAAATAACGAGGCACGCCGCCGTAATTACTCTGAGAGCACTGTGGGGGGGGGGGGGGTAGGGGGAGGGAAAGGTAGGAAAAAAATTGGCCGCGGCGGCAGTCGTCCTGTGTCTTGGGTGCGTGACTCCTAATTCGCTCGAACGGTGTTTGTTTTTACGGTCCCAATCACATCGTTAGACATGGAGAGATAGAGAGAGAAATAGAGAACTAGAGAGAGAGAGAAAGAGAGAGAAAGAGAGAATTAGTGAGAGTTTATATCCCAATTCCTCTCTCACTCTCCTGTGGGTCTCGGAGTGTAGGTATGTGTGTCTGTGTCTGTGTGTGTGTGTGCGCGGGCTCTAAATTTAACAACCGAGTTGTTTTGGGGTTTAATTCCTCTGTGGGTTAATTTACCGCCATTTACCTATTTGTATTGCCGTGAGAAAGATCAATTCGGAAGAAAAGGACAGAGAAACGGCTGCTGCCGCTTCAAATCGTTCGGGGATCTTGTTTTCCCTTTCACTCCTATTACCCGCTTCCATTTCCTCCTATAGCCAACTCTTTCCCTCTCACTCTCTCTCTCTTTCTCCCTCCCTCTCTCACTTCTCCAGGAAAAAATGGCGACGTTTCCTTCGGATCTCTTTGCACAAAAAGGCTTTCACTCATTGCATTTATAGTCACTATTTCTTTGTTTTTACGGCCATTTATATTTTCCTTTATTTCGTGCTTTCGGGTCGTTACTTCGTTTTACGTCACCCGTTGTTTTCCTTTGGTCCGCAGTTGCTCGCCGGATTCGGTTTGAACGTAACGGCGTAATTCGAGAGCGCCCCTCGTCGGAGGAGTAGATATTCGGGGCAATGAGTGAACGGCGATAAGAATAATAAATTACGTAAATGTGTCACGCGCGCTCGCGTTTCACCCGGATTCGGACGACGGCTCTCACGGACGAGGGGACGAACACTAAATTTCCCTCGGCAATGGCGCCCCCTAATTGCTTGTCACTCTATATAATGCTTCCTTTTTTGTTTTTCTTTAGTCTCGGCTAATGCGCGCATGAATTATGCCGTTCGCGACTCTCTGCCCCCTTTACTTCCCCCCTCTCTCTCCTTCTCCATAGGATTCGTAGTAAATCGTGATTTGACCCTTCCAGCGGACGTAGGAGTTGAATCTATCGAAGGAAACTTTTTATCAATTTATGGTTCCGAAACCCGCTTTTATTTTTTCTCTGCGTTCACAAAACACTCTGACAAGGGTAGGCTCACTTTTTTAGCCCAGTTTTCCCTCGCCTCCATCAGTAAGTGCCAGTGACAGATTCGAAATGGGAAATGGAAAAAAAATTCATCTCCTCCGTCTTTCTCTCTTTCCCTCCCTCCTCCCCGCCCCTTTTTTCCCTTCCTACTTTCCCTCCTTCCACCTCCTTCCATCTCTCTTTGACGAGCGGAGCACAATGAAAGAGAGGCGAGAGAGAAAAAGCCGTCAATTCTCATCCGGGAGAAAGAATCACCGCTAGAAAATATTTGACAACATTATCGGGTTTCAAAGCATCATCGTCGTCTCGGATGCCTCTCTCTCTCTATCTCTCTGATACGCCGAATAATGTGTCCTTTGTGCGCGCGTGCGTGTGTGTTTGTGTTTGCTCGCCGCGAGCGGAATGAATGTTTTCATTTTATTTTTGAATGATTTTTGCATTGTCGTGATCTGCATTTTCGTCTGTCTGACGAGATCTTTCCCCCAGGTTTTGTGGAAGCTTGCGTCGTATTTTACCGCATATTTCTTATTAGGTACATCTAGCCTCTCAGAAGAGAGAAGCTAGACGTTAAAAAAACATTGCATCGCTCGCACTTCTTGTCGCTGAACGAAAAAAATATTCATGTTGACAATTGTTACGCCATCATACATTCGATTTGAATTAATTTCATGGCAAAAACTCGCCGCCTAAAAAATTGAAATATTTGTAGAGACAGAACCTCATATGTAAATATTTACTTTATTTTCTTGCTTCTCTGAATTAATACTGTAACAGTAAATAAAGAAAAATGCGAGCTACACTGGCTACTTTAAAACTGTAAAGCGAAGGAAAATCTCCGAAGCCAGTCAATTAGGATAAAATCCGGATAAAAAAGCTGGCTTTTTATCCGGCTTTTTTATCCGGCTTTTTTATCCGGCTTTTTTATCCGGCTTTTTTATCCGGCTTTTTTATCCGGCTTTTTTATCCGGCTTTTTTATCAGGGTTTTATCCTAATTGACTAGCTTCGGAGATTTTCCTTCGCTTTAAACTTTAATAGTAGTTTTTTAATCTATATAATTCTATTTTTGAACAGCCGTCACAATTTGTCATTTTCCAAGGTTTTTTTGGCGATTCCGCCTTTCGTTTCTCTGTTCAGAGTAGGAATTTGCAAAACTATATGATCCATACGCTAGAAATTGTAACAGAACATGATCCATCTCTTTTGACCGATACAAATTACTTCTCTCTAGATCCTTATTTTCTTTACGAAAAGGAGCGGGCGGAGTTGAGGCGAAAAGGAGATAAAGGAACAGAGGAGAGAGAGAGGAAGGTGTGAGGGAGAGAGAGAGCAGAGCGCGTGGCATCTCGTTTCGGACGGAATGCTATGCAACTTCCTTGAAAAGGAGGAAGTTGGCGGAAGAGAGAGAGAGAGAAAGATGGAGAGAAAACATAAAAAGAGAGCGAGAGAGAAGAAAGAGAGAGCGCCTTCAAATGCAGGCGTGAGAGATAGAGGAGGTTGTACGGGAAAGCGTGCGACAAGACCCGTCCTTGGCGACGAAGGAGATGGGATGGATGTGAGGGGCGGATGACGTGATGGGATGAGACCACAGGAAGATACGGACGGGAGTTGGGGGTTAAAGGGGATGAGTTCGAGAGACGTTTGAGTGAAAAGGGCGGAAGAGTAGAGGAGGGAAGGGGCCGAGATGAAATGAATAGGATATGCGGAATGGTGAAAAACGATGAAAATTGAGATCGACAGAGAGAGATAGAGTGAAAATGGGAAGATAGGATTAGGCGGTTTGGTTATACATACATACATACACACACATACATATACATACATATATATATATATATATATATATATATATATATATATATATATATATATATATATATGCTATGTTACTAGACAACAAATTGGAAGCCGGAAGGGGTTGGGTGAGAGGAGGAAACGATGGACGGGGGTTTACGCAGGCGGTTTCTGCGAGATATTTTTTAAAGGGGATGTGTTCAAGGAGAATTTTAAGTAAAAGGGATGAAAGTTGGGTATTAAGGGATAATGAATAGGACGGCGCGATACTGAAAGGGCGGAAATTGAGGCTGGCGGGCGATAATCAAGAAAATAAAATGGGTCGATAGCGATAAGAATTGAGCTCGTCATGTTCTGTTCTTATCATATAATCATCTCACAATTACTGCGCAAAAATGAGGAATATAATCGCCGCGTTTACGTATACACACGAAGCGATGAAATACTTGTATGGGGATGGTAAATACAGGGTAACTCAAGGGAAAGGTAATTTCACAAAATTTGTGCTCATAAAAAACAACACTGCTTCTAGTAACGTGTGTGTGTGTTGATGAGATTAGGAAGTACTAGAGGTGTCCACTATACTCTTGTAAGCACCTGCTCTACGAGACGTTTCCACGTTTGGAGAGACCTGTTCGCTGTGCACGGCATGACACTCGATTTATGCCGTACACAGAGGGCCAAAGACTACATAAAAAAATGGCGTTGCGGCAATATGGGTTCGGTTTGTTGCTCCTTCCTGCTAAAACCAGGAACCACATTCATTTTCTGCCAGTAGAGCCACCAAGACGTCAAGTGATTTCCTGAAATCACTTGATTGGGCCTGTTATGAGCAGTATATTTGAAAATCGATAGCAAAATGCTACGAAAAATCAAGAATATTCTATTTTTGCATTATATCTGATTCGTAAAAATACACACGGCAAGTGTTTGATTGAGAAATTGCGCGTTTAAAAATTTAATCAGACGGAAATTTCGCTATAATTGTGCTACAGGCGCAAATTAATAAGAAGAATGACCATGTTACGAGATGCATGAGAGCCGGCCATTGTCCCATCAAAACCGCGTGACATACGTATTTTCTGCAGTAAATGAAGCCGATCTTCAAATGGAATTATACTATTTCTAAACGGTGTGGAGATATGTTGCCTTGATTGCTATAGCTAAAAGAAACGGAGTGATGGAGATAATGTGTGAGAGAGAAATGCAAAGCTAGTCAATTTAACTGAGAATTGTTGAACTTCACTTTATAATATAGTGTAATACAAGAGAAAAGCACATTTTTTGAGCTGTCGATGAGTCAACTCGTAGGTGCCCTACTCATCTACTGCTGGATACATTAACTTGTTTTTCGCAGTATCTTTTCCGACACAGAGAGATGCATGTCTTGCAGAACATCTTAAATTATATCCCTGATTCTTGCCTTTAGTTCGCCAAGATTATGGGTATTTATAACGTCTACATATTTTAATGTATCCCCTTAGGAAGTAGACAGGGGATGTCAGATCAGGGAATCGAGGTGGCTGTAACGGCTTTGAAACACTACAGTCCCGAGGAGTAATCTAAGCTTCTTCGTGCTGTATAGTGTTGCGCGGCTCGTGCCTTCTTGTTGAAACCATTATCGCTAAATATCATCGTCTGTAAGGTATGCTATTTTTTATTTGCATGCTAACACTGTAGCGATTCCCGGTTGTTACATTTAAGGGAGAGGGAGATCGGAGAGTGGGTGGGAGATGGGGATGGAAGTTGAGGAAGAAGGAAGAGAGGAAGAAGTAGAGAGGTGAGGGAAGTGGAGGATACTCTCCATACTTTCTAAAGGCAAGAATCAGGGATGTCGATGAGAATATCCCCAAAGAAACGCTGCAGACTATTTCGGAAAAACATGCTGAGGAGGAGAGCACGTTATATGCCTCCACTTATAGCATTTAAGTTGAGATTAAAAAAATAAACATCAGTAAGCAATATCAAACTCTTAGCATAAAAATGTTGACATTGTTCTCTGTGATTTATGTCTTGAGATATAGATATTTTTCATGTTCCACAAATACAAAAATCACTTTAAAACACGTATGAAGCGTGCTGAAAGTAAATCATCGCATCCAGGTTTTCAAATATCTAACTATTTTCTAATATCTAACTATTACAAAAATCTATTATATAAAATTTAATTTTATCATTTAACGTGAAATCAAATTGGATAATATTAGAAAGTTTTACTGATACATTTTCTAAATTTTAGCCTCAAAAGTTTAAGGTAATTGTGATGTTTCCCTAAAAAATAAATTCCACAAATATGTCGCAACTGTTTATTCTTAAAAAAAGGTATGAACATAAGCAACGTTAATAAAAATAGAAATTATCGTATGCGCCTTATGGGAAGAAACCGATTGATTATTTAATCAACCCCATTAGCCGTAGAAAGGTTGGAAAATCCAATGAACATTTCAGCTAGAAACCTGCCCTCTTCAGAGGTTAATCAGCGATTCTAGACTTTAATTTTTATAGAACCTAATATTGCATTTCATGTTAAAGAATAAACATTCTAGCGTAAAAACCATAAAACAAACTTCTTTATATGCGTAATTCAATATAATTAAAAGTCGAAAGTCGTTTTCAGTGCCCTCATCAATGTCATTTGCACTGCTCTCTTATTTGTCGCTCTTTTCCTCCCATATGGTACTCTACTCACTGCAATTAAGCGTTAATTAATTTGAACACTTTTTGAATGATTTCACAATGTCTTCCTTAACAACTTTCCATACCGAAACAATCCACTGAAAATTTTGGACCAAGCTGGGTCCCTTCACACAACCTGTAGGTAAGGATTCTTTGCCATCAGATTCAAACCACTGTTTATAACTTGTTTAGGTTGTTTTTAAAAGATTTATTAATGCCGGTATCCAAGGGTTGCAGTTATTATGTCATTCCCCGTGAAATGACTATCAAGTCACTGTTGCCTTCCTTCATGACTTACATCACATCTTAAATTGTTTGCCCAAGGTAAGGGTCGGAAGCTAGAGGAGACTCGAGCTTCTAAAGATAAGGTCGTCGTAACAACACAACTTTAAACTAATCCACCATTATTTACCTAGCCATCCAGATCTTTCCACTAGGCCTTACAATAACATCTGGCAGTAACTTTTAGCCTTTTGGAAGTTTTCTTGTTCAGTTCTACGCAAATCAATTATACTCAGTCTTGCTAAGGATAGCTTCGTAGTAAATGTATAAAAAATTTTGCCGTTTACGTTTTAAATAATGTTAAAATAATTAATATTTCTTATTTCACTCAAATACCGAGAGCCGAAACTATACGTGTGCCTACGTCGACTTCATTGTAACGGATACTGAATCGCATTCGAAGGTATTGATGGATATCGGAAGTTTACTAATTATCGAATTCTCCTAGTAAATTACCACAACATAATACCTACACATTCTCGGAGTGATGCGGTGCTTATGTTAGGTTACAATATTGGAAACAGTTGGTGTCAGTTTTATGTTCATAGCATAAGTAGTTTTTGAATAATCTTAAATTTTCTAAATGATATAGGGCCATTGATGGTGTAAATACATGATGTAAAATTACTGTCATTGCGTATCAATCGCTATAATCTAGATTTTAAAGCTTTATTTTCAAAATTTTATATTAAATATTAACTGCTTCAAACCTAATTAGCTTTTAGGTGATTTTGCACTAAGCAAACACCAAAATCCACAAAAATCAAGTAAATACTTGATAGACACATAATTAAAGCATTTTTTAATGATTAGTTTTTACTATTTTTAATTGAATCGAAATCAATAAATTGTTCTTTTTCTTTTTCAGGTAAGTGGCCATTTTATCTTTCCACGGCCGTCTTTCCCCAATAATCCATAAACTTAAAAAGGTTAGTCACCACCACAAATGACTACCAACTCTTTGAAGAAATTTATGGAATTCTCTCAATCAAAGTGTATTTACCATATTCGTAGCATTAAAACACGATCCCATATTATATATATATATATATATATATATATATATATATATATATATATATATATATATATATCTATTAGCTAAAGTTACCCGGCTTTGCACGGGTTTTTAAGTCAAAACAAAAAATATTGAGTAAGCTTTGAGAATAAATCCAAGTAATGAAACCAGGTTAATTTTTATTGCAGTGCTTAATGGTATGCAATATTTCTTGTCTTCCAATCTTTTGCCCAAATAAATAAATTTTTCCTGCATCCTGTATCGATGAATTTGGCGAATGTATATTTTATCAAATAATCATAATAAGCAATCGATGGAATAACTTTTAAAATATAGTTATTATACTCAAATTAAGTTCCAGTGGAAGAAAATGCATGATATTAGGTGGTCATGAATCTCAAAAACATTAACAACTTGGGTAGAAATTGCAATCTCTAGGGATGCAACCGGTGGAAACACGTTTGAAGATATATTCAAATTTAGCTTATCCATACGTTATCCTATGCAAAGGCTGATTTTGTGGGTATAATTTCTCACGCGAATATTTTAAAGTCAAACCTACAAAAAAAATGAGTTTCCGGTCTTTGAAATCGAATTTGGCGTTAAATAGTGTTTTGGTATGGCATGGAAAGTGTTGTTATTAATTGATGCATACAAATATTCAGTTGAAGAGAAAGCAAAGTGTACATATAGATGTTCAGGAGAGGAAGAGTTAAAGATTATAAATGTTGGTCTAAATTTAAGAATTGTAATAGAAGTTTTCTAATTTTACCTTCTGAGATATGTTTAACTTGATTCATTTTCTATGTTAATGAAAAACATATTTCGCTGTCTACTAAGTATAGAGAATATGCAGAATACAAAAAGTTTTTAAAGAACGAAAGCCCATAAAATTGAACATTAAAACTCTCTTCTTCTTATCTTTTGAAATAATTAGCCATATTTATAGTTTTTTGCTGATTGCCTGTCTTTGAATAACCTTAGCGTTTCTTTCTTTCCTACGGTAGTTTATATTATGTACATATTATTTCTTTAAGTTAATATTAGGTATTGTTTATAATGGTTGTCACGTAGATTGTTAATCCTACAATACGCTCATTCCCGTGTTATTTAAATGGGAAAAATTAAAAGAGAAAAACGTTTTTTAAATGAAAAATGTAGTTCAAATCGCTTTAAAAACCCTCCATTTTGCTTAACTTTTTATTGCGGTTAAAATGGCACCTTTATCTTGCTTCTACGTTCTGTAGTTGTTGCGTTATAAATGCACAAACAAACAAAGAAATTCTTCAAAATGTTTATGGTAGAGATAATAATATAGCTACTTGTGCCTCACTCACTCACTGACACAAAACTCTTAGGTACTTCTAGAAGAGGTAGAAATCTGAAATTTGTTATGTTCATGGGTCGAACGACACAACCGACCAGAAAAATCTAAAATCATAAAAACTTTAAGGGGTCTATTTAACCCCAATGTTCCATTTCAATACCTCATAAGATAAACATGGGATTCAGTGCAAGGGTTTCAATGCATTTTTAAATTAATTAAAATTGGAGTACGAACTTAAAAAAGAACAATTGTCTATCTGAAAGAACAAAGTTCTTAGTTTTTGAAAGAAGAATCCGAATACCTACAGAATTAGCGTAAATATCTGCTTTTAATCGGAAAAATTGTTTTTTCTTCTTTTCAACAATGAAAATCTTTAAATAATATGGCAACGACCTCAATGCTTTTAAAAGGATCTGATATTATACGTTACGATTTCAGAGATTTAATGATTTTAATGGAAATTAATGCCGTCACAACAAATTACAGTTGAACTTCCATAACACCAATCTCAAGGAAAAGTAATAATTATTCGAGTAATAGAAATTTCAAGTTATGGTACTATATTTTTAAATATTGTATATATACAGTGGAACTTCTATAACTCGAATCTCAAAGGAAAGCAAAAATTATTCGAGTTATAGAAAATTCGATTTACGGAAATATATTTTTCATTTTTCTTTAATTGAATAAACATCAAGTTTATTCCCATAAGATATATAACTCTCCCTCCCTAAGGACTGCATAACCTTACAGAGGTGGGAGGGTTTGTGTACTCTTACGAACCAAAGAGCTATGCCGGCGGGAGATAATTCTCCTGGTAGGACCATCCAAGCCGGAAAGGTCTGAGGGGAAGAGTCAGACTAAGAAGCAGTCTTGGGGATTTTACATCCCCCTGTGCAAGGGCAGCAGCTTGCACAGTACCTCTGTAGGTGGTGATCATGTGGATCTGAACAGCTACAGATGGGTAATCACCCTGTGAAACTGCGATGAGGAAAGCAAGGGGAAACTACCTCATTATATTTCCCATGATAGGCTGAAAAGCTGAAATACCTCTATGGATCTTTCTGGGGTAAAATATTCTGGAGGTAAAATAGTCCCCCAATCGGATCTCCGGGTGGGGACTACCCTAGGGGATGCACAGAGGAAATTTAACATTAATAGGAAAGCAAGTGGTGAGAAATTAAGAATAGGCACATGGAATGTTAGGACTATGAATTCAGGGGGTAAACTAGAGAACATAAAAAGGGAAATGAGAAGGAATAATGTAGGTATAGTAGGTCTTAGTGAAGTTCGGTGGGAAGGAGAAGGCGAGATAAATTCAGACGAATTTAAGATTATTTACTCAGGAGGGGAGAAAAAGGAAAGGGGAGTGGGGATTATAATGAGAAAAGAGATAGCTGAAAGAATTAGCAAGGTAGTGACATTTAATGATAGATTAATAGCCGTAAAACTTCAGATGGAGCCAGTGGAAATGCTTATAATTCAAGTGTATATGCCAACGACTAATGCTGGCGACGACGAAGTAGATGAAATCTATGAACAGATTATGGAGATATTGGAGGAGGAGGGAAAAGGAAGGATCACCACCATAGTAATGGGAGATTGGAACAGTGTAGTCGGAGAGGGACAGGAAGATAACATAGTGGGAAAATATGGACTAGGGAAGAGAAATGAAAGAGGGGATAAACTTGTGGAATTCTGCCATAGAAATAGATTAATTGTAACTAATACATGGTTTAAGCATCACCAGCGGAGACTTTACACATGGAGAAGCCCAGGAGACCAGAGACGATACCAGATAGATTACATACTAGTCAATGAAAGATTTAGAAATAGCATTAAAAATGTGAAAACACTACCAGGGGCAGATATCGATTCTGACCACAACCTTTTGGTGGCAAATATACAATGTAGACTGAAGAGCGTTAAGAGAAACGTAAGAGTTAACAAGAAATGGAACTTAGAGGAACTCCTTAAAAACAAGGAGGCTATCATGACTGAGCTGGAGGAAAGGTTGGGGGAGAGAGATGAAGAAAATAGGAAGAATGTAGATGAGGAGTGGAGATACATCCATAGCAACATTAAAGATGTAATGGAAAAGAAGGTAGGAAAGATAACGGGTGAAAGAAACAAAAAACCCTGGATCACAGCAGCCATGCTGCAAAAAATGGAAGAGCGGAGAAAGTGGAAGAACATAAACACTGAAGAAGGCCAAAGAAAGTACAAGGAGTTAAATAATGCTTTAAGAAGGGAAACAGATAAAGCCAGAGAACAGTGGATAAATGAGAAATGCGAGGAGATTGTCGAATGTGAAAGAATTTGTAGAACAGACCTCATGTATAGCAAAGCAAGGGAACTATTCAAGAAAAAAGCAAGAAAGATAGGACGTAAAGGAATCATGAACAAAAGTGGTAAAATAGTATCGGAGCCAGACAAGGTAAAGAATGTCTGGAAAGAATACATTGAGGTTCTGTATGACAAAGAAGGAAAGCCAAGAAATATTGAATTAAATGAAGAAGAGGATGTGGAAGAAGATCAGCTAGGACCAAGTATTCTCGAGTCTGAAGTTAAAAGAGCAATTGATGACATGAAAAGAAGAAAGGCAGTTGGGAGTGATGATATACCCGTGGACGTTCTTAAGGTTTTGGGGTCTAAAGCAGTTAAGCAACTCACAAAATTTTTTAACCAAGTATATGATACTGGCGTATGGCCTGAAGATTTTTTAGATGTTGTGATGGTACCACTGGAGAAAAAGAACAATGCAAAATGTTGTAAGGATTACAGAACTATTAGTTTAATTTCTCATACAGCTAAAGTTCTAACCAGAATAATAACCAAAAGAATTGAATGTAAAATAGAAAAGGAGCTGCAAGATAATCAGTTTGGTTTTAGAAGAGGAAGGGGGACTAGAGATGCTATAGGATGTATGAGGATGATGATAGAAAGAGCGCTAGAAGTCAATAAAGATATGTATTTTTGTTTTGTAGATTGGGAGAAAGCTTTTGACCGAGTGAAATGGGATAAGATGCTGGGTATTTTAAACAAAATAGGAATAGATTGGAAAGATAAAAGACTGCTTAAAAACCTTTACTTTGATCAAAAGATTAGAGTCAGGGTTGAAGGAGAAGAAACAGAAAGTACTTCAATAGGGAGGGGAGTGAGGCAGGGTTGTCCTATTTCACCAGCGATATTTAATATGTATGCAGAAACAATAACAGAAGAAGCGTTGATGGAAGAGAAAGGATTTAAGATAGGAGGTGAAAGTATTACCACCATTAAATACGCAGATGATCAGGGCTTAATAGCAGAAGGCGAGAAAGAGCTTCAGAGGATGACAGACAGACTAGTTGAGGTTGGCCAACAATATGGAATGAAGATCAATACAGAAAAAACGAAAGTCATGGTGGTTTCAAAGGAACATAAAGAATTAAATATAATGGTAAATGGCCAAAAATTGGAACAAGTAAGTAGTTTCAAATATCTCGGCAGTATTTTAGCACAGGATGGAAGTAGTACACAGGACATCAGAAGTAGGATTGCAATGGCAAAGGCAGCATTTAACGAGAAGAAGGAGCTTCTCACAAGCAAGAAAATAAATCTAGAAACAAGGAAGAAATTAGCAAAATGCTACATATGGAGCATAGCTCTTTATGGTGCAGAGACGTGGACGATAAGGAGAAAGGAGGAAAAATATTTAGAAAGTTTTGAGATGTGGGTATGGAGAAGAATGATGAAAGTGAAATGGACAGAGAGGAAGAGAAACGAAGAAGTATTAGAAATGGTGGGAGAAGATAGGATGCTAATAAAAACAATCAGGAAAAGAAAAGCAAATTGGATAGGGCACATATTGAGAAGACAGTGTTTACAAAGAACGATCTTAGAAGGAAAAATTAGTGGAAAAAGAGGAAGAGGGAGAAAAAGAATAGGAATATTAGATAATATAAAGCAGGGATATACTACTTATAGAGGTATAAAAGAGGCTTCTAGGGAGAGAGAGAAATGGAGGCAGCGTTTCAGTTAAAACCTGTCTTCGGACAGAAGCATGATGATGATGATATAACTCTAATTTTCAATATCATGCATATTATGAAAACTTCATCACCAATATTTTTTCCGATAATATGTTAGATTTTACTCTATTTAAAACGCTAATTGCATCATGCACTGTGATTGAGGGTATCATAGATAATTGTAATTCTCACGTATTACCTGAAAGCACAAACATGACGATTAAATTTGGGTTATCGACTGTAGAAAGGAGCGAATAGGTTTCTTTTTCTCCGGGGCTATAAGGGATCACAATAAGAGAAGCAACTCGGACAGCGGTGAAGGTAAAACGTGAAAAGTATTTCAATGTTGTCTTTCGAGAAATTTTAACTCATTTTAATTGATAATATAATTACGTCATACCTATTTCTCGATATTTTTTATCCAAATACAGGCTAAAGGCATGGATGATGATGCCATAATATTAACAGAAAATATCCTAATTTTTCCATAAATTTAATGTATAGGATATTGTCTTAATGAGGATTATTCTTATTGCTCATGCCTAGCGATCTGAGTCACGAAACTTGAAATACAAAAACTTGGACACGAGCCGATTGCCAGAGAATTTGGAAATTACGCATAGTTGCCATAATTTCATGGAAAATTATAAATATAATGCTATATACTGGCATTTATTGTTCAATACATATAAGCTCCACGTGACTGAAGTGCTCTTGCCCTGGAGATTGCGTCGGTTTATTTAAGAGTTTAGATCTTGCTGTATGGTGATTTTTTAAGCGCTTGCAGTATGCAAGCACCGTATTCGTATATACATATATATGGTATCCGGAAAGTTCACCGCCGGAAAATTCATCGCCAATTTTAATTAAACAAATAAACACTCAAATGCTAGGAAAGCTTTTAAATAGTTAACAGTTTTTGCTGAATTTACTAACTAAAAAGATTTGCACGCGCGAATTTATAACTTTAACCAAGTGAACTTTTTAAAAGAAGGATAATACTCAAGAAAATGTTATAGTTACGTAAGTACGGTTGAGTTTATATCATCTTCAACCATCGTGTAGTGACTTGAACGGTTTTGTTATTTAAGCTGCCTAATTTTACTTAGTGTGTTATATAAGGTCAATGTACGCCGATGTTACAAGGTTCTCAGAGAATTTACACACTCCCCGACCCACGACCCTACCCCCAACTATATGAATCTGAATCAGAATTATCTTTATTATTATTATTAGGAAATACATTAGGAATACATTTACATAAATTATTACAATTACAAAAAGAATTCGTTACAAATTTCAGGGAGAAAAACTTAATCTGGTCCTACAGAGCCATAGGCTCGTCTGTAGGTGCCAATTTTCCCTTTGGTTCCAGTGTTTAGTTTTTTAATAATTACACACTCTACACATACAAATAAATATTTTTCTTTTTACCAAACAATATTTCACTAAATAATATTTCCATATAATATTCCTCATAGTTAATAACTTATTTAACATTAATTATATATACATATATATCAACATACTTATATATATCGTACACACACACACACACACACACACACACACACACACACACACACACACACACACACACACACACACACACACACACACACACACACACACACACACACACACACACACACACACACACACACACACACACACACACACACACACACACACACACACACACACACACACACACACACACACACACACACACACACACACACACACACACACACACACACACACACACACACACACACACACACACACACACACACACACACACACACACACACACACACACACACACACACACACACACACACACACACACACACACACACACACACACACACACACACACACACACACACACACACACACACACACACACACACACACACACACACACACACACACACACACACACACACACACACACACACACACACACACACACACACACACACACACACACACACACACACACACACACACACACACACACACACACACACACACACACACACACACACACACACACACACACACACACACACACACACACACACACACACACACACACACACACACACACACACACACACACACACACACACACACACACACACACACACACACACACACACACACACACACACACACACACACACACACACACACACACACACACACACACACACACACACACACACACACACACACACACACACACACACACACACACACACACACACACACACACACACACACACACACACACACACACACACACACACACACACACACACACACACACACACACACACACACACACACACACACACACACACACACACACACACACACACACACACACACACACACACACACACACACACACACACACACACACACACACACACACACACACACACACACACACACACACACACACACACACACACACACACACACACACACACACACACACACACACACACACACACACACACACACACACACACACACACACACACACACACACACACACACACACACACACACACACACACACACACACACACACACACACACACACACACACACACACACACACACACACACACACACACACACACACACACACACACACACACACACACACACACACACACACACACACACACACACACACACACACACACACACACACACACACACACACACACACACACACACACACACACACACACACACACACACACACACACACACACACACACACACACACACACACACACACACACACACACACACACACACACACACACACACACACACACACACACACACACACACACACACACACACACACACACACACACACACACACACACACACACACACACACACACACACACACACACACACACACACACACACACACACACACACACACACACACACACACACACACACACACACACACACACACACACACACACACACACACACACACACACACACACACACACACACACACACACACACACACACACACACACACACACACACACACACACACACACACACACACACACACACACACACACACACACACACACACACACACACACACACACACACACACACACACACACACACACACACACACACACACACACACACACACACACACACACACACACACACACACACACACACACACACACACACACACACACACACACACACACACACACACACACACACACACACACACACACACACACACACACACACACACACACACACACACACACACACACACACACACACACACACACACACACACACACACACACACACACACACACACACACACACACACACACACACACACACACACACACACACACACACACACACACACACACACACACACACACACACACACACACACACACACACACACACACACACACACACACACACACACACACACACACACACACACACACACACACACACACACACACACACACACACACACACACACACACACACACACACACACACACACACACACACACACACACACACACACACACACACACACACACACACACACACACACACACACACACACACACACACACACACACACACACACACACACACACACACACACACACACACACACACACACACACACACACACACACACACACACACACACACACACACACACACACACACACACACACACACACACACACACACACACACACACACACACACACACACACACACACACACACACACACACACACACACACACACACACACACACACACACACACACACACACACACACACACACACACACACACACACACACACACACACACACACACACACACACACACACACACACACACACACACACACACACACACACACACACACACACACACACACACACACACACACACACACACACACACACACACACACACACACACACACACACACACACACACACACACACACACACACACACACACACACACACACACACACACACACACACACACACACACACACACACACACACACACACACACACACACACACACACACACACACACACACACACACACACACACACACACACACACACACACACACACACACACACACACACACACACACACACACACACACACACACACACACACACACACACACACACACACACACACACACACACACACACACACACACACACACACACACACACACACACACACACACACACACACACACACACACACACACACACACACACACACACACACACACACACACACACACACACACACACACACACACACACACACACACACACACACACACACACACACACACACACACACACACACACACACACACACACACACACACACACACACACACACACACACACACACACACACACACACACACACACACACACACACACACACACACACACACACACACACACACA
Organism: Tanypteryx hageni; assembly: GCA_028673005.1. Lineage (NCBI taxonomy): Eukaryota > Metazoa > Arthropoda > Insecta > Odonata > Petaluridae > Tanypteryx > Tanypteryx hageni. The sequence continues at coordinate 207,821,264 of CM054112.1, forward strand.
CACACACACACACACACACACACACACACACACACACACACACACACACACACACACACACACACACACACACACACACACACACACACACACACACACACACACACACACACACACACACACACACACACACACACACACACACACACACACACACACACACACACACACACACACACACACACACACACACACACACACACACACACACACACACACACACACACACACACACACACACACACACACACACACACACACACACACACACACACACACACACACACACACACACACACACACACACACACACACACACACACACACACACACACACACACACACACACACACACACACACACACACACACACACACACACACACACACACACACACACACACACACACACACACACACACACACACACACACACACACACACACACACACACACACACACACACACACACACACACACACACACACACACACACACACACACACACACACACACACACACACACACACACACACACACACACACACACACACACACACACACACACACACACACACACACACACACACACACACACACACACACACACACACACACACACACACACACACACACACACACACACACACACACACACACACACACACACACACACACACACACACACACACACACACACACACACACACACACACACACACACACACACACACACACACACACACACACACACACACACACACACACACACACACACACACACACACACACACACACACACACACACACACACACACACACACACACACACACACACACACACACACACACACACACACACACACACACACACACACACACACACACACACACACACACACACACACACACACACACACACACACACACACACACACACACACACACACACACACACACACACACACACACACACACACACACACACACACACACACACACACACACACACACACACACACACACACACACACACACACACACACACACACACACACACACACACACACACACACACACACACACACACACACACACACACACACACACACACACACACACACACACACACACACACACACACACACACACACACACACACACACACACACACACACACACACACACACACACACACACACACACACACACACACACACACACACACACACACACACACACACACACACACACACACACACACACACACACACACACACACACACACACACACACACACACACACACACACACACACACACACACACACACACACACACACACACACACACACACACACACACACACACACACACACACACACACACACACACACACACACACACACACACACACACACACACACACACACACACACACACACACACACACACACACACACACACACACACACACACACACACACACACACACACACACACACACACACACACACACACACACACACACACACACACACACACACACACACACACACACACACACACACACACACACACACACACACACACACTTTGGACGTCGACCCGATCGGACGCTTGTCTCCGCTCTCTGTGTTTGACTCCCGTTTACTGTGTGGTTTTCTGCGGATTTTCATCCGGTTTTTGGGTGGTGAGGTAGTGTTAGTGGTTGTTGTTATTGTTGCAAAGTTTCTTGTTGTTGCTATTGTTGTTACTCCTGTTATTGCTGTTTTGTTGTTTCTCTCGCTCCGCGAGTTCGTTGGGGCGATCGTCCTTTGTTTTTTCTCCGACCGCTCGCTGACTACCTGCCGGGCGATAAGAGGTTCTCCGCCGGGTCGTCCTTTCCTACGGCGGCGTTCGGTGGTCGCCCGACTATGAGCGAGTCGGTGGGGGGGTGGCCACGCCACCTCTCCTCCGCAGGTGTTGGTTCCCTACCCGCCTTCGGGCCGGCGCCGGGATTCCGGCGCTCATACTCTGATCTGCTTTCGTCGCCGATTTCGCGCGATTCACCGCTTCCTAGCCTGATCCCTTCATACCTCCACCGCTCTCACGACTCTGTTTTCGTCATTAAACGCCGGAATGGCCACCTCACCGTAAACTCGCTGGAAAGTTCCAGTGCATCTCCTGTTCGTGCTCTTCGATCTTCGCCCGCGCCTTTACAGTGCTCTCCTTCATCTTGCGACCTTGCCTCGGGCTCTCTCCTTACGCCTGCCTCTCCCCCACGCGGGGATGGACCCTTCCTATCCTCCGGCCACGCGCCGGCTAGCTCTTCGAGCCTTCTTCCCTCACCTTCCCCGCCGCCGCAGACGCGACCCTCCTCGTTGTCCCCCACTCCGAACCCGCCCTCGAACCCTCCTACCGCCCCTGCCACGCAAGTCAGCTACGCGCGTGCCGCGGGAGGAGCCGGGATCGCCAAGGCGCACGCTTCCGACTCCGCACCGTCAAATGCCGCCCCTAAAAACGTCCTCGTTTTCAGCAGGAGGAAGGTGACACCCTTATCGTCTGGCCCTACCAAGGATAAGGCAATCATTTTCCCCGCGCTGCCGGACACGCCCATCACTGAATACATCTTCGCGATCGGGGATATCTTAGGCGGTGGCGCCTTCATCACCCACGGGACGCGCCTCTCCAACAACCGGATCTGCATATATTTAGACACCGAGGGGCGGGTCGAGAGCTTCATGCACGAGCATGGAGGTATCTCCCTCAACGGGCGTTATGTCCCCGCCAGGCGGATGACCACGAAGGTTGAGAGGTTGGTCATCTCCAACATACCGCCGGAGTTCCCTAACAGCGAGCTAATAGATATTTTGAGCGAGGCAATGCGGGTGGTGAGTCCGGTCCAATACCTCACGCTTGGAATCCGGCGAGAAGGGTACGGCCACATCGGGGGCTGGAGAAGGTCAGTGCACGTCGTCAGACGAGAAGGCGTTTCCATCCCCGACTCGGTCGTCGTGGACATCGCCAACCTCCCCCATCGCATCTACCTGCAATTTGACGACGCGAAGTGCTTTAAATGCCGGGAAGAGGGGCACATCTCCAAGGACTGCCCCCACTCGGCAGCAGCTGCGAGGACGACGGAAGATAAGGTCGAGAGCACCCCACCTCCTCCGCCCCTACCTGCCTGCGCCCTCTTACCCACCCCTTCTCCTCTGGTCACCCCTACCCCCTCTCCTGCCACCCACCCCCTCCCCTCCCCGAAACCCTTGGCGTCCGACCACGAACCCAGTCCTGCCTCTTCCCCTCCCACTTCCGACGTCGCCCATTCCTTTTCCCCATCCAGCGCCGCCCCTACTCATCAACAAACTCTAGCGGGAAGGAATGCGAGCGCCCCATCCCACTCGACCTCTGCCTCCGCTCACGGCCCGCCTGTTCTTCCCGTCCCATCTTCCACCACGGACGTCGCCATTTCCGCGACAGACGCCGCGTCGGGCGAGGCGACTATTGCCGCCCCCACCGTCGCCAGCAGATCCACGTCCAAGCGGAAAATCGCCGGCAGCGCCGAGAGGCGATCCCCTCAACGAAAGCGCGCCTCCGAAGCGTCCAAACCCGATGAGGGAATGCAACAAATCGCCGATATTTGTGGGGATAAGCCCTCCTTCGTCAAGGTGCCGCTCGAGTCGTTAACGCACTTTCTGCAAGACGCCAAGGGCCACAATGACCCTGTGGGTCTCGCCTCCTCTCATTTGACACGCTAGAATTCCTGAGTTCAGAGAAGGCGCTCAAACAGGGCGCGCTAAAAATGCGAGTCAAAAGACTCGTTAAAGCCTTAGACCGGCAGGATCCGTAACCCCATCGCCGATTTTTATCTTTTCATCCTTCTCTCTCTCTCTCTTTCTAAATATATATATATATATTTATCTATTTCATTGCTCGCCTTCTGTTTGTCGTTTTTCTCTATTTGTCATGGTCAGAGGGAGACAAGAATGGACTTTCTTGTCCCTGAATGTTTGCTCCGTCCGCAGTGCCGTCCGCAGTGGGGCTAAGTGGGCACAACTCACGGCTTTCTTGCGACGTTGGTCGCCGGATATAGTCTTCCTCCAGGAGACTAATTCGACGGCGGCCCCTTTTCCAAACCTCCCGGAGTACCGCATGCACTTCAATGGCCCTCGGACTCCCAGAACTGGCACGGCGGTGTTTTTCAAACACTCCCTCCGAGCGGTGGTAACGCACGACGTCGTCACCTTCGACGGCCACGTCCAGGAAATCGACCTGAGGTTTGAAGATCTTCCCGGTGCAGTACTCCGGCTGGTGTGTTTCTACGGACCGCACGACGAACCGGTGGCGGTCGAGGCCACGGAGGCCCTCGAGTCGTCCATAGCGCACCGCATGCGCGACGCAGATGATACGTGTGTGGTGCTCGCGGGTGACTTCAACGTCGCGCTTGATCCCGCCCGAGATAGGTCCTCGGGTGTGGAACGTCATCCTCGCTTCGCCTCTGCCCTAGGGGACTTAGTGGAGCGTCACCGGCTGGTGGACGTTTGGAGCGAGATGCACCCCCACCGTCCTGGACACACTTTTTACGGACGCGGGCCTGGAGAACCCAGCGCGAGACTGGACAGATTCTATCTGTCCAGCTCCAAGCTACCGGCAGTCGCGGACATCCACCTGTTGCGGTCCTTCTCCGACCACAAGGCAGTCGTGATGCGTCTCGCGCTCGCAGACAACGCGCCACGCACTTCACCCTGGCGCTTTGACAACGGGCTGCTCGACTCGGAGGATTACGTCGCCCACACCAAATCCCTCATCACCTCCTTCCTTGAGGACTCCCTAGGCGATCCGTCTCTGCGGTGGGAAAAACTCAAGGACGACCTAAAATCTCACGCCATCATGTACCGGCGTGTCCTTCGCCGGACTTTGTCGACCGAGGTCGGGGTGGATTGGTACAGGGTGGAAGGGGAGAAAATTCTACAGCGGCTTGGGTGGGACCAACTGGCCGCCAACGACAGGCCCGCAGCGGCGCATCTGGCGCGTTGGGCGGGTAGATGCCGGCCTAGGCAGCTCAAGGACATTGCTGACGAGGGTACGTTGCTGACGGAACCGAGCGCCATCCGTGCGGCCGTCTTGCGCCACTTCTCCGCGATCTACGCCGACGTCGGCGGAACTGAGGACGACCCCGAGGACCGGAGGGAGTTGGGTGAGCTCCTTAGGCTGTCGGAACCGGAGCAGCTCTTCCTCGATTCGCCGCTGACAGCCCACGACTACTCCGAGGCCTTGCGGCGACTGAGTCGCAAAAAATCCCCTGGTCTCGATGGCCTCACCACCGAGTTTTACTCGACCTTCTGGGGGCTTCTCCGGATTCCTTTCCAGGAGATGGTCGAGGACAGCTTCTCCAAGGGGCGATTGCCGCTTTCGACCTCGACGGCGGTGATCGCCTTGATCGACAAGGGAGGCGATGCCCGATCGATTGCGAACTGGAGGCCCATTTCCCTGCTCAACACGGACTACAAGATCCTGGCTAAGGCGCTTTCCGCGAGGTTCTCTTCGGTAATAGCTTCCGTGATCTCTCCGGAACAGGGCTACTGCGTCCCCGAGCGGACCATCTTCGACAACATCGCTCTTGTGAGGGACACCATCCGGCTGGAGAACGAGAGGAATTCCCCCTCGGCATTGCTCTCCCTCGATCAGCGGAACGCCTTCGACAGGGTCTTGCACGGGCACCTGTTTCGCACCTTGCAGGACATGGGGTTTGGCAGCACCGTCATCGGGTGGATACGAACCATTTATTCTGGGGCGAGGGGCTTGGTTCGGGTCGCCGACTCTCTCTGTGGCCCCATCCCCTTTTTGCGAGGGATACGGCAAGGTTGCCCCTTGTCTGGACAGCTCTACTCCCTCTCCATCGAGCCCTTGCTTTCCCTGCTGAGGAGAAACCTGCAAGGGATTCCCCTCCCCCCGCCAGCCGAGACCGCCCTCACCGTCAGCGCCTACGCCGACGACGTCTGCGTCTTCCTAGGAGAGGAGGAGGACTTCGCCCGGCTCTCTCGCTCCTTCGAGCGGTACGCGCTCCTGTCCGGTGCTCTCCTGAACGCCGCCAAGAGCAGAGGCCTATGGATGGGGAGATGGAGGACCCGTCCGGATGCACCGTTGGGCTTCAATTGGTCGAGTGATGGCGTCAAATGCCTCGGCGTTTGGCTCGACAACGACCCGCAAAGGGAGAGGGACGCGAACAACGCTGCGCTTACCCAGAAGATCACGACGGGCCTGACCAAGTGGACACCGAGGGTGGCACCGATGTCCTTGAGGGGCCGCGTCCTCGCGGTCAACAGATTCATCGCCCCACGTATATGGCACATCTTGCAGGTGTACACCCCACCTAGCGCTTTCCTGCACGGTCTGCAGAGCAAGCTGGTGGCCTTTGTCTGGAATGGGGGCAGGCACTGGACCGGCACAGCCACCGTCTCCGCGCCACTTGCCGCGGGAGGGTTGGGCATGGTGGACATCGCCCAGAAGATGCAGGCCTTAAGGTTCCTTCTCGCGCAGCGTCTCCTCTTCGGTCCCCCGGACAATCCCTGGAGGATCCTCGCAGCCGACCGCCTGGCTGGCTACGGGAGGGAGGGTGATGCCCTTCGAGTCTTCTACAACCCGGCCCCATTCCGGAGGACCAATAACCTCGGGGCGTTCTACAACTCGGTAGTTCAGGCGTGGAAGACCATCAAACCTAGGGTGTCGGCGGACAGGGACGGGCGGCCTTTCCCGACCGGATGGCCCCCGCCGGAACCGCTCCCGGAATTCACCATATACAGCCGAAAATTTAACGCCAACAGGGGCCTGCCCTTGGCCAAACGATCCGTCTACGAGGAATATCTGTACGCGACGACGCGAGACACGTGGCCTATGAAGGGCGCGTATACCGGCTGCGCCATTAATTGGCTGGGAGTTAGGGACCATCCCTCCCTCGGTCGCGATGCCGATGTAGCGTGGAGGCTCGCCCACGGGAGATTGGCCGACGCGAACTTCCTCGATCGCAGCGGGACAAGGCCAGGTGAAGAGTGCCCTTGGTGCCAAGGGGAGACGGGGGACGCGTGGCATCTCTTTTTCGCCTGCTGCAAGGTCAGGGGGGTCTGGCAGACAACGGCTCGTCTACTGAAATCATTGACCGGTGAGAGTAGGGTGACCGCGGAAACCCTCTTCAGCGGGATGGCGACCAGGACGAGGGGTTTGAGAAATGAGTTCCGCCTGGCGAACTATCTCCTGACCCTGACAAAAGGCGCGATCTACAGGGAGTTTACGCTGTTCTTCCGCGACAAAAAGGAGACGGTGGACTACTTATTGGAATTCAAATCGGCCCTCAGAAAGAGACTCACGACGGAGTGGCGCCAGAGCATGGTGGAAGGCAAGGAGGCGACCTTCCTCCGCTTTTGGGGCATGAAAGGCCTGCTCTGCGCAATCGAAGATGGGTCATTGGTATTGAACGCGGATACGTTTGACGCGAATTAATTTCTGCCCGTCGAGCCCTTCGGCAGGTAACGGGCGGGGATCACGCTCCAAGATTGCGGTTGCAGCCCCTTTGGCGGAGCGCCCCCGACCGGGACTGTCCGGGGCCGACGTGGCTGTGACTGATCAAAATTAGGCACGGTGCTGACTGAGTGTGGGACTTAAAACTGAAAATGATGATGAATAATAAATAAGGTGAAGACGTGAGAATTCCCCCATACCGTGCCAATAATAATAATAATAATAATAATAATAATAATAATAATAAACACACACACACACACACACACACACACACACACACACACACACACACACACACACACACACACACACACACACACACACACACACACACACACACACACACACACACACACACACACACACACACACACACACACACACACACACACACACACACACACACACACACACACACACACACACACACACACACACACACACACACACACACACACACACACACACACACACACACACACACACACACACACACACACACACACACACACACACACACACACACACACACACACACACACACACACACACACACACACACACACACACACACACACACACACACACACACACACACACACACACACACACACACACACACACACACACACACACACACACACACACACACACACACACACACACACACACACACACACACACACACACACACACACACACACACACACACACACACACACACACACACACACACACACACACACACACACACACACACACACACACACACACACACACACACACACACACACACACACACACACACACACACACACACACACACACACACACACACACACACACACACACACACACACACACACACACACACACACACACACACACACACACACACACACACACACACACACACACACACACACACACACACACACACACACACACACACACACACACACACACACACACACACACACACACACACACACACACACACACACACACACACACACACACACACACACACACACACACACACACACACACACACACACACACACACACACACACACACACACACACACACACACACACACACACACACACACACACACACACACACACACACACACACACACACACACACACACACACACACACACACACACACACACACACACACACACACACACACACACACACACACACACACACACACACACACACACACACACACACACACACACACACACACACACACACACACACACACACACACACACACACACACACACACACACACACACACACACACACACACACACACACACACACACACACACACACACACACACACACACACACACACACACACACACACACACACACACACACACACACACACACACACACACACACACACACACACACACACACACACACACACACACACACACACACACACACACACACACACACACACACACACACACACACACACACACACACACACACACACACACACACACACACACACACACACACACACACACACACACACACACACACACACACACACACACACACACACACACACACACACACACACACACACACACACACACACACACACACACACACACACACACACACACACACACACACACACACACACACACACACACACACACACACACACACACACACACACACACACACACACACACACACACACACACACACACACACACACACACACACACACACACACACACACACACACACACACACACACACACACACACACACACACACACACACACACACACACACACACACACACACACATATATATATATCTTTACATATATACACTTACACACAAACATATGCCTGTTAACATACCATTAGAGCAATGAATACTCTATACTCTCATCCCGTACTCGGTAATTTCATGGATATTATTAATAAGTATATAATTTTCAGTCGATGAAATACACTAGAAAAGGTTTCTTTGTATTCATTTATTCTTTTCCCTACCTGGCCCACCGGCGATATTGTATTATCTTAGTTATCTATTTTTTTAATTACAAGAAATAAATCCACGATTTGCAATTTATCAAAAAGAGATTTACGATACCATGATTTTCATTCTCGCCATTTCCTAGAAATACTAACGGAATAATTGGCTCTAATAAACTTCACAATTAAGAGAAGTAGGTAATAAAGTAAATAATTATTTTGGACGACAGCTGGGAAATTCGTTCGTGGTCTAGATTTGGAAGTGGCAAAGGAATGTTCGTTTCTGTCTGTTTGAATGTATTTGTAAAACTCTGCGGTAAAACTTTCTTTGAGAGAATTTCCTAATGATAATTGTAATGAAATTCGGAGTTAAATAGCCAAAGCGAGAGATTTATATCTTTTTAGACACAGCTTATTTAAAACTATATTTCATCCACGCTTCTCTACTGCAGTTCTAGAATTAATCAGTCGATTTTACTTTAATTTCTCCAGCATAGAAAACTCTATGCATAAATAAAAGATTCGGGGTTATATTCGCTACTTATATTTGGAAATCAGTTCAGCAATCTTTCTCGTTACATTCTCATAGAAACAGAAAATAATACAAGTTCTCAGTAATGTGGCGTACGGTTTGGGGAAAGCAATTTTATCCGGAATTTTGATAAAAAGTCAATTAACGGCTTTATAGTCCTATGCATAATTTACTGCGTTTGTTCGCGAAAGTTATCATTCCCGGTTATTAAGCGTGGAGTAAACGTTGGCGGCATAATTCTCTGTGGTAATAAAACGTAAACTTGAACTTCGAGGAGGAAGAAATTGAGCAAAAAAGGGGTTTTAGGGAGTCGAGTAAAGTGCTTAAGAAAAGTAATATGGGGTTAGAGGCGGGATAGGCCCGGGACGTAGAGAGAGAGGGAGATGGAGAGAAATATGAAGGGAAAATAGACGTTGCGTGAAGCGAAGGGTACAACAATAATGGATGGAAAGCCCAAAACAAAAAGGAGAGGGAAGGAAGATGGATGAGAAGGCATAAAGCTGGACAGAGTGGTAAGGATGCAGAGACGGAGAGCTGGGCTTTGATGGGTCGCAAGGAGAGGGAGATAGAGACAGAAATAGGAACAGGAACAGGAGAGTAATAGGGATGCGTAGGAAATAGTTAGAAAAGTGAAATAACCGGACACAGATAGAGAAAGAGGTCGGAAGGCAAGAGGGAAAAAGAGATGGAGAGAGAAGAGAGAGAGGAGAGGGTAGATGAAAGGGAGCGGAATAGTAGGAAGGGTGAGATAGAAAGAGATGGAGAGAGAGAGAGGATGAAAGGCAGCGGGGTCGTGAGAGGGGTGAGAGAAAGAGAGAGAGGTAGAGAGCTCTGTCGCAAGGGAGAATCCGTGGAGCAAAAAAAGCGTAATGAGGTGCGGAAGGAGTGGAAAAGGGGAGCATAGAAAAGGGGAAGCAAAGCCACGGGAAATGGTGGTGTGGAGACGAATGAGGGGGATATAAAAGGATGAAATAGGGATGAAATGCGATATAAGACCCTTCAGAGGGAAAGAGGGAGATCGGGAGAAAAGGTCCTCGGGAATAGATGACCGGGATAAGAGCTGCAGTCGTTTATATCGGCCTTGTTTGATATAATATATTAAACTCTTTCTGGACTTAAGTGAAAATAATTTAGAATTCCGCACGGAATTCCAAAATTCTCTACAATCTACATTCGCTGAATACCAATGACGAAGGCTGTTTTGCAACCGATATGCACAGATGGTTTTTATGGACATTTTTATGGCTACTGAAGAAATATGAGATGAATACCCGCTTTTTTCAATAAGGATAGTTAAGTACTATTTTTGAGCCCATAATTCTCCTCGAATACATAAAACAGCATTGTTATAGTGACAAACTTTTAACAAACTTGGACGATTCCATTTGGGCCCAAAATATATCTAAATTGATAAGTATGTCACATCATGAGTCGATCGCGTTTGGTCATATCGATTACCGTCGATAACGACCCTCCTACATATATCCGACACTCGGATGAAACGACCCTCGAAATAACGACATTGTTTTCACGGCCTCTCGAGTGCCGTTACGAGCGAGTTCCGACAATTTTCAAACGGCTACGTAATGAAGGCTGCGAGGTTGAGGAAAGAGCGAGATGAAAAAGAAAACGAGAGGAATAAGAAAGTTTTATAGTATCGAAATGGCTGATAACGTGGACGGGGCGAAAAAATGAGAGGAGGGGGAAGTCGTCGGTAGAGGAAGAGAGAAAGACGGCAGACTTGCAGAGGCAAGAAATGTAAGATAGGAGAGTTAGTTTGTGCGAGAGAGAAACTTACAGAGAGAGGGAGTGGGAGAGAGCTTAACGATGAGCTTGTGAGAGGGTAGGGAGGAAAGGATACGGGCTTGACTTTTAGAAGGGAAAGCGGGTTGGAATAGGAGTAAGAGAGGAGAGAAAAAAAACTACGTTGCCGGAAAGGCTACGTCGGGGAACGAGTTGATGAAGTCGAGTTAGAGGGGAAAATTAACGAGAGGTTCGAGGATGCCGCCTTTTTTCTCCTATTCCTAAGGTTAAAATGAACGAGCCATTACACGAATATGGCGATGATCGAAAAGTTTTTTTTCTCTCTTTCTCTCGCGAATGGAAGATTTGTTAAGTCTTTCATTCGCCAATCTCCCCAACGCTACTCCGAAATAGATTTCTTTCTAGTAAGCAAGACGCTCGCCTTGAAAAACAGAATCCACCCTCTTATCGAGGAAAATATTCTCCCGTTCTTCACTCACTTGGGAATTCGCAGCTCCAAGAACGATAAGTATACTTAAATGCTCCAAACTTTCCAACCTTTAAGTTTTAGCCTTTTCGAGAGGGTCGATTATTGCTCCATCAGGTGGAAATTTTCGCCAACGGCAGTCGCCACCTCTTCAAACAGAGGTACAAAAGTTTTGGAAATTCTATCCACTAAGGGGTTTCGCCCCTTCCCTTTCCTCTTACCACCTTCCCTTAAAAAAAAACACCTCCCTGCCATGAGACTCTCTCCCTATGAAGCAGAACTTTAGAGATGCCAAACGTGTTTCCCTCCCACTCTCATCCTCACCCACCTTCGCGCCATGCCACTCTATGATAGAGCTTAATGCAGCGAACGTTATCTCTAAGAGCTTGTCTCTCTCTTTCTCTATCTCTCTCATCGTTTGTCAGTCGTCTCTCTCTCTCTCTCTATCCCTTAAATTTCCAATCGTAGGTGAGCTTGCCATCTCTCCTCATCCACTAGTTGTCGCTCGGTTGTCCCCGAATAAAATAAAATAAGTTGAAAACTTTCGCGCGCCACATTTCACTGTGAGCGCGAGGGCAAGTGTGTGAGCGTTAGTCTACCATTCGATTGAGCTATTCAATCGACTCCTACACCCTTTTCCGAATTTTTATTCAGGAGGGTAATTTCCCTTGCCTCTCTCCCCCTTTTTCAAAGTGTTGCAGATTGTTAGAAAACTTTTGATGGGCGAAGAAGAGTGATGCGGAGTTGTTTCCGGAGACTTTGAAAGAAGAAGACAACTATGCTGGCGACAAAGGAAATGATAAAGAAAAGAAAGGGGGACAAAGAATAAAGAAGATGTGAAAATATGAAGTCGAGGGTAACTCCATGACGTCGTTGGCAAATGGAAGTCTAGAAGAAGAGTGGTGGAGAAAAAAACGAAATTCATTTTTGCCATTTTTTGTCACTTTCTTCCAACTCTATTTCCTTCTCGTCAAGATCATTACGTCTATATATGCCTCAGATTAGCCTCAACCTAACCTCTTAAACCTCAAAAAAAAGATTTATCAAGCAATAAGGACTATTTAATTGGCAAAAAATAACTTTCTGCGAAAATACTGTAAGTGGAACTTAAGATATAATAGTAAAGGATGGAAAGCGCATCTCGTCTGCTATACTCCTGGGGGGGAGGAGGCGAGATGTGGTGGGGGTTGGTGGAGGGGAAGAACTCTGCAAGGGCCAATACGAGAGAATCTCACGGCTCGGCAATCGCAGCTTCATTGTTAGAGTCCTTTGTTGGACGGAAGCTGGATGTGGGATTCCTCTCTCCTCTGTCTTCCTCTCTTTATCTCTCTAACCCTCTCATCTCTTTCCGTTCTCTCTCTTCCCTCTCCTTCTCGCCATTTCATCCACCCCTCTCATTTCCTTCATTTTTTATACACTCCCACGAAGAGATTCCTCCAACACCCATTCCACTAGCCCGCACCTTTAACGGGCTTCCCTCCTCGTCTTCAAGATTCGAGTGCTCTTTTTTCCCTGAAGAACATGAGAGCTTTTTCTTCCTCTTCTTCTTCCTCCACCTTCTGGCAAGGATTTCAATTTCGAGAAATTTCTCGTACGTCGTTCCTTCGGTCTGATTTCCTCCCCTCCTCGAGAAATGCTCGAGCGATTTCGCCCATAAGAGAGGATGAAACGCTTCTCCTTTGATCTCGACGATTTTATATTTTTATCGATATTATCGTTATTAAATGAGGGAGAATTCGCGCGAGCACCTGACTCCCATTAGGCGGTTTTGTGAGACATTGTGAAAAAATGCTTGCCTATAGCAAAACTGATTTCATTCAGTTCACATGCGTGCACGTTTACCCTAAATAATTTAATGGATACTTTAAACGGCTACAGATAGCCTTCGATAGAAAACAAGGATAAGGAAAGAGTCGGAATTCGAAACATGCTGCTTCCGCTTTTGATACTCTATCAACCACTAATTATGATGGGTTGGTTGCGGGGGATACTATTTCTGCCTCGGTTTAAATTCCCATAAATTGCCATCGTCGTTTACTGAATCTCGATTTATTTCTTTTCGCTTTTAACGAGATTGAAATTTTCCGGAACCATCCCATTATTTTTTGAACTTGTAAAACTTAGTGAGCCTCCATAAAAAAATTTTCTCAATCCAATGGGAAAAACAATATGTTGCGCAAATATCATCCTACCGTGGCGCTTTATTGAAACAAAACACTTTACGGTTGCTCCATTTAAAGTTAAAATGTCAATTTACGACATTTTACTACAGATAAGTCGAAAAATCAACGTATGAACAGTCAACTTGAGTCATAGGACTGCATAAGGATTAAAAATTTGCCTTTTAGAATAATTAAAATTTTTTACCGCAAGTGTCATGATGATTTTCTCACATAAAATTATCAAAAGGCATTTCGACCGAATCTATGTTAGTAAAACATTTATCGATCTTTTAAAACGTTTGTCTGAATTTAGTTCGTTCCTCTCTTCCCTCTTTCAATCATTGCCTTGCATTGCGCGTTTGTCATTCCAAACTTAAAATTACAAGCCTATAAGTGCTCATCCCTATTTCAGGCACAGAAGTATCGACAAAGCTTGATTTTGATTGCTTTTCCCAGTGTCATAATTTATTCCGCGAGATTTCACGCTGACGGCTAAATTAGAGATTGAATTATCGATCGTCTCGTCGCGACGAGACGGTACGAATTTATGATCCCTACCTTTTTTTGCGTAGTTTTTGATTCGGTGGCGTCGGGAAAAACAAAGAAATTTATTTCCAAGCCCGTCATTCTTGCATCCACTCCTCTCCAAGTTGGCCGAAAACTCACAAGAGACGCGGATTGATAACGCATCCGCGAAATTTCGTCAGCGGTCGTAAACAGCTCCTGAAAAAGGGCCTGCCGAAATTTCACGCCTTGCCCTACCACCGCAATGCAAAGGAGAATGTGAGGAATAAAACAGTGGGAAGAGAGAGAGAGAGAGAGAAGAGAGAATCAGACAAAAGACGCCCCAAGTCGCGCAACTTAAACGAGTATTTGTCACGCGTTAAGTGAATTCCACTTTTCCGTCGGCCATTTCTCACCGATAGCTCCGTCTCTCTTCCCTGCCCTTTCTGTCCCTCTTCATCCGTCTCCTCTTAAGAGTACTATTCCATTTCCTTCACGCTCCGGAAACCCAACCCAAACTTTTCCTCTCCCTTTTATTCTCACTCAACGTTCAGGTTCTCCTCATCCATCCATTTCGCGAAATGTCCTTGGCGCATTCCTCTTTGTCAAATCCTTTACCTCCCCTTCAACGCTGTCCATCCCTTCGCCATCTCTTCTCATACTACCTCTCTCTTTCTTTATTTCCCTCCATCAACCTCTCCCTCCATCCCAATCACTCTCTCTCTCTTTCCCACCCTCCCAACCTCTTCCCTCTCTGTCTCTCTCCCAACTTCTCTCCCTACCTTTCTCTCCCACTAGCTATTCTTTTCTTTTCCTCCTCTCTTTCTCTTCCTATCTATCGCTCCATTTCTCTCTTTCTCCCTTTTCCTTCCTTTTTTCTTTCTATTCTCCGTCAGCTCTCTCTATCTCTTATCTATTCTCTCCCCTTTCTTCCCATCTCTGTCTCCATCCATATCTCTAGCTTTCTCTGATTTTATTTATATCCGTATCTCTCTACTCCTCTCTGTTTTTGCCTCCCATTCTGTCCCTCCCTCCCTCTTTCTCCCTCCCTTCTTCTCTCTCTATATTCATTTCTTTTCTATCTTTTTCTCTCCCTTCCCCCCTCTCTCTCACCATATCTATATCTATCTATCGCTTCCTCCACCTTTATCTATCTCTTTCTCTCTATTCTTCTCTCTCACTTCTCCATTTCCCTTCATCTCTTCCTATCTATCACTCTCTCTCTCTCTCCCACCCCCTCTATTACTATCTCTATAGCCCTCGCTCTCCAAATGCGACACCGACTTCCATTGTGAACCCTCTGTCCCCCTCAAACCTCCCCGAGCTCTTCCACCCACACCACCAGCATTTCCGCGTTATCCGCAAAGCTCCCTTCTCTTTGATTATCCCCGCGGATACTTGGCATTTGACACCTTGACTTACGGCTGCACTGGGTATTTCTCATACATAAAATGTAAACGGAGAGTTTGTCATCTTTTTCTGGGTCGGAGGAGGGGAAAAGGGAGGGGTGAGGTGTGGAGAAGGGTGAAAATGGGGAACGCGAGGTCGCCGCTGATTCATCGGGGAGAGGAGCCGCGACGCGTTGTTTGGCGTATTTTTCATCCGAAAAACAAAAATAAAACAAAACGCGCGGAAGTAGCCTTCGCATCGGCGTGTGTGTAAGCAAGTCGGTCCAGTTTTACGTTTCGCATTTATTTTTCGGGAAGAGAGAGAGAAAAAATGTAGAATGATCCTGTCGCCATTCGACGATGGCGCGATGTTATTAATGAGATCGCCTTTATTTGCTCGTGGCGGCCGCGAGGTAAAACAAAAACAAAAAACACCGTCGAGATTCGGATCTCTTTGTGCGCACGTCATAGGAGTCGTTTGTTCTTGCCACGTCCATTTTTTCGAATCGGAATAGCGGACGCTATTTCGAGGATGAGGAAACTGATACTGTTGTGTGCGCTAACTCGGAGTTGTAAAGCAGTGATTAGTCAATGTCGTCCCTCCGTATTTCTGATGTTCCATATCTCGCGAAGCCCGGTTATATTTTTATATATATTTTAAGTAGCAGAAATCATGGAATATAGGAATCGATTCAATATATTTCGCAATTGCATCTTTATTAGGAATGCTTATTGCGCTGGATACAAAACAAACTCGTTATGTATGTTAAATTTGTCATAAAAATAACTTGTAGTGGTTATTCAGTAGTAAAATAAGGTTGGATAACTGAACGTCTGCTTTAAATTTGAGCTTTTTTATTATTATGGTGGTTTCATCCGCAGACAGGTTCGTGATCATATGCAAACCCGAGTACTACATATTATTCTACAACGTGAGAATTAATCATAAAATCTAACGCTACATTCCATTCCAGGAAATTATAGTTTCCCATTTTTACAAAATCACAGTAGTGTATCTGTTAAGTCATTCTGACCACTTCTAGTTACTTTGGTCATAGAACCAGGGTCGTCGTTAGGGTAGATCCTAGGGCGGCCGTGCTGCCAACATCATTTATATTCGGCTAATTAATTTACTGACAATACTCCTGGCAACTGCAAGGTGCACAAGGAAGTACGTGAAATGCTCGAGATATATGTTTTGAAAGAAACGGCACGTCCTATGATCAAACAGCGAAACTTTGAATTAGCACTCAAGCTCGCCTACCACTACGCCGCCACTCTGCATTCACATTGAGTATATCGTTAATAATTAGTTTCCGAAAAAAGCTTACTGAAGCAGCAAGTTCCCCGAGTCAACAGGTCATTGGAATGCGTTTCATGCCGTAGCTGCAAAATACTATCATGATTGCCGAGGCGTGCTCAATTGAGGGTCGACTGCAGATTTTCTATGCATTCCAAAACCTGAGCAGGTCCTGACAATTTTGCAGGAGGTGCTCTTAATATTATTCTCCGAAAGAAACTAAAAAATAAAATAAATAAACGAGAGGCGTAACTTGCGCATTTTAAGTGCGGCTACTCTCCCTTTCTAATTTTTTAAAAAGAAAAGGGCAAAAAAGGGTCCTCGACTCGGTGTTTCTTTATTTTATTTTCCATCTCCGCCTCTATTTTCAAATTCTTCCCCTTCCTCTTCTCTCCCTACTATCTCTCCTTCCTATCTCTCCCTCCTATCTCTCCGTCCTCTCCCTCCTCTCTCTCTTTCTCCCTTACGCCTTAAGGAAGCAGTACGTCACTAACCATTCCTGGCTTTCTTAGCTCGTCTCGGTGATACAGTTTTTTCAATATTCCTGCTTTTTTCCAGTGATTACGTATTCTTCCTACTTCTCGTCCTTCATTCCAATTCACATCAGGTGCTCCCTCGCGTCTCCGTAAGCTCATCAGGATCATCTCACTCCACTCTTCCATTCTTTCCTCCCTTCTTCCGCTCAAAGCACACACACCCACTTCTTACCCTTATCCTCTTTCTTCGTATTCTTCCTCCAAATCTCTCCTTCATCTGCCCCTTCCTTATTCTCCTAGTCTTCATTTGGTTCCTCTCATCTTCCTCCCACTCGATTTAACCGCCTCCTCGCCGTCTAAAATCCCTCCCAAATGTACCCCATCCCCTCGCGGCAACATCCTACTCCTCCGCCAGTAATCCGAATGCGACAATTCACGCGACCTCCAATGCTCTCTCTATTCTGCAACCTCACTATGCTACATCCTCCTTCCTACATAATGATCCTCTTATCCCCTCCTCTTCCTCCGCCACCTTTTGAATGCACCGAAAGACCCTTCTATGAGCCGAACGCTCTAGATCAACTCTCTCTCTCTCTCTCTCACAGGAACCGACCTTTCCTTAAAATTCCTTGTTTCAGCCATTTCGGAAACCCTCCGCCTAGAACTCCAAACCATCCGAAAACCTCAACCTCCCGACTCTACGCCATTCCTCAATCCGTCATCCCACGCAAGTTCGCAGACCCACACGCCGCTGCGTCGTCCTCTCTTTCTCAACCGAACTAAATCACCACTTTTCCTCCACCGGTGTCATTTCCACAAACTCCTAAAACCCCCATTCCATCCCGCCAGCCCATCGCACGCCAAAGCCTTCCCACTCTCTCACTCTAACCCTTATTTTCTGTTGCTTCAAGTTTCCTTTCAGTGCTTCCTCTCCACCCCTCCTCACCATCCACTCCATCCTGCTTCCGACTTTCTCTTTTCTCTTCCACCCTTCGATCAAACTAACCCTCCACCTTCTACCTCCCCCAGATCTCTCCCATGCAAAAACCCTATCCGACCGACCTATTCTTTCCTCTCTCTCTTGAAAAATATATATAAGGGATCCCTACCGACTTTCAACTGTCCCGCCACCCTTTTTACCCCCCCCCCCCCTCACGACCCTCTCCTTGCCCACTTCCAACTTTCCTTCTCTTTGTTTCCCGTGCACATCGCCCCCAAAATTCCCTTCCATCCACACACACACAACACCGCACCCCGTCCCATTTCTGTATTCTCCTTTGAGCACGGCTTCGCGCCGTGCAAGGTGGCAAGGGAGGGTAGAGGAGGAGGAGAAAGAGGATGTGGGAGGAGGAAGGAGAGAGGGAGGAGCTCTTTCGTTTCCGATTTAGTGGAAATTCGCCGATTCAGATGGGAGGCCCCCGGGGGAAGGCTGGTTTGGGAGGGGGGGAAGGAGGTAGACGGAGGAAGGAGAGGGGAGAGGACGATAAGTCCCGGTTGGAGGTCGGTTCGACCGTGGGTGTGTGCGCGTGAGGGCGAGAGAGGAGGAGGAAAGAGGACATATTTGCGTACCTAAACACAACCATTCCAAATGTGTGCGCGAGGGAAGGAGAGAGACAGGTGGCGCCACTGAGCTTGTTTTGCGACCGTCGCTTGGAGAACGTGTATGTGTGGTGGATGAGAGAGAGAAAGGTGAGAGCGCGGCCTATTGAGCGGTGTGTGCTATATATATATATATATATATATATATATATATATATATATATACATTCTTTCGAAAGGAAAGGTAGGGGGTAAGAGGGAGCATAGGGGAGGGAAGGGTTGTAGTTTGAGAGGGCAGCAGATACGTAGCTGAAGAGAATGGATTTCCTCCCACAATCCGACCAACGTTTTTAAGGCCCTTTTTATCCTTCCCTTTAATCCAAACTCTGAGAGATTTCCTCTGGAAAAATTCGCGCGGAATACGAGAAAGAGCGTGTGTTTAAGTTTTTCGAAAATATTATGATTGTATTTTTTTACCTTTTTATCGGAATAATGAATTAGGGTGATATTCGCAGACTCCATCATCTGCGGGTTCGGATTTCGTCGTCTGTTTAGAGAAAGAGGGAGAGAGAGAAATAGGAATCGGTAGAGTAGGTGAAATTGGAGATGAAAAAAGTAAGAAGGGGAAATTTTATCTCTTTTTCTGTAGGAGCTGGCTACTAAATATGTTAATCAAGGTATTTTATTCGGATGTGCGTATTTTATAACTACGGCGGTGAAGCATTTAAGATTCGCAACGGGACACGCGTTTCACTTTTCCCCCAAATCTCTTTTGATGGATAAGATTGGGTTAATATGTTTCAAATTTTCCTTCGATTGCGATTCCACCGAATTTAGTCTGTTTATTCTGTTTTGTTCTCCGAGTGCGTAGCTATTTATTTTCCGTTGTTACCTTTACTTGGACCAACAGAATAAAAAAACGCGTAATGTTCCTGCTTTAAAAGAAATAGCCACATATTACTTTTGACTTAAATCGTACTTAGTATAGTTAGGCATAGTCTTTCATAAAATAATCGAGTCAGGTGTTTCATACAAAATTATTGTTGTCACTAACATAGTTAAACTTTTTCAGAAAATTATTGATTTATTTATTTGACATATTTAGGATGCTAAAAGATTCGTCAGCAAACTAAAAAATTAAAAGAACATCTTGCTGTAATAATAATGAATCCGAATTTTAAATATGTGAGGTACAGTCAACATACATTATCTAGATCGTCAGATCGCACAAAATAATGTATAGTGTGAAAAATAGTCAATATCTTCTCGAAGAAAATAATGAAAATAATTCACTGAATATGACAATCAATAATGCAGATGTGTAATTTATGTTGATAACGGATTTTTATTGTCAGAGTCAGTACGGAGAGTTAAAAATCAAACCCAAGGATGTCGAAAGGAGACACATTAAAATGTTTATAAATTTATTAGCTGTAAAGGATAAAAAACTACTTTCATAATAATGAACAGGGTATGCACAAAAAGATATCATGGTTGTCGGGTCGTTAACCCTAAATTTTGCATTATTTTGTGTACGACCAATATTTCCGACATTCCATATAAAATCATCGGCTAATAACTAGCTCATTTGTCCCTTTTATTGATGCATAAAGGTCAGCTAAGAACTCTCGCTTGATTTATTTCTCAATATTCCAAAAACGTGACTTTCTCGGTGAATTGACAAAGCGTTAGTATTGTTTTCTTTCTTGACACATAAATACCCCTATCAAGCACGCACACATAGGTATATAACCCCATGCATATGGATATATATACATATGCATGTGTGTGTACATAAAACAGAGTTAATCGAACCGGAACTAATGATGTTCACAGCCAATTCTCTACATTCGCGAATTTTCTTTTTGTGCTAGCTTTAGCGCCACTCAAAGAAATATCCTTTGAGTACATTAAAAAAACCGAGAATTGAGATTTGCGATGCATATATTTCCATCTATTCCACCCTTACCCCTCCTTTTAGTTTTTCCCCCCCGGCTTATCCTTCCTGCCTTCTTCTCTTCCATCTCTTTCTTCTTTTCTCGTTTCCCCGCCATTTGGCAGCGGTTTCGAAATGAGATCCGTTTCCCTGTTGATGATGCATCGTCACCCGCTCTCGACATACCCCTTAAAACCGATTTTTACCAAAACCTATCTCTATCTCTCTTCCTTTTACGCCTCTCGCTGTCCACGACGGAGGCGGATCACTCGCTCTCTTTCAATATATGTATGTATATATGTATTTACGTATATATGTATATATGTATATGTATATATATATATATATGTATATATGTATATATGTATATATGTATATATGTATATATGTATATATGTATATATGTATATATGTATATATGTATATATGTATATATGTATATATGTATATATGTATATATGTATATATGTATATGTGTATATATATATATATATATACACTCACACAAAGTTACTAGGTGTTGTGGGAAGGAAGCCCTCCGTTAACACCTAGTTGCCTTATCCCTTCCATAAGTATTTACATATAGCAATATCAGCTTTATTTTTCTTTTCTCACGCTTCATCTCCTCCTACTATCTCTCTCCGTCCTACTTGGTACACGACGTATTTTTCTTTGGTTATTTCTTTTACTTGCTCGCTTTTCCATCTCCTTTGGAGGAAAGGTGGTGATGTCTTCCTTGGTTCATATAGATATTTACCCCTAAAAGTAATGTGCGTGCGTGTGTATGTGCGCTCCTCCCTCTTCTATTTCATTGAAGTCCCTCAGGGAGATCGAGCTCAATCGTTCGAAGTTGTGAGGCGAAAAGATTATATCTTTTGGGAAGGAACGGAACCTTCCGAATTGGAGGAAATTCTGCGCAACGGCTCTCTCAAAGATGAAAGGACTGCTAAAATATCGACTCTGATTCAAGTGCTACATTTATCCTTTGATTTTCTCCACTAATGATCTCTCCGAGATATACACACGTGGGAAATGTAAAAGGATAAACTTTGGTTTGCTGTATTTAAAAATAATCATCGTTATCACAAACAAAGACGCATGCATACACATGCACACACAAAATCGCCCATGCGTGCATGCACACACATTTTTCGAGTTCTTGCAAATTAATTAAAATTAATCTTAGATCAGCGACTTTAGACAAAGAGCGAGGCAAGAGATAAGTGCATTTATTAAAGTTCTGCAAACAAAGCAATGGGAGGAGAAATGGAGATAGGGGCGGAGATGGAAGATTCGTAATAAGCTCTTGGAATCATTTTCGTCGAGGCCACGAGAATCTCCTTTTAAAGCAGTATTCCATCGCAGCGTTTAACTCAGTTATTCGATTTTCCCATTGATAATGAACTTTCGTCCCCTAAGAACTTCTCTACGATCTGAAGATAATATGGCGCTTCGCCAAAAACCTACGTTTAAACCCATAGCTGGTCTTAAAAGAGGGCGTTCCTTTAAACATGCTCTATTAGCATCTTGTTTCGTATGGCGCCGATCGAGATTTTAAAGACAAAAACGCAATTAGAATTATGAACGAAAAGACGATTTTCATCTCTGTAAAGCATATATATAGGAGATATATCTCTCAAATGTTTTAATAATACGATTTTGTAAGAAGTGATTCCATAGATAATCTTCTCTTGCTTCGTCAAATGATTCGTAAAAAAAATTGGCGAAAAGGTCAAAACTGCTTTTAAACCCTTTTAATCGAAAGAAGGAACAAAGACCCTTTGCATTGAAAACAGCAGCCACGTTCAGGAACGGTAAATCGAGTAAACATTTCCGATTTCAATTAAGCTGTGCACCGACATTTGAATGGCTTAATGGACTTTTTTGTATTGAAACAAGAGTATCGACCAGATTTTTGCGAATCGTGCGTATCTTAAAAAAAAAGTTAATTTTTCATTTTAAAATAAATGGCGGAAACGGCAAATGATGGAATATCGCAAAGCGTAAAATTGTAAACATAAATTAGAGCATAAAATTTATTTTTTCAATGTTGGTTTTTCTTTAAAAAATGGATCATATGGATAATATTTTTAGCACTTTATACTATTCAATCGTGCGCAAAAAATCCGGAATTATAGGAGCTGAACCCATTCATAATTTAGGAATTTTCCGAATTTAAGACGTTTTATTTTGCGACACCCAAACTGTAGTTTAGAGTAATATTTTAAATACACATATTTGCTCTTCTCCTTCAGGTCATTCATTTTGAAGCAATGAATTGCTGTAAAAACACAAAAAAATTAAAATGGAATCAATTGATAAGTCCTTTGTTAGAAATTTCCTGTTCGTCATTTTGATAACTTCGAGGTTTTGGAGTTATAAAACACGACCATAGATACTGGAGAGCTAGGAGAAGCAGAAGAAGCAGTTGAGGCATACGAAAATATTTTAAAAACAAAAAATAATCACGGAGATGAATGGAAAACAGGACTAAACAAAAAATCTGAAAGGAGGGTTTCACGAAGAGAGGAGAGTTATAGATAGCTGGAATTTCCGGATTTTCGACGCTTGACCGTAATATCAGTTGGAAAATTTTTCTTGATATCGCATCTCCGATATCCGAGTCTCCATCCTTCACTCCGGATATCCTTCCCTTGAGAAGTTATAAGTCTCTTTCCACCTCGAGGGTCGAATAAAATTCCACTCCGCCGCCATCACACCCCTGACTGATGAACCAATTATAAATCCCAAAAACGTCTCCGTTCCCTACGTGAGACGCGAACCGGAGACTTCGATTGCCGGGAACAGATACTAAAATCCCTTCGCTCCATCTGCCGCCGAACTCATATCGGTCCGCTGCTATCCTCTCCGTCTCTATTCCTCTCAATTTTCACCTCCTCCTCCCTCTATCTCCTTCTTAAAGTTCCCACCCACCCTCACCCCATCATCCTATCTTCCTTCATATGAGACACTCTCCTTGCTACCCAATTTCCTAGTTCACAGGCATCAAATTGCCTGTCAAGGAAGCCAACTCGACTCCAACCTTCCCCCTCCTTCCGTGTGCCGCCCCCTGTTCACCTCTCTCTCTCTATTTTCCATCCAGCCCACCTCTCTCCCTCTCTCCCATCCCTCTCACCTCTAGCTCTCTATTTCTCACCGGCTGCAAAGGAAGACTTGCCCTACATTCCTCCAAACCCTCCTCCCCCCTGAGGGATTTCCATCATCCCGCAAATTTCCTCGCCCTCTCCCTCGTCCATCCTTCTACGATCCTCCCAAGATTCGAACTCCCCCATCATTCCCTCCCGTACTCCCCCTTCTCTACACTCCACACTCCTTCACCTAAAGTCCCGAATCTTGTTTTATTTTCCCTCGCAAATATCCTACGTCTATTTTTAGCACCCAATCTCACGGCTCATTATAAGTCTACGGTCTAATAGTTCATTGAAGATTAATGCGACGAACTTCCCGCATCTCTCGTCCTCTCCCATAAAATGCATCCAAGGTGTCATTTGGTCCATCCCTCTCCCTAGATATCTATTTCTATTTTACTGCTCCTTCCATTTAACACATCCTCCTCCTCTCACTTTATCTTGAAGCCTTTTCTACGCGTTTTAGACCCTAGACTCTCGGGAAGGTCCCATCCCGCCGCACAAATTCGGAGCGCAATTTGAGACCCCTTTCTCCGCCGTAGAGATTTCAATTATTCTCGCATTCAAAGTTCCCGTTTGCGTTTGAATAAGACGTAATTGTTTGCTGGGAGTTATTGGTGGTAGAAGGGATGAAAAGGGGGAAGGAGAGGAGGATGAGTGGGGCTGAAGGGAGGGCAAGGGGTGGATGGGGAAAATGGGAAGGTTCCCGATGCGTTTTGGATGAACTCCCTTTTATTCTTAGGATGTCGCGCTTCAGTCGACGAGAGAGCGTGATTATTTCTCGTTTCCTTTCTGACGTCTCCTTCCGCTTCGCAATCTCTCTCTCTCTCTTTCTCGCCGCTCTAATTGGTCTCGCGAGTGAAATTTTGTCTCTCCCCTAAGATTACGACTCATGCGGGCAGATATTGTTTAATCTTAGAGACTGAAGTATTTACCTTTTTTACGGTTGCCGCGATTCGTGGACTCGTGAGTGCATTAAATTCGCAGCTTTCTGGGAGATTTTTATTTCGCGTAGACTGCAGAAAAATTCAGTCACGCGTTGAATATGGAATTGGTTTTCATGCCTTTGGAATTTTGGTTAAGGAAGGAACCTCCGACTTTTTCTTATAATATATTACTTGCATTGAGACGATGATAGTGGATTTGTTTACGTTACTCTTTTAGATCAACTCACCTGCCCTAGAAACTTGTTTATACATACATACATACAAACGTGTGTAATATGTAATAACTAACCCTCATCTACTGAATTTTAGCATTTACGATGCCAACGCTATTACTAGTTGAAATTTTGCTGGATTCATATTACTGAAAGAGGGTTTTGTTCTTATATTTATTTAATATGTCTGTTACAATTTCTTTGGAATTGTAATTGAATACCATTCGTGAATTAAGTCAACGAGATTAATTAGCGATTCAGAGGAAATAATTTTGCGTGAAGAGCAATTTTTGCCTATTAACGCGAGCTGTCTCTGGACAGCTTTTTTTGAAGGAATTGATTGTTACATCAGTAAAAACCATTAACTACACTACTGTAAAAAGAAAACTAAATCTCATTACGGACAAAGATTTAAAATTCTTAAGAAGAATAATGAATATGTCTCGATTAAAATAACTCGCACTCCCTAGAGCAGGGTTTGGCAACCTACGGCGTGACATTACATGATCCTTTATCTCTCCGATTCATTACAATTACTAAGTTACGATGTGAAAGCAATTCGTGAAAGTTAGCACAGAGTTTCTTACTTGTAATTACGTTCTTAAGACGGTTTTTGGCGAGGTTTTAGCACTACAAATTCGTTTCAACTCTAATAATACAATACTAGGGGCCTGTTGCAGTACTTCCTGCAAACATCTAGAAACCCTTGCGAGAAGTGATCAAAATTGTCACAAAGAGTGATATTAGTTGAATCACATTTATTGCCACTCTTAAAATCATTATATAGCTCACACCATTTTCATAACCAAAAACACATACCTACATAATTTAGACTATCGGTGCACAATATTTTTTGTTTTGTTCACTATTTTTGATGGCACAGAATATCATATGTTTTGTGGTTTGTTTAATATTAAGTGATCAATGCACCGGTTACGCGTCAATATCGAAAGAAATTAATCGCAAACATTATCAATATAGTAATTTGATTAAAGTGCACAATAAAACTTGCAAACGAAACAATATTTTCAATGTATGCGTGAAATATCTTTCTATTTGAAATGTTAATTTGTCCATTATTACAATGTATTGGAACTGTTTCATTTCTTTGCGACCTGTTTCATTTGTTTTATATTTACACAAAACGTTTTACATAAATTTTCAATCGGTTATTGTCCTTGATGCGATTCTTTCATTGTAAACTTAGTGCAAATGCACTTGAAAGTTCGAGTCTAACAATGCAAAAATCCGAGATCAACAATTTAAATGTTAAAAAAATATGAAAAAATTGAATATAAACTTAAAATAGGAGCAAACAAATTAAACAACAGAATAAAGAGTAAGAATAAGAATTTTAATTTCTTTCTACGTGAAATTGTGAAATGTCGAGTGAAAGTCTCGATCGTAAATTATTTTAAAATGTTTAAGTCTAAAGGTCTACACATCGTATTCCAGCCGATTATGTGTTAATAAAATGCAAAAACAAAAACTTTCCCGATATCGTACCCATGCTTAAAAACTGCAAGAGTTCGCGCCAAGTATTCAGGCGAAAAATTGTCGAAATCGAGCAGACCGTTCTTGATATATTTGCGTTTATACTGGGAGGTGACGTCATTCGTGACATTGTTTTTTGTCCTTCATGCGTTTTATTGTTAGACTAGAATAATTGCCCGTCAAATATGACGGGTATGCGTGAATTAAGTATTAAGTAAAAACAAAATTGGAATATTATATTAATGAAACTTACTTCTATATGCACTAAAAAGGAATCATTGGATATAAAATTCACATCATTGAGTGTTTCAGAGAGTAAATACAGTTTTGGCTAATAGAAATTTTATGACAAAGAAATGCATTGCGCTATAGAATTATTATATGCCTAAAACTTTTTAATTTGTGGAACATTTAATTTTGTCTCTCAATCCCTCTCTCTGTCTCTCTCCTTCTTTCATTCTTCCTCTCTCTCCTATCTATCTCTCGCATTAAAACAACGTAAAGTTATTCCCAAGTTATTTGATTTCGTTATGAAAAATAAGTAAAATTTGCTATGATCAGGTTTGGCCTTCATGCACAATCAAATCAGTGTTTTTGATAGTTATCTTGGTTATATTGTTTAAAGATTATTATCAGAGAGGTCAAATTCTTATCCAAATATTTTCTGAAAATAAGAGTAAAATCGAAATAATAAGATATAATGTATGAAGAATCTACAGAAATTTGCTTGAAATATTTGAGAAAATTATGTTATTTAAAACGTATTGAATTTAGCTTAATAATTGAAATGGTTGAATCTTACGCTTAAAACAGGATAAACGTTAGTGAACAGTCAATTTACCATCCAAGGAAAAATATGTAGTAACTTACTGTGAACTAAATACTTACATGAACTGCAATGAGTTTTAAGTATATTTTAAGATGATAATTATCTTTTAACTATAGTAGTTTTGAAAATTTTCAGAAATTTAAATAAAAGTCATAGAATGTTATTTTTCAATCCTATTAAAAAATCTGTTCGAAATATTTTCTGTATTATCATTTAAAGAAATCCATTAAAAATAACGTCATAATTAGTTTAATGAAATCCCTCCGTTTGACAATTCGATTCGATGATTCGATCGCATAAAATTTTTTATAATGAATCATAATTTATTATTGTTATTTTTATGTTGTAGTACCTTTTGATTCTATACAAACGCTACGTCCTCTTCCTTTTTCTCAATTTCTGGTCATTTCCATTCCATTCTCCTTCCACCATCTAACTACTTAATAGATTCAATACATGTGTTGTACCATTTTATAAAAGTCTGATCCGTAATAAAACACTTAAATGGTGCATTTATTAAGCATTAATATGAGACCAAGAACAAAATTCAACTCTCTGGAACATACTATATCATTTCCCTCTCCTTCCATCTTTCTCATCTTCTCGTATTAAAAACCTTCAATACGCGCTTAAACTTATAAGAGTTGAGATAACAATAGGATTTCGAGGTTCAACAATGTAATTGGTAGGCATGGCAACATCCCGTTAAAATGGCAAGATCTCCCCAAAATATGTGAATTAAACGTTTAACCTGAGTAATTTCGAACAGCAAGCAGAAAAACATGAACAGAATAAGAAACTTATAATGTTTTCTTTAACGTAGTTAAGATCCAAAGATCGTACGTTAGTTCTTTCTAATTTTAATCTAAAAAAAAAAGAAAAGCCTGCACGTCAAAAAGCCGATTTTTACGTGTTATCTTATGGGGAATGCAAATCATCCTCTGGAGTCAAATTCTGGACGTTTTTCGTAAATTTTCCTTTGTCACAACATTTTCATATTCAATTAGATTATCTCTGCCATATTTCAAGTTTATATCTGCATATTTGATCGAGTTATTCGCGTTTTAAGAGCGTGACAAGAACCAGCCAACCAACGAACGGACCAACATAGCTTTTTATTACAAGAAATGATTAGTGCAAATGCACTTGAAGTCCGAGTCTAGCAATGCAAAAATCCGAGATGAACAATGCCGGATACCCCAGCAACCTCCTTTTTGAAATGTCGAAAAACCGGAGAAAATCGAATATAAACTTAAAATACAATGAGAAAACGCTAATTAAAAAACAGAATCGGCGGTAAGAATAAGAATCTTCATTTATTTATGCATGAAATAGTATAAATCTCGAGTCAAGGATATTTTATGTGAACAAAGGTCTACACATCGTATTCTAGCCGATTACGTGATAGTCAAATGCGAAAACGAAAACTATCCTGGTATCAAACCCATGCCTTTGAATTTTGAATTTGAATGCCCAGCCGATTTGCCTCTGTCCTCCGCACAGTGGGTATCTCAGAGGTAGTGCAATAGCCGCGGAAGGGAGAAGAGAAACCCGGTGCCGGCATTTGCCTGCTCTTACGAAGAACACCAGAGGGGGGCCAACGGCTTAACGTCCCATCCGAAGGACGGAACAGCTGAATTTGCGCGGTCTCCTCAAACCACACAAACAGGGGGCCGGGCGACCTTGGAAAAAATCCTACTCGCGCAGGATTCGTACCCGATGACTTTTTCAAGCATCGGGCGAGTAGCAGCCAGCGTCCTAACCACTACACCACCGGCTACAATTGATATTTTTTATCCACTTTTATTGCCACAATTTTTATTTTCGTCTACTTAAATAGGTTATTTATCCATCTATTTTTACCGATAAAATAAATAGTCCGTGATATATCGTCTTAATCTATTTTGGATGTGCTCGAATTTTTGAATGGATTCGTCCGTTTTGAAGATAATCTTCAGCTCACAGGTAGCAGAGTGCTGCTGAAGCGGCTCGCTTTTCGCCAGCAACTTACGTCATTAGTTAGAGCATGGTTGATGGAACGGTCGTTTGCTAAATGGACGCGTGTTTGGTTTTGCCCAGCTCTCAAACGTGGAAGTCGTTAACCAGCCTAATGGTCGTTTGCAGGGCATTACATCATTTTGTATGAATCATTAGGCGCTCCTTTATCCACCCGATTCGTTATAATTACGCCAAAAATTGGTTCCAAATAGTGCACAAGTTTAAAAAATCGAGGCTATCGATATTGATGATTCTCTCTGAGCGAGTGAGTTGCTCACCTAGAAAAACTGAAATTGGGCCATCGGAGTGCAAAGGGATAGAAAAATCGCAGAAACGAGCACAACTGAATTTTTTGTTTATTAGCTGCAGTATTTAAGATGGAGATGTAATTTATTAGATTTAATGTTCAGGCTTATGTGCTTTTCCAGTATTCTCTATATAAGCATTTAAGTATAATGCCAACCATTATCCAAGAATATTTTCCGTTCATGAGTTGATATAATCCATTAGAAGTTTAAATTCTTCTCGAGCTAAAAATTACAAGAATTTAAAAATGTTATAAGTAAAGTTATCTTTAAAAATATTATCACATATCAAGCTGGTTGAAATTTTAAATTATTTTTAAATTTTCGATTCACTGTTTTGCTATTTCTGCTTAAAATATTTCGTTTCTTATTACTTATTTTCTGTTTATTAAAATGGTTTATCTGAGGTATTATTGACTGTCAAATATAAAAAATACTGGGAAGGTGTACTCCATGTCGAAGTACACAGAGTTTTCAAATGCGTTCTTTGAGATTTCACTGTGCTCCCAATATTTTTCACTCAGATGAGAATTTAACAAGAAGCAAGCGAGGTACATTGTAAAATACATGTAGGTATTCATGTAAAGTAGTCGTAATTATTGTCCGATGTTAACCAAAATTGGAATCGGTCAATTAAAATAAACAAAACTCCCCAATACCAAATTTCATCACAATTTGTCAAGCGGTTCCCGAGTTGAAACGAAACATTCTAACTACATGTCTTCATGAAAAGTGGTTGTCATTGTTGTCCGCTTTTAACCAAAATTGGAATCGTTCGACCGATTTTAGCAAAACTTCCCAATACCAAATTTCATCAAAATATATCAAGCCGTTCGCGAATTGAAACAAAGGAACATTGTCAATTATTTGTAGGTCTTTGTGTAAAGTAGTCGTAATTGTTGTCCGATTTTAACCAGAATTGGAATCGGTCGACCAATTTTAGCAAAACTCCCCAATACCAAATTTCATCACAATTTGTCAAGCGGTTCCCGAGTTGAAACGAAACATTCTAACTACATGTCTTCATGAAAAGTGGTTGTCATTGTTGTCCGCTTTTAACCAAAATTGGAATCGTTCGACCGATTTTAGCAAAACTTCCCAATACCAAATTTCATCAAAATATATCAAGCCGTTCGCGATTTGAAGCAAAGGAACATTGTCAACTATTTGTAGATCATGTAAAGTGGTCGTAATTGTTGTCCGATTTTTAACCAAAATTGGAATCGCTGGACCAATTTTAGCAAAACTCCCTAATACATACCAAATTTCATCAAAATACGTCCAGCGGTTCCCGAGTTGAAACAAAGGAACATTGTAGGTCTTCATGTAAAGTGGTCATAATTTTTGTCCGATTTTGACCAAAATTGAAATCGGTAGACCAATTTTAGTAAAACTCCCCAATACCAAATTTCATCATAATAGGTCCGAGTTTTTACATGCGAACGGACGGACGGACGGAAACGACCTCCCCTATATGCGTTCACTTCGTGCAAAGAACGCAACCATAGCATGATGACCAAAGTTTCCTCTTTCATCTATTGAATCGTGTATTTTTCTTTTGATTTGCATTTTCTAAGAATTAATCAGTAATCCAATAAAATTTGAATTTTTTGTAAAATAGTTTAAATTCCATATTTTTAGAATTAATTCGATTGTAAAACTAGCAACCAGTTAAGTTAACAGTCTTTACCTTTTATTGTGCATATTTATTGTCTGTTATAAGAGCATGAAATATTGAAAAATATTCAAATTTGGAGATGCGTGTATGTGCGTACGAGGACGGCCATAAAACAGAAACCAAAAGATAAAATTCGTAGGGGTTTAACAAAAAAAACTTTCGACATTTTAAAACTATAAAAAATTAATTAAATAGTCTGTTCGTTATTTAAATAGGGACGGTGGAAGGAGCCGCATTCCACTACCTTTCATTATTTTTTATCATTCTTTGAGCAATTTCTATTTTTTCGTCAAAACGACAAGAATTTTAACATTTTCAGTACAGTCTTCATTGCCATCTCTAATGCTAAAGGAAGCAGAGTATTATGATCACTTTCCTCCACCCTCTTGTCTCAGTAACCTGATACCCAACACCATATTATCATCATCTTTCGAGCCAAAACATCAATTTAGACCCTGTCTAGTTCATGAACTATGAAGCCTCCTTTAGGGCGTAATCGTATTCAAAAGGACACATATAAAGCGACTTATTATACTGAGATCTCGCGTCGAGATATCTTTCATCTTCAGAACGCGTAACCCTCATCCTCTGAATTTATGCCCCGCTGCCAACCCTCTCTCTCTCTCTCTTATCTAACCATTTAGGCAAAACCGCGAATTTCCGAACGATGCATCGCTCAGAGTAACAGGAGAGCGCGGAAGGCACATTGATCCCACGTGACCTTAACGCGGGTCATGTTTCCTCTCCATCTCGGGCTCCGTATGTTAGATGGTGCCGATGGGGACGATATCGAAGCGAGCTCTTTATCTTTCTCTCTCTCTCTCTCCATATATATATATATATATATATATATATATATATATATATATATATATATATATATATACGTATGTGTGTATGTATATTAATTACATCGTTGGCTACAAATTCATCCACGAACACCATGACATAAAAACAAAGAAGCGTATTTGGACCAGAATAGCGCCACAAATTTTTTTATCGACCCGAATAAAACATCCATCAAAGAAGTAAAGATACAGGAATCTTGTTGTCATAAAGCTATAAATCGTATTCTTACTCTGTTTATGAGTGGATTTAGCCACACAATTTAAGCCTCCAAACGATGACATTCGTCGAAAATACCTATAAAACTATCATCTTAACAACAATCACTTCCAACATGTCACGAGCTGATTTTCGTAAGATTTTCAGGCTAATTAGGCTAATTTTCGCCTAGCGTGAAGGTTCAGGTGCTGAACGCACAGTAAAATTTTCCAATGCTCTCATTAATGAAAGAGTTATTCTTAAACTACTATAGAAAGCGATCATGTTTCAAAAGAATGTTAGGTGGGTTGTTTTTCTCAACTTATGCTCTCAAAAATAGATTTAAAATGAGAATATTTTTTAAGAAACTCGCCCCCCTTATTTAAGTTTATTAAAAACTTTTGATAGCCGCAAAAAATAAGATATTCTTATACTCGGTGCAACCATGACCTGATTGTCAAAAGTGGGTGTTGTTAACATTTGAAGTGGCCGCGTGCTTTTGTTTTCCCTCGATTATATGCAGTTATTCAATGTTGCCTCTTATTGCGATTGTTGGCAAAGAAGAAGCTCAGTAAAATTAACCGATTCATTATTGCCATAAAGACACTTCGCTAATAGAGATTTTGATTGCTTGTACAAAAGTGAATTGATTATATATCAAGTGCAATAACAATATTGTGTTAATTACTTATTTCCCATATTGGTTCAAATTAAAATTATATCATCATCATCATCATAGGTTGTCTGTTCGTAGACAGGTCCGTGATTATTCATGGTTAAACCTGGTTCTCCATATACTCCTATTTTCCGCTGTCCTCTTCATATCTTGATAACACTTTTTCCCTTTCAAATTAACTATCAGCTGAAACCTTTTCCTACCTCTTTCCCTTTTTCCATCTATTTTTCCTTCTAACACGTCTTTAATCATACTCGCTCTCCTCAGGTAATGTCCATCAAAGTTTCTTTCTAATAGTCTGTGTAAACATTCGCTTCTCCTCTACTCTTCGTAGCACTTCATCGTTTTTCATCCTATCTGTCCATTTTATCTTCAGCATTCTCCTCCAAGTCCACATTTCAAAGCTTTCCAAGTATTTGATGTGATTTTTCATTAGCGTCCATGTTCCTGTCCTGTACAAAGCTATACTCCATACATAGCATTTTATAAACTTCTTGCGGATATCTTCCCTTATATTCCCCGTAAGTAGGTGTTTCTTTATTCTGAAAGCCGCTATTGCTTTTCCTAATCTAGTTCTGATCTCATCCGTAGTTTTTGTTTCTCTTGCTATGATGCTTCCAAGGTATTTATAGTCTGAAACTTGCTCTAAAGGCTTTCCTTCAATACTTATGTTCAGATTATCTTCTTTGCCCGATATTCGAATGAACTTAGATTTTTCTGTATTTATTTCCATACCGAATTTTCTATATTTATAATTGACCATCGAATTTCCGAGCTTTGCTCATCAACGCAGTTCACGTAAAGCCTAAAACGTTTTGTTTTAACAAAATTTTCGAATAATTCTTTCGTGTTAGAGATAATCTAAATGTTGGATGGAAGATCAATTAATGTTTTTGTTTCTGCAATATTAAAGATTACATGATCAACGCAGAGAACATTCTTCGCAGTGAAATGAAAAAATGAAGCTGTCGGCATATTTTTCTCTATGAACAGGTATCATAGTTAATAAACTTGATATACACGTATCATACAAGTATGTTGAAAATAGTTTCTTCACGAGAAGTGAAGGCGGAAGCGATGATTAGAATTTAACCAATAGTCGTAGTGTTCACACTACGATACAGGGAGATTTAGGTGAATGAGAAAATGGTAAGAGGACAAGGTGAAATCATTCAACCGTCTTTTTATTCTTAAATCGAGAATCTCTACATTAATACATTAATAAAACAATTCATTTTCATTTTATGTGAAATTTAATTATGTGTGGTGAAATTGGTTTTCTGCCAAAACGTTCAACCGGAAGGACTTGAGTAATAGTGAAAAATCAAACTTTTGATGCGCTATCACAAGCTGCCACCACCCAGCTAACAGGAAGTCGCGGTAAAACATTTCTCATCCATCGCTGTGACTTAGAGCTGTGTTTCTCAACTGGTGGGCCGCAAAAGGGGTTGAGGTGGGACGCGAAAACTTGAAACAAGTTAAGATTTGTTGACAATATTTGAAAGCTGTGGCAAAAGTATAGCATAAAACAATATTTTGTAAAAATCAAACATTAAAAATAACTAATGACAATTTAAATAAATTGTTTTATGTTTTTTATACATAACCCGCTACTTTTAGTCAAGAATATAGAATTTTCTGCTGCTTATATATTCACCTATTGATAAATTGGTGGGCCCCGAAAACTTTCTTGTATTTTAGGTGGGCCGCGGATAATTCCTGTAGCTTAGGTGGGCCGTGATATCAAAAAGGTTGAGAAACGCCGACTTGAAAGGTTTCTTTTTTGTCTACCACATGACTTTCGAGGCTGCAAACGTACGATTTTTCCTTTTGCAAACGTAAATTTGATTAATTTCGTTGTTCGCCCGATAATCAAACCGCGTTATTTAATTGCATCAAATCAACATTTCCAAATGCAAATCATATAAGCGAGACCCACTGCATTTACATAAACTCGATACAGAGGCACTGAAGGCAAACGACTCCAAGTTTGGTGCGAGATTTAAACGTGACACATTATTCGCGATACATCACCAGGGCTCAACACTAACCATTTCGCATTTCTAGGCGTGCTTATAAAAACAACGTTTTGCAAGAAACACTTCGCGCCTTCTCTGGATTTGTTGATAGTCGTGTGATGGGTAGCGGACGGAAGGAGGGGCGAGGCGCCGATCTCTCTCCGGCCGTCCTCCTCTTCCGTATTACTCCCATAAAATCTCCCCCTTCGATCTCCAATTTCTTCGCCGAGGCGAGGCGAATACTTCCACGGTGCCCTCTCACACCCGCCACTCGAGACGCCTCTCGTCCCCTCCTCCTTCCTTGCAAACTCCCAAAACACGCATCTCCTGCGTCGCGCGCACGCACTCACGGTCCTCTCTCACGACGCCGCCACCGCACCCTCGTCTCATTTCTGCCCTTCACGCCCGTCTCATTCCGCCTGCCTCCCTCTCTCTTTATTCCTATCCCCTTCACTTCATACCCAGACGTCGTTTTTATGCTCCCTTCTCCTCCTTTCTCCCGGTCTCTTTTTTGCCTCCTTTATCTCATTCGCTCTCTCACTTTATATTTCTTCTTTTCAATATTACTTTTGGTCCTATTGTATTATTCTTTTCTTTCCTTCCTTCTCGACTGTTCTTTACGGATTCTCGTCTTCTCTCTTTTTTGCCCTTTCTGTTCCGGTTTTCAGTTTTCCTCCATATCCGTTTGGCTTCAATATTGATTCCATACTCGTCTCATTCGTTCTCCTTGTATTCTCTTATTTATTTCTCCCTGCTCCTCCTTTCCCTCTCTTCTTTTTTCTATTCTTCTCTTATCGTCTCTTTACGTGAATCTTTCCTTTTATCTATTCTCTCGAAATTATCTTTATGGTCTTCTATCTCCTTTACCCTTTTCTTATCTTTTCATTTTCCTTTCTCATTCGTTTAATTATCTCACATTCATTCCTATTGCTCCCTTTCTGTTTAGCTTCATCAAATCAATTCGAGTCATATATTGCTTTCTTTTCACCTATCTTTCGCCATGCATCTGCCTATCCCTCTTCTTCACCACTCCCTTCACACCCACCCCTTGCCTCCCGAAAACGCGGCGAATATTTCCCTTTTTTCTCCTTCCTCCCCTGAATTTTTAACATCGAATCCAATATTTTTCACGTAATGGTCTTCCTCTTCGAAGTGTCGCGCACCTATCAACGCGATCGTTATATACGTATAAATTTCGCGGGATTCTTCTTCTTTTTACTCTTCCTCCCAATTTTATTTCTCCGACGAGTTTTCTCGCCATAGTATATTTTCTTGAGGCAAACATCGTCTTCCTTTTTCAAACTTTCGTTTTTTTAATCGCATTGCGAGTACGGCGGAGGTGTTTCGAAATCGTCTGTCTTCAAGTGAGCGCAAAAAATTGGTGATTTATTTTGGCTACTCTTGAGCTGCGAACTCACTTAAGGCAGGTCTTGTCTCTATCGAACCCTCGAGTATATTGCGCCGTATCAATATCGCAAAGCTAAAGCGTGATCTATCTGGACGCATCGCTCAGTCTAAATACGTTAAAAATATAACTCTCGGAATATATTTGAATAATGAGCGCATTTGCTTTCATAATTGTACCCATCAAGGGAATTTTGCGGCGTACGCATTTTCCCAAGCTTATTTATCACAAACCTTCTACGACTATTTCTCCGTATTATTCATACGTTTCATTTACATATTTAGACAGTAAACTCTCGACAAATTCGAGAGAAACGTGACTTGAAACTAAACTTTAACCGAAATGCTAATGTCCCATCCAATTAAAGAGATACTTGCTGTATTTTATTTGCATATTTAACTGATACCTGACTCCGCAGGAGGGGCTTGCCGAGTGATTTCTCCGAATTCTGCGGTTGCCTTTTTTATACTTGCTCGTTCACAGGGATAGGCGGAGTTATATTCAAAGCAGTTACTACGTAAAACAACTATTAACCAGAAATAAATTACTTCAATATATAAATCATTTACAACAATACTACAAAAAATATTAAAACGAAAAAATATTGATGATTTGTCAATGAAAATTTCGAAAATGTATGAATTTCAAAATCTGTAGACCGCGTTACGTAGATGGGCCGTGAAGAGGTTTGAGATGTAACGCGATTAGCTAATTAACTATATTTTTAAAGATGCTTCAAAAGTATGTGATAAATGAACAAAAAACGAAAGAAAACTTATTCATGAAAGTGGCAATAAATTTTTAAAAACTTTCCGCTGAAAATTCTTTATAGTTTATAATTGATTCATGACCTATAGGTGGGCTACGGGACATTTCTTGAAGTTTAGGTGGTCTGCGTCATTCAAAGGAATGAGACAAGTATTTATTCTACTCTAGGGTCTTACCTTGCCATAAACGAGAGACTTAAGAGGCTCAATATTTGGTAATCCGTGTCTTTAATGCTTTCTTTCTCGTTATATCCGCATCTTTAAAACATTAAGGCACAAAAATTGGCGCCACAAAGGAAAGAGATCTCCGAGGAAAAAAAATTCCCAGCAAACGCGCTTAATATTCATTTCGCAGTGATTTACACGATTGAGCTCAAGTGATCTCTCCTAGATTTTCCCATCCTCTTTCCACCCGCGCTATCCTCCTTACTTCTTGCAATCTCCTCGCAACATCAGTCTGTCTCATTTGAAGTGCTTCCGATATCCTCTCATCTTCCTTTAATCCCCTTTACAGTTTCTCTCTCTCCTTTTCCATCTCTATATCTCCCAGACAGCCATCTTATCTCCTCCGCATCATTATCTCCGGCACTTACACCATCCCCAGTAAACTCGCAAACAGCTTCGCGTCCCTTATAAACGTGACACACCCCATACTCTTCAGACTTCAATGTTCGCATCCCACCAGCCATCGGCCCTCATTTTTTTATAATCGCCACGCTTTGCATAGAAAGAAAACCTATTCTGTGAGAATAGGGTCGTCTTGTTTTTCCCCCGATTCTGCTTATCCAATGTAACCTTAAGGTCAATGTTCGTGTCGTCACTTTTATTTTATCTTTTATTTTTTTCTGCCGAGGGAGGACGCTTCGGCAGAAATCGTGAGCTAGAGAAAGGCGACAGAAGAGAGACTTTCATTCCCCCCGAAAAGTGTCAGCCATGATTTAAAAAATAAAAGCGCCAATTTTTATTAAGCGTTCAGGCGACATTTTGCACCTTTTTTCCTATTCCTGGACAGTCGTCGTCGATGGATCAGACTTCCGCTAGATATGTGTTATTTTATCAGGAAAAATAAGAAAATTGGAATGTGGATCGAAGTTGATGGAGACTAGAGCGTGTACGTATTCGAGCGAATTCGAATATTTTTTTATTTATTTTCGACGTTCCCGAAAATTTCTTTTCAATTGGAAAAATGATTCCACCCACTTCTTCTTCTCCTTTTATTTCCTTTTTATCTTTCAATTTATTCCCCTATCTACCATGCTCACCTCAGGGGCTCGCGCCGCATTTTCTCCGGAGCGCAATTTTCTCTCTCCCCCTCCATCCCTCTGTCTCTCTCCCCTCCCTCTCTCATTCTCTCTCCCCTCCTTTACCCAACATGTCGACCGCGGAAAAGAAAAAAACAAAGGAGGATAGAATGTCGCCCTCTCTTACGGAGGGTATGTCGTTATCTTCTGTAAAATCACGGTTATTTCTTCAATGGACATATCCTTTGTTTCTACTATGTATCAAAAACGGTGGGAAAAGTGGTCGAGTTTCGGAGAAAAACGTTATCCGGATGATTTTTTTCCCGACGTAAGTAAGTAAGTTCGAGAAATAATGAGGTGTCCACTTAGGTGTCGTTTTTCCTTCGAAAAAGAAAGCTTCATTCTCCTGTTCCCGGAAGTAATAACTTTGAAAACCCCCCACATTCATCGAATTTGGTGAAAAAATTGCCGTTAAAGCGACTATGGGACATCAAATGCTTCGACTTGCAATAAGGATCCTTTGATTTTTCTCTAAAATTTAAAGGCTACAGAATTTTTGGAGTGATTGCGAGAATTTGGCTAAATTTTTCAACGTTCCCAGGAATATATGCCTGGGCTGTGTTACACTTGCGATGAATAGATTACTACAATATTTCCGAGATTCTTATGCTATTATTTATTGTTTTAATTGAGCAAAAATTCAAAATTCAGTCGTTTAATTATCATGAAGTCATTATAGAATAAAGTAACATTTTTATCTGTGATTTACCTTAAATTAACCATAGATTGGATTTTAAAAAATAATCGGGAAATCGTTTACGTAAATGCCTTGTAGTTTTAGTTGACTTTTTCATTTCTAACAGGGTTTAATTGACCGTCTTTTTCATACACGGCCTAACTTATAATGTCTCAAAAATTTATAGATCCTACAAAATTATTTAAACGAATTTATTCAACATGCTTCACGTTTAAAAACCCGAGCTGATTTGGATAATCTGCTGTTCTTTCTTGCTCCACCTGCATTCCACATCGAACTAAAAACTCCATTTAACTGTATACGGGTTGACGTCAGTATTAACTTTTGTATATTACTGTTTTTAGCAATCGTAAAAGATGAAATATGGAAAAAATAGCTGTATGTACAAAATGTATTGGACGAGATTTAAATTATATCTCGGGTTCTCGCACCTGCTCCAAAATCAGCGGAATAGCATGAGAGAACTTTATCCTTAAAATACTTTTAAAGAAAATGTTGTGAGTGTCTTGAAACTTTTTCAATTATTTCACCGAATATTTAGAATGCTTTTCGTCTTATGCTAAATTTTCGAATGACTTGTAATATTAGATGAGAAATGTTGATTTCTAAATTAGAAAATTTTACCTTTACACCTTCATCTCCATATAGTATCCTTGCTTTAAGATGTATTTGTTAAAGGATGTCACTTAAAAAGAATAAACTCTTCATTTTTAAATGAAATTGTAAAATTGGGCAGTAAATATTTCTTAAAATTTGATTTTTATCGATTTTTTTATCCAATAACATTACTTGAACTAATTAAAGTAACAAGTAAATATACAAAATAGTTTCATACCACAATTATGACTGTTGGTGTAATAATTTCAATAAATTTACCCTAAATTATACATAAACTACGCTATATATTTAAAACAGATACACACCATGCGCATTTGAAGAAAAAACCTCTCATATGTATGCAATCGTTTTACCAAGAAATAAATACACTCGGCGGCTGAGGTTAGATAGAAACATTTGAAGGGATCGAAGTCACTTTACTGCAAAATCGAATGACTTGTTTATAACGAACCACCCAACGGATTGGAGCGCGATTGCACCCAGGAGCTAGAAGCCACTTTCATTGCCAAGGTAAGACGGCTCATTTTCGCAACCGGCAACCCCGATGGAGAAAAAAGCACGAGAACAGCTAGAGAAGGGCACTGTTCATTTCGAGAAGTAACATTTTCGACTCGGTGCCACGGTGGAAAATATCTCTTATGATGCTCACCATCTCGACGAAAAAAAGAAGCGATTTTTAAAGGGCAAAAGGAGGAGGAGGAAGTGAGGCGGATGGGCGAGGTCGGATGAAGGGGACGCAAAAAGAAGTCGCTAGTTCAGCGATCCGGCCTCCCGATTCTTTTTCCAGACCGCAGTTTGCCTCCCTCCCCTCACAACCCCTTTCTTCCTATTCCCTCTTACAATCTTCTCCCCTCCCCTCCACGTACTCCGCAAACGATCCTTTTATAACCGGCTTCTGCTCGGTTGGTGGCGCAACCTAGCCCACTTTAAAAAGCCGCCCTTTTTCCTCTCTCCCCCTACATTCTCCCTCTCTTCCTTATTGTCTCCTACCCACGCCCTTTTTGTCCACTTTCTCCGTCCTTCCCTTCGCCGCTGCCTCCGTCCCATATGGTTATTTCTCCTCTGGGTGTGGGGTAGGGGTTCTCCATTGCTTCCAAGGGAAAAATCTTATTCGGTCAAAGATGGAGGAAAAATGAATTTACCTCCTTTGTTATTGCCCTACCCTTTATTTCTCTCTCATTCTTCCTCCATCTGCCTTTGCATCGCTTCGACCCTCGGGATGGGAGAGCTCACGGGAATTTCTGAATGAAAAAAATTCTTAGATGCATCCTTGCGAAGGAAAAACGGCCTACGGATCTAGTTCTATCCACCACGCTCTAGTCTCCTTGCGGCCTCTATCTCAGCGTCATTATAATCTCATCACGCTCAAGAACATAATGCAGATATGCACTCCTCTCTCCTTTCCCCATCTAATACGGCCACGCAGAAAGAATAAAATAAAACGAAGGTCGATATTAAGCCCTTTTCTTCGTCTCTATTCTTGGAGAGAGCGGAGTGAGGGGTAGCAATACGGAGAAATCGGGCGCCGTTCCGTTGTTTTGCGTACCGCCGAAAAAATCCTCTTCTTCTTCCTCGGGAGAAAATAACGCGTGCGTTGGGAACCATAAAGCCGGATCCGTAACGACCTCCAAGTGCCCGCCCTCGAGCGGGAAAGGAGGGAATTAAGCGAGAAATAAGAAGGTCAAGTGCGCGATGTCGTGGAGGTTTTTTTTTAATGGATGCTTTGCGCCTTTAATGCGGTAGGATGAGGTTTTTTCCGCTTTACAGGCCGAGTTATTCGGTTTATGTCGGGATAAGGAGGGAAAAAATTAAATAAGAGGATCCGCGCTTCTAACCATCTACCCTTCCCTGTCCTCCACTCCTCTCTCGCCACTCCCGAAATCCTGTTGAGATGATGATCTTTCTTACCTTTTTTCCCCACTCGGAATTTTATTTTTCATGCGTTTTCATGCAAATGAGTTCCCCGATTTTTATTTTTAGAATTTCTGCTTCGCGTCCTCTTGAGTAAACTTTCCATATTTGTTTTTTCCGCGTTTCGATTCAAAATATTTTTATTGCGTTTATCGTTCCTCCTGAATAAACCGCTTCATGTCCATAGAATGGTACAGCGTAAAACGTTTGTTGTTACACATCCTGCATCAGGCATGTAAAACTCGAAGAAGTTCCAGGGCTGCATTGAAACGATGGAGTTTATAGAAGGGCCGCATTATGATTAGAGTTAATTCACCAGAGTTTTATAGTTATCGGCTGTAAAAATAAGCATTTAAAAATCAAAAGATTGAAAAAGTACTTCTCAGGTATCTCCGATATCCACGACAAAGTTACGAAAAACCAGCTCCGCATTTCGGTTACAACGCAGCCAGTGTTTTAATGAGGGCAAAATAGGCAACCTTTTCTTCATTGCGATCACATTCGTAGTTGGAAGTAACGAGCGCTTCGGCGGGCAAGATGAGGGTTTATATTGAAAGGTACCTGTAGATTCTGTGGTTCTATAGTAGCGAAAAGCAATTCAATAACTTACTAGGGTTAAAACTTCATTACAAAAGGTTTTCCAACCATAATTTAAGCGAAAAATACGAAATTGTCAATTTAAAATTTTACCAATCGAATAATAGATTCACGGGCTGCATGAAGCGTTCTTTGAAGCCTCACGAGGCTCACTGGCCTTAGGTTGTCGACCCCTGGTCTAGAAGATTGTACGTCTGTCTTGCCATTAAAAACGATAATTTAGAAAACGTATTCTACTTCAAATCAACAGTTATGAAAGATTCTTTTCTTCTTTTTTCATAAATAAAGCATTTATATGAAACCTCAAACAATTTAGTTGAGATAAAAATTATCGTTCGGGCCACCAGTTTGACATATTTGTCCTAAACGAGGTCCGTTCGCCCCATCTGTTTTGAAGAAGATGACATTACTTTCTGTTTGATGAGACGGATAGGTATTTAAGGTAACGCCAAAGTATGGGGAAACGATTCCGGCATTTTAAAGAAACGATGGAAATTTGATGGTGCGCTTGTTATCATAATCCCACTGATTCGCCTGAGTCCATAAAGAGGATTTGAAATATTCGTTACAAACTAGTTTTAGCAGGAGGAACGACATATTTTCTCTCCATTTTAATTACCTTCAAAGCTCTGGGGATTAAATTGTAATCAAATTGGTCGAGATGTCTTTTTTATCTTTCATTCGCACTCGCATAATTGAAATTCTAACGTTTGCGACACAATGCCTTCGTTTAGCCTTTCCACGACGGTCCCATAGCTCACCATTCGTCATCATTTGCATATTTCCTTTTGCAATATCGGGATGGAATGATGAAAACGTAAACACCTCGGCTCTTCCTAATCCCAGCGCGGATTTCCGTTCCATTTCATTCGCGCGCGCCTTTATTTTTAATCGACTGCCGCGCGAATAAATAAATAAATAAATAAATAAATATATATATATATATATATATATATATATATATATATATATATATATATATATACATGATAAAACCATTTTTTAAATGGTGTATAAAAGAAAATTAAATTAAGTTATCACTACACAAATTTCTAGTGTTAGTAACAAATATTTAAAATACGACAACATTCCTCAAAAATAACGTTTGGTATGCTTTTCGGAAGTCATAGACAATTGATCTTTGTTTCCATGAAGAATTATTTCACCCCTGAACTTCGCCAAATAAATTTCTGTAATACCGCCTTCCATCAAGAGGGCACTCCGTGCCATTATGCAGTGTGTGACAGTTACTGAATGACATCTTCCCGCAGAGGAAAACAATTGCTTGGCCACCTCGTTCACCTGACATGTCACAATTATACCACTTTTTATGGGAAAATGCTAAAGTATTGGCTACACATCAAAACCAGGCTACTTAAGGACCAAGATTGAAAATGCAATTCGAGAGGTCAAAAATCAGTGATTGGGGAATATTTTGAACGATTTGGAACATCAGATTCAACGCTGATGGTGGTTTTGTTGAACTCGAGAAATTATTACAGTGATAAAAATATATTAAATTTGCTTTTATGTGCCACTTACGGAATGTGTAA
Organism: Tanypteryx hageni; assembly: GCA_028673005.1. Taxonomy (NCBI): domain Eukaryota; kingdom Metazoa; phylum Arthropoda; class Insecta; order Odonata; family Petaluridae; genus Tanypteryx; species Tanypteryx hageni. The sequence continues at coordinate 207,866,053 of CM054112.1, forward strand.
ATCATGTTGTCAGAGAGATAATTAGTCGGACTAATGAGTAAAAGTTGCCCCTCTGTATGTGCTTATTAACTACGAGAAAGCATTCGACTCTATTCGAACTTCGTCGTTGCTAAATGCAATGAAGAAATAAAGGTTAAAAGAAACGTAATTACTTGAATCAAGAATACCTGTAAAAACGCGACATCGTCTGTCTACATGAAGAAACAAGTGCCTTTAAGACCGAAAAGTGAGTGAGGCAAAGAGATACCATGTCTCCTAAATTATTCACAGCAGCTCTAAAGGAAGTATTAAAAACGCTAAACTGGGAAGAAAAGAGTATAAAGGTAAACAAAGAATATCTGAGTCACTTGCGATTCGCTAATGACGTCATACTGTTCTCAGGAAACCCAGAAGAACTCCGTAGAAGAACTCAGGAACTGGAGCAGGCAAGCCAAGAAGCTGGGCTTAGAATGAATCTTAATAAAACAAAGGTCATGTTCAACTCCTCCACAAATCCCTAGAAGATATTCATCAACGGAGTAGAACTCGAAGAAGTAACAAATTACGTTTACTTGGGTCAACTCATCTTTACCGACGGATCACTTCTTGGAGAAATCAACCGGGGAGCATGGAGTGCTTTTGGGCAGGAATGTGTGTATATTTAAATCAAGTATCCCAGTCTTTCTGAATAGGAGATTGTATGACCAATGTGTTCTACCAGTTTTGACCTATGGATGCGAAACGAACCATAAACGTCAGAATAGTTTCCCGCCTGCAAACAACACACACAGAGGATCATGGAGAGATGTATGCTTGGGATCACCCGAAGACCGCAAAAGGAACGACTGGGTAAAAAAGAAGACGGTAGTCTTTGACGTAATTCAAAGAGTAAAGACTCTTATGTGGCAGTGGGCGGGTCATATTGCTAGAAGAAATGATCGACGTTGGACCTCTAGTGCCGGGGCCTGCAACCTTTTCAGCCTTGAGGGCGCATTTGCGAATTCAGAGAAGGATTGCGGGCGCCAATTGGGGGCACACAGAAAAATAAAGCTAGAAGAAATGGGTTAGATTCTTCTTTTATTTTCTAACAAAAATATTTTGATTTGAATACAAAATTTATTAATAATAAAGAAGGAGAATCTTGAAATTTATAACGAAAAAATTGAATTTATACTTCATCTGTTTTTTTCTTACTGCACCTCACCAGTAAATGACTTGCCACAGCCCTAGTAGCGGGCGCCAAGAAATTTTATGAAGGGCGCCATGGAACCCGCGGGTGCCATGGTACCTGTGGGCTCCGGGTTGAGGAGCCCTGCTCAAGTGTCATAGAATGGATGCCAAGAAAAATCAAGAGACCGAAAAAAAGATCGAAAGACAGATGGGAATGAGAGCTTGTGAAGTTCTTAGGGCCAACTTGGAGGAGGCAGCAGCTGATAGGAAAAACTGGAAGGGTCTGGGGGAGGCCTTAATCCGTCAATGGATTAAAAACGGCTGATGATACTGATATGTGTGTGTGTGTATTGTGAAATACGTCGGACAAATCGTTTTATTTCCCGTTCGAGTGACCAAAAGTACGTGTATTTCCTTATTCTCAAAATTCTCCCACTATCTCTCTCTCTCTTCTTCTCTCTCAACCTATATCTCTGTCTCGTTTGGGGAATATTGGGGCGTTTATACCCTCCGGGAATGTTGTTCTTAGAAAAGACTAAGAGGGGGAAATGACGAGAGCCTGCGGGCGGGAGGGAGATTGCTGAGGAAGGGGAAGTAGACTTCGATTCTGCCTCTCCCTTGCTCATTCCCTGTCTTTCTCTCGCTCACCCTCCCCTTCCTTTCCGGAAAGTTCTCAGGGCAACTTAAAGTAGGTCAACTGTGGCGGCGATGTTCGCAGGCCGCACTCGAGTTGATGCCGCTGGGACGACGGTCTGTACCTCAAAAAACGGCGACACGGTGTGCACACACACATATCAGACGCCGTTCTCTCGAGAGAGGAAGGCGCGAAAAGAAGAAGAAAAATAAAACTCGTCGAAGAATGAAGATAAAAAATGAAATGAAAACCGCCGCTGCAGCGCCCTCTCTTCCGATTGCCGACGACGAAGCCGCAGACATTTTTCCCAGCCATTCATCAACATCGACTCGGGAGGAATCAATCCACCCACTTTTTGTCCTTTCGAAATCCGCCAGCTTCAATCACGCACTTTTGCTTCATAAGCACACCATCTCCCGTCCTTTAATCCTCCTGCTACTACTGTCTATTGCTCTCCTTTACTCCTTACCCTTTTTTCTATCCTCAGTCCCTTTATATTATACTCTATCTCTTTCCGCCAGGATCGCCTCCCGGGGTCCAAGTTCATTCGAGAGTGGTAGCATGGAAGGCCCGCGTTTCTCGAAATTTATCCCCGCATAAATTCCCGCTCCTTCGACGTGTCTTTACACGTCCGCATTGTTTCTTTTGGCGTAAAATGCTCCAAACGGAGGATATAAGAATGGCGGCTTTATCGGCGGCGGTAAAATAAAATGCCAAAGGTTGAGGGGAAGGAGCGGCGTATAGTACGGTACGCGACTATCTCCGTCCCTCTGTATCTTTTATCTCGTTCACCTTACTTTTACCTCTGTCTCGACCTCACAATTTTTACCTTACACCTTTTTTCTTTCTCCGCGCCTTCTTCCTGAATCCCTCCTCTTCTTCCACCATTCTTTTCTCCAGTCTCCTTCCTTTTTTTAAATTCCTCTTTTTTTGTTATTCTTATTATTTATATTTTTTAAATCATCTTTCCTTTGATATCCTAATTATTCCTTTCTTATATTCCGTTTTTCCCCTTCTTAAATTATATAAAAGACCGGCCAGAAGAAAGGAAGTATTCGCGCTTTTTCGACTCATTTTACTTCCTCAGGGATCTGTGCGTGTTTGTACGCCAGCGCGCGTGAATGGTTTCCGCAAATCCAATAATTTATCCCGCGCACGTCTTAGTTTTTCTCCTCTTTCGCCTTTTTTTTTCAATCTGACTCTCTTCTTTCCCAGGGTTCTTATTTATCTCTCGCGATTGTGTGTTTTTCTCTCTCTCTCACTCATTCACCTCCTCCTCGGATCTCCTCCGTAAATTTTCCACCAGCCTTAGAGATAGTCAATGAGATAGAGCGAAGAAAAATTGCGGTCGCGTGCTAAATGTGTGCTTAAAAACACACACACACACACACACGCGCGCACACACACGCGCACACGCACGCACGCGCGCACACACACACACACACACACACACACATATATATATAATATACACACCAGAATAATAAGAATTTAAATTTTACTGAAACAAAGATATGTGCGCCTAAGGTGTCAGTTAGCACAAATAAGCTACATGAGAACGGAAGCATGCAAAAGGGTATTATGTTTCATCCCCTGTCGCAGGTTAAGTTTTCGTATTGTGCATTTTTTTCCAGAGTCGAACGTTGCGAGAGGAAGTTCTTAAATCTAAACATAATGGAGTACTTGAGATGTAATTGTGAGAAAAACACTTTTCCCTCGTTCTCTTGAATTTAAACCAATGAGCTATAATTTACTGATTACCCAAATTCATGAGATATCTTGACGTTATTCTTACATTTCATTTTTTATATCCCCCAAATAAGGTGATTAACGCCAGGTTAAGATTTCCGGTCATTGATTTGCGGGGAAGAAATACTTTACTCACTCATGCGAGCTGAGAACAGAGAACTCTAATTCTGAGTTTCTTTTTCAAATCAAATCGCGAATCGAATCATTCCGAAGTATTCGAATCAAATCGAATCACGAACCGGATTGACTGTGGAGTATATTATGGGATATGTAGACCGAATAGAATGCAATCACTATAAACAGAAAAGTCTATTAAAACAATACATTTAAACAACAACGGCAAAATTTACCAAACATTACTGTCGAATACACAATTTTTTCCATAAACTAATTAAGCCTAGGAACGAAATCACACCTACTCTTACATCTTACATTAGTAAATAACACACAAAAACTCGACATAAAATTCAAAATTAAACCTAACTACACTAAATAAACATTAAACATGCCTTACACCAAAACGAAGCCTGATAATGCAACCAAATTGAACTATACATAATCCATTTCAACGTAATTACTTCATTAGCCCTCATCTTATTCCGTCTTAACAAGACTGCTTGTTGCAAGGCCGTGACTTTGTCCGTTAAAAAAATTGGCAAGAGCCTAAGATAATATTTTTTGTGAACATAGATTCATGCTCAGCTCATTGGACTTTGCGCGACAAGATACTGTAAAGGTGTTTACCGGAAGTAATGTAGTTTCGATAATATTGAATCGGAGACCAAGATACCGAATCGAATTTCAATCCTGATTCTAAATCAAACCAAATCTCGAAGCTTTGCAGGGACCTAATTAAAAACATAAGTAATTTATTAGTATATGTTACCGCTTGGTGTACTGATGTCTACCACATTATAGTAGCTTATTTGGGCTATGATCTCATTTTCATGATATCGTGGGAAATAGTGCGATATTTTATAGGGTGTGAACAAAGAAGAGCATTTATAATTATGATAAAATTAAACGCTTTTAAATTTAAAGTAGAAGGAATTCGTGAGAACCAAAATTACAAAATCATAATTGCAGTTCCTCTTTTAGCATTTAAACCTTTACGTCGACTAGTTCGATAGGAAATTAAAAAAAAATCTTTTGAAGATTGATGAAAGAATGAAAAATGTTGGCCCATAGAACATTGGACAGGTGCGCCAACTTCCTACTTGGGCACCACAAAAAATAATTCTAAGAGAGGATTCTGTCGTACTATCTATCGGACCCAACTTTTCAGAAGAGAAATAGAGAAGAGAGATAGAGGAGAGAAATAGAGAGAGAAAAGGTATCTTCTCTTCAGCGTTCCAATCTTTCCAGTGACCGAAATGCAAACTCACGAAAAAAAGAAACCATGACGAGCCGAGAGCAACCCCGCATCTGCGCACCCTTTAATTTTTTTGTGAAAAATACACACAGGAAGCGTGATTTGCACAAAAATATTCGAGAGACCCAATACTTATGAGCGAAGGCGAGTTTGTAAAGAAATTTATTTGTATATATATATATATATATATATATATATATATATATATATACAAATAAATTTCTTTACAAACTCGCCTTCGCTCATACCGAGTCACCAACATCCTCTATCACCCACATTCCCTTCCCCATGCTTTCCATTCCAACGCGCTGTTGCCACTTCCGAAATATCCGCCTCTCTCTCTCTCTCCTTCCTCCCCCGCTCTCTCCGACTCCCACCTCACTCTCCCACTCATTCCCATTACCATTCCTCCCCGTTCTCCTCTCTCGTTGCCCCTCATGGCCGTGGTCATATTGATCCGAGAGGCAACAAGTACACACACACAGCCCTAGTGACATGAAGTCCTCTCCCTCTCTCCTTCCCCAAACCATCCACCTCCTCCCACGCATCCCACTCCTATACACTGCCACCTACCACTTATTTCTTGTTATCCTTTTACCCGAAACATTCTACACCCTCCTGACCATTCTGATATCAATACAGCCACACACACGCACGCATATATATATATATATATATATCCTCGACCACTGCCCACCTCCTCGCCTACTTACATATGGGATAGCGTTTCCCTACACTCCATCACACATAACCTCGCCACCTATCCGCAACCGACCATACTCACGCAGCAGGCAATTGTTTCGCCAAACACTCCTCTCTCCCCCTTATTCCTCCGGCATTCCTAGTAACTCATACGCCAAGGACACAGAGCCGGAGAGAGAGAAAGGAGCAGAGATAAAGAAGGGAGGGATAGGAGAGAGAGAGAGAGAGAGCGTTATCTCTCGATTCGCCGCAGACTCTACCGCCACGATCCCCACTCTTTTCTCTCCCTTTCTCCTCCTCCACTTCTCTCGCCGACGTCCAGGATCTCTTGCCTCGCGATAAAGGATTACGGTTGTGTCCATCTCTCCCTCTCTCTGTCTCTCTATCTACGTTTCCCCAATCCACGTGAGCTGTGGAGACCACATCCTTTTGCTCTCTTCCTCTCTGCGCCCTTCGTCCCTAAGACCCTGTCTACCTCCTAACTCTCCCTTCCTTCGCCATCCATCCTGCCGTACTTCTCTTTCTCTCCCTCACCTACGCTATCATTCCCCTCACCATCATCGTCCCACCACAATCTCCCTCGCTCTCTCTCTCTTCTCCTATCTCATCCTCCTCCTCACCCTCTTCTTGCGTTTCTCTGACCGCACAACCGCTTCTGGGATTCGTGGTCTAACCTGCTTTTATACGCGGGAAAGGTCGTCCCGAAATCGCATCTAGGCCCATACCTGGGTGTGTTTTGGTGAGGAAAGGCCGGCTGTGTGTGTGCGCGCAGGTATAAGAGAGAGACCTATGGACGAAAATGCCTTGCATGTAGATTGCCAGCAAGGTGAGCCATCGAGCTCGCTGCATTGTAGCGAAGATCGTCCCTTGAATACTTTTCGAGAAAGGAGAAAGATATGAAGGGAGGGAGAAGAAGGGGACTTTTGTGAGAATTCTCCGCCTCGCAAAGTGCAGACGACGGTATCTATGATTTTATGCATTGATGCCCGTTTTCCTCTCTCTCTCTTACTTTCGCCATCTGTATCATTGGTAAACCTTTTTTTGCCCCTTTCTATCACTCTTCGGAATGCTTTATGTTTACATTTAAACCTCTTTCGCCTTTTCTTTTCTTCCGATACTTCTACTTTTGTTTCCTTCCATTTCCATCCCGTTCCTCTTTCCCTTCCTTTTCTCCATTATACAGATTCATTTTCCATTTTGCCTCTCACCTTTTTTTCATTTTCCTCCCTTCAAATTAGTCGTATTTTTTTCTTTATCCACACCCTCGGGCCTTCCCATATCTTTTTGCTTCTCCCCTCTCTCCTGTCTCCTCCCCCCTTCGCAGTCGTAGTCCTCTCCTTCTTTCCGCTTCCATTCCCGGGTCTGATTTTCCCGAGATATCGAGATAGAGTTTTAAAGGAGATGATTAATGGCTTATCGATCGGTGATAACAATCATCCAATCCGATTTTCTCCCGATGTCGATTGAATTCATAATGTAGACTCTTTTGGATGCGTCGCCAAGATTAGGTTTTAGTGGAAATAATAAAGTGGAGGGCTCAGCCATTTTGGGATTTTTAAAAAATAGAAGACAAAATCGATTGTTTGTATGAACGTGATGAAGTGGTTCGCGGGTCGTTGTAGGAATTAAAACCTTAGGTTGTGGTTCGATTGTTCTTTAGGACTGATAGGGCACCAGAGAGCCCACTAAATCAATCTTGAATTTAAATGGAAAGACATTTTTGAAAACTAAACTTACAAAATATTTTTCACTACTCTAATACTTATTGTGGTTTAAAGTATATAATATCGCGGGCAAAGCCTCTACCATTCTATTACATCTATTTTAGTTTTATATTACACTTTTTAAAAACGTTACTAAATATTATTTTAATATATTTATAACTTTCAATAAATATTTGCTCTATTAACGATGGGAATAATTAAATTTTGCTATTCACATTTCAGAGGAGTTCTTTATTACTTTGTGCCAGGCAAAAAATTTTTGTTTACCGAATAAAATTATTATTTATACCAATTTGATTATATAAATATTAACGCATATTAATTTTCATGAGTGCAACATATCCTTTGAATAACTATATAGTAAACGTGGATTAAATACTAAATGTTTTTTTTAATTACCGACATTTTTTCCGATTTGAATTAATTAGTAAATTCGCAGCATAATTGAAAATACAATGAAAAGTAATTATTGGTTTAAATATATTTAACCCTTGTGAATTAATTCTATTATAATAAATAATGTTCTTCACGGCACTAGTGGGACGAATTAGTTAAAATAATAATGTAAAGTACAATTTTATCCTATCGATCTCATTCCGTATTGAATATAGGTGAGCACGGATTCCGATCATATTACGCCATTCCTCTCAAAATATTAATCTCAAATCCGACTTCCTTCAACGAAACACTTTGAAAACCTCACATTTTATATAGATAGATACAATAACTGAATGAGAATGTTACTAAAAAAACACAAACGCCTGACACGAGCCAAAAGCTTCGCTTCGCCAAAGGGGATATTCGGTCTAAAAGTATTTGTTTCGAAATAATTTCCAACGAAACTTCTGATTGCAAGCGTTCACTCCTGGTTTTGTGGCGCGGAACGATTTCGACCTCGACTGAAATCCGAGGATTACATTTTGGAAAGCAATAGTTTAGCTCCAAGTGACTTGGCTTTAATTTAGCTTGAATTTGAGCTAGGGTGTGCGCTTGTGAATATTTTCATGTGTGTGTGTGCCTGTGTGTGTATGGGCACACCCACGTGTGTAATTGCGAGCATGTGAGAGTGTGACTTTACGTGTGTGTGAGTTAAGTGTTGGGGCGAGAGAATTGGGAAAAGCTCGACGAATGAACGAACTTATCTCCCAGATTTCCTTCTCCAACATAATGAGTGCGAGTGTACGACCAAACAATCCAACGTCCCGTCCCACCTCCACCCTTTCCCCAGATCCCTCTTCCTCACCCCTTTTCCCACCCGACCAACGCAAACCTTTAAAGAGCCGCGGAAAGACAAAAAAATACCGTATAAACAATTTAACTGACCTGGATTCTCGGTGCATCCTAATGTTCGGTTCACTCCGAACACGCTTTTAGCAACAATGGAGCGTCCCTCATATAGAAATTTGCTTGACCTTTGGCGGTCAGGTCAACGTTCCTCTCTCTCTCTATCCAGCTTTAGCACTATCTCGGAAAAACAACACGCGGGGACAAAATGTCAGCTCGTTGGAAAACTGAGGGTGGTTTATTTTAACCATCCGGAAGCACCAACGCGTTTTCTCCTCTTGAGTAACCAAGAGGATTAATTTATGAAATATTATTTGGTTTTCACTTTGAGTTTACTGATGATGAGAAATGAATATCCAACGTTATTAACTTAAATTTATTGCTAATTGAGGTGAATTTTAAATAGATTTTTCTTGCTACTTCCGGGGCTGTAAGATCGAAATTTATTTACGATTAGATTCAGAGAGAACATTGAGAAATAATGGCATTTTTAACATAATGAATAACCTCCGTATATGCCCAGTTCCTAGCACAATCGCAATATAAATACGCTGCACTCTATTCTGTCTTTCAATTATTACTATTTTACGTACAGCAATTAGAGTTAACGCTTTATTCATTTCAAACAAAATAACACCTTGTTACAATACAATTTCACACGAATACATTACTCCAGAACTTCTATTTTCTTGTTTTACACATTTTGACTACTTCACCTGGAGATTACAATGACGACTATTTTTGCAAAATCCACTTTATCTGTGTAAAAATATATTTCAGTTACTCAAGTTTGTCAAAATACTCCAGTGTAAGCGCTAATCATCATATAAATATGTCATTCGTGAAAAGACATTTTCATCGCAGTTTACCAAATACCTAAATACAAAGGATCTAGTTTAGAATAGAGAACTGAAGTGCATTTAGAGTGCAGCTCGGTGTGTTTAGGTGACGATTCGCATTTGTTACTTATTTCTCGAATAAATCATCAAATTGGCTTATCATTATAAATAGTTTCTTCTTATATATATATATATATATATATATATATATATATATATATATATATATATGTTACGGGCAAATCCCGAATTCGGGCACATCTAGATTTGTCCAGACAAATCTAGATATGCCCAGGTATATTGGGCAAAGATCACCCAGATCCTAGATCTCCCCAAACACCTGTCAACATTTCGCTATATGTCCGGGCAAACTCCGAATTTGACATCTACTTCGGGATTGGACCATTAAATTTGGGCAAATCTAGATTTTCCCGGGCATATCTAGATTTGCCCAAACATTTGTGGGCGTTTCGTGATATCCCCGGGCAAGTCCTGAAATTAAACCCTTCTTCGGGATTTGCCCGGGCATATTTGGATTTGCCCGTAACATATATATATATATATATATATATATATATATATATATATATATATATATATATATAAAATAAATAGCTGCTTCTTACGGAGGATATAGGATATACATGCATATATACTCGTATATATATATAGATAAAACCTAAGGTACTTCTAGATATGCCATGCACCTGAAATTTGGCAAGATGATAGCCAACCAGAAAAATCGAAAACTCCAATTTTTTTAATTTTTAGTGAGGTATTTTTGACCCCAATGTTCCATTTCGATACCCCATAAGAAAAACATGGAGATCTGTGCAGTTTCATAAATTTGCATTTTAAAATTAGTTATAATTCAGATAGAAACCCGGGAAGATTCTGTAGCTAAAAGAATGAGGTTTCTTATTTTAGAAGACTAAATTCAAATAAATGCCGAATTGACGAGGAAATGTGTTTTAATCTGAAAAAAGCAGATGCTCAACAATAAAAAATTTCAGCTACCATAGCAATTGGCAATCCGTATTATAATAGCATCGCTTTAATGATTTTTAATAGGGAAATTCTTATTGTCCCATTGATTTCAACCAAAGACGGACACATATGATGACGTCATAATTCTAAAACGCTATCTATTTTATTAAATAAAAGAACGTTACTCCTTCAAATGGTGGGGGTTGATGAACTGTTTGTAATAATAGCTTTAATTCAGAGCTTCTAAAGAGAATCAGTGAATGGTATTATAATGCAATTGATTTAAAACTACGGCGTAAACTTATTACTGTCTTATCCACAAACTGGAAATATTAGAGAAAAATCTGCCATTAGTTAACATGAGGAAAATGAATTCCAATGTGTGGACCAATCTAAAGATAATAGGATTTTGCTAACAACCAATTACAAAATCAAAAATTTCAAAATTGTTTAATTTTAGGGGTTGTTTTTACCACATCTGTACATTAAAGTTTATTAATTATTATCATGGAAATTGTAAGTCGTAGCTACAAGTTTTTACAAACATTTTGTAGAAAATTCTATATTTAAAAACTTTAAAAATTTCAACAAAAATTCGCAATTGTTTAAACAAATTTTCAAGAATTATATATATCCAAATGTGCTACAGAGCTGAAATTTTTCTTTAAGGTAGAATTAGTAAAAAAACGAAATAGGATGTATAGAAGTTTTAATATTTAATTTGTTTGGCTGTTAAAAATTCTTAAAATTTAAACAAATAGGTAAATGTTTAGGTACAACGGGGTGAACTAAGGACCTGAAATTTAAAAGTTATTTAGAGCGTAGTGCAAATGCACAAATAAATATTTGAATATCTTCATGAAGTTCTTATTGCGGCAGTTAACAATACTAAAAATTTAAACAATTAGATAAATATTATTTCACTTATAGATGTACTATAACTTTAAAATTTGGCACAAAGGTGTGGCATTAGTACCCCACAATTGAAAAAGTATAATATTTTTAAAAATTATAAATTTTAGGTAATGTTTTACTCCAATATTTTTCCATAAGGAAAGAACAAAAATTGGTATAGAGGCGAAATCTTTTGAATTAAAAAAGATATTTCTAATAATGAAATATGTCTCTGAAAAATTGTTTGTCAAGGTGAGATGAAATGCTTGCAGAATGCAAGCACCTTCTACTAGTGTGTGTATACACACACACATATATACCATATAAAACCTAAGGTGATATAGAGCTGATATTTGGCATTAAGATAGGTCATTGGGTACAACATATGGAAAAAATCTGAAATTCCAGAAAAGTTTATATTTAAGGGATATTTTTGACTCCAATTTCCAATTTTAAAAACCCATTAGAAAAGCATTGAAAACGGTGCAGGGCTATATAAATTTGCTTTTTTAAATTATTTACAGTTAAGATACGAAGTCAGGACATGCACCATCCCATGGATGAAGGAATCAAGTTTATTTTTATTGAAGACAAAATTCAAATCCATGCTGAATTTGCGTAAAAATTTGATTTTAATCATAAGAGAATTTTTTCGAGTTTCAACAATGAAAAATATTAACTACCATAGCAACGACTCCAATGCCTTTCAATGAGAATTGATTATCCATACTTCAACAGCACTGATTTAATGCTTAGACTGTATTATAATCTATTTGATTTCAGCCAACGACATTTACATATGATGACGTGATAATTTTAAATAAATTTTTTTATCCGGATACGTACTAAAAGGCACGGATGATGTCGCCATAATCCTAACACGCAAAATATTCTAATTTTTACATAATTTCTAGTGTGATATATGGGGAGTTTACTTATAGATTGCTATTGCTGAAACAGGGCGATCTAAGCCATGAAACAGGAGATTCTAAAACTTGGACGCGTGCCGATTGCCAGATAATTTAGAAATTTCGGATAGATGCATTAATTTTGCGGAAAATGAAAATTAGTCTTATTTATATATTATGATCCCATGGACTTTAAACTACGATGTAAACTTATGATGACGTCATTATATCTACTAACACAAGAAATTTAGTAAAACATGAAAAGTATTTTAATGTTGTGTTTCGAAGTTTTTTGCGAAATTTTAACATATTAATTGTTAACTATAATGGCGTCATACATATATTGCGATTTTGTTATTCAAATAGGTGCTAAAAGCACGAATGATTATGCCATAATCTTAGCACAAAATATCGTAATTTTTCCATAATTTTAGTGTATAGTGTGTCGTCTTAATAATGATTATTCTTATTGCATATGTAGGGCAATCTGAGCCCCAAAACTTGAAATACGAAAACTTGAACACGAGCGGATTGCCAGAGAATTTGTAAATAATGGGTAGTTGCCTTAATTTTGCGGAAAATTATAAATATTCTGCTAGAACTCATGGAATTTATTATACATATAGCCTCAACGCGGCTTAAGTGCTGCTGCCCTGGAAATTACGTTGGTTTACGAGTTAAGATCTTGCTGTATGGTGATTTTTTAAGCGCTTGCTGTATGCAAGCACCGACAACTCGTATTACATACTATTCATCAGATCGAGATCTCAATAAAAATTAACCAAAGTTGGAAATCGACGCTTTTAAGGAATAAACCCTCGAAAAAGACGTCGGTCATTGTTTAAAAATATTGAATGGTACGAAAAATTCTTTAATTCAAAATTCCGGAAGGACAGACTTTCTCTGTATAACCATTACCTCGCTCTTACTTATTTTTCTCCTCTGCGTCTCTCCTTAGGTTCGGATTCATCCTCAAAGCGTCCTCAATCATGGCCAAAATCTTAGGAATGACTGGTTGTAATATTGTGAGGAACAATAGCAGAAATCTCTCTTACAATTAGACCTAATTGATTTCATCTCAGATTTACATTGAGAATGATATTACAACGTATCTCTCTTGTCTTGAAGGTAATTTAAATGAGACCTGCTATACGTCTACGAGAAATTAAAAAGAAGTTACTAGATGATAATAAAGTTTTTCGCAAAAATCTCATATTTTAAAACCACTCTATATTGTATCGACTATTAAATTTGATCAGCGATCAAAAGAATTTCTTTTTTTACGGCGGTATTTCAAAGACCAAAAAAAAACATTTTTGAAATGTATTTATATGCACAGGAAAATGAGGTGTCGTTAAGCAAAATGTGTATTTTTGGCTAGTTTTCAGCTGGTTCATGCATTTATCTAAAATCATTTCCCATATTTTATTTTTCTATCATGTCGATAAATAATGCTTTCCTATGTATACGAAATAATTAGAATTCTTATCTGAAAGTTCGAAGTACTTGAACTTTTGAACCAATTTAAATTGTTGTACTTCATCCATAATTCTTACCTATAAAGGATGTCATCCGCCAATTCTTTTTTTCTTAGAAACGACGAAAAAATAAATAATATAGTAAGAATGGTAACATTCAAAATATAAAAATCGACTGCAGATCGGAAGCCAAGTGATACATAAAAATCCAGGTCAATGATGGATACGTTATTTAAAGGAATAAATGCGGGATTTTGCCCGAACCTGATGAGATATTGCCATCGAGTGACAAGCATAATTATTTATAATGCATTTTCTGATCAAAATTGGAATTGGCCAGAAAGCGAAAGCCTGCGACAGGGATCCAAACAGGGAGCAAATGAAAGGTTTATAATTCAAGGTTCCAATCAGAAGCGTAAAAAATTCCATGAATTCCGAAAACAAGCATCAATCATCTTGTGAATATAAGAAATACGGCGTCGCGGGAGGAGGAGGGAAGATGGGGAGAGTTGTCATCTGAAAACCATTAGAAAGCGTCGCCATCTCCGCCAGACAATACATTATTTTTCCTTTCAAACTTCGAGATATCCATATGCAAAGGTATATCTCTCGAATGTCTTCTGTCACCCGAGTATTTTCCTCATTCAAATTTCTACATAAACCGTCGCTATATTTTTCGGAGAGTAATCCCTGAACCAATGACTAGAAAATAACCAGTCTGTTATGGATGGATGAGAATGAAAAATAAAAGAATATTTGTGAGGTATTTGATCATGTGCTTTTATTTCGTTCGTCTGTTCAAATTTATGAAATAACGCTCATATTATTATATAGCTCTCGGCATTACAAAAATTCCCAAATTAATACTACCATTCCTATGATAAAATTAAATACCATTCGCTTCATCAAACGAAATTCTTAGTTTATCAATTTTATAATAGATGAATTCCGCATTTATACAAATTAAAGGGTATATCTTGGTTGAAATTCGTTTTTATTTGTCATAGTTACATGGGCCACCATCGTAAAACTAAAACAAGCTAAAAGTGATGTACTATCTCAACTCCAGCAAAGCAAAAATTCCTGTTTATTGATATGTCCAAGAAATTATAGCTTTAAACGGGATAATGACCTTCATACTTAAAAGAATATCATTCTTTCAGCCCGATCGTGATTTTAGTTTTTTCCTTTACGTTTCCCGTCCAAATTACGAGCACGACGAATTTAGACGTCTCACTCCCGAGAATCCCTCGTCGAATCCCATCCCGAATACCGTGCGCTCGTGTCATAACGTAATGCTCTTAGTGTACTTTTTTTGGCACTTCATTGTCGCGAGGACCAGAATCCTCGCAAGATCTTTCGCATTCGTCCGTTAAGGATTCAGGACTTGCCTCCGCTGTGACCTTCTTTCTCGCTTTGTGTGAGTCGACCCCTTCCAAACACTCGGTGCTACTTCCCAGTTGATTCTTGGCGTGGCCTCTCTCTCTCTCTCCCCTTTTCCTCACTAAGACCTTTCTCTCTCTCTCGCTCACTACCCTCTCAGCCTCGAAACCAGGATCTCCTTCGATCGGCTTTAAAACAATGAGATCCCATGACTTTTCCTGAGGACGTTCGCCGGGGCTTTAAGAGTGGAACATCTCATTCTAGCGACTCCGCGCGCACCACTTGTGAGATGATATCGGGTTGCAAGGACGCGCCGAATAGCGAAAAAAGGAAGGCGTTAAAGAGGAAAAAACGCCTAATTTTCTTTGTAAATAAAATACAGATTTCTTGCGAAGGAGTTTATTTTGATGCACAAAATGCGGTTGAATAAGAATATCTGCTTTCGTTCTATATGCATTTACTATCGTTTATGCTGTTGAATATTTGTATTTATTCCTGTGCCTCCGGAGTTATATTTTTATCAACGGTTTAAGTATAAATCAAAATTGCTATGGAACTAATCGAGATTGTCATTTTTCTTCCTCGAGTAGACCACAGTTCTGACGTTTAATATAGGATGTTCAGGAATAACGTCGATAACACTTTAAAACCAATTCTATTGGCTCTACGAATGAAAAAAGTACCTTATATTTTTGAGATGCTGTCAGTTAATTTCTGTATCAGTTAAAAGAAAGTGCTATTTTATCAACTTGTAAATTCAGGATAAAAATACACATTTACCAAAGCAATTCCTCTATACATATGCAAGGCTGTAATTTCACATAACCATACTTCTCTACAGCCTAATAAGAAAGGGCAATTTAAATCGCCCCAAGATTTTGTAGCACAGGTTAACCTTTATCGCTCGGCGCATCAAACTTTACCGTTAGGCGCTGGCAGTAGGATTTAATTCGATGCATGCAAGTAAAAATAGATAAGACCTCTGGATTTGCTCTCCGCGTAAGAACAGGCTCGTCAGTCTTAACGTCCGATAACTCGATACTAGCCCTGACGCACCTCCGCTTACGAACAAGTCCACGCTCCGAACTTTGCTAATGCATTTAATTCGCAGATAAATATTCGCCGGCGCGATAAAGGTAAATTCCCGACAGCCAAGTTATTTCGAGTGCCCTAATCCGACTTAGCCAAATAGGCTTACTGTCTCCCCTGCATACGTCTTGAAGTCTGAGAAGCGTGCTGATGACTAACGCAAAATGAGACGCCTCCTTTTTTCCCGCAAGCATCGTGACCAATTTCTCGCCTTTTTTCACGACTCGGGGATAAAATATTAACGAAGGGGACAGTTGTCCAGGGGACAAGAAGGAATACGTGTCGTGCGCACGAGTCGCGTTACACACTCTTTTACCGGGAAGTAATAGAAAGGGTTTATTTTGGCGGGAGGAGGGATAGGAGAGGGCATAGGGGAATGAGGAGCCACTTATCATTGTTACCCTACACACTCCACTCCATAGCCACGGAAAAGTAGGCGTTTCGAGCATTATTAACACAATACTTAGCATGTGATCCACGTCGTATATTTCCCCCATTATTTGAGCGCCGTGTACCTCACATTCTTTTGTTTTCGGGCGCCAACGTCCTCAGCCTCTCTGTTTTTTATCCTCCCCGTCCTACACATGCTGCCATTTGTTCTTCCCTCTCCCGCATCCGTCCCTCCTCGCCCACCTATCCTCCATCCCTCGCCCATTTTCTCTCGTTCCTTTTTCCCTCCCGCTCTTCTTTCTCCTCCGTTCCTCTTCCTCGCAGCGTCCTTGCCCTCAATGCGAATTGATTTTTCCGACTTCCCCTTTCATCCCTCCCACTTTCTTCCTCTACGTCAATTTTCCCTCTCTCTTTCTATCTGGCTTTCTCGAGGGCTTTTGGAGTTTTAGATCGCTGGAGAGCTCCAACCGACCCCTCTTTTCCTCTCTCATTTTTCCCTTCTTGCCTCTCGTTCTATCCTCTCTCTCTCTCCTTCTGTAATTCAGACATCCTCTCGACCCGAGTATGATTTCTTTTTTCATCGGATTTGTTTTTCATGATCCTTTTATGTATTTTCTTGCCTTATTCTTTCATTTTTGTCTTCTTAAATGCTTTCCTTCATTTGGCAGAATAAATACTTTATAATCAAATAGACGAAATATGTAATATTCGACTATATTCAATAGTCATACAAATATTACGAAGAAGCGCATTTCGGCTAAAACCACCATCAACATTCGTATATTATAAAATAATTATTTTATAACTCTAAAACCTTTGGAATCCACAATCGTCACTGATGACAGCTACTTGGTAGTTCACACGCGCATTTGGTTATTCATAACCTTTTTATTGTTATTGGAGAGGGTCAAGTATTTATTTCATCAATTTGGTTATTAAGTAATTATCTTTAAAGATATATTTAGCTGCCTTTCTCTTTCTTGTATCGTTAGTCTCCTTGACCATTCTCTCATATCTCTTCTCCCTTCCTCCTTTGTCCAATCCCCTCTCTCCCAGGACTTCCGTTTTCCTCCAATTCCCCCATTATTTGTTCCAATTTCGTTCCATTCTAATCCTCCTTATCTGCATTTTTCATGCCTTTCTACTTTTCTACCCTCATTCACTCCCTCATTTATGGATATTCCATTTCTGTGACATATTTATTTCTCTCTCTGCACTTCCTCGTTTAATTTCTTCGTAGCTCATTCTTTTAAATTCACAAAAAATCATCTCCCTCTAGTCCTCCTCGAGTCCTCGTGTATTTTTCCCCTACCCTCTCCTCCCTCTTAAATGTAACGCTCTTCTCGTCCCACATCTTTTGGAGCAACACTCTTCATTCTCCATCACAATTCCGGTCTGTCCGACTGTCAGCGCGCGCGCGTGTGTTTGTGTCCCACATTAGCCCTCTCGGTTAAATTCCTCTCCTCTTCCGCCGCCATGTTCTAACCCTGCAGCTCTACCATCTCCAACCACCCTCCAATCTCCCACCAACATTCAAATAGACATCTTCCAAAGGCACAGACAGAGGAGTCCTATATAGAGAGAAAGAGAGAGAGGAACGGAAGGGAAGATAGATGGATAGAGAGAGAGAGAGAGGAAGAGACTGAGAAGGGTTGCCTATTTCAACAGTGGGGGATAATTTGATTAGAGTCAAATTTCGATTAGGACTGGTCCCTCTCTTCCACTCCCACGTTATACTCTCTCTCTCCCCCCATTTCTCTCTCTCCTCCCTCTGTCTCTCTTTAATCTCGCTCCGCCGTTATCTCCATCCTTCTTCTTCCTTACTGCTCGTTTTACCCATCTCTTGTGTATTCTCATCTCTTCTATGGACCCAAAAGTAAGTGGGAGAGTAGCGGGCCAGCTTCCATTAGCCCGAGTCGAGCTTTTGTCCATTTTTCCTCCGTACGCTATCTTCTTATCCTCCCTATATCTCAGTTATGAAATTTTAGCGTCTTTTTGTTCGCATTTATATGTTTTTCGTTGTTTTGTATGTAGGGCTTCATGCATCTAAGAGAGCTTAGGATCACTTACATTTCCTCTTCAGAATGCTCTCCTTTGCATTTTTTATGTTGTTAGTTTTTGAATATGAATTTCCCAATTCATTGTTTTTTATATGTCATGCTTTGTCATTTTTCTAATCAATCTCAATATTTAACGGATTTAAGAAAAATTTCATACATAAAATTCTAACATCATGAATATGGACCCTTTAACCTGTATATGAAACATAATACAAAAATGGGTGTTATATGTCAGGCGTTTAACATTTTTACTAGTTTGAAAAAGATACCATGCATATATAAGGTTGAAAAACGTCAATCTTTCTTATTTTACTTAAGTATAAAACTTTTTTACACAAAACGTATTAACCAAAAGTTTTCATAGAATTGTAACATTAATGCGATACATGTGAATGTAATATGAAACATAAAATTCTCTTTCCTATGTGATCAAATTTTAATATTATATTTTTAAAAATTATATATTAGCTACAAAGAGATTGCCCAGAAAAACTAACAACTCATATTTCATGCTGTGGTATTGTTCTAATGGTTCCAGAGTTTTTTACTCGCTCTAATAAAAATACTTTTAATATTCATCTTATAATTAAGAATTTAAATAGTTTCATTACATTTTTCGCACATATTTGGTATAATAAAAAAGGTTTAGATCATAAAAAACTGGAAGTATAACAGATTTCAGTAGTTAAGGTATTTTACGACATGGGCATTTTTCAGATAATAGTGTTCGCATTCATATGAAAAAATTCCTCTGAGCAGAGCTTGCTAACGTTATTTTCTGACATGTTATAAACAAAACTCTATACCAAGGCCCACAGTTTAACACGTTCTTTATGTGAATACAATCGAGGACATTGTCAACCAATTAATCTTCCTGTATTTGCCCTTCGCAACATCTTCATTTCGAGTCCCTACTTGGCTTAACAACATTCTCCAGACTTCGCAGAAGCCCAGACTTGTGTTTTCAAGAGAGTTTACAGTAAACTTTTTTGAAGCTGTAGCGGCTCTTTCTCGCCATAACTTAGCACAACTACTTTCCAACAATGTTTATTGCTTCAGAGAGAAATCAGCTTCCAGAAGTTCTCCTGGAGTTGTGTCGCTGGAAAGCATCAAAATTGTTAAACACCAAAAGTCAAAATCTTTGCACGCTTTACTAAGGAAAATAAGCAAAATGTTTTATGAGATTGAGTAATACATTCGTATAAAAGAGCACTCGATGAAGCAATATATTTATAAAATAAATTTAAAATTTTAATTTCAAGTATTTACAATATGTTATATTGTATTTTTAAATCTCGTCAAAACCGAAATCTTGTTAACATTCAAACTAATTTTTATATTTGAAAGAAGCTGACACTCCTAAAATCGGGAAATGACTAATTATAAAACATTATACAAAAGTGAGAAGAAATTCTCAAAAATGAACATAAACGTCATTCTTTTATTATTTAGTCTCTGTACATTCGTGAAGATATGGAATATCGTTTCCAATTCGTGTAACATAAAATAGGAAATTTGATTCAATTATAATAAATTACGAATCTCATTAGGTCTTTGGATGTTGGAAATCTAAATGTACCCACAATTTAAAGAATACGAGAAACCACCGTATAACGTGATTTATACAACACAGACTGAGACTGTCAGCCAGCCGTCCGCGTGTAACAAGTCGGAACTTGCATACTACATTCTGATAGGTGTTGCCAACTTGACAAGCCCCCCTCTCTCTTTCTCTCCGATCACCGAAAAATTATTACGGTATAATTCTGGTAACTTTTAAAACTACCTTGTATTATACGAGATGTCGATTCCGCAAACGCTTAAAAAAACCTCCACGCACCAAGATCTTACCTCGTAAATAAACCAACGCGTTCTCCATGGCAAGAGCATTTTAGCCACGCAGAGCCAATACATATAAGATAATACATTAAAAGAGTTCTCGCGGTATCTTTCTCATTTTCTGCAAAATTAAGGCGCCTATAAGGAATTATCAAATTCTCTAGCAATCGGCTCGCGTCCATGTTTCCTTATTTCAAATTTTGTGGTTCAGATTGCCCAGTATTAACAAAAAAATAATCATCTTTAAGACAATAACCTACATTTTTTTGAAATATTAGGATATTTTGTGTGTTACAATCATGGCGAAACTATGTGTGCCTTTTAATAGGCATCCAAATAAAAAACTTGCGAAACTTGTAATATATAATATTAAAATTTAACGGAACATAGGGCCGACTCTACATCCAATTAAATGAGACGAGATATTTTGCATTTTTCGAAATATTAATATTAAAATAAATTATGCAGTAGACTTTATACCGCTTTCTTCAAGTAATATTCTATTAAATAAAACAGTATCTTGGTGATACGTATGCAAAATTTTGCGGGTTTTCAGAAAACTAATATAATACCCATAACAGCGCCGTATTGCCTCAAGAACTTTTAAGTTGCTTAGAAGTTTTTGTAACAATATTACACACTCTATCGAGGGCCGAAATATCTATCTAGGAACGATACAGAATGAATTATTCATCCTATTTTCATTGAAAAATACGATCTCACAGCATTACCGCTAAGCTTTTGAAACTTCGGAGCAATCGCATTTCAATTATTCAGTTCGCATTACGTAGTATGACGGTGACATCGAATCTTTCACGCCCGATCCTATATGTAGTACAGTCCAAAAACTTCTTCGCAACCAGAACACGTCTGGTGCAGGAGCATTTTTTATCCCGCGCAAAAATAAGACGAAGTTAAATAAAACCGAGCAAATCTCAAAGCAAAAATACATCTCCTTTGCGAATAAAGTAAGTTTCGCATTATACATTTTTCTCCATCTTCCTGGCGCCTCATAATGGGGACCCGTAGCACGAGGAGGATTGGAGTTGCCAAGTCAAGCGAGGTAAAACGAAAACTTACCAAAGTTGCACATTTGGCCGTACTAGGGGGACTTTGTCGACCCTTTCGCATTCTAGCTTAAGCAAGCAGAGGAGAGGTGGGTTGAGATTGGCGGAGCGGAAGTAAGAAAAAGAAGTGACCGGTAAAATGATAAAGAATGGAATGATTGTCAAGATATGGTGGAAATAAAGGACAATAGATTGTACATAAGTTTCTAGAGTGTGAATTTATCAATAGAAAGGGTAAACGAAAATATTATTTATGAGATAAATTTTAAAGTGTTAAACGAAAACATTGCATATAAAATCATCTTACGATTTTGGCCCTAACTTGCTGGCATACCATAATCAAATATAATGAAAGAGGATAAATAATTTCTTCATGATGATGCTAAGTGTTGAAATCTAAGTCGTATATTTCTTAATAAAATGTGACCAACAAAATTCATTCTCTTATTTATTCTTATTTTAAACTTTAATGTTTTCGTATTTATTTCATTTACAGTACAGTTTGGTTCTAGGTCTGGTGGCAAGATCAGTACAATAATGGAAGCTACATGACAGGTGAAACAAATCAGACAAATTATACAGTAAAAGAATATAGCCATAAAAGGACAACTACACTATTAACCCCCGGAGATGAGAGTTTTCGAGGTTCAAGGTTCAATATAATTAACGAATCTCCTCTGTGTGCATATTTTTATTCAAAATATAGCTGCTTCTTTCCTCAAATTAATGTTGTGTATATAATAAAATTGAGATAAATGCCGTTTGTAAATAGGAAAGTAAAACAGGGTATCGAACTGGAGAATTTATGGATTCGGTTCGGGTTCAGGGTCAGACAGTTTAAAATTTTATGAATGGATTCGGGTTCGGTTCATGAAAACATTTTTTGAACGGTTCGGTTCCGTTTTGGGTTCAGGTTTGGGTTAAAAAATTTTCATTAATTTTAAATATAAAATTCATTAATTTATTATAAAATGACTTAATTTAAAAAACGCAAATCAACGTAGCAAAATATATTATAATAACAAACAAAATTAATTACAAAACTAATAACAAATGTTCATAGAATTAGGACATGTATAAAATATGTTGGGCAACATCTATAACAATTGACAAATAAAAAAATCAATTTAAATAATATAACAGAAAATAAACAACATTTTGTTTTTTTAAATTTTCATTCAAACGGACTAGCAGAATATTTTCAAGTGTGTCTCCAATAAGGTGGCACGCTTTAATGATAAAATAAATTTTAATGCTGAGAAAACTCACTCAGCGCTGACCTGTGTTGCTGGAACCCTTAAAATGACCCGAGAAACATGAAGCAAATTTGTCTGGTTTTTATTTTATTCCCATAAGTTAAGAAATTTACTGTCCTTTGGAAGCCTTTGAATTTTGTCATAAACTTCAAATGCAAGTTCTAAATTATTTTTATAATCAGGTTGGCGTTTAATGTTTGTGTGAGATTTCTCGTTTTTTTCCAGAAACTGCTCTAGCAAGTCGTCATCTGCTTCAGAGTCTGTAATACTTACGGCTGGTACAGAATGTTTCATATTTTCTTTCAATCTGTCTGCAAGTCGCATATTATCAAGTAACTTCAGCGTTTTAGTAATTTGGACTTTATCTTTCTTTACTTTTTCTTCATCTAAAGTCAATCTGTATCTAGGAGCTAAACATACAGCTGTAAACAAAAGATAATTATTTAGAAAATTCTCCAATTGTTTAAGTATATTTGAATGTAAAGCTTGTGCTAAGCATTGAATATTGTTACAGAGGTCCAATTTAAAACGAAACTAATCACTGCCATTGATTCACGATGTGTGAGAAGAAAAAGCAACAAATCAAATCTAGAAATAGAAGACACATGTTCTGCTTTTTGAGAGACCTGAGAGTTCGAGACATAACATCCCTCTCGTCCACAAAACTTCAGTAAGAATTATTTTCTTTTCATTTGGTTATATACTAACATGGATTGTCTGAAAGATTTTGAACCCGTTTTAAAACCGGTTCTGGTTCGGTTAGGGTTCAAAGTAAAAACAAAATCACGGTTCGGGTTCGCAAAATTGAGCGGTTCGGAGCGGGATTTCGGTTCACGTTCGGTTCAGTTCGCTTCAACCCCCTGGTCAGAAGACGGAAAAATAATTTAGCTAAAAATTATAAGAATTAAAAATAAAGAATAGCATATTATAAAGGTATATATATCCTATAAATAAAAGAGAATGTTTGTCTGTCTGTGGCAGCCATAAGTCTTTAGAAAATAAACGTACGAGCTTCATAATTTTGCAGCAGCTTTAGGTTGATCCTAAGAGTTGCAGTGCCAAAAATAATTCAAATCGACTGACGGGGACCCGAGGGTCCCCATTGTTGGTCCAAATGCCGGTTTTTTAAGATATCTCAGCAACCAACCAACCGATTTTGATGAATTCTCCAATAATATCAATGTTTTGATGAGATACATTTTCAAGCCTAAAATGGATAAAAATCGGTCTACGGGGTCAAGGATCGTAATGTAAGGGTCGATCCAAATTTCACGATTTCAAGAGGTCCCCATGGAACGGTCGGTCCAAATTTCGGCAATGTCCGTCTGCCTGGACGCATATATCAGGGAGGAACTGGCTGAACGGATTTCAAATAAATTAGGTAGGTACATAGAATATTCACATAAATACATGGCCAAAATGCCATATCTTGACACGATTAACTAAGTAGGGGTGCAAAGTTAATCGTTTCGGTAATTATGCTTTTGGAAGGAATTGGCAGAACCGATTTCAACGAAATTTTGTATGAAGGAGTTGTGCAAGATAAAAAAAAACAAAAATAAGATTTTTAGGATAGATATACAAAGCAGGGCTGCCAAAATAAAAGTAATAATTTTTTTCTTTTTATAAGTGATTGTGTTGAACTGTCGGAATTGATTTTAACCATATTATAATATTTATTATGTACACATATATAAAGCCATTATAGCATATTTTGACCGGATCAACTAAACAGGGGTGCCACAATTACAAATTAAACTATTTCAGTAACTGTGGATTTGGAAGGAATTGGCTCCAAGGATGTCAAATAAATTTTATACATATGTTTTTTACAAAATACCATAACGAAATCAAGACTTTTAAAGCGGAGCTTACGAGCAGAGCTACCACAATTAATAAATAATAAAAATCGTTTGCATTTTAAAAGAAAACTCTTTCCCGAGCGCAGCCGGGAGTTTGTTCTGGTGTATGTTATTTTATATAGACGTTTCTTATAGAGGAGGAGGAGGAGGATATAACATACTAGTAGTTGGTGCTTGCATTCTGCAAGCATATCATCTCAACATAAAAAACATTAATTTTTCATATTTCATCATTACAAATATTTTTTTATTCTAAATATTTCAACTCCGGAGCGATTTTCGTTTTTTCCTTATGTAAAAATAATAGATTAAAACAATCCCAAAACTTTGCAATTTTAAGAATTTTATACTTTCTGCATTATGGGGTACTATTTCTACACATTCCTGCCAAATTTTAAAGTTGTAGTACTTCTAGAAGTAAAATAATATTTTTCCAATTGTTTAAATTTTAAACATTTTTAACGTCCACCGCAATATGTTTATAGAAAGATTCAAATGTTTATTTGTGTAAATGCACTACTCTGTACAAAACTTGAAAATTTCAGCTCCCTAGCTCATCCCGTAATGTCTAAACAGTTATCTATTTGTTTAAATTTTAAGAATTTTTAACTGCCAAACAAATTAAAATATCAAAATTTGTATAATCCCTATTTCGTTTTTTTACGAATTGTACCTATAAAAAAAACTTCTACTCCATAGCACATGCGGAAATACATAAACCTTGAAATTTTGTTTAAACGATTGCGAATTTTTAGCGTTCGCATTGTTGCACTTTTTCAAGATTTTCGTTTTTTTAGTCGGTTTTGCACAAAATCCTACCTATGAAAAAAGTTTCGAATCTCCAACACATCTGGAAGTGCCTAAACATTAGTATCCTTCTATATGTTATATGTATGTTATATCCTCCTCATCCTCCTCTGTAAGAAACGTCTATATACTAGTAGAAGGTGCTTGCATACTTCAAGCATTTCATCTCACCTTGAAAAACATTAATTTTTCAAAGAGATATTTTATCATGAGGAATATTTCTTTAATTCTAAAGATTTCTCCTCAGGATGTTTTCGTTTTTTTTATTATGGAAAAATAATGGAGTTAAACAATCACTAATTTTTACAATTTTTGGAATATTATACTTTCCCCACATTGGGTTAATAATGCCACACATATCTCCTAAATTTTAAATTTATAACACAATTAATAGTGATACTACATTTTTCTAAATGTGTAAATTTAAATAATTTTTAACGGCCGCAATAACAAATTCATGGATACATTGAAATATTTATTCGTTTATATAGACAAAATTCTAATTAATTTAAAATTTCAGCTCCCTAACCCGCCGCGTAGTGTCTAAACATTTACCTATTTGTTTAAACTTTATGACTTTTAACTGCCAAACAAATTAAAATATCAAAATTTCTATAATCCCTATTTCGTTATTTTATAAATAGAAATAATTTCAGCTCTGTAGCACATTTGGAAATACAAAATCCTTGAAATTTTGTTTAAACAATTGCGAATTTTTAGCGGCGGCATTGTTGCATTTTTTCAAGATTTTTGTTTTTTATAGTCGGTTTTGTAAAAAATCCCACCTAAGAAAAAAATTTTGAATCTCCAGCTCATCTGGAAGTGCCTAAACATTAGTATCCTCCTATATCCTCCTCTGTAAGAAACGTCGATATATAATGACTAGTAGAAGGTGCTTGCATACTGCAAGCATTTCATCTCACCTTGAAAAAACATTCATTTTTCAGAGAGATATTTCATCATTACAAACATTTCTTTAATTCTAAAGATTTCTCCTCTGGACCGGTTTTCGTATTTTCATTATGGAAAAATATTGGAGTAAAACAATCACTAATTTTTTGAATTTTATGAATTTTTGTACTTTTCCTACATTAAGTTAATAATGCCACACATTGCTGCCAAATTTTAATTTATAGCACAATTAGAAGTGAAATAACAATCATCTAACTGTTGAAAATTAAATAATTTTTAATGGCCGCAATAACAATTTCATGGTTACTTTAAAATGTTCATTCGTATATATAGACAAAGCTCTAAATAACTTTAAAATTTCAGCTCTCTAACTTGCACCGTAGTATCTAAACATTTACCTATTTGTTTAAAATTTAAGAATTTTTATCTGCCAAACAAATTAAAATATAAAAATTTGTATAATCCACATTTCGTTTTTTTTTACAAATTCTACCTATAAAAAAATTTCAGCTCCGTAGCACATTCGAAAATACATAAACCTTCAAAATTTGTTTAAACAATTGAAAATTTTTAGCGGCCGCATTGTTGAACTTTTTCGAGATTTTCGTTTCTTCTCGTTGGTTTTGCACAAAATTCCACCTATGAAAAAAATTTCGAATCTCCAGCCTATCTGGAAGCGCCTAAACATTACTATCCTCCTATGTGTTATATGTATGTTATATCCTCCTCCTCTGTAAGAAACGTTATAATGATAATGATATTGGAGCACTATTCAAAAAACACGGGACGGCGTCCACAGCTCCCTTAGGCTTTCTCAGATAAAAATCACTTCACCTTCCCAACTGTTTCTCTTCCTTCAATTTCATCACTCTTCCCTTTTTATCTCCTTCCCAACGTCTTCTCTTCTATCCATATACCTCTCATCCTACTACTACACCGCCGGCGACTAGTCTCGCAGCCTGCACCGGATCTCGAACGGTAAGCGATGCATAAAATCGACTCAAGTTTTGCCTCGGAAAGAGGTGGTGGGCACGCGCGCTCATTCGTGCTTGCAGCTCACGTTTGTACCCGTTTGAACTCGTCGATCCGTGAGAGTGACATAGGGCGGGCGGACGAGCTAGAGACTGGATGCATCTGGAAGGGAAAATGGGAGAAGCGGAAGGAGGTGAAGGGAGGAATGGGGGGGAGGAGGGGGATGGGGGAGGAGGGGGGATGGGGGAGGAGGGGGGATGGGGGAGGAGGGGGGATGGGGGAGCAGTGGCGGCGGCAGTGGTGCGGGCTCGGTCAGGGCGGTCGGTTGGTTAGGCCGAGAGATATACGCCGACTTCAAAGCGGAGTTTAAGCAAGGGTGGGCAAACGTTGGAGTTTCCGAAGCAACCCCTTCCTCTCCCCCTTTCTGTTGATGGAGAAGACGTCAGCAGCTCCTTGCCCACAAAGGGTGGTTTGGTTTCCCTGACTCCTTGGAAACGATCCTTAAAGCTAGCCAATCTAAATCGCATTAGCAATTTTTTCCCTCCTCGTGTGCAAATGAAATTATTCCATCCCAGCCAGGCAGCCATTGGAAAATATTTATTCCGACTTGCTCTCGTCCTTCTGCTCGTTTGTTCGCGATGCTTGCATACATTTTGACTCCAAGCGCAGGAAAAATAAATAAAATTTTGATGAACACATTCAGTTATTTTCTTTGACAGTCAATGAATTAATGCTCGCGTTTGTAACCGTAGTCTTTGAAGAATAAAAAAAGTCTAATTAAAAATAAATCATAGCAAGGGCGTATCGAAAATTGTATTTAACAACTTTTTTATTACATTCAATCTTATAATTGTATGTTTTTTATTTGTCCATAATGCAGAAATATAAAAAAGGTGGTGAACGGCTGATGGATGGATTGTGCATTAGGATATTTAGTCTTACAAAAATATTTATTATTTATTATAGAAATTATAATTTTAAAATTAAGGTAAAATTAATTTTTTAATACTAAAAAAGAAACAAAAAATCATTAGGAGATACTTCGATTTTCTGATTCAATAAATTTTCTAAACGTGTTTCTATTTTCGGCTTCACCTCTGATCAAAAACAAATATAAAAATTTTGTGGAAACATCATTTCTGTGATTTGTCTCGTGTGCCATAAAGCTTTCGTAACTACTTTAGATTAATTCTAATCCCCACAATTTTAACCTCTACTGTTAGAAAACCTTTAAAGCCCGAAAATCAGGGTACCTCGTGCTGGGGTTTTTTCTCCTTATCATTGTGTTAACAGAGTTATTTTTTAATTATTTTAATTTTACTTTTATTATTTTATTATAGGCTCGTTTATCTGAAACTAAAAACTCCTATTGGAATCGGTCTCTTGGTAGGCGTCTCTCTATAAGGATTTGTCACTCATTTTACTCATCACACTGGTCAACAAAGATTTTGTTAAATGTAAAATTTCAACCGTTTCTTATGTATTTTTAGGTGATGATTTCAAAAATGAAGTCAGAATTATTCTATCACCCACAATTTTTGCGTAACAGACATAATACTAGTTATATAGAAAATAGCGCATAAATAAATATTACTTATTGTGTTCATAGAAAGAAACATAGCTAGTTTGTAAATGTTGGTTTGTTTATGTGTTTACTGCTAACATGAGGTCATTGTTTGCACATCACCATAGTCCAAACCTATGAGTTATCACCTTCGATCTCTTTGCTCTCAGTTGAGTGTCAGCTTTCATTTGTGAAACATGCCTAGGGTCTGTGAGTTCTAGCTTAGGGGTGAATATTTTTAGTGTGTAGTGTGTGTTTTTAAGGGAAACATACCTCAAAATTGTAAAAGTCACCCAAACAATATTTGCTTTATTTGTGGTGAGTTAACTTTTAAGGAACTGAGGCGAAATATTACCCCTCTAGTTAGTAAATCATATGAGCTTTATTTTGGAAGCAAAGTAGGTGATCAGGACAAATTTTGGGCCCCTCACATCTGTTGAGCTTTATGTGTAACACTACTGACTGGCTGGCATAAAGGATCCCGTCACATGCCATTTGCAGTTCCCATGGTTTGGAGAAAACCTAAGGACCATTCATCAGATTGCTATTTTTGCTTGACCAACATATCTTGAATTACATCTAAGTCTAAACATACTGTAAAATATCCAAATCTTCCATCAGCTATCAGACCTGTGTCCCACGGTCCAGAGCTTCCTGTACCTAAGCCACCAGAAACATGGACCTTAGATGATGAAGATGATGGTGATGTCGAGACCCAGAGTGACTCAGAAGGTGAAATACAGAATGACCCAGCATTTATGAAAAGCCTGACTTCTTCTAACTCTCACTTGATAACTCAGTATGAACTCAATGATTTGGTTTGTGATATTACTTTATCTAAAAGTCAAGCAGAACTTTTAGCTTCAAGATTAAAAGGGTGGAATCTTCTTGATCAGGGCGCTAAAATATGTTTTTTTTTCGTAAACGTCAATAGCAATTTGAACATCTATTTTCCAAAGAGGGAGTTCTAGGTTATTGCAATGATGTAGAATCTCTACTGGAGGCCTTGGGGCAGCAGCACAGTCCTCAGGAGTGGCGTTTGTTCACAGATTCCTCAAAGGTGAGTTTAAAAGCAGTCCTGCTTCACAAAGGAAACAAGTACTCATCTGCTCCTTTAGCCCATGCTGCTCACATGAAGGAATCATATGAAAACATGAAACATCTGCTAACCAGTATCCAGTATGAGAAGTATTCTTGGCATGTCTGTGGAGGTCTAAAAGTGATTGCTCTGTTACTTGGGTTACAACTTGGATACACCAAATTCTTTTACTTCTTGTGTAAATGGGATAGCAGAGATAGACCACTACATCAAAAAGCAATGGCAAAAAAGAGAAACACTCACTCCAGGAAAGAAAAATGTACTTAGTCAGCTACTGGTTAGTTCTGAAAAAATCTATTTACCGCCATTGCACATTAAACTAGGCTTGATGAAAATTGTGTAAAAGCGATGGATCGTATTGGACGTGGATTTTTATTCTTGAAAAATAAATTTCCAAGAATTAGTGAGGCAAAAATCAAAGAAGGAATATTTGTGAGTTCTCAAATAAGGGAACTGATGAGGGATGCTTTGTTTGAAAGTCTACTGAATGCAACTGAAGCAGCTTAATGGGCATCTTTCAAAAAAGTAGTCACCAACTTTCTGGGAAACTACAAGGCAGAAAACTACAGGCAACTCGTGAGTGAGCTTCTTGTGGCCTACAGAACAATGGGGTGTAATATGTCTCTAAAAATACACTTTTTGGACTCCCATTTGGACTTTTTTCCGGAAAACTTCGGGGCTGTGAGCGACGAATATGGAGAACGTTTTCATCAGGATATCTCTGCTATGGAAAATGCTACCAGGGAAAATGCAGCCCAAAAATGTTGGCTGACTACTGCTGGACATTTAAAAGGGATGTTCCTCAAACAAAGTTCAGCAGACAATCCACATCAACCACATTTTAGGTTAGTAAATATATACTACATTTTTTTAATTATAATAAAAATATATTTAATTTGAATGCGATACATCTTTCGATTACTTAAAAACCCTGGGTGATAGAAACATTTGGTAAACAGATTTGAAATCAGCGCAATTAATTCTATAAGAATCATTATCTTATTACCATGTTACAAAAAAGTTCTCTTTTGTTATCCAGTGTTATCATTTTAACGCCACCATTTCTCTTCTATAGGGTTTCTCAACAAGGGCTTTAACTTTACATAAATGAACGTATGCGTTTGCTGGAGAAATATTCACCCAAGAATGAAATAGTCTCTAAGATAGTACAGAACAAAGAAATAGAAAAAAGAAATTGTTTCTTTACATGAACCAATAACATTATCTTTAGGGATATGGACTAGAGGCCTGCATACCCGCAGTTTACCCGATCCGACCCGCGGGTACCCGCAGCGAAAGTTGCGGGTCGCGTCGGGTATAGAGTTCTTCCATGCGGGTATGGGTCAGATTCGGACACAAAAGGCACCGGTGCGGGTAAAGAGCGGGTACGAAAACTAGTTTTAATTCCAATTCAATTTTCCTCGCCAATGTAGGCACAGGAACTCTTCACATGCTTTTTACTGCTAGTAAAGCACACCCTCGCAGTCAGAAGTATAGGAAGATACAAATTTGCAATTTATGCAGATCGGCAGATCGCAGGCTTTGTGTATCATGTCTCAAAAAAGAGTCTGACGAAAAAACGATTCCTTTTATTACATAAATAGATACAAAGTTTCAATTGACAAACGATTGTGGATTACGTTTAGTAGAAGAGAACCTAGGGAGGGGGTGAGAAAGAGTGAATAGGATAATTGTGTAGTACAATGTAATTATGACGGATTGGTTTGTGGGAGAACTTTCCCTTTTAACCAGTTGGTTTTGCCCATTCATGCAAGTAACATCTATCATTGTGAATTCACTTTTGAAGAGACGTGGTTACATATAAGAGTGCCTATCAGCATTCTTTATATGTTATTTAACATTCAAATATATAGTATTTTTTCGTCAAGTAGTCGTGTGTGGATTGTATTATTTTATAATTTGTTTGCAAGAGAAATGAACGACAGTTATTTTACAAAATTACACTGGTGAGTTATATGTGATCTCGGCTTTTGTGACAGAATATCAATCTACCACATTCTTAAAAGGAACTAATACCAGCTGATCGAACGGTAAAATTTTCAGTTATAAGTTAATGCATCATTCAATTATAAATCACAATTTCAATCGAAATATTACTTTTATCTGCCCTTCAGATTTGAACAATGAATACTGATCAGATAAGAAGGCAGCTTTTGAGGTTAGAGTACACCCTAAGAAGAAAAGAAAATACCTAATCAAAATTTTGGGAAACGTTCTGTGAAATTTTAGATGAAAAGTGAGAACTGATATAGAAGATAATCGCTTGCAGTAGTTATAAAGTATTTACCGTTATGATAATAAGAAGCTGGGAACATCAAGTTTATTTCGACACAAGTGTGAAAATAACAAAGAAGGCGTGTCTAAAATTACAAATTTTCTTGTGCCGAAAAAATGCGATTTAACAAAATCTTCAGCTGAAAAGAAAAAAAAGTTTTAGGTGGCTGTGTCGAACTTGTAGTTAGAGATTTGAGACCTTTCGAAATAGTGTCAGTAGATGGGTTTAAAAATTTATAAAATTTCTGTTTTTCTTCACCCCCTTCTAAAGAGTGTGAAAATGTTAAAAACCGGAGAAATGAAATCTATGAAAAAGTTAAAGTAAGTATTGATGACATTAAAAAGGAGAAGGGATATGAAATCTAATCCGTGACACCAAATCCGTGCACGCTTGTAGAACAACCGATGAAAAGGTATAAAATGTTAGACACCATAGTTCAGTTTATAGATGCAGACACAGTAAATGATCACATTTATCCAGACGAATTGACTGCGTATATTGACTTAAAACTATCTGACGGCATTACTAATAATTTTGATTTGATGAAATGGTGGGATAAGCAAAAGAATTGTTTGCCAAATTTAAGTATTTTAGCGAATAGTATTTTTGCAATACCAGCAACCAGTGCTCCATCAGAGAGGTGTTTTTGATTGGCGGGACATGTAGTTAGTGCAAGAAGAAACGGTTCAAGTCCCGCAAACGTGGATGATGTCCTTTTTTTAAATAGTAATTTTAAATCTCTGAGTAGATACTATTAATTAATGTTTCCTTTTTTCAATTAGATTATTTTGTAAAATTTGTAATTTTTATAAAAAATAAATCGTAGATACTTGAAATACATTTTTTCTATCTTAAAAATGAATGTTAATGTACAATTGCATTTCATTTTAATTTATACAAAATGAATGACTGACTCAGAAATATTATTATTTTTTTAGGGTTTCTTGCTACGGATTCGTTTCGAGTACCAGACAGTTACAAAATATGGGTTGGGTGGGACAAGTAGGCCTTCTTTGTGGGTGCGAGCCTGCGGGTACGGGTCGGGTGCGGGTACGGGTCGGGTACGGGTTAGTAGTCTGCGGGTACGGGTCGGGTACGGGTCCGTAGTCTGCGGGTACGGGTGGAAAATATCATACCCGTGCAGGGCTCTAATATGGACTACCATAGTTTAAAGCTTACACCAATGGCGCTACTGGTAAGTATTCCCAGATCTTCAAAGAGGTAGAAGATTATTATTTATCATGCTAAGAAACTATTTTTTGCTTTACTCTCCTATTTTACTCCCTAATTTTCAAACAATTTATTTTCGTTTCTCCTATATTAACTTGCCAGTGAGTGCATAAATGTGGACCGTGTATTGTGTCCGTATTTCAAGGAATCTCTCACAGGATTCCTCTAATATCAAATATTAAGGTATAACAGGAGAGTTCTCACAGGTTAACTTCGCTCTCTGAGATTGTTATAACAACGAAATATATAATTCTCAATGTGCACTGTTTTATTATATATTAATATGAGCTTTTGAATTTTTTCCATATTGTGTTATCATGTTTCATAAAAACTCCTTTAGAATTAAAATTTCTTTTGCCTGGCGTATACTAATTAACGAACACGAAAATGAATAGGATATAACATGGAACATTACGTCCTTTTATCTTCTGCTTTGCTATAATAAGATCATTCTCCATGCATTTAAAAAATCAACTAAAACTGCTATAAAGACGAAATTTTATGAAAAAGTTGAAAATTTCCACTTACATTCCCGGTAAGCTTTTGCAGATTTTTGTTGAAATATTTCATAATTTGAGTAGGCGAAAAAACTCCCAAACTGTTCGAATCACGATTTCCACGAATTTAATTTTAACATCGAATTCTAGGAAATGATATCAGCGTCATGCAATTCCCCGCAATAATGAGTTTTTTCTGCACCCGCCCTAGCTAAAATAAAACAAATCAACGTGTGAGTTTTATATAAGTCCCACTTATATAATATATATATATATATATATATATATATATATTTAGTCATATCTGCCGTAGATTTGAATTGGCAGTTTTTAGGGTTTTGCCCACGTCCTGCTCCCTCCCTCTCCTCTCCCCATCCCTCCTCCTCTCTCTCCTCACCCGTCTCTCTCACTCTCTCCCTCACGAGATCCGTCATCTCATCCCTCCAACTCTTTTTTTTTCGTCCTCACCTTACCTCACGCATTTAAATTTCAAAAGGGCTGTCTGCATAATGAGATTGTGTGCGTGGCGGTGTGCTACGGTAGAGAGAGAGAGAAGCTGATTCGATTTCGCGTTCGGTACCGTGGTACGGCCGCCACCGCTGCTGCCTCCACCGACCGACCGAATGGAATCGATGTTTTCTAACTTTCTCTCTCTGTCGAAGAGATTTCTCTCTCGATGCTCGAATCGAAATAATCAGATTCGTCGGAACGCGGATGAATAATAAAAAATTCCCGGGTCCTCTCTCTCTCTCGCCGAAGCTTCCGTCGTTCACACAACGGCTCATCGGCATTTTCCAAAGAGATCTCGTCTATATGGGATGCGGCGGAATTCATGGCGTCCGACAGAGAAGGAGAAGTGGATTCCTCTTTTTTCCCCCCCCTCTTATCTCCTCCCCGTCCTTCGCCATCTCACGGATATTTTAGTACTTGAGCTATTTATGGCCGGTGTAAACGGCGATAAAGCGGTTACTTCGTCTACGGTTTAAAAACAATACGACGATAAAGTTCGGGTAACTAATTGCAAACAGCGGGTTTGTGTAGAGAGTGAGAGAGCGAGGGATGCGGGCGGAAGAAATATCGGTTAGGGAAATCCGCGACCTCCATTAATACCCGATCTATCGATCGGAAATACCTAATGAGGTAGTTTTTGAGCAACGGATAGAATTTCTGTCCGTCGTTATGTATTTAATGTTTTGCGGGACAAGCGTTGTGATTTGGGGAAACCGGGAATTTAAGTGAACATTTTTAAGTGATTTATGTTCTTTTTATAACCTCCGATAAATCACAGGCGTAATATTTACGGTACATACAGCTATTATATTATATATTTTCTATATATAGAGGTAATAGACAAGATCCCTGTCCGTATCTGGTCCAAATATATGAGCCACTTCCAAAATCTAGGCGACAGAGTAGATTTCAATGCAACGCGGTTTAGAATTAGGACTATTTTAATCTGCATACATTACATACACAATATATACGATTAAAAAATATTGCCTACTTATTCACACAAGTGATTAAATATGACCGTGAATGACACGGGTAACATTCACGGTTTATAAATCTACTATTTATTATTTGTTCTATATATTGAGAAAATAGATAAGGATATTAATCCATTAACACTGAATGCGTACTAAACATAATTGTGGTAATTTTGTTTGACTTTTGTCTATATCAGCTTTAACTGTAATAACAAGAACTAAATTTTGAGGCCAGTATTTACTTCTAATATTTATACCCATTTGCTAGATAAGATATGGTCTGAAGTTCTATCCTGCTCGACATTTATTCACATTCCTAAAGGATACTGAATTGTATCTTAGACTCCATGCATATGGAAGCCGAACGTACGTTTAATAATTACATTTTTTCATTGCAAGCGCGCGAAAGGTTTTCATTTTACGTAATACCACAGTGAAAATTAATACGATAAAAGTGTAATTGATCTTTCCTTGTTACGTGGGTAATTCGATTAATACTTTGACACGTTGAAATTGAAAAATGTGGCGTAAAACGAGGAGTGGAACTGACGCTGAAACGAGCCACGCTTTCTTTCTCCGAAAAAATCTCATTTTATGCTCCTTAATTATATTAAAGCTCTGATAAAATCCATACGCCTGGGACAGACCAAATTCCTGATTTGTATCCAATTACATTTGAACAAATTAGGGAGAAAATTGGTTTGAGAACTGAGCTTTAAATATCATCAGTCATTTAAACGCTACCGGCGATTTTTTTCCATCTCGCACCACGGCAAAAGTTAGTGAGATGAAGAGGATTTTCCCCGCATTAGGATTAAAAACTTTTTCAAAACTTTTGAGTTTTCTGTTACGAAAAACGATGGGTTTTAATTATTTATTCGCTTAGCAAGTCAATGAGTATTAAAATTCGCTTTTTAATTTCTTTCACCGGCTATAAGGGAGAAAAAAAATGAAAAAAATATTTTTATAAACTTCATTCATCATAAAAAAGAAAAGAGAAAGTTCGGCAATGTTAGGAGTAATGTTTTAATGGTTGCGTTAATAAACGCAGGGATATAGGGATTAGGATAGAGAAATCGAAAAATCTACAGGTTTTTCCATTTACTGGAATAGTAAAAGAGATTAAGGAGAATACTTGTTAAGAATATATGCTGGAGACAAGACTTCCAGGAACACTTCGTTACGATGAATGATGGCAATCCAAAATGAAGCGTGTGTCATTGCCAGTTATTACAATTTTTACCAATTTATTAACGACTCTGTTATAATGCCATAACTCACAACGTAATGTATGATCATTTTTTAATCAATTTTGTATTTTCTGTATATTTTATGCATTAGTAATTTTTATATAATTTATGGGCGTTCTCTACTTATCGTCTGACTTATAAAATCAAATTATTAATGACAAAATCCTGAATTTTGCAACCATAAAGATTCGTTACTACAGGTAAAAACCTCATTAGAAAAATTATATTAAAAGTATTTCCCAACGATCCTTTTCCATAAAAAAGTTTCAGCCAAAGCGAGATAAATTTAGTCAAGAATCTCAGCCCGTTTGCTCGTAGTGTTCCACAGTCCTCTGACTAAAAAACACACACACCTTTTTTCCTCCAAAATAGTCACTCTTCAGCATGCACGTTCTTCGCGAACTCGCTGAAATTCCGGAAGAGGAAAGAAAGAGAAAAAAGAGGAACTCCCGAACAAAGATCCTCTCCCACGAAAGATTTTACGCCCATCCTCAACACAGAGTGTTCCTCGGGATTTCTTCTTTAACCCCACGTTACATCACATTGCCTCTCTCCCCATTCCCTCTCTCCCGCCTCCCCTTCCGTTTCACCTGTGCAGCGACGGTTCCTCCGACTCCAGAATCTCTCACATCTTCTCTTTTCTCATCCCTTTTTTTTATTCTCCTCCTCAGCCGAGGTGAAGCGGGACCACTGCAACAAGACCGTGGACATATACGAAGACGTGACGTCACCCGACGTGACTCCTGAGAACTTCGGCCGGCCGCTCACCTGCTGGTACCGCTTCCGTTCCTTCAGGGGTACGCCTCGCGACTGGATCCTAAGAATCCGCTTCAAGAAGTTCAAGATCGGAAGACTAGTCAACGCCACGACCTGCCATGGAGGTTACATGCAGGTGAGATTGGGATAAAGAGAGAGGGAAAAGGAGGGATGAGAGATGGAGGGGAAAGAGAGGACTGGAAGATGGAAGAGGGAGGAAGAGGGAAGAAGGGGAAGTGGGTCATGCAGCTCGCACGGAGATTTTATTTTTAAAAGCGTGGGAATAAGAAGGGATGGAAGTTGGCGAGAAAAAAGAAACTCTCTCTCTCTCACTCCGAGAGATTCAATTTTTTTCATTCCGACGCAAGCCGTAGAGAGCAGTATCGTATATATATTTTTTCGCAACGGAAGGTTCTCTTGGATATATTTATATATGTTTGTTTGTTTATTTTATTTGGTCCTCGCTAGGCGCGTAGTATAATTTTTTCTTCCTTTCGCTCAGTTGAAGGCGGATGGAAAATTAGAGATAGAGAAAAAGAGGCGCCTTGCGCGACTTCTCTCTTTATCCCTCTCTCTCTCACACACTCAAAAGAGGTAACAAAACAACAATAATTAAATTGTCCATTACGGGCGATGCTTTTTGCGGAGCGGCGCTGCGTTCGCCGTGAGTCTTCTCTTTGTTTGGACGTGCACGTCTGAGGAAAAACAAGCGAACAAGATGCTTTTCCGCTCGGTTTTATTTCATTTTTTCCCTTCGAGGCGGTTCGGAGCGGCGCGAGGAGGACGTGAGTGAGTACGTGAGGACTTCAAAGTTGATCACCGTCCAAAGGAAAGGTTTTCTTCTAGCGTATCTTACGAAAGGAAATAATAGTCGTAATTGAGGGGAGAAAAGAGGGGGATTGTTTTGTGTTTGCTTACCGTCGGAATTCTGAATTTTTCCGCGGCAAAATAAACGGCCTTTTCCGCGAAAGATGTACGAAGCCATGATTTAATTGAACGAAAGATTATTATAACCGTAGAAAAAAACAGTTTTTACCTACTCAAATGTTATTCATTTTGGTGACGAATGCCATCCGTAACTGCGCGTAAAATGAAATTTAGTGAAAATCGATTGCATACAGATATTTTTTATGAACACAAATTTATGCACAGCAGACGACCATGTATTAGGTAATTGCTCTTGGGAAATAATTTTTTCTAAATGTCATTTTTCACGTATATGTATATAAGCTCCTGTGAATTCTATTGCGAAAATAGCAGATGAGATCTTTCTCCAAATTATAGAAATTATCAAAGATAACCACACTCATATCGCTAACGACGGTATGAAAATCGTATTTTATTTCAGTGCACATGGTGTAAATGACACATTTTTTAAATAATATTTTATATTCTTTGCAACTATTTGGTTTTGATGATTTCCATCGTTTATTTTCATCGACAGAAAAAATTGAGGTCATAGAGATTGATATCTCTCTTTCAAACATTTCAAATGCATTTTTCAGGCAGAAATTAACAGATCTACCTATGATCTGTTATATGTTTTTCGGAATCAAAAAAACATGAACATGATCAAAAATATTGGTGACATCTAAATAAATTGACTGGCTAGATTAAGCTTTTAATTATACTTGATTAATACATCACTTCAAAAACATAAATGAAAGGGACGTTTTGAAATCATAATTATTACAAATACGTAAATCAACAGAAGCGATGTAATCAACCTCCAAAGTGATATTATATGGACTCATTAGCATCAAAGTGACCAAGAGAAAAACATGGAAAACGTGCAAGTAATGCGTATTCATAACGGTCCGCTTTGCGAGCCCAAAAAGGAGAATTCATCCTCGCGTACAAGTTTGCGTATTATGTCAGAATATTCGAGCGGAATGGGTATAAAACGAGAAAACTCCCACCTGCATAACGCACGACACGATTTGCACCCAAAAATATTTCGCTTGAAAACGTCACAACTCGGTGAATGCAGGATAAGTTAACAGAATATCGGCATAGTTCTAAGGTGTGTATTTTCGTTAATTTCCTTTGAGTCCCGGGAGCATGCGACATCGCAATTCATCCTCTATTCATTAGCCATACAATCCCCTTGTGCAAAAAGACAGGCGCATGAAAAACTACGTCTTTACGAATGGCTTGAACTTAAAGCATTACTATGACAAACACATACACTCCTTTAACACGTCCTCCGGATGGCGCGGAGCTGAGTTTCCCATCGCGGGAGATGAAATAAAAATACAAAACGACGACATAGCATGAGGAATGAAAACACGCCTCTTGGGCGAGAGAGAGAGAGAGAGAGGTAGGAAAAGGAAAGGAAAAGACGTTAGACTAATGCACCCTTTCATGTTCCTTTTTACTGTTAGGCGCTCTTTTTTCTTTCGTACTCTAGGGATTGCGAGAGGCGCCAAGTAAAAAACACGAAGCTTTCTCCCTATCCCGCATACCATCATCTACACGCTTGCAGTACATCTTATGCGCAATACGACTCGATAGCAGCAAAATAATGTACGCGGGACAAAAATGACATCTTGGAAAAGATTTCCATAGCCGCAAGGGATTTTACGGCACGAATTTGTGCATGACCTGATTAGCTCTCGAATAACATAAAATTTTCATTTTCACATGTTTATTTTAATTATAATTTTGATTTAAAAATCTTATATATCGATCTGTCATTCAATATATTGTTATTTTAGAAGTTTATTTCCAATGATACGCATTATTTTTGTTTTGTCGATTCCTTTTAGTTGTAATGTATTTTGGCTAAAGGAGTATTCCAATTTTGTTAGTTTTGGCCAAAGTTATTGAGCTACTATCAATTGTAATGTATTGATCCTGATGTCATATTAAAATTACAAACAATAAGTATTATATTATGCAATAAAATTCTTAAAACATTTATGAAAAGTGCCAGATTAACACATGACCTAATATTATAAAATACTGTCAATTATTTTGGAAAATGTTTAGTATTTCGCGTTGTCTATCGTTATAATTGCGATATAATATGAAAACTAAACAAAAATGTATCAATAAACGAATTTTGAAAGAGAGGACATTTTTCTCAATTTACAGTTATGAGTTTTCAATCAATCCGGTTGCAAGAGCTTGTTCTTCATCGATTCAACGCCATCGTCAATTTAAACGCTGACGTGACACGTAATTCATGACGATAACGATCTTTCATGCGGCTACGTTTGGGACGCAAGAGAGAAGAGGAAATAGTAAGAGAGAGAGAGAGAGAGAGATAAAGAATCGAACGCGACTCTCAAACGGACTAAAGACCTTCGTTCCGTCGAATTCGAATTTGTTATTCCCTCTCCTCGCAATGCCCGACTACCCCCTCATTCTACTCACCTCCATATCTCTAGCTTTGTCCCTCTCCTTGCTCCTCCTCCTCATCTTTAACCGGAAAAGTTGAAGTGTTCATTCTTTCTTTGTTCGTGATGAAGACTATTCTCTTTCTCATTCCTCCTTCCGTTAATTTTTCTTTCAACCCTTCCATAAGCCTGCGTGTGAATGCGTGGGAATGTTTATGGATCTGTACATACGAGTTATCGCGCTTAGAAAGTCACCATACACCAAAATCTAAACTCATAAATAAATCAACGTGACATCATTTGAACTACAAAGAGCCCATTTTAATAAGACAATAGTTTTCATTTTCTACGAAATTAAGCTATCTATCCGGGAATTTTTAATTCTCTGGCAATAGGCTCGCGTCCAAATTTTCGAATTTCAAATTTCATGGCTCAGATCGCCCTTTTTAAGCAATAACTATAATCATCATTAAGATAATAGTCCATATGTTACACTAAAATTTGTGTAAAAAATTAGGATATTTTGTGTTACGATTATGGTGTCATCATTCGTGCCCTGTAGTACGTATCCGGATAAAAAATTAATTATAACGTCATGTTATGTATACGTCCTTGGCTGAAATCAAATGGATTAAATCAATGCTATTGAAGTATGGAAAATCAATTCCCATTGAAAGGCATTGGCAGTTAATATTTTTCATTTTTGAAAACCCAAAAAACTTTTCATAATGTTATGATTAAAATAAAGTTTTTACGCAAATTCAACATGGATTTGAATTTTGTCTTCAAGAAAATAATACTTCATTTTATCTTCCATAGTATGGTGCATATCCTGACTTTTTATCTTGATTGTAAATAATAAAAAAAAGCAATTTTATATAGCCCTGCACAGTTTTCATTGCTTCTCTAAGGGGTGTTTAAAATTGGACATTGGGGTCAAAAACACCCCTTAACTACAGAATCTTCTGGAATTTTGAATTTTTTCAGAGGTTGTGCTCAATGACTTATATTCATTCCAAATCTCAGCTTCGTAGCACTTCTAGAAGTACCGTAACTTTTATATGATAAACCCTATGTCTTATATATTTTAACCGCTATGTCCACGCCTGCCTGCTTGCCTGCGTCTGCAGCCTCGAGTGACGTCACCTTCCACCATGAACGTAAATTAACCGAGAGTGGTAGGTTCGATTTCAACGAATCTTTCGCCAGAATACTCGGCGTAAACTCTTGCAGGTTTTAAGTGGGTAGTCGTCCCTAGGAAAGGCATGGGTTCGATTCCAGGATAGTATTCGTTTTTGCATTTGATTAACACGTAATCGGCTAGAATACGTTGTGTAGACCTTTATTCTTTAACATGTTAAAATATCCTATGATCGAGACTTTGACTCAAGTATTATACCATTTCACGCAAAAAGAAATGAAGATTCTTATTCTTACCGCCGTTTTTGTTGTTTAATTCCTGTATGCTCATATTTTTAGTTTGTATACGATTTTCTCCGGATTTTCGACATTTCAAAAAGGAGGTTGCTAGGGTAGCCGACATTGTTCATCTCGGATTTTTGCATTGTTAGACTCGGGCTTCAAGGGCATTTGCACTAAGCTTACAATAAAACGCATGAAGGACAACAACAGATTAAGCCTCGGGTGACTTCACCTCCCAATATAAACGTAAATATATCAAGAACGGTGGTCTCGATTTCGACAAATCTTTCGCCTGAATACTTGGCGCGAACTCTTGCAGTTTTTAAGCGGGTAGTCGTCTCCCAAAAAAGCATAGGCACGATATCAGGAAAGTTTTTGTTTTTGCATTTGATTAACACATAATCGGCTGGAATACGATGTGTAGACCTTTAGACTTTAACATTTTAAAATAATTTACGATCGAGACTTTCACTCGACATTTCACAATTTCACGTAGAAAGAAATTAAAATTCTTATTCTTACTCTTTATTCTGTTGTTTAATTTGTTTGCTCATATTTTAAGTTTATATTAATTTTTTCATATTTTTTAACATTTAAATTATTTGAACTCGGATTTTTGCATTGTTACACTCGGTCTTTCAAGTGACTTTGCACTGAGCTTACAATGAAAGAAACGCATCAAGGATAATAACCGATTGAAAATTTATGTAAAACTTTTCGTGTAAATATAAAACAAATGAAACAGGTTGCAAAGATATGAAACGATTCCAATGCATTGTAATAATGGGCAACTTAACATTTCAAATATAT
The DNA here is from genome assembly GCA_028673005.1 of Tanypteryx hageni. Classification (NCBI taxonomy): domain Eukaryota; kingdom Metazoa; phylum Arthropoda; class Insecta; order Odonata; family Petaluridae; genus Tanypteryx; species Tanypteryx hageni. The sequence continues at coordinate 207,909,162 of CM054112.1, forward strand.
TTCACGCATACATTGAAAATATTATTTCGTTTGCAAGTTTTATTATGCTGTTTAATCAAATTACTATAGTGATAATGTTAGTGATAAATTTCTTTCGATATTGACTCGTCGCCGGTGCATTGATTACTTAATATTAAGCAAACCACAGAACATACGTTATGCTGTACCATCAATAATCGTTAACAAAACAAAAAATATTGTGTACCGGTAGTCCAAATCATGTAGGTATGTTCTTTTGGTTATGAAAATGCTGTGAGCTATATAATTATTTTAAGAGGGGCAATAAAGGTGGTTCAACTAATAACACTCTTTGTAACAATTTTTGTTATAGTAACTATCCCATTGGGTAACTTCACGCAAGGGTCTCTTGATGTTTGCAGGAAGTACTGCGAAGAGTCCCTAGTCCTATATATATCCTATACGAGTTGTCGGTGCTTGCATACTGCGTGCGCTAAAAACCACCATATACCAAGATCTAAATTCGTAAATTAACCAACGCGATCTCCAGGGCAACAGCACTTCAGCCACGTAGAGCCTACATGTATTAGGTAATTGCAATTAATGTTTTGGATACAGAAAAATCTGACATATTATATGAAGAATATATTGATGATGATGTTTTCATAATAGGCATGATATTGAAAATTAGAATAAGTTAACATATATGCTTATGGGAATAAACGATGTTAATTAAATAAAAATTAGAAAATATATTTCCGTAACTCGATTTTTCTTTAACCCGATTAATGTTTGCTTTCCTTTGAGATTCGATTTATAGAAGTTTCACTATATATATAAAAATAATTAAAAATCTGATGTGGCCACCACATGACTTTCTCCATATCTGTAATATTCCAAATAGGTTACATAATGATAAATATTTTAAGAAACTGCGAGAAAATTTTAGACTTTGCAAAGAACAGAAATAAACTCAAACCGTAGCCTTCTAATATTGGATATAGCCACAAAGCTCCAATAATTAAGAAAATAAAAAGTAGCATTACTAAGACAACTAAGCGTCAATTGTTAACAATAGCCGTCGGTAGGTGGCGTGGTGGTGGCAGCTAAAAATATAAGATATCTATTAAACAATGCATTGTGTAGGAAAATGTTTCAAACAAATGTTGTAGAAAATAAAATTGCCTACAATCTTTATTCCATACAATTTTACATTTATCAAATATTAAAGCAAATATTTCAAAATAACGGATAAGTGACAAGAGTAAACACCCACTTCCAGTTGACCGATTTTGACCAAAAACTAATCATTTCTTCTAATTTTTATAAAAATGTTAAATATAAAATTTTGTGTTGACTTGATTAATAGTTTTTGAGTTAGAGCACCCACAAAAAGCTATCTCACACTATCGAGAAAATGGTCAAAACGTGTTCAGGGGACTTCAAAACGTGTATTTCCGTTGAAATCTCGAAATCGATTTTTTCATGAATACAATACTTTCCCCTATACTACGTATCGTGTATGGAGAAACTAAAAATATATTTTTATAAATTGAGTTTCCTAATACTGAATAATTTTTACTTTCCCTTGAGATTCGAGTTATCGAAGTACGTTATGACGGCATTAATTTGCATTAAAAGCATTAAATCACTGCAATCGTAACCTATAATATCAGATCTCTTTAAAAGCATTGAGGTCGTTGCCGTAGTATTGAAAGATTTCTATTGGCTAAAAGAGGAAAAACTCGCACTTTTTTACTATTAAAAGCAAATATTTACGCTAATTCAGTACGTATTTGAATTCTGTCTTCAACAATTAAGAACTCCGTTTTTTCACATAGACAACTATTCTTTTCGCGAATTCGTATCCCAATTTTAAGTAATGTAAAAATACATTTTTAGAAAGTCTTGCACTGAGTCCCATGCTTTTATTATGGCGTATTGAAATGGAACCTTGTGGTTAAAAAATCCCTTAAATATTAACTTTTTTGATTTTCGATTTTTCTCGTCGGTTGTGCTATTTGACCTACCAACATGCAAAATTTCAGATTTCTAGCCCTTCTAGAAAGACCTAAGAGTTTTATGTCAGTGAGTGAGTGAGGCACAAGTAGCTTCATTATTATAGATATGTAAGAAGCTGCTATTTATATATATAACTGTTAGGAGACGTCTCTCCAGATTTGACTAGGCCGTTCTCACCTTCCGGCTAATGACTCCCGACTTTCTCTCCAATTCTTCTTTTTCCATACTTTCATTCTCTCTTCTTCTTTCCCTCTCTCCATGTATTGTGATAATATTCTCTCTCCTTCCTTGTCCCCTCTTTCATTTTTTATTCTCTTTCTCTCTCTCATTCTCTCTATAACAACAGCGCCACCAATCCAGTCACCTCCAAAACACACACATCAACCCCTCTTCAACCCAATACCAATTGTGGTGTTTATTATTCGGTTGAAGTTTAACGACCACTTTATGGTCGGCTTAAAGCAGACCGGGACGAGGTCTATGCTGTAGCAAGATTGCGAAAAGGCGGAGGGAGGACGGGGGAGACTTTCGGACGGGCGAGAGGGAGTAAGGCAAACATTAACGATGCTCCCGCTCGGCCTGCAATCTCATTTGTTTATTTTTCCGGATATATATATATATATATATATATATATATATATATATATATATATATATATATATGTGTGTGTGTGTGTGTGTGTGTGTGTGTGTGTGTTTGCATTTTAGCATTTTAAGGGATCCTTTGGATTCTATTACGCTTTGCCGCACGTTTTGGTGGATGCTTCGGGGCGGTCTCTTATGGTTGCCACTCCTCTTAACAGCCCAATATATCAGGGAAAAAATCGGCGACGTTAAGTGAACAAGTTTTGTATGCAACTTCTAAAAGAGCCGTTTTTTGTGATGGACGGGATGCAGATTTTTTCATTCTTGAAAGGTTGATAATGATGTATAGCGTATATTAAGTCGTTTTTAATGAGTTTTAAAATTTCCTATTCGATTTTAAAAATTTAATTTACAATAGCTACTGTCTTAGTTTTAGTTAAAAAATAAATAAATAAATTTATTGTTCCTAGGATTAAAAGAAAAAACGCTCCATGAAGCCATTATTTATTTTTGATTTATTTGCTGAAATTGAGATAGTAAATTAAATCATCCACATATATTTGAAGTTAAAGATTTTTCAGCTAAACTGCCATATGCTTGTTTGATGCAGAATAATACCTTTCGTTGTAAATATCATGTTCCGCGCTAATGATCACGTCAATGTATGGTCAAAGTATACCCATTTAGAATAGATGGGTGTAGGAACAAAAGTTGCTTTTTTAATTCATTGCTTATGATATACGCATATATTAGATACAGCTCTTTAAAAGGTTGAAATTAGGATAAATCCTTACTGAAGAATTATGGTATCTGCCGGTGTTTTTTCAGATGAATTTCCCTTCATGAATATCAATTTTCTTTCATGCAAAATTTCCTATGCATTATTTATTTATTTATTCCTTAAGCTGTTAAAGCATGATTTTAGGAAACTGTTCTAAATGTTACATAAAGTTGAAAATACAGTATACCTTCGTCCAACGCGCGTTCGTCTAACACAGATTTGATTATACACGCGAAAATAAATGCGAATAATTATTTACAGAACGCGGAAATTTTGATTTTACGCAGTCTTCTAAATGCGCTACAGTAACATTCCACGTGTCTATTGTTTTTCTCAAACATCTTCCAACACTCCCGCGTCTTTCTCCCTCTCCACTTCTCGCAACTCCACGCTTCACCCTCGATCTCTGTCTTGTAAGTGCCAAGATATTTCAAGTGCATAGAAGGAATTCATTTATTGAAAATGGAGAAGTAGTTGAATGCGTAAATAAATAAACAAGTGAACAAAAAAGGCTCCGTTGTAGATGGCGTAGCTATAAGAAAGAAAGCTCGTAGCTTGTACGAACACGTGCTCTCCAGCGAAGAGGGTGGAAGTGCTAGTGTGAGTGACTTTTAAGCCAGCAAAAGATGTTTTGACAACTTTACTCGACGCTCAACCTCCATAGCGTAAAGCTGCAAGGTGAAGCTGGGTCAGCCGATCATACAACAAGCGGAACGCTTCAATTCCTCCCATTCCTCGAATTAATAAAGAAAAAAGGATATGCCCCAAAGAAGTCTTCAATGCAGATGAGAGGAGTCTTTTTTATAAGACTATGGGAGACAGGACGTATATTACCAAGGAGCAGAAGGTAGTATCAGGGATCATGGCCTTTAAGGATAGGCTACCTTTTCTTTTTGTGAAAATGCATCGGGTGATTTCATAAGAAGACATTGGTAGTGTACCTCTCTGAAAACCAGCCTGTATTAAAAGGGGAAAACAAGCTACATGGTTTGGCGGGCGAATAAAAGAGCCTGGATGAAAACATTACTATTAAACGACTGGTAGCAAAACAGTTTTGTGCATGAATTGAAAGAATACCTGGCGAAGAGGAATCGCGACTTCAAAGTTTAATTGGTTTTGGATAATGCCCCCTGCCATTGCCCAGAAACACTGCAATTCATGCATCCAAATGAGGAGATAATTTTCTTACCTCCGAACGCCACATCGGACCTACAACAAATGGAACAAGGTGTTATTAAGATATTTAAGTTTCATTACACTAGAAATGTGCAACCCACATGAAAATGAAATAGGTTTTGGGAATAATTCATTAACGGCCTTCATGCTTGTTCATATTTAAAGAAATTCAGGTTCTACAGAAGAATCGCACTGGATATCTCACTACACCCCGATATTTCTGTTACGTATCAGGTTAGTGAGAAAGTTATGTCGTTTTTAACAAGGTTGTGGAAATTTAATGTAAAGAAGTATTTAATTTTTAGAAATAATTTTATTATTATTTTAGTTAGTTCAACTAATAATTAAATTTTGTTTATTTGGTGGCAACAATTAAATTTGTTTATTTAATTATTGGGTATTCGCCCTTAATATAGGATGAGTTTGATAGAGATTCGGGTCTGTTTATTGTATGAATTCAAAATCGGAGAAGGTCGGGACAATGTTTAAATGTTGATACACCACATATAAAATTACCAAAAAAAGACCTCCATCCGAAGAAGACTATGATTTGCGTCTGGTGGAACGTGAGAGGGATCATTCATTATGAATTTCTCAGACCACGTGAAACCATCACAGCAGAACCGTATTATAGTCAGTTGGATGATCTGCTTAAAAAATGTGCAAAAACAGCCGAGTTTACGCAATAGAAAACGACCAAGATAATGCAAAGCCACACACTGCAAAAATAACCACCCAAAAATTAATGCAGTTGGGATATCAAGTTTTCACCACCCACCATATTCGCCAGACCTACCTATTACCACTTGCTCCGATCCATGGACAATTTTGTGAAAGATAGGAGATTCAAGAAGAGTTGTGATGTAGAAATTGCAGTCACCAAATTTTTAGTTTCCAGAGAACTAAACTTTTATAAAAAAGGAATAATTAAACTAGTTGAGCATTGGGAAAGTGTATCGAATCAGAAGGTTCATATTTTGATGAATAAAATATTTTTAAATTTTTAAAAATATATATTTGCGTTTATATTCTAAGCCTCTTAAAACGACAGAAGTTTTTCCTCAACCTAATGCCATTGAGAAAGATCTAGGTCCATGACTAAACCTAGACCTTTTTCCTCGTTTTGAGCACAAACTTTATTAAATGACAAAATAGAATACAGATATGACAACCAGATGCATAAGCTTTTCCATTTTATGAACGAGTTCAATTTCAAACTTTTTTCTTGAAGTTCTATATATAAAATTTACTTCGGGAAAGCAATTTGGACATGTTATTAGGGATAAGGGCACATGAATAAAAGGCTACTATCTCACAGGGATTTAACATATTAATTTTTACATAACATTTGATGTAATTGTGTAAAGGCGCAAAAAATGAGGAGTAAATAGTTGCTTTTAATTTTAGTAAATGGCAAATGATGGACTTTTTTTGCACCAAAGGTAAATGACAGCGAAATATTTGGATGTTAGTCTTCGTGCAAGGCAATGGATGAATGAATACTTTTCAAGAGGCGTTGCTACCTAAAAAAAGCAAAAGAGACTGGGTAAAGCTGACGTAAAATTTGTGGTGGCACAAAAGGATCGATGAAGAACACCTGAAGTAGTCAAACTTATTGACGAAAAATATGTATATATAGTATAGACAAAAGCACTACCCTGCATCAAATACTATTCGAAAAACACATCTTGCTCGAGCCAAATAAAGGGTTTCAAATACTAAATGATAAACATTACGTATTTTGTTTAAATTTGTACAGGAATGGCATTGGAACGATTATAATAAACATTTCCTTTTAGAATTAAAATACGCCGCTTCAAATTGATTTCGTTGATTTCCATGATAATAGAATGGCATCGATAGTAACACAAGGATTATTATATTCGACTGAGCATCTTCAACTGACTAAAGAAAAGGAAGAGATGGAAAGTTTAACATTTTAGAAGGAGAAAAATTCCGTACTTGACCGGGAACCAAACCCGGATCTCCACACTTGCCGGATAGGTGCTTTAACCAATTAAGCTATCTCCTTTTTCGAATTGGGGTGATTCGAAAAAAGAGAATCAGGCTGGCTTGATAGATTAGTTGGTTAAAGCACCGATCCGGCAAGTTGGGAGACAGGGGTTCGATTCTCGGTCAAGTACAGAATTTTTCTTCTTCTAAAATGTTAAACTTAGTTTCAGCTTTATGCGATCATGCAAAATATGTAATTTCAACAAATTTGTAACTTGGAAGAGATGCATATCTTATTTCTTCTATTTATCGTCTCTTGTCAAGGAGCGCTGAAACTATATAAGGTACCGTTACCGTTTTAATCCTCCGTGCAGCCTCATAATTTCGGAATCGTTAAGAGGCATTACGCTTATCACAATGAAGAAGGTCATCGGAAGCATTATCAGCAATTATTCTACAGACTTATTCTTGAAGTAACATTAACAAAATCATGTGTAAGATTCAAAAGAAATGACATGCAATAAGTCGTCGTATGCCAAGTAAAACTATGAATAAAGTCATCAACTGTTTAAATATCCATTCAACACGCAACAGATCTTGCGCATGAAAAAACAAGTAAAACAAAATACTATAGCTGTACCCCACTTCGACGATATAGTTACTTATATTTGTTTTACCCATCTGATATTTTGAATATAAAATAGGATCCAAATAATTCTCATAGTCATACAACAGCTGCATTAACAACAATAGCATTTCAGCCATAAAGTAGCCCTCCTATGCGGTATTGTTTTCGATGAGTTGCTGCTAAGGCCATTTGTTTTATAGCTAAGTTACAAATTTGATCAACTGAACAGTATTATAGCTGCATTAATAGCGTAAACCAATGTTTTTCAAATCTTTTATGATACGAAAACATGAAAGAAGCATTTATCTCTACTTATCTGCAAAAGAAATAAAACTTGACTAGGGGTTAAACAAAATCCCAATGAGAGCAATTTGAAAACCCAAGAAATAGTGGCAGTTTATTATTTTCTGTCTCTTTTCATGTGTCTCCTCCCTTGGTACAGTAAGGACTATAATTACTGTCATAAGCCTTGCAATAAAACTGAAAATGTTCCGCAGCCCACGTCTGTGTTACGACACGTACTTGGCAAACAATGTCCTAGACCGTGTACTTCTCTTTTCACGTTTTGAATAATTACCAACCTATTATGCAGTGCTTATATACTGTTTTTATTAATTTATTCACGTACTACACTACGTAATAAAACAGTCGTTGTTGCAAGGCGTAGAACAGCTTAAGTGACAATTTTGTAAACAAAAGAATTTACTGTGGATGATTTAGATATTACCATTGCCGTAAAATACAATGCTGCCAACATGTGTAAGGAGACCAGTTAGAGCATTGGTTCACAACCTACGGCCCATGACGCAAAAGTACTCCGAAAATTTTAACATACACATTCATACACTTTTAAGAAAATTGTGACTATAAAAACCTTTAATATGAAAATGTAATTCATAAAAACCATATTTAGAATTGATTTTCACTTATATGACACCATAGAATATATAGGTCACTTCCAATTTAAACTCTTATCAGACCCACTGAAGAATTGGCAACTTCCTATGCAGTCCGCTGAAAGATCAAGATTCGCAACCACTGATGCGGCCCGCCACGTACATAACTTGGGCACCACTGAGTTAGAGGGTTGACAGCTTGGAAAACAACTACATTTTTAATGAAATATTTCTTCGACACTTCTACTGCTTCAGCTAAAATGGCAAAGAAATGTATAGATGCATGTGCGATCACCTAGCGTACCTCTTCAAGTTTAAGTGTGTCAATGAACAGGCAATTAGTTGTATTGCGCCGAAAAAATTGAATCACCTTCCATTTCTACATCCAACCAGGCTAAGTACGCTACCGTAATGGAGAAAAATCGCCCTTTGCCTCCTTTCGGCCTGACCTTTAATCTAAAACCCATTAAGGTATTCGCTTGACACATCAAAAAGTAAAGCGAGAGAGAGAGAGAGAAGTTATCGAGGTTAAAAAATGTGTGTGCATCGTAAAAAAGAACCCGCTCGTGTCGAGATAGTTGTATATATTTTTCTCAGAAGCCGGTGGTCGTGTCTTTGATTACGCCCATCACGCGACGATTCTGATCGGGCGCTGGAAAAAATGACTACAACACTGCGGCACGAGGGCAGAAAAAATAGGAAGAAGGAAGTCTCCGCGAGTTTTTTTCCTCTTCTTTCCTTTTTGCCGAAAAAAGAGAGCATATACGTTAAAAAACGAGCATCCAGACTACTTCGGTTATTGTTGTTGCGTTACTTTTTTAGGTGTTGTTCCTGTCGGTATCTTTTTTCCCTCCCTTTTCGGCTTTATCCCCCCTCGAAAAATAATAAAAAAGAGACCTTCCATTAGCCTATTATTTTCTCCCCTCCACCACCCACGCATCAAAATTTCCTCCGTCAGCAGCCATTCCGGTTACGAAAAAATAATAATAAGCGGGAGAAGAGGAGGAGTAGTGGGCGTGGAGAGAGGAAAAAAAGCAAAACGAAATGATAAAAAGAAACGAAACAAAAACGAGTGTAATGCGGTAAATGCTCGGTCCGTGCTCTGCGTGCATGCGTGAAACAACGCCAACGTGATGGGCAGCCGTGTGGACGACTCGGCTCGCGTTTTTGCGCGAGAGGTTATTCGGAAACGGTTTTTTCGACATGAAAGTGTGTGACATGGCGAGGAGCGAGAGAGAGAGATATGGAGTGAGAGGAAATATAACTTTCCTTTTTTCAGCGTTACGCCAAACTTGGTCGGTCTCTCTCTCTCACTCACTAACCCGCCACCCCGTCCACTTCCACCCTTCCATCAAACCACTCTTCTCCATTTCATTCTTCCCTTCCAGAACCACAGCACTCTACCGTTTGATAGATCACGTCGACCCCGGCGGAAAAAAATGTACTGATGGGAATAAGAGAGAAAGATTAAAAAAATAAAATTAAAAGATAATTTCGGCTCAGATTCCTAGAGTCGAAGGGATATAGACTCGGTCACTCGTCTCGCAAACTTTTTCTCGATATTTATTCGAAAAAAATATCATCTCGCTGTCAGAACCGATGCATCCGGAAGGACTGTATTTTCCCTCGTTTTTTTTTCTTTTTCGGAGCGTCAGAAAAAAATGTGATTTTGGTGTGTAAATGGAGGGGGAGGGAGAGAAAGAGGAGAGACAGATATAGAGGGAGAGAAAGAGAGACAGATATAGAGGGAGAGAAAGAGAGACAGATATAGAGAGAGAGAAAGAGTGACAGATAGAGAGGGGAGAAAGAGAGAGATATATAGAGAGAGAATGAGGAGAGACATATATAGAGGGAGAAATGTCGGTTCGATAGAAGTTTCCTTAAAAGTTCGATGACTGTTTTAGTTTTTTTCACCAGTTCCATTTCTCTCTCTCTCTCTGGACGCCGGGATGGCGAGGAAAATTGGTTGAGATGTGGGCGCGGATGGGGTGGAAAACGGCGTTGAGAGGAGGGGCGACATTTTGCGACGGTGAGTGGTGTCTGGGGGTGTAGTATTTCTGCATTAAAACAGACGATGGAGCGAGATGATTGTCGAAACGGAGGGAAAAGAAAAGAGAGAAAGAGAGAGAGATAGGAGAGAGATAAAGAGAATATACGTGTTTTTTTTTTCAAGGAAGGAAATATGAGGCAGAAAATGGCAGCGGGGAATTGACGTTGGGCGGAGAACAGAAACGACTAGAAGAGAAACAGAGAGCATACGAGGTGGCTTTGGATGAACTTTTTGCCCCGAATATTGGGGGAAAAAACTGCTAGAAATTTTTGTGTCTGCGACATGTTCTGAGGTCAGAGGTCGTAATTGTCCTGCCCTCTCGTCCATCATTCACCAAGAGCCATAGAGAAAATTACGGTTAAAAAATGGGCGGAAATATCTACGGAATGAGTGAAATGTTAGCGATGTTAGAACGCATTTTAGAAAAAAAATTGCGAGAAATAAATTACTTTGGAGAGATTAAAAGTTTTTAAGTTTGTTTTAAAAACAGAAGGAACAAAATTAAAATGTCTAAATGATAACAAATCTCGAAATAATAAGTTCTTACGCAAATGTACATCTCCAATAGCCACAAGAAAGTTATAAAAAATCAGATGCGCATTTTTGCAAAGAGACAGCAGTCATTATTAGTAGAAACGAGTTAGATATTACTCTATTGTGGAAAGTCTCATTTTGAGGCGCAAAAAAGGTTTTACATGCAAAAAGAGAGAAAAAATTTGTTAATACTATGAAAATAGATTTTTAATTTGAAATAAAAGGAAACGGGATTTTTATAGCAATGAATCATTTTAAAAGTAAACGTCTAAATATTAAAATAACTATCTAAAAGTATATTAGGTCTTAAATATACAATAAATTCTGTCCGCGCATAATTAACAAAATGAAATGGATGAAATCCCTGTTGATCGAATAAAAAATTATTGAGCTGTAATTTAGGATAATGTGGAGAAGACATGATAGAAGATTGCGAAGAGCAACAAAAGTTTCTCTTTAAATTATGAAGTCTGCCAACTTCTGCTATTCTACCCAATGCCACCATCGCAACGCTATTCACCTTATACGTTTGCGTCCACCCTATATCTATTCCTTTCGCTTTTTTATTCTCTTCTCTTTTTTGTCCCTTGCATTTCTATTTATTTTCATTATTTCTTCTCTGTACATTTATATAAACGAAATTTGTTGCCATCTTTTTCTACTTTTCTCTCTTTGTATTAGATTTTCTTTCTGCCTAGCAGCCTATTTCTCTTTGCATTCCTATTCTTCTCCACCTCCCTCTCTGATTCAGCCGAAAATTCCGCTGGCGCCTCCGAAAGCTTTAATGTATTTATGCATATTCGCCGCATTCTGCCGCTTCTCCGTTCCACTGACCCCTTCCCCTCTCCACTCCTCCCCATTCTCCCACCCCACCCGAAGCACCACTCAAATTTAGCAGAGAATGTTAAGGACAACCTCGTTCCATTTATCTTCCTCCTCCGGTCTGTGTGACTACCATAGAGCGGCCAATTTCCAGATGAAACTCGATGTGATCAAAATGACATAGATGAAAATATTGAGAGGCTGAAGAATAAATGGACGAAGAATTGAAAAGCCGATCGAATTTTTAAATTAACAGAATTGATATACTGGAAAAATCTGGTCCAAATCCAGGGACCACTTTCAAAATTCAGGGACCAGGGTAGATTTAAATGCGATTTAGAAAAAAGGCTATATAAATCTGTATATACTACATTATATATGCACTGGTGGTGTAGCCGTGTGTCGCCTTACAAAGTTCCGGTGTTCGATTTCCGCGAATGGATGGTTTTAAAAAACTATCACTTGTGCCTGACAGTGGGAGCAGTACTGTCAGAATAATATAGAGCTGTAGGGGTGATCAGGAAGATTTGAACGGCGACAGTACTACGACGTCAAATGCAAGAGTAAAACTACCATATTACAATTCTCTAATAACGATTACGTGAGTGGATAATATGTATTCTATCGAGGTAAAACATACCGGAGGTAAAATAATCCTCCATTTGGATCTCCGGGTGAGGATTGCCTTGAGGAAAACATTTGTCGAAAGTAACTTACGTATAGGTACGTGGAATGTAAAAACCATGAGGAAGGCAAGAAAACTAGAAAACTATCTGAAAGAAGAAATGAGAAAAACAGAACTGACATCGTAAGGTAGAGCGAAGTTAGACGGAAAGGAGAACGGCAGTTTGACTAGAAAGAAGTTACGGTAGTTTACTTTGGAGGAAATAGTGGGGCATGGGGAGTAGCTATGGTATTTAGGAAAGATATGATGAGAAGCGAGACAAAGGTAATAGTAACGAACGATAGGTTGATGACAATAAAGCTCAAAGCAGCTCCGGTGCACATGCTGATAATTCAGGTGTATGGCAATGTCTGCTCATGAAGAAGAAATCACGGAGATGCAGGAACAAATTAATGACATTTACAATGAAGAGGGAAGAGGAAAGGTAAACTGCATAATAATGGGAGATTGGAACAGTATAATTGGAGAAGGACATGAAGAAAATGATAACTATCAATGCAGACAAGAAACAAAAACCAAGGAGGAGAAAACTAGTAGAATTCTGCATTAATAACCATTTAGTAATTATTAATACATGATTCGAAAACCATAAACAAAGAATGTATACATGGAAAAGTCCAGCAGATATACTGTGATATCAAACATATTACATGCTAGTAAAACAAAGATTCAGGAACTGTATAAAAAACGCTAAGGAGCTGGTACAAATTCAGATACCAGCCTTCTAATAGTCGATGAAAATACAAAGCTAAAACAAATAAGGAAGACGAGAAGATATTTGGAACATTAAAAAAACTGAAAGAAAGGCAGGACGAATTCAACACAAAATTACAAGATTGTCGTAGAAATGTGGAAAACAAACAAAAGACTGTGGATACTGAATGAAAGGGAATTAAAGTTAGTATCAAAGATACTCGGAATAAAGACATTGGAAAACAAGAGGAGAAAATCATAAAACCGTAGATCACTAAGGTAATGCTCGAGGAAATGGATGAGAAGAGAATGCGGGAAAACGAACCCGGTACTTCAATCTTCGCCAAATAAAATATATCACGAAAGTGAGTCCATGCAGCACGAGCCTAGTACCAAGTTACATGAAAATCGGTCCATTGATGCAAAAGTTGTTAGTAGGGGGCACAGGTACAGGAGAATTTCATAAGACAATGTTTCCTTTGGAAATCAGCCTAAAATGTGAGGATATGTGAGAAGATAAGGCCGTACGTTATGATGTACGCTAGGGCAATGGAATTTGAAGATAAGAAACCTAATAGAATACGTGGTAAACGGATTATGAATACAGACAGGAAGATAGTCGCATAACCAAAGAATGAAGCACAGATATTGGAAGACTACACGCAAGATCGGCGGAAATAGAACCAGAAGAAGTGGGTGACGTTGATAAAGACAACTTCGGACAAAGTATTAAGGAAAGTAAAGCAGATTAGGCGATGCAGGAGCTGAAAAAAAAGCAACAGGCAGCGATGGGATATCGGCAGAGGTACATTAAATTCATGAGATCGGAAGGACTAAAAGTGATTACGAAATTCATCAATAATATTTACGACCTGGGAAAGTGGCCTCAATATTTTCTAGAAGTATCAATGATCCCTCTCAAGAAGAAGCCCAAGACAATGCAAAGTACTAAATACAGAACCATAAGCCTACTATCACATATTTCGAAGATCATCACGATATATATATATATATATATATATATATATATATATATATATATATATATACACGCTGGAAGTGCCTATCTATGAGAAGAACTTTTTATTGCTAAACACAGCTGATACAGCTAGCATTGAAACATATTAGATGTTTGTATCATAATTATAGTATTGTATTGTAAAACCTGAAGATAAATCTGAGATAAAGAATTAGAAAAGGAAGGGAAGAAAGGGATGAAGAAGACGGAGAAAAAGAGGGAGAGATATGGCACAGGACAGGATATGTGACAGGAGGGAATGAGAGAGATAGGAAGGAGAGAAAAGAGATGCAGAGAGAGGGAGGGAGGGAGAGGGAGGGAGAGAGAGTGAGGGAGAGAGGGAGGAGGAGAGAGGGATGGGGAGAGAGGGAGGGGGAGAGAGGGAGGGAGAGAGAGAAGGAGGGAGAGAGAGAAAGGGAGAGACAGAGGGATGGAGAGAGAGAGAGGGAGGGAGAGAGGGAGGGAGAGAGAGAGTGAGAGAGAAGGAGAGAGAGAGGTAGGGATATATTGAATGATTGATGGATTTGGTCTTTATTTGTGGCGAGATTGAGACTAGGAAGTCCCATCTTCCACCTAACCCTTGAGAGAGAGGGAGAGAGAAGGAGGGAGGGAGAGGGAGAGAGAGGGAGGGAGAGAGAGAGGGAGGGATAGAGAGAGGGAAGGAGAGAGAGGGAGAGAGGGAGGGAGAGAGGAAGGGAGGGAGGAATGGAGGGAGAGAGGGAGGGAGAGAGCAAGGGAGAGAGGGAGGGAAGAAGGAAGGGAGAGATAATTTGACTCTCTAACTATTGTATTAGCAAATCAAGAGGTCGAAAATTGTGTGTATAAAGGAATGTATGATACTGAGCAATAAAGTACTAGCGCGCAGATACTCTGCTAGTTCTTAGTAAAAGCCTAGAGAAAACGGCAGAGGAAATACTGGAGGAAGATCAACTTGGCTTCAGAAAAGGACGGGGTGTAATCATATCAGAAAGGGCAGTATAGTACAGCCATGATTGCTGCGTATGCTTCGTCGACTGGAAGAAGGCCTTCCATCGAGTAAATTGGGTAATGCTGTTGAGGATATTAATTGATATAGGTTTAGATTTGAAAGACAGGAAACTGACCTGGAAACTATATGTGAATCAAGTTGTGAACGCCAGGTTGGAGAATGCTGATACGAGCGGACTAAATATTGCTAAAGGAATAAGACAGCTGTTGCATATCCCCGATCCTATTTAATATATATGTAGAAAGAATCACTAGAAGGCACACAAGACTTCAAGATTGGATGAAAGATTATAAGAACAGTAAAATTCGCTGGTGAATAAAAATTTCTAGGAAGAAAGGAAAAGGAAACTCTTAAAATAATAAATACACTGGTAATAACAGGTAGAAAAAACCGAATGGAAATAAATACAGAAAAATCCAAAGTCATGGAAATATCGGGAAAAGAGGAAGAATTGACCATAAATATCTGTTAAAAGCCATTAGAACAACTATCGGTATATATGTAAATATCTTGGAAGCATCATAATGAGAGAAGCAAAATGTACCGATGGAATAAGGGCTAGAATAGCGAAAGCAAAAGCCGCTTTCAGAAGAAATATAAAAAAAGATATTCGCAAGAAATTGAAAAAATGCTGCTATCTATGGAGTATAACATGGGGCAGAAACATGGACGCTAAGGAAAAATTATAAAAAATGTTTCAAAATGTGGACTTGGAGAAGAATGTTATAAATAAAACGGACAGATAGGGCGAAAAACAACTAAAAGAAGAATAGAAGAGAAGCAAATGATTATACAGATTATAATAAAGAGGAAGACGAATTGGATTACTTTAAGTGAGAGAGCATCATTAAAAATATGGCAGAGGTCGGATTTTTTAACCTGGGATCATCCAGTCCCCTACTTGTGTGGTTTGAGGAGACTACACATGACAGCTCTCCGTCCTTCGGAAGGGACGTTAAGCAGTTGGCCCCCTTGGTGCTCTTCGTAAAGAGTAGGCTAATGCCGGCGCCGGGTTTCCCTCCTTCTTTCTGTGTGTTCGGTGTGGAAGGAGTTATGGCTATAATAATCTAAGAGGTTAATTAGCCATAAATACAAACCAACAACAGCAGAAACAGAGCATGATTAAAGACGTGTCAGAAGAAGAACTGGGAGGGAACAGAGAAAGAGGTAGGAAAATGAATTAGGTGATATACGATTTGAAAATGAAAGAGAGCTATTAAGACGAAGAAAATTGTGGAAAATAGGAGTATATGGGGAATCAGGTTTAACCAAGAATAATCACTGACAGATGATGATGATGATATTAGATTCAAACCATTCATACGACGTAAAAAGTAGTACTTAATGAGTATCTCTACTGAACTGATAAAATATATCAAAAACAGTCGCCATTGGCGATCGGGCGCCTGACAACGGCATTAATTTACCATACCATACATTTGTCCGTAAAATAATAACAGATCTTGTAGCTTCACCCTTCTGTAGATACTGTAAGACAGGGGTTTTCAACCTATTTGAATGTGAGTGATTTGGCGGGCGTATAAATAGTCGCGAGTGCCTCGGCAGGTACGACGAGTGTTTACATTCGTACTTACTCAAGAGATCATATGTGACTTTTAAAATAAAAATAAATTTTTAATCTTTTTTAGCGTTAAAAGATCACCAGGAAGGTTTTATGGCAACAATTGTAGTTGAAATAAGCAAAATTATTTGTATTTAATATCATAGGCCACATCATAAAAGCTTCATGAGCCTCATAATATCTTCTCGGTGGCAGGACGTTGCACGTCCTTGTTCTAAGATATTTCTTTTTCAAAGGAAAATAAGAAAATTAGTCGTTAAATAATATACACCTCAAAATTGTGAATGAATAGCTTTTTATATAACACAATGAATGCACTAATATTTTCAACGAAGGAAAAAAGTAACGTTTAAAAGCCTCTCATGAGAGATTTTCTACAGAAGCTAAACTTTTTTGCCAATTTTAAAATTATTTTTAAATTGAACAAATGAACTACTTATACGCTAGCTCAAATGAGATTTACCGAATTATTGCTTTCTCTTTATATCTACCATGTATTTTAAAAGTCTGCGTTAATCTCTCTATTTGTCATAATTATAATCGCATAAATTTGCTCTAATATTTTCAGGATAAATTGATTATATGCGATTAATGAAACATAATGGTTTTATTATTTGCAAATATAGTAGATATAAATGCTCATTTATTCACCGTTACATACTCTGAAACATATGTAAAAGAACTGCGTAAGTAAATATTGTTAAATTCTCATTAATTTTCCAATCTCATTTTATTACAATCGTCGGTAAATTACTACAAAATAATCAAAAGAGTCCATTTAGAAAATACTCTAAGTGCATCTAGCCACAAAACGTCGCACCTCAGGAACGTATACAGCAATACCGAAACACCGTGCATATCAGAAATGCAACTTTTTAATCAATTCCAAATAAGCGCTTTTTCAGAAGCAGACTCCCTAAAATCCTTTTCCGCCGATGCTTTCTGAGTAATGAAGAAGCGAAAAAAATAGATAAAAAACGCAAATGTCCCGAGAGACTAACCATGAAAATAAGCAACAAAACATTTTCCCCATTTGAAATGAAATCATAGTAAATTCTCTGCCATTTAGCTAATAGCATTTCGCACGCACGCTCACTTAGCTAATAGCCTAAATCACGGACACGCAACCACACGCGCTGTCATTTCGAATGAAAAAAAACAAAATAGAAATTGGTGCAAAAAATATTTCCCATATTTCGTTGTACATTGGTAAGTACCTTTTTATAGCAGCTTACTCATTATTCTTTCGTTTTTATTAAAACATTACGACGGATAAGCTTTACGCATCCCCATTAAGCTCTGGCAAAATAAATACAAATGGGTGCGGACAAGCGTTATTTTTTGGAGGATGAAATTCGAATGACGTATTCGTAATAAAATAAGAATTTTCGTATTTATTACTGCATGGAGGGCATTTGTAGAGGGTTTTTTGATTCTGCCTTACAGACACATACGCACCCTCGTCCTTGTGTATGTTTGTATATGCATACATATTCCAGAAGACAGGACGGACGAGTTAATATAAAAATCGTTGTATAATTAGAGGGGTTTTTAAAACAATGGACGAGGGTTGAAAAAGCCAAAGAGATGGGGAAGGGCGGCGGGAAATTATGCTCTCGCGCATTCAAAACCGAAGGGCAAAGTAAGCGGAAGGGAATGAAAAGATAATGCGTCTTTTTCGGTTGTTGCTTCTCTCTCACCCCACCTCTTCTCCAAAAAACAAATGCCGGAGGCCGTGCTTTTTCATTTTTTAATACTGAATTACTTCGATTCATGGGAATTAGTCGCAATGCGTTCGATAGATGCGCCTTTGATTATAGGGAAGCGCGTCAACGTTGAATGTGTCATGGTCATTTCGCTCAAATCAATATGCGAGATATTTTTATGGAAAATATTCTGTATTGGAATTTTTTGTAGAACTCGCTGGAGGAAAACAGTTTCCGGCAGCGCAGTGGTTTTGCGAAACCTATTTTTTTACGCAAACAACAGCACCGGCGTGATTTTAACGCGTTTTCTCGAGTAATGGAATGAAAAATAACAAAATGTGATAAGCTAAAAGGTTCTGTTTTTAGGAAAAATGCAATTAACTACGTCCGGAATATTTTCGGTGGTTATTTAAATGGGAGTCTTTTGAGACTTTTAGTTGATTCGCTTTAGTGATGTTTTAAAACTAATATTCTAGGATTTCGTGGATATGGTCAAGATTTGAGTAAAACAATTGATGCGATTTCGCAAATTAATGTTTCAATAGTTCGGTGTCGAATATCCTAGAAATAGTAAAATTACAGTTATTTTTAAGGGATGTTCAACCACTTTTTTGTGTAACGTATTTTAAGCTGAAAGAATGAGTACTGGAGACAAAAAGTAATGCGAGAATCCGAAAAAAGATTAATATTAATTGTTTAATGCATTTTGCAATATTCATAAGATATCCTTGGAGTGTCTCAACAAATATGCATGCAGAAATAATTTCAACTGAGCAAATAATCTAACCGCTTAAAATGAGACAATACTTTACTTCAAATATACATCATAGCCATAAATATTTTATTTGATATTTTTCCAGTAAAAGAGTATGTTTCTGAAATATGGTAACCTTCATACTTCCTTCTATTAGCGAATAACGCTTCAGAATTTATCTAGACATCACGTTGCTTAATCTATGGATAATAAATGCATTTTTTAGAACATGAGTTTACGATAAAATATATCTGCATCCTGTGAGGAGTAATTGTTTGGTAATTGTAAACTTTTCTGCTGCTCATGTCTTTTATTATACTCTCATTTAAATGACGAAAATGCGATTTATCGCATTCCTGCTGGAAACAAAGGATACATGGGAAAGACGATAACAGTCCTCCGCCTATTCCGTTATATCATGTTCCCCATGTCAACTTGTGTGTGTATAATGAAGGAGAGAAAGGTTGGAAGAGAGCGGATAAAAGCCATATCTTTTCTTCGCCTCATTGGTTCCCTCTTGGATTGCCCGCTGCGCCGAGTCTTTGGACATAGAACAGAGAGAGAAACAGAACTTGCTGGAGTGGGAAAAAGAAAGGGAGACGACAGGTATTTTTTCCACGAACCATTCACCATATCGTCGCAACAAGGAGAGGAAGAGTTGTAGACTCGAAGCGATCACACGCTTTGGTTACGAGCGATGATATTTCAAACGTGCAGAGGAGCACCCGCGAGGAATAAAGAGTCGGAGAAGTGATGCTAGGGGGAGTGCAGAACTCTCCCAAAGGACGAACTATCGAGACGGAAGAGCTAGATAAAGGCAGAAAGAGAGGGAAATAAAATCTTAAAGTCGCAGTTCTGAATGTACGTTTACAGAAAATTTCCTAGGAGAACGTCAGTAGTCAACGAACCTAAATTTAACGCAATGATGACTGTACGGTCTTCTATGAATGACATTTATTATAGGTTAAACTATTGAAAGCAACCCACCCGACTACCTTTCCAGGGTCGTGTGGGAGGAATAGAAGGAAGGGTGGGTGATCCCGAGTTAAAAAAATAAGAATCACCGAGACGGAGGAGATAGGAATGGGAAACATAGGAGGGAGCGAGAGGAAGACCAGAAGAGACCATCTTTTGTAAGACTTCCGAAATGACAGCTTTGAAGAGGCACGCTCGATTTCCCGCATCTCCCACAACATCCTATCCATGTCCATCGCCCCAGGACACGAGTCCGAGACTTATCAATCCCTCGCTCGTATTTTTTTACTTTCTTCATACGAAGTATAGGGGAAACTATTGTTTTCATGAAAAATATCGATTTCGAGATCTCAACGGAAATATATACGTTTTCGGGTCCTCTGAACACGTTTTGACAATTTTTTCGATGTTGTCTGTGATAGATTTTTTGTGAGTGCTCTAACTCAAAAACTATTAATCAGGTCAACGCGAAAATTTATATAACATTTTTATAAAAGTCAGAAGAACTGATTAGTTTAAAGTAAAAATCTGTCAACCGGAAGTGGATGTTTACTCTTGTCACTTATCCGTTATTTTAAAATATTTGCTTTAATATTTGACAAATGTAAAAATATACTAGAATAAAAGTTGTAGGAAATTTAATTTTCTACAATCTTTGTTTGAAACATTTGTCCATATAATGCATTGTTTAAGAGATATCTTTAAAACTAATTTTTTAGCTGCCACAACCAACCACCTACCTGCGACTATTGTAAACATTTTACGCTAAGTTACGTCATGGTAACGCTTCTTTTTATTTTCTTAATTGTTGGAGAGTCCTGGCTATATCCAATATCAGAAGGCTATGGTATGAGTCTATTTCTGTTCTTTGTAAAGTCTAATTTTTGTCTTGCAGTTTCTTAAAATATTCATTATTATTTAACCCATTTGGAATTTTTAGAAATATTTCAGGTATGGAGAAAGTCATGTGGTGGCCACATCAGATTTTTTCTTTATGTGACCTGTTCTCTTTTCTCTGCAACTATCTATCCCTGTTATATTTGTCTTGTTTTTTTAGTTACACTGCTTCCTTGTCTCCATATGTTTTATGTTGACTGCATACTGTTATTTAAACATTTATAGATAAAAATGTTGCTGTATAAATTATGTCTTATTCTGCCTTTTTGAGAACTGATTTCTTACTTTCATTTAAAATTTTCTCATCTTAATATTCCTTTAACTTTCAAAACCACATATTCCTTCTTATCTGTCCTTTAATATTCGTAATTTATTTTTAAATATTATTCATTCTTTCAATTCCGTGAAAAGCTTTACGTAATCTATAATAGTTTTTTCCTCATTACCAATAACAAAGCGGATGACTCGTGATTTACCTTTTCCTCCATTTTCTAAGCCCTCGTTTTTTCAATCCCCTATACATTTTATTTTCTCTCTTCTATCATTAATTCCATCAACTCCCTTTCAACTTTAATTTTTCTTCCCTCTTTTCCTCCTCCATAATTCCTCTATTTCTGCTCCGCTCCCCCTTTATTCCTTGTCATCTCTCTGCTCTTCCTCCTTCCCTTTCTCAGTTGCCTTTTCCATTCACTCCACTTCCCTCTCTTCCTCTCTCCTGTTCCATTTCCTCCCGCATGAGTCTTCTGGTTTTCGATAGCCTAAGGCGACACCAATTCAACGCCCCGGCGTCGTGCTCCGAATATCCGCTGGCCAATGCTTTATTTTTTACCCGTGTGCGTTATTAAACCGTCGTTTTTTCCACGCCGTGCTTCCCGTCCAGTCGAGCGTGAAAAGTGCCCTTGATTTGTTTTGAGAAAGGATGTGACGGTTGTAAATTACGTCGCGCGAATATTTTTTTAATGCTTGCGAGCCTTGATATGATTAATGGCGAAATATCCCTGTAATAAGAGGACGCGCTTTCCGGTAGAAATATTTCCATGTTTAATGAAGCGGATGCCTTTTTTGGGGGAGAAATTTGCTCCTCACATATTGAATATACATTGTTCTTTATCTCTCTATCCATCCGTGAAAATTATTGAGGGAGTTTTGCTAAAAAATATTTAATTAGAGAAGTATATGCGTGGTATCAAAATTTTTGCCATTTTAGTCGGCGCAGAAGCATCCAAATGTATAAATAACATCATAGCATTCAAATTTGATAATTAAGTTATTGCGTTGGTTTGAAAATTTATAGGAAATTCAAAAATATGAATTCTGTATTTGACCGCGGGTTTCCTTATTCTTTTTATTACAAGGTTATAATTCTGTACACGGTATGTGCATCATCACCAACAAGTTTGTTTTACCAAGGAAACGGAGATCCTGCCACTATAAAAATCACGAAAGAATGTTAACGGCATTGGAAAGTTGCTTCTTCACATTTATTTACATTTACGGCTGCTGAGAGAAGAGTGAACTTTCCTACCGCATTATGAAGTTATGCGATCTAGAAATAATCACCGAACAGTGCTCAGAGATAAACTTGTTTCTTGACTCGGGAATAACTAGTTACTACGGTCTATTTCTAAGTGGCTACTATTCAATATTCTAATAAAAATAGGTCATTGCCAATTAAATTCTTCTGCAAGCTAGATGTAAGTTTGTAAAAATTTCATTTAAGATCTCCTAAAACTAAATGAATTCAATTTCTTCATTTATGGCTTTAACTTATTTGCAAGAAAATTTTATGAATTTACGCTAATACTGAGGATAATATTGATTATTTTTGACAGCTCTTCATATCCTCCGGCACATGTGGATAAAACATTTTAATATAATTGGGCTCAAAGTAGTAGAATAGATAGCAGTAAATGCTCTAATATGCAAATTACGGTGATTGGCTCTCGGAAATCTTGTATAATTTTGGCAAAATAAACCTTTTAAACTAATATGGGAAAATAAGTTTTATTTAAAATATTCTGGTAATATAAAATATATTAATTTTTACAAAACAAATGTTTATCAAACAGAAATTTTTTCAAATTTTACCAGGCGCTTATTCTTATGACGAGAAGCTCAGAAATTATTACTGCCTTGATTATTTTGATGGAAAGGTCACTCAGGAAATACTGCACCGGTCTACGGTCTTAATAAAGAGGAAAAATAAGCTTTACCTACGAAAATTGTGTTTAGCTAGTAAAATAGAGAGCCATATCAATGCGCATCCTTAAAGAGACGCAACCCGTAGACCACTTGTGCCCAAACTACGGCCAACGGACCACCTCCGGCTCGTCCTAAGTTGAAAATTTGGGACGCAACGTAAAATAAAATTAAAATATGAAATTAAAACATAAAATTATAAGTAAACATAATAAACAATGCATTTTGTTTTTACCCCTCTATTCACATTGTATATAAAACATTTAAAAACTATCAAGTAATACTGATCCAAAACTTAAGTCACAACTTTCCTAACATTATTCTTCAACTCATTTTAACTGGGTGAGCTCCACGAAGAGGGTGGAAGTGGAATATGTGGCCCGAGATGAGTGCAGAAATTGGTTATGTGACCCTCGGGCTGAAAAGTTTAGGCACCACTGCCCTTGACGGTTATTCGTATCCTTAAAGTAGGGCAACCCAAACGACACAAGAGTCTCCTTAATGTTAGGCAATCCAAACGACATCTTGATGCCATTCCGTAATAAAACGTAATCTTAACAAAAGTTTTTTCAAGAGATGCTTAAATACAAGCCACACAAATATACATTTAACTATTTGGTTCAAATAGTTAATTGTATAAGTGGTTTGAATCCTCCGAACGAAGGTCAAAATTTCTGCTGAATAAAAAATGTATATTATAATGTATATAAATGTTGTGCAAATAATTTTTTCCACCTTTTTGAAGCTCAATTATCAATATTATAGCAATTATCAAATTTCATATTGTCTTTGGTGTAGCATCATAGAGAACTTTTCATGCAGCTCCAGATTTTAGGGATTTGTTAACTACTTAAGAAGCCAATCTCAAGCTGAAGTAGACAAGTCGCTCCTAACCACGCTCAACGCAACAACTAGCAGACTAGCTTAAACTCAGAGATGTTTACACAGAAATGATTAAGCGGACAAAAATGCAACCAAACGCGAAAGCCTATGAGAGACGTTGTTCGTCGAATTCAGGTTACTACACTTGTCATATCCAACTATCCGATGACAATTAAAATTTTTAATATGGGTATGTAATTTAGTTGCATTAAAATAATAATATGCGCACGTATATTCCTCCATTCATGATTACACGTGTCTTTTTAATGAATTAGTACATACTAGATAAACATCTCCCAATACTACTACTACATGCATGATTTTATTCTCTGAAGGCGCCTGCCTACCCCATGGATTAAAAGAACACAGCCTTAAGTCACACTATTATTATCTAACACGTATCTTCTAGTAACTTTTAATACAAGTTCCGTATTGCAGTCAATCTCTGAAATTATAATCTAACAATATAGTGTTTTCCTTTTATTAGTTCTTGATCTCTACGTTGTCTCCTTGTTTCCATATAGATTCTTCCCTTCCCAGAAAAGCAATGCCCTTTTTTGATAAAAAATATCATATTCAGCCTATATATAGTTTATATATACCAAGTGCCCTTTTCTTCATAAATTCGTATATGCTACAAATTCTCCAGTTTAAAAAAAATTAAGTACCATGTAAAAGTTCTTGACTAATCAATAAATCCAATCTGAGTTTCAGGTATGAGTTCGACATGTCTAAGTTAATGCATCACTATACATTGATTTTTTAATGTCGTTCTCTCGTTATATCATGCTATTAATGCTTAACTGGTTTTTTGAAAGCCTTAAAATATTCAAAATTACTAAAGATAATCAGATTTATACGTATTGCAGTTCAGCATAAACTACTACTATATGTTTAAGAATAAAAGCTTTCGAAATACGCTTCCGGGACATTAACCCCGTGCATCCTTTCCGTTTATAATGGCGATATATGCATATTCTTGCTGGAAGTCACATTTGGCATGTAAAAATAAAAGCAAAAACACAAAATAGATATATATATATATATATATATATATATATATATATATATATATATATATACCTATAAAGTACTTTACACGTCCATTGGACCAATAAATTTAAGGAAACACAAAATTTGATCGATACAATCCTTCAAAGGTTGAAGATCCAAGATTCAATCCAGAGTTATAAATTTTTAAAATATTGAATTTTAACTTAGAAAGATATATCAGAAGGTTAAATTAGTCTAAGATTAATCTAAACCAAGCATGCCAAACTCGAAGAGGCGTCCGGGCCGCATTACAGTGATGAATGTCATAAAAGGGCCGCAATAAAGCGATGAATATTATAGAAAGGTCGCAAAGCAGAAAACTATAGACTTTTGCAAGAATATTAGACGCTTGTTTTGCAATTAAAAATAATAATTTAGAAAATTCAGTCTGTTGTAATTCGGTAACTATGAAAAAATATCGTCTCCTTTTAGCTAAAATAAAGCATTTATATGAAATCCCTCACGATTCACTCGAGACAAAAATGAGCTATCTGTCCGCAATAAGGCACAGATTCGGCCAGCGGGTAGTCAGTTTGACATTCCTGATACCAAGTAATGGATTACAAATCTCTAAATTTTATTTTTGATAGAATATCTCTTGGATATACGGCACCCTTATAAGGTACTCTGCCTACCTGACCAGTATACAGCTCAGAGGGCTACTTCCCATTTGCATACGATGGAACCTCTTCGAACACAGATTCGGCCCGCGGGTAGTAAGTTTGACATGCCTGATAGCAAGTAATGGATTACAAATCTCAAAATTTTATTTTTGAAAGAATATCTCTTGGATATACGGCACCCTTATAAGATACTCAGCCTACCTGACCCTGTATACAGCTCAGTGGGCTACTTCCCCTTTGCATACAATGGAACCTCTTCGAACTGCACACCTTGCACTCCGATAGTTATGCCTCTATCTCAAAGTATGTAATACATATTAAATTTCTCTAGTTGTATCCTGGGTGTTAGGCGACTTGCATTTCTTGTACGCCAGGAGATTGCGTTTCAAGTCATTTAACAAAATGTTTATTTGAAGTTGTAGAATCCCCATAAAAAATCGTTATATAAAACATGAACCGACATCCAACTTAATCTAACATAATTGCATTTCGCAAATATGAACTTTAAATAAAGCAAACCGATAACAATCAGCATCAATGGATACTGGTTAGGCTTTTAATTCGGACCCATGGTGACGGAACACAATATGTATTTCATGTTCCTCTCGTGAATTTTTTACTTGAAATTGGAACATTAACAGACTCAATAAATGATTTTATGAATGATATTATAATAACTCCGCAACGTATCATTCATATTGACTGATGAAGTTACAATACTTTCATCATCGTCTATTTCCAAAAATTTATCGGAAAAAGTGAGTTTTTTAGTTAATTATGATACGTTACATCATAATTGCTGCTTATTTGCTCTTATTCCCAATCTTCTTGACGTCCTTTTATAAAACGTCAATTTATTCCGTCCCATTTCATTTTTCTCTTCTCGATCATTAATTTTTCATACCATATTGTGGGCGATATATTCTTTTTCCTATTTTATTGCCACTTCTGAAGTAATTTTTATTTTTCATTTTAGTACCTCTATTCTCCGGTATTTTATTTCATTATTTTTCTTCGCCACGATCGAATAACCCGCATTTTTTCTTTATATTCCCAGATACTATTTTATCTGAACACAGGCACCACCCTCGCTCCACACACTCATAAATATAACTGTGTATGTGTTTACCGATTCCCGCTGTCATTATGTCTTTATCTCAACTCTTTAATGCTAGTATCTTTGTTAGTTCCTCTTTTCGAATTTCTCATTTGGGGTTTCAGGCATTTCAGCTCAACTCAACTCAAACTCTTTGATATTTCTTCAGACAGATATATTTTATTTTGCTTAACAAATTGTTTTTACGTCATATCCACTTGTATACACGTAACTTTCCTAAGGGAAACCCTGATATAGGCGGGAGGCCTCTTCAGGGTGGGATCAGATGAAAGGTTTTAGCTTTCTATCGTAGCCGATTAACAGACCGTCTAAGATTAGTCAGGCAGTTCAAAATTCCGTTTCCTTCTTAATTTTCCTTTTATATCCTCTTTTTGCCTCTCCCTGTACTCAATAATCATTCAAGCGTTCCATTTCCCTTCACGCACTCATCCTTCTTCCGCCCTTTCTCGTTCCTTACCGATTTGTATGAAATAATTTTCCCTGAGCTAGCAGATTGGTTGAAAGCAAGAGAGGCCGAGCCGCCGACAAAGTTTCTGACCACCACTATGCTCTTTCCCTCTCTCTATCTCTCTAATGCGAAGTCTCTCGATTTAGTAGAGGCCATAAAGACACTCTTCCTCCTCTCTCTAGTTCTCACTCACTATCTCTCTCACACTCTCACAGCCTCGTCGCCGCTTTTCCTTGCCTCATCCTCCTCTTCCATCTCTTCCCACTCCTCATCCTTTTTCTCCCTTTCACCGCCAGTCCCTCAATAAAACAACTCTTGACTCTAATGTAAGTGGGGACTCGTACACACACATATATACGTATCTCCTTACACCACTTAAAACTAATCTAGCTCACGACTTCTCACACATCCCCCACTTATCTCGCCTTCAGAACTCCTCTTCTTCCTCTCCGAGGAGTCGAAACATTTTTTCCCCACTTTTCGAAAAACTTTTCACTTCATCTCTTTTCTCTCTCTCACACTTAATGTGCGTTTATTTTATGGGACACGCGATCAAAACGATGTTTCTTTGGAGTAAAAAACCTTAGATACGCTATATATATATATATATATATATATATATATATATATATATATATATGTATAATCATAGCTCTTGTTATTTTCTACCTCACGGTGCTTGGCGTGGGATAATGTATATCTTTTATACTACACTCTACAAGTTTGTTTTCTTTTTGTGCCTTCTCGTCGTTTGTGTGCTGTGTACAAGTATGTTTTTGATCGTTATGGGCGCTTGTGGTACATTTACTACTCTCATTTATGGTCGGTCGACCATCTTATAGGAGTGTGTGCTTGGAACTGTTATTTTTTAAGGAGTTGCTCGGAAATTGCGTTTCAAGAGTTTATACGTCGTTATTGTTTGAGTCACGGCATTTAACGCGGTGTATATGTATGGCTCAAAAATAAGTAAAGTTTATCTTTGGTCTTGAGCTCTAACACGTACAGAAATTTATAAAATTTAATTTGTATCCGACTAAATGTCGCAGTTTGCACTCGTTTTACTTTGAAAGAGATTTTTTATCGAGTTTGCTTTTGTACTTCCTGCAAAGTTTAACCGGTTAAGCATGGTAAAAAAATCTGTTTCAAATGAGGCCGCGTATTTGTTGACGAGGGAGGTGTAAATGAGATATTATTTTTACTACCCATTACGCATTGAAGCATTTAAGACCACATTAATTTTTATGGTGGCATTAAGTATCAATGTTTGCAGAGTGAAATCATGCGGACAAAATATCTTAAAACCCACAAGATGAATACATGAAGAATAATAAAACATTGCAAGCTCTTCACTCACTTCAAGCGATTTTTTAAATCGCCGAATAGTAAAATCCTCTCCTAACTCACAAGTTTGAAACATATTTTCATATTCTTTAAAACGCAATTTTTGTATTTTAATTGATTTTATTTTTTATTTAATCTTATCTTCAAACATCCCAATAAATGGTCGACGCTCTCGACAAAACACAAGAGGGACATTAACTTCTTGTAAACGATTAAAAGATCAATAAAATAAACGGTTCAATATACATTACACAAACTTTCTCATATACGTATATACGTTTGGCCCGCTGTGTACGCTTGTAAAAGAAAAAGGTAAAACGCTAATAATTCCAAGTTACCCGTAGTTTAGCGTGTATGTTAATGCCACTGATCGATATTTAGTAATTTTTTCGGGCATAGTATTATTTGTGACAACAGGCTGTACGTTTGGATGCATTTTAAACGAAATACTTAAGAGCCATTTTTGAGTAAATCTAATTTTGTTTCCAAGTATCCTAGAATAAAGTACCATTAATTGTTGCGCAATATCGTTCATCTCTTCAGAGTGTCTATTATGAATGATATTATCGACAAATATGATATATCATTAGATTTAGTTTAGCCGTATAGGCTTTAATAAGATTTTTAGTGGATCGCGGCGGAGGCGTGACGTCATAGGGCTTGGGTAAGGTAGCTTAGCGTACATTGTAATGCCACTGGACTCCATATAGTAATTTTAAGAGATATATGGCTTACTCAGTATTATTTTTGACATCAGGCTCTACAATTGGATCGATTTCAATCAAACTCTCTGGTGCCATTTTTGAGTAAATAAAATGTTTATAAAAATCGCCAAGAATAAACTACCCTTTGTTTTTGAGCAATATCATTTTATGAAAATTTTGTCTGCAAAGGATAATATATTGCATAAATATGATATATTATTCGATTTAATGTACGCGTTTGGGCCCTTGGACGGCGAACAGACAGACAGATGGCATGGCGAAAACCACTTATATGGACTCAGGGACACATAAAACGTGTATTTTCATCAAAATCTCAAAGTCAAATTTTTTCACGATTAGAATACTTGCTCAATATACTACGTATATGAGAAAGTAAAAATCAATGGCAAATTTCATGTGAGTGAGAAAAAAGCATATCATGAATAAAAAATGAGTTCAACGGATAAAAGGAGCATCAAATTACAAAAATATTGAAGCGCGAGTGGATTATTGATAAAAATTCTTCGAGATATTAAATGGGTATAAAGAATAGAAATATTCCGAAAATGTTCACAGAGCGATCCCTGTAGGGAATGATGTGAAGAGGCTTGAATTATTTCTTTTCTGATAAGGAACACTTCAAAAATTTAATATTCATTTTCCGAACCTTAATACACGGGCTATAAATGTAAAATATTTTTGCTACAAATCGCAAGCTCGGTAATTCATTACAGACCTTAACTAAGATAAAGCCTAATTATTTATTTGCTTACTATCTATTATCATTATTATTATTTTCATTTGCGCATTTACTAAGTTATTTAATTATACAGGTATGTACGCTGTAACCTATATTTTGATTCCCTTTCAGATAGTGGATGGCAACGGAAAGACGGAAGTTAGCAACAGGAGAGACCCCGGTCTCTTCTGCGGAGAGGCTGAACAGCCTCAGACATTCATCTCGGAGACGTCGTTTGTCAAACTCGTCTTCCACGCGGACAACTTCACCGGACAGACGTACTACGCGTTTGATTCCAGAGCGGAACAGCAATTTGAAGTTTACCTGCGGTATGGACAACACCCTGAGCTCTATCCGAATCGGAGAGGAGAACCCGTGCCTGGGACATATTGCGAGAGGATATTCCGAGACTGTCGGTGAGCATCAGGAAATGAAAACTTGGCACGTTTCATAGAAAGACGAGTCAAAAACAACACATATTACTTAAATATTTTATTGGCACGTTATTGTTTGTTACTAGCGCGAATGACGGGACATCAAATTTAATGTCTTTATGGTTTTTTTATTGGATTATAAATAGAAAGGCAGAAATTCTTCGTCAAATAAAAACTTTAATTAAAAGGAAAAATAACTTTTCAAATAACCGTATTTTACATATGCTGTCAATGATAAATTTCCCTCTCACCTTCCCTCTCTTTCGTGAAAATAGCAACAATGCGGTTATCCTTGAGAACGAAAGATTTCACCTTAAAAAATGTCAAATTTCCAAGTTCAAAATAGATTTGTACACCGATTCCAAGAGTACTTGAAAATTGACGGTAGGAAAGTGAATTTTTGTTTGTCTCAAATTTTTACGATGATAATGAGAAACGTCAAAATGCAAAGAATACTCGGCAACAATTTCCGCGTTCTTCAATTAATGGAAGTAAACGCTACTGAAATCGAACCAATGCCCACAATCAGGGCCGTTCTTAAGGTTTTGGCAGCCCTAGGTAAATGTGGTTTTGGTGGCGCTAGGCCAGTTTATTTTTTATAGGACACTTAATTGCAACAAATTTGAAAATTTTACTTATAAATCATAATATTACAGATTATTCATATACTTTGCATAAAAAAGTTACCAATATTTTGATAATTTTATTTTATACAAATTGTAAACGTATTATCACAAAAAAGAGAACAAATCAATTTCTTTATTTCTTCTAAGTAACCATTTTTCTTGATGTTTTGCTCGAAAAGTCTGATAATAATTTAGTAAAGTCTATGGTTTGACAAAGTTCATTTTCGATTGAAATTGAGCAATTGAGCAATTCTAATCGCTTTTAGTTTTTATACTACTAATGTTGATTAAAAATCCAAATGTTTCTTTAAATTTTTTTAATTGCTGAAATCGTTCATTCATGGGCATTATTGCTTGACCTAATAATATATTAAAGAATTCTACACGAAACTTTTCCACAGGTTCATAGATAACCTCATCATCAGCTTCATACGGAAATTGCTTTTTGATACGTTTACGTCGAATGGACGCAATAGAAGGGAAAAGTTTCTTCGGGATTAATTTCAAATTCCTCTGTTAGTTGCTTGGCTATTAGCAATAAAGTTAAAAATCCATTTTATTTATAATGAAATAAAAATTCTTTTGTCTTTTCCAATAGAAGCAATGCTTGCTCTAATTGCATATGCTCGCTTTGCACAAATTTGATAAAAAGATTTATTCGAGCCAGACTATCATACCAAATGCATAACATCACAAGAAACAAAGCTTTTAAGTTCTTTCGCCAGCAAAAGGGCTTCTGTTTGGCATTTTAAATCGCCGGTTTTTAAAGAAACATAAACTAATGCATAATAAATATCACCTATTTGGAATCAAAGAGCGTTAATACTTTCCACACTGCATTCGCATCTTTTTTTCCGATAGTTGCTTCACAGTAAGATTCCTAATACGTTTTTTACAATTTGCTACCTTTCAGTAGATTCAGAAAACAATACATAAATTTGTTGTACAATACCGAATAGTGGCTTTGCAGAATTCGACGACCTAGCCATGTCACCTAACATAAAATTAAAATTCTGACAACCACAAGAAACATAAATGCCCTCATACTGACTTTCCTAATTGGATAGAAACACGCATATGTGAACCATTATCATATCCCTGACCGCGATAATCAGCAATTGATAAACCTAGTTATTTCGACTTTTTCAAGAAAACTCCGAAGTGCAATTTAAAATAACAGTAATATTTTTACTTTTTTATACTAGCTATATTTTTTATTATGCTATCACTAAAAAATTATTTAAATTCATTTTGCATTTTGTTGCCTAAGTAATGATTTTGAATTTCAGAATTGTCGATTCTGCGAACATGTTCACCTAAAACAGTATCAAACATTGCAATTAATTCCTCTAGCCCTAAAAAATTGCTGTTGTTACGTGCATTTAGTTTTTCCCCACTGCCTCGGAAAGCCATATCTTTTGTTCCAAAAATTGTACAATAGCTAAAATGATTTCAAATACACTACTAAGCCAATGCAATTTTCCTTTATCAATCGATCTTTGCAATTCTTTATCTATTCTTTGATTTTTATTTGGACGATTTTCAAACACAATCCACTTTCTTTGAGAATCAATTTGCTTTGATGACGATTCATGTTCTCAATATAGAAAGATTTTCCAGTCTTTCAACCCAGAATCAAGAGCGTTTCCTACATCTGGACACTATAAGAGGGTCGTTTCTTTTCACACCTTCGCGTGGAGACAAGAGAAAGATCCTAAAGTGACCCGTCACCTCTTTCTTATTCTTATTTTATTATTCCCTACGGTCAGAAAATAGGAAAAAAGCAATAAAGTAAGAATGAGGGGAGTAAAGATTCGGCATTTTGAAAATACAAAGGAATGAAAAATTAACGATCATTCCATTCACCCGATCACCGTCATTTTAGACCGAATTTGTGCAGTGATTATTTGTCGCAAGTGCTTGCAGCGACCGGCGGCTCCCTTGGAATCGGCTGCTCTAGATAGCCTTCTAGCTGATCTATGCCTAATACCGGCTCTGCCCTTAATAATGGCCAGTTAAAAACCTGTAGGAGGATACGTCGAGTATTGGGCGAAAGAGTCATAGGAATCCTATACACCGTTTTTGAGTTATTCGCATTCATTCATGGAATGTTACACACAGAATGAGATCAACTGCCATTATAATAGGAGGATTGTTGTAATAATAACGTTGCTTTACCATTCAATTTTCATTAAATTTTATTTGGAACGATTGCTTTTCTATAAAGAGAGTACACTTTTATCTCGCATAATATGCCTGCGAGTATGGAATGAAACAATGTTTATTCGGATTATAAAAGTTTTTAGTGTATTATTCAACTGAAGATTAGCTATGTAGAACGATGACAGACTTATTTAAAATATGATCCATAAAAAGCAGGAAGTGTTCTATGAATATTTTATTAGTGTAATAATAAAAACAATTCCTACATTTTATGAATAAATTACTGCTTAAAATTATGTATTTAAATTGAATATAAAGTAAAGGCGCATTTTGATAGGATCATTTGAGTCTTTAAGGTCTCAATATTTGCCTTTTTGTACTGAAAATTCAAAATTCCAACCGGTCTGACAATAAGAAATTATCTTTTATTAAGTTAAATAGCTTTCCAAAGAATCTCTGCTGAGGCTTTGTCAAATTAACATGAGACTCATTATTATTGCCTTGCAACGTCAAGAAATTAGCGTATAATTGTTTATTAGTAGCATTCTGAATGAATTTCCATTTGAGTTTTTTAATAATCTCGACAAATACCCTTGACGTATCAAGGTTGAATTTGACTTAGTTAATACAATTAAGAGATCAAAAGACACTCCAGTTTAAACTGTTGATACGCTTGGAATGTTAATAAATATTTTGTATGAAGGAGGTGAAAATTTTAATTTCAAAATATTGAGCCTATTTAGAATTTCTTTTGACGTCCTTATAACACGCATTCATATTCTCCCTGTCTAAAATTCTCCCCATGATGATAGAAAAAATCTTTTCGTCTTCTCGCTCATCTTCCGTTAAAATGCACCTCTAAAGATAACCTGACAGATGAGATAATCAAATCGAAGTATAGGCGCAGTAATACATCCTTTCGGATTCCCTCAGGGAGAGATATGGAATTTGCATTCGTCCGAACATAAATACCTACAAAATACCTTCCCTTTACAAACCTCCGTGACTCGATTCAACGAAAATCGAATGAATCAATGAAACTATCAGAGTTAGACTCTCATCTAAAATAAACCTTTCTCTATTTTCTTCTTTCCTCCCTCCATCCCCTGCTCTTTTATCAAGTCCTTTCTCCCCTCCTTTGGTTCCCTCCATCAACCTTTCATCCAGCCGAATTTGACAGACTTTGCCGTCTTTTCTCTGCATATATAGTCCCCTTTCCAAGGTTTCATCGCACCAATCCCTCTACCCTCCTCCTCGCGAACCTTGCTAAAAAAATCTTTGTTTCCTTCACTCAGGAATTCTTGCTCCTCTCCTCACCCTACTTCCTCTATAAATAACCGTCCCTCTCCCTACCTCCCAAACCATTTCACGCAGGTGTTCCTCGTTTCGAGCCACTCTCTCTCCCGACCTCTCTCTCGCTCTCTCTCCCTCCCATCCCTTCCCTCCCCATCTACCCTCTCCTCTCCTCCCTCCCATCTCTTCCCTCCCCATCTATCCTCTCCTTCCTCCATACCTCTTTTCCCCGCCCTTCATCTCCTCGCCATATCCTCCCGGGTCCTCCTCTCCAATTAATTGTTAAAATTTCATTTGCATTCTTTTAAAAAAGTCTCCTCTCCGCCAGTTCCCCTTCGCTCTTCGTCCCTCGCAGGGATCGCCGCTCGTTTTATTTGGAGGGTTATTTTATTCATTCTCGAGATCTCTTCTCCTGCTCTGAATTAGTTTTCCTTTCTCCAGCCAACTTCCCTTTAAATTCTAGGAAAAATGATTGATCTCGTTAGCCATTTCACTCTCATTTCGTAATAAGTTGGAATGCGACAGGATATTTCGATAAATGTTGCCGGAATGTTTACTTTTTTGCCCTTTATTCGATGCTGTCTCGCTATTTCGAAAGAGATATTCACATGTTAACCACATTTTTTGATATTTTGAAACCTTGATAAAATTATATATATCTTATAGAAAATACAAGTAATTACGTTCTAATTTCCTTCAAATATCGATTGAGTGTGAATTTATTATGTATTGTTATAAATTCAAGCCGATTATCATTGTATGAAGGGAATTCATGTGTACAATTTATCTTACCTGCCGTTATATTCTTATGAGGTCTCTTCAATCAATAATTTATACTTTTTGGATAATATGAGCCGTATTTTTATTTAGGAGGCAAAAAACGAACTTGTATACTACAACTTTATTTATATAAAGCGATACGCATCAAGTTGTCTCGTCCTTGCAAACTCATTGGAGCGAATGTTATACTTTTCATTCGCGGTTGATTGCATTTTTTCTCTTTAATAATTTCAATTTCTTAGTATATCTGTCATTTATTTATCTTTCCAATATCTTTACAGTATATATTAACTTGTCAATATTGTATATAATAATCTCACTTCCATCATTTATTCCCCTAACTCTTTCGTTAGTATTTTCCAATTTCGCATTCCCTCATTCTTTATAACATTGTATTTTAACCCTTAATTTTTCAAACGCCAGTATTCGCGTGGGATGCTCCTGACACCCCACAGATTTTTCGTTATAAAAAATATCACTATTATTCAATTAATTCTTTATTTTTTTTCTATTTATAATCATTTATAAGTGAATTTTGAGAAATTTCAAATGATTTTTTTTCATTAGTAATCTATTCCGAAAAGAAAAATTTTTAAGGTACACATTCATGAATATTTTCAGATCTATGAGTCAGTTGACAGTTGTTAGAAAATTACTTTAAATATCGTCAGTTCAATTAAAGAAATCGTAAATCCCACAATATAACACAAATAATAATTGTATACGAGAGAAAAGCCCGATTTTCGCATCATGACTTTGTAACTGTATTTGCTTGACTTTTTCAATTTAAATATTCGTGTAATCCACTATAATATTTATCTCTGTCTCTCTCTTATATAGATTGGTAAATGTTTACCAGAAATATCGACTGTCCCTTGTGGTAGTTTTGTCAAATATCAGTCGGAAACAGTCTACTGGGAGCTTCAAAACAATAACCGAAAACTGAAATAATAAAAATCTACAAACCTTGTAGGATCAGAGGCAGTGAAGAAACTGTTGAGATGCGATCTCCAATTATGTGAAATAACAAAAGTTCTATAAATAGTAACAATAATTTCAGAATAAAATATAAACAATGTTCGCACAAAGAAAAAAGCGCAGATTTCTGTAACGTATAGCGCAGCACTCTCTTAGAAAAAACGTCCAACTTCAAAGGATTGCCACATAAAACTGAAACGTTTTAGCAGAATAGGTTCCAAACACATGTCATTCCAGCTACTGAAGGGTCGGGGTCATAAAAGGGTAAAGGAAAGGAATCCTGTCATAAAACGCATGCGTGGGGTGTCCACAGCACCCCACGCGTGTACTGGAGGGCTAAGCAAATCACATAGGTTAATATACGGTAATTCTGTTGTAAAATTTATGTTTCTGCCAATCTTATTTGAAATATAATTGGAACAGAAAAACTGCGTTTTGATCTAATCGTACGAGTTTGGATAATACATATTTAATTTCTTTTTATAACTCTATATTCACATTTATTCAAAATAGTCGGATTTTCAATTGAAATCAACGACATGTAACCAAAACAGCTACAAAAGCAGGAATTTGTATTTTACGAACGGAATATCTGTATGATGGAATAATCCATGATTGAAGAATGCTACGGAGTTCATTTTGTTGTTCGAAATTCCAAACATGATCACTCCAACGAAAAGAGCTGAGATGTGGTCTATCTGCACGGAAAAAATAAGAAAATTCAACGTCGAAACACTTGCTGCGTGATACACCCTATCATCGGATAGTCTTATATTACCATCTCATTATTCGTCTCTTCTCTACTATATCATATTTCCAAAAATATAAACGAAAAATATCATAGGGCCCCAGATATTTTTCAGCGACCCATAAACGACAGTTTTGCAAAATAAATTTCCTATCTTTTCTACATATTACACATCGCGCTTAGACTATCTTGTTCTCCAAGCTCACTTTTTATCCCTCTTTGCGACTTTTTATTCCACAGCCAATAGCAAGTTTACAGTCTCGAGATTCCTCTCTTTTTCTATTTATTTTCCCTCCAACTTTCCATGGATACCGAGACTGAAACTTTTGCGCCAGCGTTTTATCGGATGAAATAATTCTAGCAAAAAACTTAAGCGTCAAATCGATATATTTTGAAAAATTCCGAGGAAAAATTCATTCAGAAAGATGATATTCCGATAGATGATTTCACGTGATTGCCTTAAGAGCAGTACATATACACGCTATGAGCATAAATTTTAAGCAGTTTAAATGCTGAGATACACTATGTATAATTCATGAATTTTCGTTTAATATTTTCCTTGCTATTTACAAACCCGGTATTATTGTCTCCTTTTACACGATTTACTAACAATTTATTTTGCTATTAGTTAATTTTATCTTAGCAAACATACTCGAATTTTAAGCTTAGTCTTGTAAAAATATGTTAATTCACATTTTCCTCAGAAAACTTTGCCAAACTTAACCTATCTCATCTATTACTTTAGCGCCTCAAACTTTCCCCTCAGTGAATCTTTCTTCAATAGCCAAACTTAATTTTCCCTCTTAACGCACATTCTGATTCTTCCTATCTTACATCGATCAGATACTCACATAGAAGCCTCTCCTCTTTTACTCGTTTCTATTACGCATTTAAATCTATATTCTCCCCCATCCTTCCTAAAAGTTTATTGAAATTAGTTTACTTACCTCCCTCCTTCACAATCTCCCATTTCACTTATCTCTCTCTCTATCCCCATCCAACCCCTTAATTCTCCTTCTTTGCCCAAACTACATCCACCCCTATTATACGCCACACTTCCCCCCTCTTCCCTCCCTGCCCACTTTATCCCCTTATTTCTCTTCTCTCCCTCTCCCCTTCTCCAATCTCCTCATACATATTTCTTTTTCCATTTGTGACACACCCGAAACGGTCCCCGATCTCTACGAGGAGAAGGATAGAGAAGAAGTGGGCGGAAGGAAGTGGAGGGAGAAGTGGAATCGTCGTCGTCTCCTTCCTTCAAAGTCTTGGGATCCAATCTTCGGCGGACGTAACTGAGCCGTATCCTCTTAAACCGATTACCAGCATAGTCTCCTCTCTTTTCAACCCCTCGTTCCTTCATCCCCCTCCCAATTCTCTTCCCCATATACCTCTAAACCCAACCCCAGCACCGTACCAAATTCTCCCCTCTCCAAATGGGACGAATGAGAGGGAGGGAGGGATGGAAGGAAGGAACGGAAACCGAACCATTGATATATCTATATCATATCCCGCATCTTCCACCCCCGTCCTACTTCCCTCTCACCTCCCACACGTATCGCAATACCTTCCATCTTTCCTGCTGGGGCTTCTCCCTCCCTTCTCCCCAACCTCGATTCGAAGCATCTCCGTTCATTCTCCACTTCTCTCTCTCTCTCACGCTCCAACGTTGAGTCTCTTATACGTCCTTCACTTCTCTCTCTTTCCCTCATGCCATCCTCTCAGTCGTCGTTCCCCGAACCGAAAGCACCATTGACGTTTTCTCCTGGTCTTATGCGTCTAGAACGCCGCCTTTGTCAACGGCGAAACTCAATTTAAGGTTTCCACGCAAATAATATGTAGGCAGATGCAAGCGACGTCATGCGGCTTGGAGACTTTAAAGTCGCGCTCGTGAGCGGCGCAAATATTTTGCGGTGGAGAGAATGTAAGGGAGGAAGGAGTATTAAGGAATCTCATGAGGTGGTGTGTCTTGCTAAAATAAAATAAGCCTTCGTAATAGGTAACAGATAAATCCGACGGATTCCATGAAACGATCGCTTATTCAAAAGGAGAGGATGTGTTATTTTCTGCCTTCCTTGGCAAAGGAGATGTTAACAATGGATGGAACTCCGGGATAAAGTAACGCTTCGCATTCTCATTAAACTAACTGTAATTGGATATTTGCTACTTCAATTTAGAAAATTCACTAAGTTGGTTCTATAAGATTTCAGTAATGGCTAGAGCTGCCAAAAGACCTGTAGGTTTACCTCTTTGAGTCTATAGAATTCTCTGGAAAAATACTTGGATAATTTACTTGTTTAGTTTGAGAGAATTCTAAATAAAGCTAACGTAATAATCTTAAAATGAAACAAGTGAAGTATTAAATTGATGGAATGATAAGATCCGAAGATCCTATGCAGACAGGCATAAGCTGTTTTTTTTTCTCGTTTCAAAAATTGTTCCAAGTGAAGTATTAACAATGAAGATGAAATTCCCTTCTCAATCTTATTAGTACATATTTTACTATGAGGCGTATTGCAAACACAAAATGATCCTATCGTGATTTTAATCACTAGAGACTCTTGTGGTGCTCAACTCCGTTTGACGGCTGGCTTTGGTCGTCTATTATTTTCAAGCTAATTTAGCATAAACTTAATAAAAATGTGAAACGTAAAATTAATATTCGTTCAGACTACACTATTAAATGCTATTATTAACCGTTTTAAATCATTAAATTTTATATTGCTTAAGTAGAAGTAGATGCTAATTTCATCGGCAATAGATATTATCTAAATTGCTGCAATCGTTACTGACTTTGATTATAAGTTTCTTAGAAAGGTCGTTCCGAATTTAAAAGCGGTAAAGCTTGCTAAATCCATTTGAAAAATGGCTCAATCTGCTAAATAGGTTATATTTTTCTTTAATGTGTAAAAAGAAGACAGATGCATAATGCAAATCTAATGCTAACATCTTTGGGAAAAGGAAATAATTGATTTATGGAAAGGAAACCTAAACCGCCACAAGACGAGGCAAACTTCTTCCGACAATCAATCTCGCAGATCGTACAAACAACTTCCGTCGCTCCGTGGAAGCGTGACACAGAAAACGACAACACACTCCGTCGCAACGTCTTAAAAAAAACGAGGGTACAAGAACATGATGCCTCGTGATAAGAAATTTCTTTTTATTCCGCATTTCCCAGGCACATACGCCGAACGGAAGCGTTGCGTATGCAAAAGCCATCACTTTTGCTCTTTTTAGAACCCGAAAAAGCGAGCGAATTCGCCCTCTGTATTTCTGAAAATTATTTCTCTTTCCGATTTCTCTGCAAAATAAAAATAAATCTCGTTCGTCCAATCGTCGCGTATCGGGATTGAGAGAAGCCATATGAAAAATAGCGATAGTAATCGAACTGGAAATTGCCCATTCCATTTATAAGGCATCTCAGTTTTCTCCTCTCTCTCTCTCTCTTTCTCTCCCCCCTCGTTCTATCCCTCTTCCTCCGTCCAATTTCAAAAGAAAGGCATGAGTCTCCACTCCTGCCAGCGATGTGACATTGTGGAAGTGGGCGAGAGGGTGGGTGGGGAATAACGGTGTTGGGAGACGTGAAGGAGCGTCAATTTTCCATGCCAAAAGATGTTTGACGCGGCCAAAATTAAAGATTGATGGAATTTCTGGGAAAATTGTTTTTGCCGACTTCTTTGGAGTTGGCTGATCGCTAGGGCGACGTGATTCGAAAAAAGTATGGCTCGGATTTTACGTGGGATCTCTCTTTTCGTACATTCTCCGGCGCACCAGCATCAAATTCCCCTTTCTTTTTTTAATTTCTGCCTTTTACAGAGAAGTTAAATAAAGGCAATCGCTGGAAATTTTTTTTCTTTCAACTTATTTAATTTTAAATGTATCTTGCGTAGTCGTGACAGAAATACGAAGAAGTCATAAAATGAATTTCTATAAAGTTATCTCACAGCGTTAAATTCCTGGTCAAATAGGTTTTAGAAAGAGTGGAGTGACTGCTGAATCAAATTTGCTGAGTGATTATTAAAAATCATCAACTAAATATTTGGAATTATTTCGTTCATTTAATATAAAATTTCTCTTTCTTTTCCGTTCACTTAGAATTGAAACGCAGTTTTAAGGAAACACTACACGTTTATCTGCATGCAGCTTCAACAACGCGAGTCCCATTTCGAATAGTTTCTTGCTATTTTGAATAGAGAAGTGGAAACGAGTCTCGCGAAAGTTGTCGCAGTATAAATACGTTCAATGATAGGGGAAATCAATGAATATGTTGGCTGAGATTTTAAAGTCAATGTTGAAAATTAATTCTAAAGTTTAAAATTAGTCACCGAATGATAATGAAGAGGAATAAGCAGTTCTGATAAGTTATTTATGCACATAATTTAGCGATCAGATGATTTTTACCTTTAGAAGACATTTATTTAATATATTATAAATTCTTTTCCGGAAACAAAGAATACGAAAATATGACACCAGAAACCATATATTAATTAAAATTCTAGCTAACCTAATTATTTCAAGCAATTCAAACGGTATTATTATTTATTTTATGTCATTTTCTCAATTTAATTTTCATCGTAACCAAATTTTATATGAATATCTCTAAACATTTTCAATCATCAACACCATTTTTTATTTTTATAATTGAATAATTCCTAGAATATGAATAGCGCAAAGCAACTTTTTACTATTGTGACGACTGCTCCAATCGAAGATTTTTCGAAAACAAATACTTTGAACGAATTTTATCTGAAAGTCATATCAGTAATATTTACCATAAACACTTGCTACGACATTTTTATACTCAGTTCCGTCATGAAATACATAACTCAAATTTTCCGCATTTACGATTCCGTAAGAAGCCAACTTCTTGAATGTCATCCACTTCAAAATCAATACGTTCAAACTAACTAACCTCTCTCTCTCCTCTTCCGCAGGCTGCAAACGTGCTACGTCCAGTCACCGGCCTATCCGGGGATATACCCCCGCAACCTCCGCTGCCTCTACCGTCTAAACACCCGCCTCCCTTTTATCAAACTCTACACGGAGAACGAGGCCTTCAACGTCGACGGCCAACGATGCGAGAACATCATGACTTGCCCCATGCGCCCGATAACGTCCGCCTCAACCTCCGAATCCCTCACCGCAGCCGTGTACACGGGTTCCGCCAGGGATTCGTACTTCGCGTCCGCCGCAGCATCGTCGGCGGCAGCCGCCGCTTCACTCCCCTCCGGCACCGTAATACAGGCCGGTCCCTTCTTCTACCCTTCATCCTCGTCTGCCGTCTCCTCCTCCGCCGGTCCCTCCGCCTCCTACTCCTACACCACCCATTCCCCCGAGTGTCCCTACGACCTGGTCAGGGTTTGGGACTGGGCCGGGGAGAAGGCGGCGGCGGCGGCTGCCGCATCGGCCGAGGGTTCGCCGGACCAAGACGGGGACGACGGTTCGGGGAAGAGCGGGGGAGGCGGGAGGGGTCGCGGGGGCGGGCAGAGGTCCCGTGGGCCCGCCCCCGCCAGGCCTCCCCCCAGACCGTTCGCCCCCGTGGT
The DNA here is from genome assembly GCA_028673005.1 of Tanypteryx hageni. Taxonomy (NCBI): domain Eukaryota; kingdom Metazoa; phylum Arthropoda; class Insecta; order Odonata; family Petaluridae; genus Tanypteryx; species Tanypteryx hageni. The sequence goes on from CM054112.1 coordinate 207,951,536, forward strand.
CATCGGAACCTTTTGTGGAGTGGGTAGATTCCCCCACTCTATCGTGGGGACGGGAGAGGACCTGCTGTTGGAGTTTATAACTTCCCCAGCGGGACCGCTCCTGGGCACAGGGTTCCACTTCAACGTAGGGAGCTGGCCGGGGCACGTGGACTCCCCCGGGACACGTAAGGAAGGATCGAGGTATGAGACAACGCTGTAGAATTACACAGAAAGTTAAGTCACTATGCGGAGTTTGAGGGGGGAAGGAAGGAGGATGGTGTGCGTTTTGCGGAAGAGATGCAGCAAATTTTAGTGTTTGATGTTTGTTCTGCGAGAGATGACTTGTGTTTCAGTTTCGTGCTTGCAAATAAAGAGGCAATTTGATGTTCCCCGAGAAAATGTTTTCCTTACTTCCCCGTGGAAACCAGACTGCATCCTTCGCTAAGCGATAAATTCAGAGGCAATTTGTACAACCGCTTCTTAACAATTGACAAAAATCATAAAACACTCATTCCATGGCATTTAAAAAAGCTGAAGTTAATAATAAATAATAAGTACAAATTATATTCTTTCTCAAGTTTTACAAATTCACTTAAATTCCAAATAACTAATTCAGCATAATAATAATAATGTTGAATATGTTAAACATATTAATGAAATGTAGGTACCTAATTGTAAAATAATATATTGACGTAAATTTTTTGCCTGTTAAAATTTATACTGCCTACCAGAAACTATAGAAATGTTACATAAATTATTTTGAATTTTGGTTGATAAGTTTATAATAATTACAATTCCAATATAATATGCTACGCAATACAATCTCTTCAAGAGAATACCGGAAGTGTTAGAGTGGCGCAGATAGGGGGGTGGCAGCTAGAAGGTTATTCCCAGGAAATCCCAAGAAAGATTTACCGGGAATTCCGAATACTTTTTCAATCCCGAATCCCAGGAAAATTATTTTATTTTTCTCAGAATTCGGGATTTTTGTTATTATTATGAACTAACATGTACTTTTGTGCAAGCAGCGTAAGGAACCATCCAAAAATTACGTCACGCAATAAGTTGATTTCTTTAGCTCCCCCTCCCCACTTGTCACATATCGTCACAAAATTTTAACCCTTCCCTTCAGATTAAGTCACACATTGTTCAACTCTCTCCCTCCCCCAAATTTGTTAAAGGACTTATGAATAAATTTTTCAAGAATTCCAAGGCAGGCGCAGGTGCAAATTTGGAAGAAGATAAAGAAAAACAGAATGTTATTGCATATAGCTTGAATAAAAATTAGCTGATGCAATTAATGCATCTCAGAAAACGAAACCCGGAAAAGTCGACTTTAATAAAACAATATCAAAAGATATACTCATTTTAGAAGATACTGATAAGCTGACAGAAAATCTCTCAAAATTATTACATCCGCTAAAAACATATCAGCCAACATCCGCTGAGAGCGAGTGTTTTCAAGTCTGTCGAATTTTGTTTAAAAGAAGAGTGAGCATGAGCGATAAATCGCCGAACGCGTTTTCTAAAATCTTATTTCTTAAGTGAAGATAAAATAAACTTTAAATTACATGGAATTATATTTTAAACTGGTTGGAGTTACCCGGCTTCGCTCGGGAAAGGGTTTTCTTTTAAGTAGCAAATTATTTTTATTTCTTGGGGCCCGGCGCTGTCGGTGCCCCCAAATTTCTCAAATGTGTTATTCCGAGAAGAGGTTCACGCAGAATTTTAACTACCACCTAAAGAAACCATTGAAAAATTTTAGTCAGACTTGTGCTCGTGGGTATATCTCAATGGCGAATCCATCATATAATCAAGGCAGATTGCTTTTCCAAGAATATTTGGCGTAATCGAGCAGTTTTATTAAAATAGGATTTACTCCGAGTACAACATAAGCCCTCAAGTTTCGTTCCCCATTCCTTAATTATGCAAGCGATGTTTACATTAACATTTACTATTTTATGTATTGCATTTTAAAGCTTTACCATTAATATAATTACGCATTAACGTCTTAATTACTATTCACATGCTATACTATACACCGAATCCTTTAAAGCAGCAATAAAAAAATGTGGATTATGTCGATACTATTAGCCAAAACGTAAAAAATAAACAACATCTCGGTTACCGAACAAATGTAAGTAGATGCCTCGATTTATGTTCCGATAAATTTTTCAATATTTCAATGATAAAGGATAACAATGTTCTAATATTCTTTAAAAATCATTTGACTCACTTTAAAAGTATTCATAGACTATATTTAATTCATTTGTACCCTTTATCTCGGAGTTGGATACTCTTCCTCTACGGCGCGCGGCGACGTGGATTTTCCTTTAATTTAATGTTTACGAGTCTATCTCTTTTTGAAGAGGACAACAATTGAGAAATTTTGCTTTGTTGCCGCCTGGAAAACGTTAATAAATTTTGCGTTTAAAGGACAATTTCGAGCAATTTTACATGTAATTCGACAAAACATGAAATCAATTAAAATGTTCAGTCTTTCGTGCGTAAAATAAGCCATTTTTGGTGATCGGAGGTTAATATTTAGGTATATATACATATATATTTAGGTATATATACATCAGTGAAGGGCTGCATGGCATTTTGGGGTTTCTCCACGCCATTTCCCATGCATTCTTATGAAAATAGTATTTCGTTTATCCCACGGGGTATGAGAGACCCCAAAATCTGGAAACATAGACTAAAACCTTCCCTTGATCCGTAGCGTGACCCACGAAACTTTTGAATTAGATGGCTTTTATGGTGTCAGTTATTAGCGCACAAACATTCTCTTTTATATATTTGATTGTATTAATTATATTTTTATGTAATTTTAGACAAATTTTACACTTGTAAATAAAATATTTATATATAATTACTCAATTTCTGTCCGTCCGTCTGTCTGTCCGTCTCTCCTCCCATTTATCTCTTGAACAGTTTATCATAGAGAAATGCTGTAAACGCCATTTTGTTTCTACCAACTAGGAGACCCCGGGAAAACTATTTTCCTTTACGAAAGTGTTCCGGATTTGACTCCGGAAGACGATTATATTTTTCCATATGTTTACACAGGTGTTTTGATTTTTAAAGGTGCAAGGTATATTTCTTTCATTCATTAAAAACGTAAATATGGACCGAATTTCTCGGTTATTGCTTTATTCGACGGCTAAAACTATAAATTTTTATTCTTGCAATGTTTTGATGTTGTACGGAATAATTCCTAAGAAACACGCATTTCGTTTTGAAATTTTATGGCTTTTTCGTACTCTTTTCGAGTGTTGCCAAGGCGACCCCTCCGATTGGATTAGCGTCTATTAAGCCTTCTAATAGCCAAAATAATTGCGTTATCCACTTCGCGCTGTTTATGAAGCATCGAAATTATAGTTGTAGTAATGTAAAACTTAACAGATTGCAACTTTAATAATTAAAGATTATTATTATTCAGTAAACTGCGTGTGAGCTGTGGGCATTTTAAACGATTGACCAGAAGAAAAAATCTTCTTTCTTTATTTCAATAGTGGAATTTGATCTTTTTCGTATGAAAGATACAATAAAAATTGCACATATAAATTATAAAAACAAACATGGCATTCAAAATATCAGTTGTCTAATTTTATAAGGAGAAATTGGCTATTATTACTTTTAAACATGCAGATTTCTGACTTACTTCGCAAAAGTTTTTGCGGGTACCACTAGTAATAATGAATAGAAGGCCAACATTATAGCATTTTTTCTTTTTTTAGTGTCTCCTTTATGCTTCAGTAGTGTTTCTACGTATTAATTTGATGTCGAAGTGGGTTCTCTTTGTTTTTCTAAATGAAATACAGAATACTGCTAAAAATATAATAAAAACATTTTTTTATGTGGCTTCGTTTAATTTTGTTAAAAAATCCCGAGATCACGGAAATCCTCGGGAAGTTATATTTACCTATCCCGTTACCCGGGATTGAAAATATAGCCGGGATAATTACCCTCTAGTGGAAACCGAGCATTTGCTCCCCTCCTAGATTGGAGGAATAAATCTTAACAAAAGCATAGAATATGCGAGAGTAAGTTGGAAATAAAGTGGAACGAAGGTGTCCAAATTTGAACCAGTAGCTATATTTATTAGCTTCTATCATTATACGAAGGTTCTTGAAGACAAATCAATAAACAAATGCTCAGATAATAATGTGTTGAAGTATTTGCCCCCTACTCCGAACTAAATTTCTGACTGCGCTACTGGTTAGACGTACATTTCGTCCAAACATGCTTCATCCTCCCTTCGACCTTCTCCTGATTAATTCATGTAAATATTAGTTAACCCAGATAAACATACGCATTTTGACTTCCACGAGCTACGCGCCATTGCTAAATATATATATTTTGAAAATCTGTGAAAGACATTTTTTGGTATTTTTTTTTGTGCGAATTGCCCCTTCGTTTCTCTATACTATTCCCTCGATTATTTTACGAAGCTTCTCGCAAATAGTACTGAGCCAACGATAAAATCATTTCTTCATGAAGTCGGATTGATGATGTCGCATTCTTGTACGTAGATTATCTTAATGGCATTACTGTCCCTTCCAATCGCTTTTTCGTCATCCCATTCGTCACCGCCGAAGTTCGGACGGAGCTGAAAGCTATTTCGTAATCGATAAAATATCTAAAAAGAAGTAAGCCACGTTCCTTTGTTCGGCTGATGATATCTCTGACGACTTGGCTTTGGTCCATATAACTATATCTCCAGATAAATCTGACTCGTTCACGGGGTTACACTTAGTCAAGTAGATTTAGTAGACGCAGAGTTAACATATACGAAAATATTACATACATTGTCGGAAGGGAGACTGATTGGGTTACATGACGAGATGCATGTACACAACTAGATGGAAAAGTACACTCCATTAACGGAATACATATAGATTTCAAAGGCGTTCTTTATAAGAAATACGTATGGAAGGTATCGAAATATTAGGTGATTCTAAAATTTTTATCCCCGAAACTATAGCCTCGGGGACCATCTTGTAGTAAATTTTGTTCTCTATCCAAATAAAATTTTTAAACTATACCTCACAGATAATATAAGAGAATGGGAGAGAAACATATACGGACTTTTAATTATTGTTTGCCGAGATAACCGTCATCGCAATCAATGTAAACAAAACAAACAATGTTTTGCTCGGGATTTTCTCAAATTTTTATCTCCAAAAGGATAAGTCGTAATTGTGTTGTCTCTGGACCATCTTGTAGTAAATGCTGTTCACTATCCGAATTAAGTTTTCAATCTATACCTCGCAGATGATATAAGAGAATGGGTGAGAAATATATAGATTTTTAATTGTTGTTTGCTAAGAGAACAGTCTTAGCGATCGATGTAAACAAAATATACAATGTTTTGCTCAGGATTTTCTCGGATTTTTATCTCCGAAACCATAACTCGTAATTACCTTGTTTCGTGGACTTTCTTGTAGTAAATTTTGTTCTTTATCCGAATAATTTTTACTTTCTCCATATACATAGTATAGGGGAAAGCATTTTATGCTTTTATGAAAAAAATAGACTTCGAGATTTAAACGGAAATATACATTTTGAGGTCCCCTGAACACGTTTTGACCATTTTCTCGATGATGTGTGTGTGTGTGTGTGTGATAGCCTTTTTTGTGGGTGCTCTAACTCAAAAACTATTAATCGAGTCAACGCGAAATTTGATATTTAACATTTTTATAAATGTCACAAGAAATGATTAGTTTTTGGTAAAAATCGGTAAATCGGAAGTGGGTGTTTACTCTTGTCACTTATCCGTTATTTTGAAATATTTGATATATTTAAAAATGTACTAGAATAAAGGTTGTAGGAAATTTAATTTTCTACAACCTTTGTTTGAAACACTTTTCCATATAATGCACTGTTTAAGATACATCTTATATTTTTATCTGCCACCACCACGCCACCTACCGACTATTGTTAACAACTGACGCTTAGTTGTCTTAGTAACGCTTCTTTTTCTTTTCTTAATTGTTGGAGCTTTGTGACTAGTTTATTTCTGTTCTTCGTCATGTAAAATTTTCTCGGCTTCTTAAAATATTTATTATTATGTAACCTATTTAGAATTTTTAAAAATATTACAGATATGGAGAAAGTCATGTGGTGGCTACATCAGATTTTTTTTATTTATACCTTACAGATCATATATGAGCTAGGGAGATTAAAGTTTGATATTTCATTTTTGCTTGACGGATGCCATTTAACGAGATACGAGTATAAGTTTATTAATGTAATTATGTAAAGTGGAAGGTCTAATTGACGGATTCAGTTGAAAGTCACATATGGGAGATAAATTTTCATAAAGGTATATCCAATTAAATTAAAATCCGTCCAGCGGTTTAGAAGACGAAAGTTACGACGGACGGATCAGTCGTGCACATAAGGCGTTCCGCTATTACCTCTTTGCTGGTAAAGAACGCCTAAAAACTCATCTGTATGCGCTATTTTTCCTGCATCCCTCATTCCACGAACCTATCCATACGCTTTAGAGCAGTTTCCCAACCATTTTCATTCCACGGCACACTTAACAAAAAAATATTGGTGGCACATCGCCCCCATCCTCCAATGTAGTTCACTTGCATCTACCCAAATTTCCCGGCACACATTCATTTCGGACTGTGCTTCGGCATACCAGTTGGGAAACAGTTATTTAGACATTTTCATCGCCCACACTTCGATTGGTTATTTTTGACGAACGAAAATATTAAGAAAATTTTGCTAAAAAGAAAACACGTGGATATACGGGCTGATTGAATCACCAACCTCTATCCGATAATTCACGAACCGACCGCGATTCATGCAGCGGCTACGGCACCGCCATGGAAACGGCGCCATTTTCACGCCCCGCTTGGTCGCACACACACGAACAAACGGTCCGTTAAAACAGCCCGAGTCTCGCGACGAAAATCCGTTCCGTGTGAAACCAAGCGACTTTAATCTGCAGGGATAGATAGGCACATAGCCTGCACGAAATTAGCCCTCCTTATCTTGGGTCGCGGATTGCAGAGAGCGGAGTCGACTGCAAGCGTTCGACCTTGCCCTTGGATACCGCAAAAAAATCCTCATCCCTCTTCTATACGCTCTTTCACTCCACGTCTTTCTCACACTCTCACTCACCTCGGTCCCCTCTCTTTCTCTCCTGCTATCTCCCTCTCTATCCTTCGGAGTGCACTTGGTACGATTCCATGGTGGGAAAGGGAAAATGAGAGATAGAAAGACGAAGCCATGAAGCACAAAGTCGTCTGGGACAGAATGAACTCTAGAAGTGGGAGGCTTTAGGCGGGTTTTCGAGGAGGAAGTAGGGAAAGAGGAGGAGGAGGGAGGGGTGAGGTTATATGAGTGGGTATCGGCTGAATAGGAGAGGTCGTGGCGGCGGAGTCAGGGCAGTGTTGTCGAGAGTGTGCGTCTGAGGAACCCTTCCGCTAAACCGTCGTCTGGCCTCAATAGACTCCACTCGCTCCTCCCCCCTCCTGCTCTCTCTTCTCTCCCCTTCCATTTCTCCAGAGGTAATGGCGGAGTTTTCGGGTGCGAACGATTAATCGGTTTTCCCCTCTCCATCTCGCGCGTCTCTCTTTTCCTCTCTCTCTCTCTCTCTCCTCACCCTCTGAAAGCCTCCCTCTCCTGCAGATCCCATTAAATGCCATTCGACCTCCGATAGAGAGAGAGAGAGAGACAGATTCCCGAATCGCAGTCGTTTTCCCGTCGATTTTTCCTGCTTCGCCGATCGACGTTAATCCCCGAGCGATTTGTAAAACGGCGGTCTTTCGTAATTTGTACACACTGGAGAAAAAATTGCGGAAAAATTGTCGCCCCCGCGAGGGAAGTGACGTGGTATAGAGTTGTGCCAATCGTACCGATTATTATTTTGTGTTGCGCGTAATGGCCGAGTGTTCGTGCGTTAAGCACGGGTGACATTTTTCACAAAAAGGCGAATGAAACATTTCGGTGCGCATGCCAGAGAGGAAATAAATTTCCGATCCGTGCGTTCCTAATTAGTACACGTGGGAGTATCATTTTAATTCAATTATGTTGCTAAGGTTTGAAACCGTGTAACCGAAAACTAATTACGTTTCCTATATTAAAATTTCGGCATCAATGTTCAATTTCTCATTTGGTTATCTCTTACAATTCACACGTTTAAATGATTTAACTAAAATCGCTTCTTTTTTTCCTCATATAACTTTTCAATTATACTCGGTAGGCGGCGGTGATAACGTTGAATTTAATGTATCTGATGGATATTATTGTTGTAATATAATTACTTAATTAAAATTAATTGATTTTATTATACCACGAGTTAATTATGAAATTAAGCTTTTTAAAAGGACGAGAGTTGTTTTTCATTCTATTTAGGTCAATGCAATTTTAATATATGTGCATTAATTAGTTTCAATTACTCACGGAAAACATTATATGGCACAATAATATATATTGGTTTAGATATATCTGTATATAGTTATATATTTCGAAATTATCTCGTTCTCACCACTTGTATCTGTTCACCCCGCTGTAGTCAACGGTATCGAACAATGAAAGTTTTGCATTATAATTTTCATTAAAAATTTATTATTAGAAATATATTTTCATCAATATGAATCACTTTTAGGAGTATATATAATACTGAAAATATATTTTCTAATGTTTAATCACTTAATTAAAAGATAGGAGTAAGTTCACAAAAATTTATTTAAAAGAACTGAGTTTTTTCGAATAACTTATGAAGGTGGCATTTCGGAAATCTCTACTCGTTATCGATAGGCGTATTTCTATGATTATTTGAATAACGTGTCACGCGTGAGATGTTTTGCCTTACATTTTCAACCACATTACTACACGTAAGTATATGTATATGATGAATTAAATAGAGAAATCACAAATTAAATACATTAGTTTCTCTATTTTCAAGAAATTTAAAGCGTTTAGAGTTCAATATTTCTTAATAATTTGAAGGTATGCTGTGATTTAATTAGGAGACCGTTTTCTTTTCGAACAGATAACGATTTCGGTGAACGTCATTAATTTCTACTTAGTATCAATTTTAATAAGAAAGAAGCACTTAATTAGATTAATCTATGGAACATTTAATTTCAGATGAATATAAATTAAATTACTATAAAAATAGAGGAATATTATACTGGTTATTTTTCATTTCCTTGCCATGATATAATTGCAAGAATTAAGTCAATTTCATCCAATTAATCGCATTTTAAGATACAAAGAATTGGATTAGAAACTATAATAGCACATCTTGGTTCGTAATGAGTGAAAGGTTTTTTACAATGTTAATTTTAATTTGATCATTTTTCTTAGAAAAATATTTATTGTAAGACATATACAGAAGATATTAGACCAGACACCCGTTAAATAATTTTCATTTATAAAATCTGAAGATTCCTAGTGCTTTGTAATAGTGTTCTAATTCAACAGAGCAGGTATTGAAAATTTAAGATAATTCTTAATGCATCATAAGCATTTTGCTCAATCATCAAAGTTCCTCTAAAGAAGAAAGTTTTCTTCTCGATTTTTTGCAATCATTTGATCAACAAATGCGTTCACTTCCATGAAAATTTACGTTTAGTTAAGCTAATTATCACTCTTCATCTTATAAGAGTTCTAACAGTAGATATGTGAGTTCACAGTGTACATAGATTCTTTCATTGAAAGTCTCAACAACCTTCTCTTTCTTTTATCATTTAGCCAGACCCGCCTTCGTTTTCATAGATAACTTACAAATGAAGTATAGGTGGGTGGCAAACAACGCATGCTCTTCCTATTCTTTCTAATGGAACGAAATTTTTCCGCTGGCCTCTCAGTCTGACTGCTATTAGTCGGCAATTTTGATAAGAGCATAATCGTCAGGGCTGGGTATAGCTATGTACATAACGAAAAAAACACAATAAATGATATGATGACATATGTCTTTCTACGCACTCAGGTGTGACTGGGAGCTAACCGCAGAGGCATTGGAAGCTGCAGGAGACTCCGAGGGAATCTTCTTGTCCGTGGCTCATTGGTATCCGCCACACACTTCATGCACCTACTTGATGAGAGGACGCCCGGGAGAGGTGGTTCGCTTGTACTTCCCAAGGTGAGTCTTTCGCATATTATAATCGCCTCCTTTTTGTCTCATCGTTAGTTATTAATTGCTTGCTTGCATGAATAGAAAAGGGAAAACTAAAAGTATTTGGGCACTGAATATTAGAAATAAATCTGGAAACACTAGTGACGTTCAATCGACACTAAAACTCCAGCAAAGGGACATATTTATGAGCTTGTCTGGAAACCTTGTACGTGGACTAGTAAGTACACTATTTCTCAACCGAAAGTACGTGAAGGGGTGCGTAAATAAACAGAAAATGATAATTTTTCTCTTTAATTCATGTATGACTTCGAAATCAAAGGTTGTGATTTAATAATAGCTAATAGCGTTATAATCTGTATTGAGCAAATTTTAACGAGAGAAAGGTAATGAAATAAAACATTAATTCAATACTTTTGAGATTATATTAAAAAAGACATACTTGACAGTAAGTTCAAGCATTGTGATACTGCGTGGTTTTCTCGCAGAAGAGGACGCACACGGTAGACATTGCAGTGACAAAAAGTATGCTAAAAGAAGAATACATGAATTTTTTAATTATTTACATTTATTAACATGAATTACCTATTAAATTACACACATTGTTTATTCCATTACGAGATTTTTAAAAAACCTTAAAAGAGTGGGTCAGTAAAATAAAAGGGAAGGCCGCCTCAATATAAAGTTATGAAAATAGCGGAGTTGGTAGGATATTCAAGTGAAATAAATTGCCAGACTAATTCGTCTTCTTGGATTCATGCGGTAAACAAGGTTATACATTGTAATCTTTATCAATAACTCTGTTTTAAAAATAATTGTTTCATTGAAGTTTAATTTTGTGTGGTGACTCATTGGTACATTACCGTAGTGTCCCAAAGGAAACTCTAATGCGTGGTCGAGCTAACTTATGATGCGGTAGGTACCAGAGGCTGTTGCCATGCAACCCAAATTAAGTGGCTATAAAATATTTTCTATCCATCTCAATGACCTTCGAAGGAGTCTCTTTGTCTACCACGTCACTCCAAGGCTAAAAAATGATTTATCCTTAAAAATTCGGGAATTTGATGAATTTTCACAAGCTCCCGATAATCGAATCGCTCGCTTAATTGAATCAAAATTCTCGTTCCTATAAACGGAGCTCGCTGCGCTAAAAAGCTGTAACTTGCGTCCAGATTCATTCTCACTCGATTTTTGACGGCTAACATAAAAGAAATTATCCTGAGAACCGATTCGAATAAGTTTTACCATGTCACCGTAATGATTAGCATTCCTTTCAATACGTTTCATGGCAGACATGTAATAATTTTTTATGAAATTCACTCATAACACGACAGGGAGAGGCATTTTAAGTGATTAAATTTTGAAAATACTCGATGTAATTAAATCAAAAGTTCACGGGATTTTAAAATTCCCTCGTGTTATTTTTATCTAATTAGAAGACATTTCAGAGAAATTTTCTCTAATTTTTATTCCAAATTAAATGCGTCAAAATAACGCGTTTCCAAATCAAATGAAAATTTTTATTTTATATGATACGGAAAATGTATAAATTTATCACACAGTCAAGAAACGTAATCAACGTAATTCAAAACTAATAATCGTTATAATTTTAGCTGTCTGGGATTAATACAATAGTATATAAATTATATGATGGTAAAGCAAACTTTGATGGATTTTTAAGGGTGAACAACTGATTATTAAAACATGAAATAGTTATTTATAAAGAGATTTGTATGTTGTATACATTTTCTCCAACAGCAACGACAATTGAAATGCACAGAATGACACATTATTCTTTCGCTGGGTAATGTGTTATGCTGGCTTTGACAAACACTATTGTTCAAGAACCATCATTTAAAGTGTACTTTTATCAGGTATCTCCAAGAGCTACAAAATGGTTTTAAAAAATCAGATACCCATTTTGGCTAATAAGCAGCCATCTTCAGTGGCAATTCACCAAAAAATTAGCTCGATAATTCCCTGTTGAACCACTGTTGTATTTTTTCTCGCTGGGAATTAGTATTAATCATTTATGCTGCCTATACCTTTTTATTTAGTATAATTTAAAAAAATGAAATTAGCAAACCGAATCAGCTACTTTAAAATTAATGAAGAAAAAGGGGATCAATGATACAAAAAATTCGCCTTATTTCAATGTCGATTTGAGTTTTGAATCTGACGTTCGAATGTATTCAAATGTATATTATTTCTCCTGTCAGATAATAAGGTTATCTCTCTGAAAAAGACCACTAAACCGCACACGATGCAACAAGTTGAAGCCAAGGACTAAGGAAAAGGGTAATATTGCGCCCTCAAAAATTGCCGATTCGCCATAAGAAGGGTATCTGGGCAATAAAATAGAAATACTAAAAGATGGAAGATAATAAAGCGCGTTTAGAAATTTCACAAGAACCATTCCAATAAACACTTCGTCGGCGCAAGTTCTTTGCCCCCCCCCCTCCCCCGCGAGCCTCTTTATCTTGCACACTTTAGAGATTGGACACATTCCAAATATTTTAGGAGTAAGGAGGCGAGGGAGGTGGGTGAATGAGAAGAGATGTATGGAAACCGACTAGGGCGTGGGCACAGGCGTGGGGAGGAGGCGAAACGAGGAAGAGGCAGAAGAAGCGCTGCTAGCTGGGATAGATATCTGGGGAAGGAGGATATGTTTGAACCGTGGGGAAGGAGTGGTCGAGGAAGAAATATGTGCGGGGGAGAAAGAGAGGCGAGAGAGAAACTGGAGACGGGTTGAGAGTGAAGGGGAGGTGAGATTGAGTGTAAATGAGGTATTTCGCCTCCGAATGGAGAGAAAAAAGAGTGACTGGAGTACCCCGCTTTTCTTGGCTTTCTTTGAGAGCTGTATAAGAACAAAGGAATAAGTCGATGAGAGGATTTAGTGTTGACGTTTTTCGAGCCTTAAATACATGGCGGTTTTAAAGTGTAACTTACTATTCTAAACCACTGATCGCCTTCACGCAGTTGTGAAAAAGTAACGGTTGAAGGTTTTCCCGAAGTATTATCGCACAGGAGGTTTTATTTGTTTATTTATTGACATTCTCGGAAGTAGAGTTTGTCTGCATTTAACACAAGGGACCATATAAAAGTTTGAGAAAACAATATACGCATTTCGGCAACAAAGATCATTTATCAGTGTTAATAGACTTCAAAAATTCTTTTTGTAGATTCTACTATACACTTTAAATCACCACAGATGACGGCTGCTTTATAACCAAAAGACAGTTTCTGGTTTTCTTGATTTTCTTAAGAATATTAAAGAAGCATAGCTTTTATTTTTTTATTTCAGCCATAAGTTGTGCTCGTTAATCTTTTCTTCTCTTTTGGTTTGGGGAAAATATTTCAGACGTTTTGTTATCATAACCGCATATCCCTTCGTTTATAATCAGTGTACGCTGATGTAAATCACACCCCGTTCTCTCTCCAAATTATGAAACAAAAATATTTTTGATGCCTTCCGATGTCGTACGAAATAATGTCGAGCACAATGCGAGTAGAGCGAGAGGCAAATTCGGTTTACTGGTAGCCAGTAATGGAAATCATTATATCGATTAATCGTAGCGCACGGAAATCGTAATTCCAGTGGAGTCTGGGAATTATTTGATTACTATGACTCGTGCGATTGATCGATATCGCAAATTGTGTAGCTGAATAGCTGAAAATTTAAGCATAACTGCAGATGCACAACAATTATCATCCAAAAATGATAAATAAAATCCTCAAAAAAGTCATCGCGTTTGCAAAATGAATGCACGATCTTCGATAATTATGTAACCATCGTGTTATTAAGCAGGCAAGCCTTTCATAATGCCTGTGTGCAATCGGGCATTAGTAACTAACGACGGCGGATCGTCCCACCACCTATCTCTCTTGCCCATATGCCATGATGAGATAAATAATTGCTTTGGACAGATCAGTAACCCTCCATTAATCCGTTTGAAACAATACCATTCTCCGCACGTAAACTCCAGAACGTAATTCATCGCTTGGATTTTCCATGCTAAAACGATGCTGAATAGACAACATTAAGTTCTAAAGTTGCATTTTTATGTTCATACGCAAATATTTTTCTGTTGTCAGGAAAGCAAAACCATTGCTTTGCCTAAGTTTGATATATTTATTAGATTTCTTAATCTTTTGTTCCACTCTAAACATAAATATACACCGTATTGATATTTCATATCCTTTGCTTTGACATTTATATCATAAGTTTTCTAGTTCTAGTTATTTCTACAAAAATTCCCATTGGTTATTTTTTATCTATCATCCAAATTGAAGCACATGTAGCATACTTAAGATTCATTGGTCAAAAAAATTGAAGCAATGGAAATTAACTGACCAATTTAACCTTTTTATCTTAACACAACTTTTAATTAAGTATCAATCTTGTGCAAATGTTCAGCTATTAAAATTTACACTGTATTAGTTTAATCCGTATAATACGACGAATACAACCTCTTATGTATAACAACTAATAACCAATCAATCTCGACCCCATAAAATTACAGATTTACCAGTATGCTAAAATCGTAGTATTGTTGTCATAACAAATGCGAATACTGAAACCCAACGAATGTTTAAATATAAAAACCGCCTCACGACGGCGTATAGATTGTAATAAATAAAACCATTGACGTGCGATGGATTCATATGGGAGTCATCCGCGAAGAAAAACTAAACAAAGACACGAAAAATTTAAACCTTCCGCTTTTATTTACCGCGAAAATACGCATCAAAGTCAAGAACACAGAAACCAGGAAACGCAGTGGTCGTTAAAAAAAAACCGCCACCAACATTCATTTGCCTAATTGTCGTCGCACTCGCTAGACCACCATCGAAAAAATTAACGCAAGTATTTCACCTCGTGACAGAAAGAGGGAGAAGGGAGGGAGGAGGAGAAAGAGAACCCTCTAAATGGAGCGGAAAGGTGGGGAAAATAATTAGAGCCACCGCTAAGGAGTTGGCGAGTTACACGCCCCGAAAACACGCATACACACGACCTCCGTCTTTTCTTTTTACTCTCTTCCCGCCTAACCACCTCTCTTTTTCCTCTTCTCTCTATTTCCATGAAAGGTATACGTTGACGCTTCATTAATTTGGAGTAGGAAGCGGAGAAGAGTTGGAGATGAGCGCGTCGCGGCAATGCCCTCATTAAAGGACATAACGAGTTACCTCGAGGCACTCACGTCATGGCATCAGAATCGTCACGTGGAGGAGGAAGAATGAGGAGAGAGGGATGAGGAGGAGGAAGTGAGGAAAAGGAGATACGGAGGAGGGAAAAGGAGAGAGGGAAGTAGGAGGAAAAAGGAGAGATGGAAAGAGGAGGAAAAGAGAAGTCGTTGGTGAAGAGGAAAGAAAGAGTTGATGAATGAATGGATGGGGTTCGCTGTTTTCCGTGACTTTTTTTAATGAATGAAAGAAGATATGGTAACGCTTTAAGTTTTTTCCTCCAAGACCGGTAGGATGAGAGCACGTGTGTACGTTTTATTTTTCATCGCCAACTCTAGAGAAAATTAAATTTGTAACACTTTTTGAAAAAAAATGCGAGGGAACGCATAAGGACGTCGGCTATTTTTATGCCTTATTCGTCATTACTAGCGAGTAATGAGTAGCAAAAAATGGTAGATCCATCTCTAAACCTAACGGATGATAATCAAAGGATTTTTCTACCCCGCGAGTGACTATCCGTTAACTTGGGAGAACGTAATTTTTTAGTGTTTCGGTGCGCTTCGAAGCGGCTAATTTTTCCGTAGCCCCGGAAATTTCTCGCAGCAGGAAAAATAAATGCAATTTTATATTTAACGAGTTCTCGGTGCTTGCATTCTGCAATCATTTCATCTCACCTTGGAAACATTAATTTTTCAGACAGATATTTCATTATTAGAAATATTTTTTAATTCAAGAGTTTTCAACTCTGCACCGATTTACGTTCTTTCCTTATGGAACAATATTGTAGTAAAACCAATCTCTAAAATTTTGCAATTTTAATAATATTATACTTTCTCCATTAGGGGTATTCATGCCACACATTTCTGCCTAATTTTAAAGTTGTAGCACATCTAGAAATGAAATAATATTTATCTAATTGTTTAAATAAAAAAAAATTTACTGACCGCATTAAAAACTTCATGGGGATTTTTAAATGTGCATTTGTGCATTTGCACTGACCTCTAAATAAGTGAAAAATTTCAGCTCCCTAGCTCGTCTCTAAGTGCCTCTATTTTTATCTATTTGTTTACATTTTAAGAATTTTTAAGAGCCAAATCAATTAACATCAGAATTTTAATAATTATTATTTGGTTATTTTACGAATTCTATCTTTACACAAAATTTCAGCTTCGGGACATTCAGAAATACATAAATATTAAATATTTGTTTAAATTTTGCAAATTTTAAGCGGCCGCATTATATACCTTTTTTGAAGATTTAGATTTTCTAGTCGGCTATGTCCTCTCCATATAAAAAATTTCAACTCTCCATCTTTTTTGGAAGTGCCTAAACAGCACAATCATCCTATAAGAATTCTCCTATCTAAGGTGCAATCAAAAAGTTTCCGGACGGTAGTAATAAAAAAACTGTTGTCCCCTTCGAAGTAGTCCCCTTGGGCAACGATACAGCGATTCCAGCGCCTTTTCAACTTCACGAAGCACTCCTGGAACTCCTTTTTGGGGATGTTGTCGAGCGAGTCCTGCGACTCGGTCTGAATCTCTTCCACATCATCAAATCGGCGTCCTTTGAGAACTTTTTTCAAATTTGGGAAGAGAAAAAATATCACGGAGCAAGGTCAGGAGAGTACGGAGGATGGTGAACAGCTGTCATGTTGTTTTTAGCAAGGAACTGTTGAACAAACAGTGCGGTGTGTGCTAGTGCGTTGCCGTGGTAAAGCAGCCAATCCTGCGATGCCCACTCTTCTGGACGATTCTACCTGATGCTCTCCATCAGTCGTCTCAGAACTTCAGTGTAATAATGTTGGTTGACTGTCTGGCCTTGCAAATAATACCTTTCCTGTCAAAAACACTATGAGTATGCTTTTCACATTGCTCTTGGCCTGTCGTGCTTTATTGAGTCTCGGGGAGTTCGCACTTTTCTACTGTGATGATTGTTGTTTCATTTCGGGACCATAGCCATAAACCCAACTTTCGTCACCTGTAATGATCTTAGAAGAAAGTTTGGGTCGTTTTCAAGGCTTTATTGAAGGTCCCGACAAACGTTCACGCGATGGTTTTTTTGATCTTGTGTCAACAGCCGAGGGACGAATTTTACCGCAACGCGCCTCATGTGCATAACGTCAGTGAGAATGCTTTGAACAGACCCGTAGGAGATACCAAGACTATTAGAAATGTAGAGCATGCTTTTTCGGCGATCCTCGTGAATGGCATCGCCCACTTTTTTGATGTTTTTATCATTTTTGCTTATTGAAGGACGACCAGAACGCTCAGAGTCCTCAACTGATGTTTGTCTATTTTTGAAACGTGAATACCACTCATATGTTTGGGTTCTACCCATGGCTTCCTCACCAAATACTTTATTAAGCATTGCAAGGGTCTCAGATGCTGATTTCCCAAGTTTGTAACAAAATTTCACACACACACACACGTTGTTATTTCAAAGAAGTCATTTTTACATGCTGAGAAAATCGCCGAAATACTATGACACTAACGCAAATAAAAACAAGTAAAAATAAAACGCAGCTTGTTAACTCCTTCAAACTTGGGAAACAACTTCACAATGAAGTATACTACGCAGTCTAAGTTGCGCAGCTACGTGGGACAAATGAGTGGCACGCCATGCGGCCAGTCCGGGAACTCTTTGATTGCACCTTATACTATATGACGTCATCATGTGCTTACGTCGTCTTAAATATATAACATCATAAAATAGGCTGAAAGGCCCAGAAAAACAATTTAATCAAGGGCACTAATACAGCTCATTTATTCCCTTTTAAATGCATTGGCCTGGTCGCCGTGGTAATTTTTCATTGTTGAGACGCGGAAAAAACTCCTTTTTTCGGATTAAAAACTCATATTTGTGCAAATACTGCATGTATTTGAATTTTTCTTCACAAATGAGAAACTACCATCTTTTTGCCGTCTGATAGTTTAAGCCGGGAATTCGAATCTTGACGGGAAATAATTTTGAAAGGCAAATATATAAACATCTGCACAGATTTACGTGCTTTTCTTATGGGGCAAAAATGGAGCCAAAATAGCCACTTAAAATATGAATTATCCAATTTTCGGATTTTTCTGTTTGATTGTGACTAAAATCCTATATCGTGCCAAATTTCAAGTCTGTTTCTCATCTGGAAGTACCTAAACATATATAGTATATCATTATATATTGACGTATGACATATGTTAATAATAAGGACATCATAAGTAAGAGGCGTCAATATAGTAAAGATATGGTCATATCTGTCACATCATTGGGAGTAATTTTTATTTATCGTGAAGGAATTCCTAAACGAAAAATTAACTTTTAGAGCATTCATAATATTATGATAGAGTTTATTTAGGTAACGAAAGGAATTAAGGTCCTTATTTCCCTAATAATAACACTTAATAAACGAAAAAAGTAATTATGTGAAAACATTTACTGCTACTTATGGACAAAACTGAATTTACGCAACTTTTCCTCCCGTAAAATAATCACTTGAATACTTATGCAGATGTCAGTATCGATCAGAGTTTCTGATTACACAAAACTACTTAGATTACCTTAGCTTTATGTTAAGTCAAAGTATTCAATTGCGTTACAGCGTGCGAAACACTTCTCTTATCGGAGAATCTGCAAATGGAACCACAATTCATATCGCGTTCAAGTTACCGGGAGAATGGTTCCATTCATCCGAACACCATTGAGCTACACCCATTTGCGCTCGTGAATTCAATGCGCAAAACCTTTTCTTTTTAATAACAGACCTTTCCGGAGGCATAAATGATAAGCGCTTAGCAACGGAAAGTATTTTCCCCGGCACCAGCGCATTAGATTACTTGCTTGCTCATGAGCGTAATTCCTGGAGGTGAATGCGAGAGTAACATGATAATTAGAACTCTTCCGGTGCAGTGAATTATGCAAACGCCGCTAATTGGGGAGGAAGAGAGCTTCTGGAAAGGCAGAGCGGGTGCTGGGAATGGAGAGAGGAAGAAAGGGAGGACGCGGGAGGCGCAAGTCATCCATCCGAGAATAGTTCCAGGATGTGGGCGCTACCGATATTTAAGTCGCCCCCCCCCTCCCCCCGACCTTTTCTCCCTCAACCGCACGAAACTCCGTTCTGTCTGCAAGCTCGTCCTCGCGCGACCGCCTATCCCCCCTCCCCTCACAATCCTTATTCCTCTTTCCCCCCTCCTCCCCCATCCTTATCGTCGTCAGCACCCTCAAAAGAGAGAGAGAGAAAGGGAGACGAACTGCAGCGGTTTGCGTTTCCATCACAATCAAACCTTTTGGAGGTTGTAGGTATCGACTGAGCCATGGCCCCGCGAGCCAGAGTGAGAGATGGATAGGAGGAAGGGCAGGGAAGGAGGGAGGAAAGAGGGAGTTTGGGAAAAGAGGAGGTGGAGAGGTTAGGTGGGTGGTAGAAAAGAGCCGGATCGGAATTGGCTCCATCCTCGTCGCCTCACAATGGTTGACAGCAACCCCCTAAGACTTTCCCGTCCCTCCGACGGTCTCCATTTCCCCGCACATTCCCCATCCAATCTCTCTCTCTCTCTCCGTTCTCCTTCCACCACATCCCCAACCCTCTCGTTTCGCTTCCATTCTCACTCCCCGTCTCGACTAAACCAACCTCCAAAACCCTCCTCCTCTCATTCTCCTTCTGTGGATCGTCTTGGCTCTCTTTCAGCTGGCGCCGGCGACGATTCCCCAGACTTCGAGAAAGACGGCCTCAGCGTAAAATCGGGCTCTTCAAGGAGACTGCAAAAACGTTTTTTTATTTTTATTTTTCTTGGGAGAGCTTTAAGGGTTCATGGCGAGTTCGTGGAGGGGAGAGAGGATGGAGGGGGGAGGGGACTTAAAATTTTGTCGCGGTTTCGCCGTCAGAAGATGTAAATTATTGCGGAGGAATTAATCGCGGTTGATTTACGGGTACGTAAGCACTCTTTCTTCTGGCTTAATTTGGAGTTTGGACAGGTTGAAGTCCCGAAAAACATTTTTTAATGCCA
The DNA here is from genome assembly GCA_028673005.1 of Tanypteryx hageni. Lineage (NCBI taxonomy): Eukaryota > Metazoa > Arthropoda > Insecta > Odonata > Petaluridae > Tanypteryx > Tanypteryx hageni. The sequence continues at coordinate 207,971,795 of CM054112.1, forward strand.
ATATAAGTCTAATGTGGATAAAATTGTAGTTGAGTAATATATATATGTGTATATATATATATACATACATATATATCTTTGTATATGTATATCGGTTTTTGGCAGTAATTTATATTAGATCAGTGTTTTCATAAATATCTTCTTAGATTTAAGAGGAAAATTAATGTTGGTTATGCCACAACGGGGATAATTTCCATGCATATTATAATACGAGAGAGGAAATATGCATGCTTCATGCGAGGTACAGGCGTTCTTTAAGATTTATGCAAGCGATGCCAAAAAATATCGAATTTTGTATTCACTGATTTATTTCATAATCGGTTGTGATTAATAAAACAATCGACAAATATTTAAAACTTACCTCACTCGATTAACAGTAATATAATCTTTATGTTCACGTATATTCTTTCGTAGTAAATTGCCCATTTTTTTTACAAACCCTGTGTATACGCAAAGAAAATAGACGTATTTACGTTCATTTCTTCGTAGTAGATAATCCATTTCCCTCCATTTACTAAATGTTGCTGGCTCCGAAAGAAAATTAAATTAATTACTTACTTACAGCAGATATTGTTTACTTCAGTTGTCATGAAGATTGTTTTCGTTGACGAAAATTAAAAAACGCGGGAAAATTCAAGTTCAAAGTGATTTACGACTTTAAAGTTTGATTTTCTTGAAATCGGCTACTCCTTCGATTAAAATGTACTGAACAAAACATATGCTATTTGACTGGTTCCACAATTTTATGTAAAAATATTTCTGTTATGGTGATATTTTTCGAGATTGAGTTCAACCCGGTTTTAATTAAGGTCTTTCGTAAATATATGGAATATATCTATCTGCTTTAGGAATAAAAAATATTAGCATACAATATAAAACCACACGTGATTATAAAAAGAGCATATATTTCATATAAGCTGCATGAGACATGTCGAATATCCATTCATATAATGGTTTAAAATTTTCAATCTTAGGATACATAGTACGAGATGACGCAGGCAATAAGCGTAGCATGAATTAGACGCGTTTCCATCAGGAGATTCTGGAGATGAAAATTTTCTTTATTTTGTTTCAATGAGGTAGAGCTGCTAATAGGGGAGCAATTCGAATATGGTATTATCTCACTGTAATTTACATTTTTCCTATATAAAACAACCAAGGATCATCTTACGGATTGGAAATTTCAAACGTTCTTTGATGTAATACGACAGTCCTAGTTACATAATATGACCAGGGTACGCCTGTTTTATCCTGTATTTCAATACCAGTGAATATTGGAAGCACTGATTTATGTGACCCAGATATTTTGTATTTCAGTAAAATACTCCGGAAGGTCATATATGTATGGATACGTACTAATACGCGATATACAATTCTTGATCGACATTTTCTCAAAATAGCCGTCCTTTCGGGAAAATGTGAATAACAAGAAATGTTCATTTTGTTTTTCTCTGATTTAGATAAAAATAAATTACAATCTCTTACTTATATTTAACTAGTCAAAGCAAAACGTTAACGATATATTTTCGGTAAAATGGCAGCCCTGATTAAATAATTTGAATCCAGTATACCATCATCGTCTTCTATCTTCTGCAGTGATTCGCAAACTTATTCGGATCGCAAATCCTTTGCCAAATATATTTATGTCACGAGCTCTCTCCAAAAAGTATTTTGAGAACACCTTGTGATTTGATAGATTTTCATTTATTATTTATAAAAAATATTTATCGTCATTAATATAATAATTATGGTAAAATTGTTGGATTAAACCTCCTGATCTTTTAAATTGAACTGACATGGGCAACGTTGTGCAACATTAAATAGTCAAATCTCCAATTTAAAAGCAACTAATAAATTACACAGCTGAGAGAAGAATTGCAGAGCGAGTTATATAAGGCGCGTTTTTCTTGTTGTAGGATTATGACGTAATCATAAGATTACATCTTCGGTGGAGATCGACAGCATCAACATAGACCATAAATTCTCTTTAAAAGCATTATTTCAAGGCTACGCAATAATATGCTTTCCATGGAAAAGCAGTGGACTCGTCATGGCAGTTGATATTTCCCAATGTTAAAAACTGTAAATTTCCCCTCTCTATAGTATTAAAAGAAATTGTTCACTCTCACTCGAGCCAGATTTGATTTCAGTTTTTTTTAAATGTCCATGTTTGAACTCACATCTTAACTTTAAATAATTTTAAAATGTGCATTTATAATGTCCTGCGCCGATATCATGCTTTCCTTATGGAGGTAGGAAATAAAAAAGGGGTTGGATAAAGAAACCTTTTACTATCCACCGGCTTATCCTAGATCCACCAAAATTGTGCCATGTCCATCGCTTATAAAGACCAATCCTTTCTAAAAATTTGGCTTCTCCAAGTTGCAGAATTTCAAAGATATTACCCAAAAAGCGGACGGACAGATCAACCAAATACATAAGCGATTGTTTTAGAAAAGAGCGCTAAAAAATAAAAGTTGAATATAATGCAGGTTTTAACTAGTTATTAACAATCCTCTTATTTCATTAGGAATAATTGGTTTTTCAAATATCAATTTAGGGTTATTTTTTGTAAAACTAGCATTTCGAAATTATTTTAAATAGAAAATGTCAATATCAATCTTATAATTGTAAAATAGTGATAAAAAGTGCATCTAAGCAATGCATTTCTTTATTACTATTAATAGTCATCTAGACTTGCAATAGAGAAAGTATGTCTTTTACCTGTGATCCATCCATCTAATGATATTTTATGCTCTACAATATTTCTTAAAATAGAACTAAATTAAAATACCTCATTTCTTGGCAAACCACCACTTGGGAAATACTGACCCTTTGTGTATTACATTCATTGATAAAGTTCCCGAAATGTGCGTACAAACGAATAGAAATATAAACCAAACACGATAGGACTTTATTCATATTCAGAAGCGAGCCTAATATATCGTTAATGGTATCCTAAAATGTTGTTGATTAATGCACTCAATCCCAACCACAGGGCCTGAATAGCTTTTTGGCCAGGAAAGCTTTAGCTTCGAGGACAAATTCGCGCGTTTGCGGAATACCCTAGCAAAGAGCTCGTCCTCGTTTTCGCCTTAGTCCCGCGAAGAGAATAACGCGCCGGCCCAAGCTATAAACGTCAAGTCAAGTGACCCTTGGGCGCATAACGTGCAGGAGGATTTCCTTTTACACCCACTCTCTCACGCGCAAGCGGGGGCGCTCCCGTCAGCACAAGAGAGCTTATAGGGTCGAAAAATAACGTTCCATCCGAAATTTGAAATTGCGAGAGTCGACCGGGCGGAAAGAGGCAGAGGTGTGACTTGGAACGAAGAAGAAGTGCATTTTCGCGAAAATGCATTTCACATCCGTTCTACGGAGAGGACAAAAGGGGAAAAAATACATATTCCGCCATAAATTACCCAAACCCCTTCTACCCTTCCGTAAACTTTTACTTTGACAGACCGGAAACTTGAGCATTTTTAAAATTTTTTTATCCGAATCAAATTCCGCTAGCGTACGTTAAAACATTCGGTTCGAACAACGAGAGCCATTCCAAGCATTACTTTTTGTCTTTGACAAATAGACCTAATTTCCTCCTCTCCTGTCGGCACGTACGTCTCCTCCCCCTCCTCCTTCCACCCTCCATTCCCTCGCCACACCGTTGGAAAGGAAAACATGATTGCGTCGAATCGAATTGGAACGAATTTCGAGGGACGGCCGGGAGGAGGCGCTGAAGAGCGCAGCATTTTCCAGCAACGTGCTAATTCTGCGGCCGTCGAGTGGTGCTCGTGTTTGCCCACTCTTTGGCGCTCTCCGTGTGTCATCTGTTTGACATATTGGGAGCTGCATAATTGATCGATCTTGAAAGCTCTCTTTCGATCCAAATTTGCTGTGAAGCGGCGTTTATTTGTCCGATAAATTTGTTTAATTAGGCGAATATTTATTTTTGAACCACCCTTTTCGGGGCGTTTTATACATTGAAAAGCGTTTAAAAATTAAATAAGCCCGCGCGCGACATCCAATTGATTGATACAATTTATTTAGAGGGCGTCGAGCGGACATTATTATTCAATGGATAGGAAACCAAACAGAGAGAGACAGACAGACGTTTAATTTAAACGTTTAAAATCCCTCTAGGCCTCATTTTCCCTGAATTTCACATGCAGACTGATTTTAATTCGGCCGGTTTTTCCTGATCTAATTGAATTAAGCGTCGTTCGCCATAACTCTTTTTTTTAGCAATTTAATAAAAAGATGCACGTGAAAATTATTCGTCTCCCCAAGCGTCAATCGTTAACTTTTATCTCGTCATTCGATGGAATCAATTTTATACCAATCGTGCCAATTATTTCGTGCGCGTGACTTTAAGCGAGGGCAAATGAATTCGGAGAAATATTGTTTTCAAAACGAGAAAACGTTACGCTTCATCGAATGTCATTAATAAATCATGCCATCAATAAGCGGATAGGTTATACTCATTTTTGTGTAATTATAATGAAGGAATCATTCGGAATATCTTATTTTAAATGTCATTTGTATTTTAATGGCGTTTTCTCTCGGCATTATCGGCGAATCATTTCAATTGCTGGAAAAGGTTTACACCAAAATACGTATTTTAACCTAATTGTCCCATCATTTGGTGGTTGTTTGATGACGGATTAAAATCTACTGATTAGGTTTATCTGACGAATTTTGACTCAAATATTTTACAATGAGCGATAAAAAAAGATTCTTTGAAGAGTCCAGATATGCTATAATTGTTTTGGGTTACCAGTTAATGACATAGTACCAATAAATGGAATAATGGTGGTCATTTGGACATTTAAACCAGCCAAAAGCTTTCGATAAAGTAATTTTATAGCTTATGGCGCATTTTAACTTAAATTTTGTTCCAGCAGTTATTTCTGTCAAATCCATATTCACTTAATTTTCGTGTAATCGATTCGACATTTGGCGTCATTATGACGCAGAAGTAATCAATCCCAAAACCATACACTGTATATACCGGCGTATATGTCAACCCGGCGTATAAGTCGACCTCGGTTTTTTGGATTGGAAATACACCACTACACATATTCGCCGTGTAAGTCGACCCTACACTTTATCGCTAAAAAAAACTTCGAATGAAGAATACGAGGAATTTTATGGTTTTTAAAACCTATGCAGTGTAGATTTTTGAGTTCTTAAATCATTTGTTTCATTTAAGAAAGGTCAGTCATATACCATATTGCCATAAATTGGCGGAATGTATTTCTGCTTATCCTTCGTTCCTGTAATTGCAGATAGATTGTTTATATTTTTGAGATTCAGTAATAAAAACAAAAGTTAAATCTTTAATTTTTATTAACTATTAAAAATAATTATCTTAAATCTTATAAATAAATGACAGAATATGTAAAAAATAAAGCAACTGATTCAAAATGGAGATCACCTACGCCGTAAGATCAAATGTTTTCGTAAATATCAAGGTTTTTAATGTTATTTAAGGGTCACATTTTATATTCGGCGTATAAGTCGACCTTAAGTTTTCGAAATTTTTTTGCGCTTCAAGGGCAGACTTATACGCCGGAATATACGTCCTATTGTTTATTAGCCTCCGCCTTACTCATATAATGAACATTCATTCTTTATATAGTACTAATTTTGTTTACTAACAATATTATTTATAGCGGCATGTTCTTAGAACGTAATATTTTTTCCTCATTATTCAAATCATACTTTACTGCCGAAGTAAAAATAGCGAAATATTGTTTTGTTCCATATTTTAGAAGGAAGAACTTCAGTGATTTCAGGTTTTTTTAAATCATAAAATCCAGAAAGTGATTTTTGTGACTGACTCAAAAAATAGTAAAGCCAACTAACAAGATAAACGATTACATAAAGAAAAGCGAAAGTACGTTATAATAACATACGGCCACCAAAAACATACTATTCTGGTGATTCTTGCAAATCTCAGTGTCAAGGCATAAAATGGATTTCCATCTCTCTGGCAAAATGTATAATCTTCCCTTTCTCCCTCCCTCTTCTACCCACAGCTTCCGCATAAACCGGATCGAGGCTCCCATAGCCGCCTACGACGGAGACTGCGGCGAATCCCTAACAATTTACGACTCGGATCACGCCGACGACTCCAGGATCATAAAAACCTTTTGCGACACATTCTCCCGTCCAATGGAGAAGCACGACTTCATCTCCTCCGCGAACTCCCTGTTCGTGCGCTTCGAGAGCAAGACGGGATCTTACAGCGGCTCATCTCTCTACTACTGGGCGCACTACGATTTCTTCAACGACACCAAGACCGGAGAGCCGGTACCGGGAACATCGTGCGATGAAGTGTACGCCAGCTGGCGAGTCCCTCCGCCCCTCCAACAGCCCTCCCCCGGCCCCCCTGGGGCCCCTCCCTCCTCTTCCACCACTCCCCCTCCCCCTCGGAGCCCCTTCTCCGGAAGATTCCGGAGTCCCCTCAATACCTTGGTTTACAAGCAGAGCGGAGCGGGAGGCGTACCCACGGACGTCACTTGTCTCTACCGCTTCGTGACCGACCGCAGGCTGTTCGCGCGCGTGATACTGACACTCGAGGCGGTGCGCTTCAAAGACCACCCCTTCAGTCCCGTCCCCTGTTCAGACTGCTGGCGCGACAAGGTCGACAGGCTTCTCCTATGGGAGCCGTCGGCGGTTCCCACCTACAACGTCACCACGAGCGCGACTCAGAACCCCGGAGAGATGCCTCCTCCGGGGATAGGGACGTGCATCTGCCGGGACCACTTGGTCTTCCTCCACCACCAGCAGAGCAGGTCACGACGGCCTCCGCCGATCTCTCCTTATGCTCCTCCGCCTCCGCCGCCTCCACCTCCACCGACCGGACCTACGCTTCCCATGACGTTCGTCTCGAAAGGGGAGTCCATGCACCTGAGGCTCATTGTGGACAAGACGCACGCCGCCTCCAACTACTTCAAATGGCCCCACGCCCTCTTCGAGGGGAGGTACGAGTTTGTCCACTCTCCCCTTTGCGGTCCGACGGAACTCCCGGCCGCGACCGATGGAGAGCTGGTGTTCCCCTCGTACGAAAACATACACGGACACCAGCACCAGATGCTCCTTCACCCCCAGGACACCTCATCTCCTTCGGCCCAGTCGTCTTCCTCTTCTTCCTCCTCATTGGGACCCTCCCCCGCCTATCCTTACCCTCCGTATCTCGCCTCAGCTTTCCCAAGGGAAGAAACGCGGTGCATATGGGAACTTCACGTAAACAGGGAGAGGGACTTGTGGTTACACGTGGACGGAATCAGGTTCTCGTCCAGGTTGTGTTCCGAAGGGCGGCTCGAGGTGTACCTCCCATCCTCTGGCAAGTGGGAGGACGGTGGAGAGCCTTGGATAAGGATATGCGGCGAGAACTCATCATCGGCCACTTTACGGGACCTGCCCGTCATATCTGCCGCTGAGCTCCTCCCGCCTCCACCCTCTCCAACCCCTGGTCCTTCACCCATGGGGAGCTCATCGCAAAAGAGCCACTCCCCTCCGTATTCTCCTTACGGACCCCCGGCATCGTCCACCTCATATTCCCAGATGGGAGTAAGGGACCCTTACTATTATGGCCAGACTCAACAAGGAGGATACAACCAGGATCCGAATCCGATGCCTCCGCTTCACATCCCAACTTCCCAGACGACTATCCCGGCAGCGCCTGCACTCTTCATACACTTCGTATCCGGGGTGTCTACGAGGGCAGCCTTCAAGCTCGCTTGGACGGAACTGTTCCATTTGCCGCGCAATCCGGACGGTTCCTTGGCCACCTCTCCAAGACTCTCCTCGCCCGGATTCTTAGGTGGAGAGGACGATGTCTGCCAATTTCTTTGTCCCGGAAATTCGGGTGTGTGCATCCCCGACAAGTTGGTCTGCAACGGAGTCCCCAATTGTCCCAATTCGACCTATCCTCCGGCAACCAGCCAGCAGGTACCTCCTCCCGGATCGGAGCACGCCTTCTCCGTCGACGGCAGCTTGGGATATCCGAGGGAAGGAGGGAGTGGCATCGGTTCCACCGATGGCCTCGAAGGCGTCGTACCGCTCCACTGGTCGTCCGATGAAGACGTCGAGCTTTGCAGGAGGAGGAGGGAGAAGGCGGCCGCCGGCGCCGGAGACGGAGGTTCTGGGTACGGTTCAAACGGCGGCGGTGGTCTGCTAGGAGCTTCTTGGGTCGGAGCCAACTGGTTAACGGTCGGCCTCGGAGCGGGAGGCGGCGCGGGATTGTTCGCCCTGCTGGTGTGCCTGGTGTTTGGATGCCGGAGGTGTTGCAGGAAGGACGACGGGAGGAGCAAGTGCTGCGGGTGCTGCGGTAAGAGGGTGACCGGAGAGGTGCGAAGCGTCAGGGGTCCCGTCGGTGGGATGGGAGGACGGCGCCGAAGGCACGACATGGACGACGACGACGACGAGGACGACGACGGTGGACCGCCTTACTGAGCGTCGCTCGGGCGACGCATCGGTGACCGACTGAACGGTACGCCCGTCGGCGTCGTGCCCGTGTGAATAAGTGTGAATAGATTTTTGTTTCCTTTTCGCGGGAGAAAGGATGAAAAAATACGCAGAGGTCCGAGAGACCTTTTTTTAACTTTCCCTCCCTCTATATACGTCACGACGTCATATCGTCGGCTGGTTTTTATTAGACGAGATCTCTTCTTCCGAAGAAGCAGGAGATATGCTCTCCATTTTTTTGGAAGTGGGGAGAGTGAGATTTTTTCGAAGACACGAGTGACTATACGACTTTTAAAGTGAGTGAGAGAGTTCGAAAAGATGGAAAACAATTAAAAATAAACAAGTTTTGGAATGGTTCCTTCGAAAATAAATAAACAACTGAGCGATTAGGAAAAATGATATTCGGTGTGATTGCTTCGAAAAAAAACAAGCAAAAACTGATTTATCGCTGATTTACTTCGTTGTCGTCTTTCGGTTTTTTCATCGTTGATAAATCGTTTGAAAAATATACATCGCTCTCTTCTCTTGCCGTTTTTCAGCATGCAGTTTTTTCCGGATCACGATGTGCTACTGCGTGAGCGTGAGTCTGCGAGTGGTTACCTTTTTAGAACGCGCTTCGTCGGGGCAAAAGAACAAAATAAATAATTCGCAAACATTTCTAACGACCCCGCAGTAAAAAGTAGAAGTCCGTCATTTCCGTGTTAGAGCTTTTTGAAGATTGGTTATCCAAAAGATCCTATGTATTACGAAAAAAACAAGAAAAATAATAATAAGAGACTTTTTTATGTCCATTCTTAGTTCTTAAACTTTTCGAGCCGCATCGTACGTGTGCAGTTTCGTAAATTTTTAGCTCGTATAAATAAAAATTCCTTTTTTTTTAAACGGAGAGTTGTGACGAGTGGACAGAAATAAAACGTGGAAAAAGTATGTGCGGGTATAGGTATATAACGTGAGCGAGAAAACATAAATATATATATATTATAAACATAAAAGATATATGGATATAAAATATTAAATTCAAATCTCAGACCAGCTGATTACATTTAATTTCGCCGATATCCGCCTCTCTTCACTACTGTCATCAACAACCCAAAACGTAGAGTAGGTCGAGGGGAAAAATCGCTCGAAAACTCATTCTCATGGAAAGCCCTTCCACTTGAGGGAACTTCTCAATCCAGAAGTCCCTCTTCTCCCTATCTCTCTCTCTCTCTTCCTCTCCCTTATCTCTCTCTTATCATGTCACCACTTCCTCCCTCCATCACTCCGATACATATGTCAACTATATCGAAATGGAAGGAGGAGGAGGTTAAATCAGTGTCTCGGTTTGGAAGAAAAGTGGAGATACGCGTGGAAGGGAGGGAGAGGAGGAAGACAGACAATAACATCTCCTTCTCTCCTCACCAGGATTCAGAGAGAATCCCTTGCGCTGGGCCATACTTAACGAAAACAGTGAATACACTCCTCCATCTTTTTCACTCCCCCCCCCCTTCTCTCTCTCTATCCCTCTAAAGTCGAAATAAAAAAGAAAGACATACTTATTTCCCGCGGGAGTAAAAAGGAGGAATAGCGGAGGGAGAGAGAGAGAGAAAGAAAAAGTCGGGCACTCATGTTTGAAAAATGGAACCAGGCAGTGGATTTTTCCCGCCCGCCCATGCTACGCGCGGGAAAAAGGCTTTGTGCTGCGACGCCAATGGATGCTCAGCGAATCCTCTCAGACAGACGAAATATATTTATAAGGCAAGGCATTCTGAGTGAGGGAGAGAGAGAAAGGAGGGGGGAAGGGAAAGGAAAGGAAAAAGGGAGCGGAGAAAATGGTGGAGGGATATATTGAGAGAGAGAGGGGGGGAAATGAATAGAGACAGAGAAAAGGGGGAAAACCCTTGACGTTGGGTGGAGAAAGAGGACTAGAATGGGAGGGTTATATAGAGAGTGGGTTCAATAATTCTCCCTGCAAAGACTTGCAAAATGACACGAGAAAAATAGAAGAATCTTTACTCTCTCTTTAAAGCTGTCTTTCAGTCAAAAGGGGGGGGGAATAAACTCGGTTTTTTCACCTTCGGAGTCAGGGTGTACTTGTGTGTGTTTTTGCGTGTCTTTCATAAGAACTTTGACTCTAATATCTTCAGAAAAAGGAATACGGCGACGCTGCATTACATATATATAATTCTGGTCCAGACAACGACGATACAGAAATCTAGAAAAGTAGAGGGAGGATAAAAGGTAAATGTTTTTAGTCACCGTACAGCCGCGGTGCCTCGTGTTTTTGTGTTTCTGTCGAGTGCAAGTGTCGAACGCGCGTGGGAGATGCGTGTGCTCGAAATTCCCAAGTAGTTTATGGTGTTTGGCAGGCGATTTAACGGGAAAAAACACAAAAAAGAAGAGAACCGAGTACGTGTTAAAGCGACAGGAGTGTGGCGGTTTTGCGTTAAGTGCGGCACCCGAATAGGTTTTGGAATGGTGTTTCACCCAAAAAAATAAACCCTCTCTCGCCCCACCCCTCTCGGATTCTCTGTCTCCCCTTCGCACCTCTCCCCTCCCCCATCCCAAAACTCAACTCCGCAATCCTCCCCAAACTACTCCTCTTTCCCTACTCCTCGTACACACACTCGATGTTTGTTGAAAGCTCGTGTCTGCTAAAAGTTTTCCCATTTTCACCGAGGAATCTACGACAGGTTACCCCCCTCCCCTCTCCCTTGCAAAACCAATTCGCCACCCGATACCACATCCAACTCTCTCTCTAACCTCCTCCTCTCTCTCTCTCTTCACCTCTTCTAAGGATTTATGCGAACCTAGCTACCTTCCTCCTTTAAAAATCTTCCCTCTCTGTCTCTCTCGCCCTTCCTTTCCCTCGCGTATGAACTCCTCCTCCTCCTCTTTGCGGGAGAATTTGTCTCCCGGACAAATCGACCTAAGGAGACAATAGGGCGGAAAAGGATCGATAGTCTGGTAATTATTTTCCCGGGAACCCAGCCTTGGCGTTATTGTCGCCTCCTTTTCGAGAAGGTGTTGGGTAAGGGTGTGGGAAATATCTGGGAGCGGAGAGGTGAAGTACGCGTGGGATAAGAGGGGAGGGAGGAAAGGGTTTATAGACAGGGAGAGAGAGAGGAGGAATTTGGGATAGAGGAGAGGATTGTGTAGATTAAACGGGATGAGAGTGGCGCGGAGTGTAAGGGGGTTGTGGAAGGAAGAGTAGGACGGTATGTAAGCGGAGAGGGGAATGAGGGATCCCGTGAGAAGACGAAATGAGAAGAAGGCGGCGAGGATATTGGTGGCGTGCGGTGGCGGCGGGAGGGATTTGGGTCGTAGTACCTGAGGGGGTTCCAAGGGTGCGCTGTCATCGCTGCATTGAGAAGAACGCCGAGAGAAGGAAGGAGGGAGTGGGAGAGTTAGGATTCGGTTTTAAGGGGGAAGCAAAACAAAGCGGGGGAGGGAAAAAGACGACCGAAAATTCGCGTGCGTCATGTGCTTTAGGAGGAGGCGCTTTTGAAACGAGACCTTTTGTTTTCGGGGAATCGGAAAGTATACATGAAGTCTTTCTCCGGTTACAGACATAGTGGATGTGAATAGTGAGCGTGTGTGTGCGTGTGTGTTTGAGGGCGCGCGCGCGTGTGTTTTCTCGAAGGAGGGCAAAAAATTTTGAGTGATGTAAGGAAACGAGCAAGTCGCTGGAATGGAGCGATGAAGAAAAGGATTTACGCGGCTCGGATGAGAGAGGGAGAAGCGAGGCGTTCGAAAGTGCTCGATGCCGCTGCTGCTAGTGAAGAGGGATGAGAGATGGGGTGGGGAAAAATCGCGGGAAGAGGATTGTTATGTCTCAAAAGTGTGGAAACCAAGATAGGGACAGAGAGAGAGTTCGGTTTTCTCGAAGGAAGACGTAATGATTTTTTACGTCTGGATGAATAAATCGAGGAGGAGCGAGCAGTAACGTTGATTTCTGATTGCCGCACGCGAGGGAGGGAACAAAGAGAGAGAGAGAAATATCGAGGGAGTTGGGAGGAGGAATTGAGTTGCTCGAGATCATTTGCAGAGAAAAAAATTCCTTCGTAAAGAGCTTCCTCTTCTTCGTCTACTTCTTGAGAGGATGGATGAAAGGCAAGTGTTGGAATGGACTCGGACGAGACAAGAAAAAAAGAGATGGAGAGAGTTCAAAAAGGTGGTTTATGTGATTGGTTTGGGGAAAGAAAGACAGAGAGAGGATGGCTTTTTTCAAAATTGCGAAGGGGTCGGAACTCTCGGAGTGACTCATACGCTCGCTTTGATTTCGGATGCAGGAACTGAAAAATAAAAAAATGGAGGAAGGAATTCTGCACGTCGAGGGATGGGTTTCGATTGCGAAAGGAAGTGGACGGGAATGGGAACGGATTGGAATTCTATGGATACAACAACAGACAATAGGAAGAAAAGAGGGGAGGGTTGGGGAGTTATATTTTCATCGGAAAAAAGAGAGAGAAAGAAATGTCTTTTTTAAATTGGGTTCGGAAATGACGGAGTAACGCGGGATTTCGTGTAGATTTGATGCGTATGTAATAATTCTCGCTATAAATGCGGTGGTTGGAGAATAAAGCGTGTGTTGGCGTATTTGTCTGTGTGTGCATATATACATACATATATATATATACACACACACATAATGCATGTATTGTTCAAGTGTGCAAAAGTGAATGGTGTGGAACCAGCACAATGTTGGTAGTGTTGTGTGCGTGTATCGCCGAACTTTTCAACGTTAAGACGAAGAAAAATAAAAAAGGTGGTACCAGAATAATAATAGACTTTTAAAAACATATACTGAAATATACTGCCAATGAGTGGAAGGAAAGCATAACTTTAAGATTGATTAATAATAAAAAATTTAGGCAGTTACTTCAAACAAGAGAGCAAGAGAGATATATATATATAATGCTGTTTTGAGTACTAAAAAATTTGAACCACTGTTGAACATTGATAGTTATTTTTTGTTGGAATTGTCTCTCTTTATTTTGTAACATATTCTCGAAATGATTAATGCAGTGACTATATTGTAAAAGTGTCGCTAAAAGGGGAGGAAACTGCCAAAAAGACCTTGAAGGTTTTTATTAAAAAATATAAAGGGAGTTGGCACACAAAATTTTAGAGGCTGGTAAAAATGTAGCATAATATTATACACGAAAAGTATTGTGTTAGACAACTATAGTGAACAAGCAAAAATGTTGTGAATTTCATGAGATGTGAACAATGGGATAATATATTTTGTACCAACATGATTATTTTGCTGGTGTTTCATTTTATCGCTGGTGTGTGGAATTTACTGTAAGTCAGGAAATGGTGTTGTTATAAAATGACTCGAAATATGAAGCTCTACATGAAACAAAATGTCGAACGATTGGAATAAAAATATCACAGTTAATACCAACATACAGCAAATTCACATTTTATACAGAGGTTTTTATTATTTTTATGAAGGACATACTCTTCAATTTTCTTTTCTTTTTATGCATTTTCTATTTTCCAAAGTAAAAATATACAGCTTTTTTTCTTTAAAACTTTCAAATAAAATTTTTTTATAATAGAAATAATATTGGATTCCGTGATGGACGTGCATTTCTACATGAATCGGACACGAATGTTTTTATTTGCACTAGCATAAAAATAGTGCTGTCAAATAAATTTCATAAAAAGAATAATACCTTAGCGACACGGACTTGGAAATATGAATCGATGTATTTTTCCAAAAACAAGATAAGAGTGGGAAAAAAATCGTATGAGCAAAAGCGTGATCCTATCTTGGATAACCAATCGGGTACGGAAACATTCCAAGAATAACTTAAAAATCGTAACCGGTTGCCACTTAGAGGTAGGTAGTGAGACGTTGGAATTCTCTAAGGTTGGGGAAAGAAAGAATCAGGGGGAATCCATAAGATAAGGATCTCTCAGTCGTACGTATAAATTCGCAAAAATTCACATACATTCATATATAACCTTTATCCGTTCACGAAGAGGATTCCTTAAATTCTTGTCCACATTTCTTTTAGATGTCACGCTGGAAGGCAATTTAGTTGTGGGATACCAGTAGGAAATACGTTTTTATGTGTAAGAATACATATATATATATATATATATATATATATATATATATATATATATATATATATACACAGATATAGAGTGAGAGAGTCGGATAAGGAGTAAAAGAAAAAGCGAGAGAGATATGGAATTGGAGGAGTTGTAGGGATGAAGAGAATATCTCCCACGAAAAGTAAAATTGGTCCGGCTCAGGTTTCTACAATGTTTTTTTTTCCTCCACCTCCTCGAGAAGGGTATGGACGGAATGTTCCTTGGAGTAGAATTTTGGATGGAGTTAGAGAAGGTACAAGGATGAAGGACGGTGACGGTGGTGTGGGGCACGGCATAAGAGGAGTTTAAGGGTCTCCACGCGAAGGTTCTCCATCTACCCATTCCTTCCCTTCGCCGTGCCCTCGGGCACTGGGAAGGATGTGAGAGGTGAAGGAGATAGGAGGTGGAAGGGGCTTGGAGGATTATATATACAAAGACGGAGAGGGAGAGAGAGGAAGGAGAAAGAAATAGAGAAGTGGGGTGTAAGATGCATGTATTTTAATATTTTTTCCCCCTTAAGGATGGGAATCGAAAGGTACGGGTCATGTGGAGAGCGTTGCTGTGTCGGAGAGAAGGGGGAAGATGGGAAAGGAGATGGGTTTTCGGTGGAGAGGTAGTAAGGAAAAGGGAGGATGGGAGTGGAGAGGTAAGGGAGGGAGGAAAGGGATTTGACAGAAAGAGAGATTGAAGAGTAAAAAAGTAGAAAGAAGGAGGGAGTGGAGCTGGATGGGAAGAGTGTGGATAGAGAGAGAGAGAGGGAGGGAGAGAGGATGGATGGATTTCTGACTTCAAATTGGAGAGGTTGCCGCATAAAAGCCTTTTCATACGCCTATGTAGGTGGAAAACTCCAGCAAGGTGGGTAGTGGGAGAGATATCGCAATAAAGATGGAAGGAGAGAGAGGGGCTTGATGACAGATGAATATATTTTTTTCGTGAATCTTGACAAGTTTTTTCCTTACATTACCGTCCTTGGAGAAGCCGGTGGATAAACCCGAAGAGTAAAACTTTTGGCTCTCAGGCAACTCTTATATAAACTTAGCAAAATCCTCTAGCCCTACTCCCTTCATAAAAGTTATTTTTTTACATAACCGAGGAAATTTTTACACTTGTACTATCCTCCTGGTATGACAAAAAGGCAATTGGTTTAAATTTTAGGGCATCATATACGTACATCTACCGTTGCATTCTTTACGATGTACCACAAAGAAGACTAATATCTTACCCATCATTTTATATGAATCACATTATAATTTGCTTATATAAAACGTACTTTACTTGTTTCGTTTTGCAAGGATCTGTAATTTTAATCATCATTTTACATTAATTTCTTAAGTATTCATTGATTCATAACAATCTGAATGGAGGTTATACTTCAGATAGAAGGAACCATTCAAATACATTGATTTTTCTGAAATGTACGTATTGAAAAAACAGAAAAATAAAAATACTTATGATGTATATAAAACGGTCAATAGATACAAAAATGCACATGCGTTCCAAAATAATATTCTCTTCATCCAGCTATTTTGTAAATAAAGAACAAAAATATTAGGGGATTAATGCATCTAGACCTGGACTAACAGCATCGGATGATCGTAAATGTCCACAAACGTAGGCCGTTAGGTTTGGCAGACAATCACACATGCTACTTGACTGTGAGGGACCTATTTTAGTGTTAGGAAAGCCGTTTTTTATTCCTCGTAAAACAAGAACTAATCGTTCTCAAGAGGCGCTGTAGTTATAAACCGAGCTGTGAGTGCAGCTTAGAAAAAACGTCATCGCAGTTGCTCCGCATGCCATAAAAACAGATTACTCGAATGTTTGGCCGATCTTTTCGTCCGCTTAGTATCTCGCCAAGACCGGAGACGCTGTTTGTCTGTGAAAATGCACGGACATAAAGAATTTTTTGGATGTGATCACATGTGTAATATTTCGTGTCTTTATTTGACAGCTTGACAATTCCGGCCGTAACATGGGCAAGCAAATGAATGCCCCATAATGTGTTCGCTGTTTCAAAATGCAATTGAAGCGATATATACTTAGACATTAATGCAAAAAGTCAGATTTTAATAATTCATTATTAATGATAAATAAATAATTATTATTGTTTTTTTCTACTAGGTTGTAAGAAATTCTCATGAGCACTGATTGTTTATTAGACGTCTCGGTGATTCTAATAGCCCGTTTTAATTACAAATCAATTGAGGTATTCACACAATTGTTTATAATTAGAGTAACTCATTTTTATATCCCAAAGCACTTGTCATATCTGTCGTCGTTAAATGATTCAAATCACGCACTGGGTTTGAAAACGGTCACAATGATCCTTCGCTCGAACTAGATGAAACAATAAAGCCTAGAGTTATTCAACACAATAGAAACAAACTATGAATTCATTCAAGCGTGCAAACACAATATGCCAATGATTCTGTAAAACTTTCCACGTGAAAGCGTCCACCTCAAGACAATCTGTGAGAAGAAGAATGGAGGACAAGGGTTAGTAAGGCACGTTGGAGAACTTCTTGAGGGTGGTGGAAGGAGAAGAAAGAAGAAAATTACTATAGAGATGGCCAAAAAAGGAATGGGGGAAGAACTTGGTACCAGATAGTCTCTAGAATAAAGAACTCGCTGTCGTAGCCTTCACTTGCTTTAAGGATCGTATCGGTTTGGCGCGGAAATGAATATCTGCTCACGACTCTCAAACATCCAGGATGCGAATTTCAGGAAAGGAGAGAATGAAATATATATATATATATATTTATATATATAAATGTATGCGCATATATCATATATTTACACACACTTATCCTCCATGCATAACTATCTGTGTACATACACGAATGTGTATATGTGCGTATACATCCGCATTCATATATGTATTATTACGACGGCTCAATTTATAATTTTCCCTCTTTTTTCTCACGTCTCCTATTGCCTCCTTCGCTCCTTTTTTCTTTTTCATTTATTCCAACTTCTTTTTTTCTTTCCATATCCATTTCATCGTCACCAGTAAACCTCCTCCTCTGCAGTCGATTTTTGCACCAGAATCCAGCTCTATTGGATCGCTTCCCCTTCGATTCCGCCAAAGAGATGTCTGAGTCGGAAGGGAGAGAAAGAGAGAGAGCAGTTTTATAGGCCATTTAAGTCTTACTACGGAGTCCTCTTCATAACGCCCTATTCTTCCATTCACCTCATCCTTGTTCTCTCCGTGTTCCTCGGGACCCAATTATGTTTTACTTTTTTCCCTCTCCTCTTCTCATCCCCCAAACTACTCCCTCCATCTCTCGACGTATCTGGCTTTATGGTCTTAGCGGTACGGATTTTATTTTTATTTTTACCGCCGTCTATTTACACGGCTGCGAGTAAGACGAACGAGGAATGTCCTACTGGCGGGAGGTAGGCGGGAAAAGGATGAGAGGAGAGGCAAGAGGTTCAGAGGTGAAGGAGGCTGACGAGGGAAGAGTGACGTGTTTCCTGCGTCTCGGTGCAATTTTATGTCGGATAACGGAAGTACAACCGCCTTTCTTACAATTTCATCTCCCAGTAAAAATGTTGCCGTCCACCCACGGCGTTGGAAATTTTATGGGAAAAGTGATGAGGGGTTTCACCGAGACAAGTAATCATGTGATTTGAAGGGGAATGGGCACAAAAGAATACATGCATACAAATATATATATAATTCAAGGTAAATGGATTTTTAACGATTTTAAATGTGAATGTAAAAATGTAAATGAAAAAATATAGATTTAAATTGCTGTAAATAAATGACCAAAAGTGGGACATTGACATAAATCTACTTCATGTCTTTATTGAGATTATTCTTTAAAAAAGCGTATATCGATGCAACAAAACTTCATAGATCGCCAACTGAATATTTTACGCCTTGCAAAGTTCCAGAATATATTTATACAAAAAATATTAGTACATTGATTGCATGCACTCCGCTGAAAATATTTGTTTTTCAGAGAAAGAACGAATGATGAAGAAAAATCGTTGAATGTAGGTTAATCTTCTAAATAAAACAAAGAATTTAATGGTTTTCATGATGGTATCAATTAATAGTATGTAAAACATTAAATTGAAGGTATTAGGAAATACAGTGGCTTAACATTTTAACATTTCAAATATGTCTGGCAGATAATATCTGAAGATAACTCATTTTATTTAATGTGGGCGAATTTAAGGATGATATTACGGAAACCGACGTCACCCGATTATTTTTAGTGACGTGTCGATACCCAGGCCCAGCAAAACCGAGCACCCGCGGAAGAACAACGGCGGAAATTATGACGACATCGGGAATAATATTAACATACAAAAAACCGAGAGACGTGTTTATCGTAAATTTTCTCAAATTTGCATAATTCTCCGAGCGTAAGCAGAATTACCTCCGCATAACTTCTTCCGAAAAATCCAATATCTTTCCTTCCATAACTCACATTTTTTCATATTCAGCTGTTTTTCCACTCTCCTGCCCTCTCATGCATTTCTCCAACACAGACCTCTCTACCTCTCCCTCCTTCCATTCCTTCCTCTTCTTAACCTTTCTCTCTCTATATTCCACTTACCCCTCCCCTTTTCTCTCTCCTCTCTGTCTCTCCCTTCTTTATTGACACGTCGTGCTGCAATATGCCAGAGCCAGCAAAAGCTTTACCTCCACGGCTGCCTAATCGGGACCTCAAATATGGACGCGGAATAACAAACAAAAGGGCACCTTTTCTCCCGCCATACGTATATATACGTACTGCTCGCACTACCGACACCGCTGCCGCCGCCTTGTGAATAAGGAAAGCAAAAACATCCCTTGCATGGGCTATCCAATAAAGTAGAGACGGTGTGAGTGAGAGAGAGGGAGAAAAAAGAAAAGAACCGAAAAATAAACATAGCAACGAAAAAGCGGAACCCTAGAAGGGGAAGCGTGGCATAGAGAAGGATGGGAAGGAAACTCTGGTGTCGGATCTAGGAGGATGGAGTCTTCGGGAGGGAGAGAGAGAGAGGGAGAGAGAGAGAGGGAGAGAGAGAGAGGGAGAGAGAGAGAGGGGGAGAGAGAGAGGGAGAGAGAGAGGGAGGGAGGGAGGGAGAGAGAGAGAGAGAGAGGTAGAGGTGGCGACGTGTTCGGGAAAGGGAAGGAAGAAATAGGCGCATTTTTCCTCCGAGCTCGCGGACTTTAACTTGCACATACAATCTGTCCCCTTGGTGTTCAGACATGTTTATGGGTTGTGGAGTTTTATTTTCTCCTCAAAGTACTTTTTTTGCCCGAAAAGAAAAAGACTTTCTTTTTTACGTAATTTCCTCCTCCTCTCGCTCACACGCGCGTGTGTTTGTGCGCGGGACCCTAGTGTTCTGAAAAAGTGGAAAGGGTTGGGTCGGGGGCAAGGGAGGGGAGAGTTTAGCGAGAGTAAAGGAGATATCATGCCGACGTTGGAGGGGAATAAAGGCTTTTGATGCGGTTCAGGGGGGAGGAGGTTTGAGGGAGGTATTTGGAGAGAGAGAGAAGAAGGAAGGGAATAGGACAGCGCAGGAAGGGAGCAGTTAGAGGGAGAGAGAGGTTTGAAGGGGTAGGAGAAGGGAGGGGAAAAGCTGGCATTGTTCTCATTCTGTCCGGTGCCCACGAGTTTCAATTCTCTCCCACGGGTATTTTTCCGCCTCAATCCCCTTACCGCGCGCCGCATTCAATCCCGCCTACCCGTGCACCTCCAAGCTCTCTTCTCCTTCCCCGATTTCCATACGTCCCTTTCTACTTTGCTATCTTCTTACCGCTTTCTCCCATTATCTTCTAGATCGTTCGATATTTATCTCTCTCTCTCACTATCCTTTCACTTCAATATCCTTCAATCTGCATTGTTCCATTCCCCGCCGACGTAATCACTTCGCATTCCTACCTCCCCCTGTCTGTGGTAATCTTCCGCTCTTTCTTTTCCTGATCTCTTGTTCTTTTCTTCCTACCAACCCTTTCTATTCTTGTATTGTTCATCCAGTCCCAAAAAAATATTTTCCGTTAGGAGCTGCCATTTATGAAGTATTCCTTCCACCTGGTTATTTTCCATACGCTGCCATTGAACGTTGCAAATAATTACCCTTCATATGACATTTCTATCCTGAGTGAAATATTTGCTATTATTACTTTCTCCATACGTAGTATAGGGGAAAGTAATGTTTTCATGAAAAAAATCGATTTAGAGATTTCAACGGAAATACACTTTTTGAGGTCTCCTGAACACGTTTTGACCATTTTCTCGATGTCTGTGTCATAGCTTTTTTGTGGGTGCTCAACTCAAAAACTATTAATCAGGACAACACGAAATTTTATATTGAACATTTTTATAAAAGTCACAAGAACTGGTTAATTTTTGGTAAAAATCGGTCAACCGGAAGTGGGTGTTTACTCTAGTCACTTATCCGTTATTTTGAAATATGCTTTAATATTTGATAAATGTAAAAATGTATTGGAATAAAGGTTGTAGGAAATTAATTTTCTACAACCTTTGTTCAAAACATTTTTCCTTATAATGCATTGTTTAAGAGATATCTTATATTTTTAGCTGCCACCACCACGCCACCTACCGACGACTATTGTTTACAATTTACGCTTAGTTACGTCTTTCTTTTCTTAATTGTTGGAGCTTTGTGGCTATATCCAATATCAGAATGCAATGGTTTGAGTTTATTTCTGTTCTTAGTAAAGTCTAAAATTTTCTCGTAGTTTCTTAAAATATTTATTATTATGTAACCTATTTGGAATTTTTAAAAATATTACAGATACGGAGAAAGTCATGTGGTGGCCAACTCAGATTTTTGTATATAGTAATATAACTTTCATCTCTTTAATGCATTACATTAATTATTATACTTGGACGTGTATTTTAACCGATACATTTTTATGCCGTTATCTTTCTCTCATGGGTCTGCGTGCCATTTTGAACCCTTTGCAAAAAAACGTTCCTTTCGCTTTATCACTTATATTAATCTACTATTTTTTCTATCCCTTTGAGTTTAGATGTAGGAGTGGATTACCAGCATCAACATTGCCAAAATAAAGTCAAATATCAATCTATATATCCTGTATTTTTACATTCTCTCTTATTATCTTGATGAGCTGAATGTACGCCAAGTACATGATAGGAATATTCTCTGATGGTGTAGATTGGGTTATATGAGTACGGCCATTCTATTGTCTTATGCCATACATAACCGATAAAGAGCTTAAAATTTATTAACCATTGATCAACCTCTTCTGTTCCCCCGATCGAAAATCACACGTACCTTCAACGGCCCTTATAGAATAATTAATTCCTTTGCCGGGTCATTTCCCTTTCACCGCATTCCTCCATACATGATAAACCTTTATGTTAGTTTCCCAATTCTTACCTCTATTGGATATCCTCCTCATCCCTCTTTCAACCCCCTCTGCGTCCCTGCATTTTATCCCTCCTTTAATATTCCCCCATCCCCCTAGCCTTCCCCACCCTCTCGACTTTCTTCTATCACTGACAATTTCCCTTTTCACACTGGTGTATTTTTCTCGCTTTCGAAATTATCTTCACGCCGTCCCTTTTTTCTAGGACTCAACTTCCCTCCATCGCTCTCATTCTCATAAACTTTTTCCATCAATTTCTATCTCTCTCTCTCTCTCCCCCTACTCCGCCTCCTTTAGCGGACTTTTCCAATCCACTCTTTCATCTCCCCTCCTTCCTATTTATTTTTCCCATCCGTTCGTTCCAACCCTTCCTTCCCCGCACTTCCTCCTCCTCCTTTAAATCCCACTCTTCCGTTAATTCCTATCCATTTCCTACGCCTTCATTTCCCCGTCTTCGAATCCGTTTTTTTTAACCGGAACATTCCGTTCCTTTCACCGCCTCCAGCTCAGATGTGTGATGGGTTTTTTTCCGGGAGGTGGCGAGGGGAGGGGGAGGGAACATTATGCCCTTCGGTCATTGAATCGCGGTTTCGAAACCGTCGGGACCAAGAGTCGTGTTATTTTTCTGTTTTTTTTCTCTCTCTCTCCCCTCTACCTCCTTTTTTGGATTAAAAATCCTCGAATTCGCGACTCCGTAGCCGGAATAATGGAGGAACTGATGGAAGCGGATGACGCAAGAGAGACCAAAATCTCTCCCACCCGCTCTCAACGCCCACCCACGCAACACCGCGGGTCACTCACTGGCTTTCCCGAGAAGCGCAAACGGGCGCGTAACTCGTTTTTTTCCGGTTTATACTCCATTACAGTGTTTTTCAACCGGTAGTGAGCTTAACGCTAGAGGTACGCCGGGGGTCATCAGAAGCCATGCAAGCTTAATAAGAATGATCAATTATTCTTTCATCGATGCGTGAAACAACTCTCGGTGACCAAAGCCAGACTTGATACATGCCATCAATAACATTGCCACAAGGATTGAGGAGCTCATGTTAAAAAATAAAGATCTGGTCCATCATTCAACAACTGAGTTGTTTTCATTCGAGCATATTTGAAAAATTGTCTAAATTCACAAATTCAATATTTACTGAAATGTTATTTGTTTAGTATTTAAATAGTGGTTCAAACCATCCTGAATGTTAGCATTGAAATTTGTCCAAAAACGGTTACTTATGGCCAGCTGTTGTTAAGCATTTCAGTTACGTCACAAGTTTTTCATAGGTGGTACGCGGGAAAAGGTAGGGAAATACTACTTTATTACCTACTCGATCATTCCTTTGGCTTATCCTCAAGGGTCTTAAACACGCGACCCGCCGGTTCGTAAGTGTGGCCCTCTCAAGGCTTTCATTCCTCTGTTTGTAAGAGGAAGAGATAGCGTGGGTTATACGATCATGATAAAAGGAAGGAGTACGAAACAATATAAATTGTTCTACATTTGGGAACCGCATGACAATTAGTTTTTTGATACAAAAACTACGCGCCGCCGCGAGAGTCTCTTACGCTTAGACTTATTATTATGACACGCGGTCCGCCATACTCTTCGAAATATTCAACTTGGCCCTCACCCAATTTGAATTCGAGCTCCTGTCCTACCTATCCGGGGAGGCCACTAACCCCCTCCTACCTCTTGTCTTCCTCTCGTCCAGCGCCTTATCGCCGACGTTTCCTCCGCTTCCTCACAATCGGATCCAAACCCTCCTACCTCCTTTCCCAGTCCCTTCTCCGCCCACTTCCTCGCTTTCCCCCCCCCCTCTCTCTCTCCCACTGCCTTTCTAATTTCCGCCTTCTCGCTTCCACTCCATCTCATTCCGCTCCTTTCATCCTCTCTCTTTTTCAATTTTCCTCTTCCCTTCTCAACGTCCCTTCGGAACTGCCAAATCCTCAGCGTTTTCTCGTTGTCGACTTCTCTCTGTTTTATTTTTTCTTATTTTATTCTATCTCTCTCTCTCCCCCCCCTCTCTCTCTCCCCCCCCTCTCCCCCTCCCCCTCCCTCTCTCTCTCTCAAGAATACCACATTTCCCGACACGGTCCCGCGAGTTTCCATAGAAGGCGAATAAAGAAGAGAAAGAACCTTTTGGCGCGCGGAGGAATTCGACGCAATCACGCATATACGGCATGGTGGTAGAAGAGCGGGCGTGGCTCCCCCTCCATCCTTCCGCTCCCCACCTCCCACCGTCCCTCTCTCAAAGGCACTCCGTTTGTCCGAGGTACATTCACTTTAACATAGGGAAAGATGTGTATTAGGAGATTTTTTTGTGAATAAAGCCGCGCAGTTTTCGAGAAATTTTCGATCTCGCGGAAGTGACTTTGGTGCGCATAATTGGCCTTTGATATAAGAAACTGAACGTGTTATCCGCAGGTAGATGCATGTCTGAAACTTAATTAGCGTCGCGTATATACATGAGTATTGTAATATACTGTTTTTATAAGTTAGTAGAGATTAAAATTCGAAGTGACTTTTCATATGCTTAATAATGAGGGGTAAATTGGAATATGAAATTGAGCTCCAATCGGTAGATGTTTGGACTTCATTTTCAATTTAGTCAATTTGCTTCTCGAATCTTATAGAATTCCTTCACTTGTTTACAGTAATTGATAAAATATCGTTTGACGTTTGAGTAATTTAGATTCTGGACAAAACGCTCTTGCCCCGCGTATTTACTCAATTTTCATTGATATTAATATGATCTCTCAATACTTTCTCTTCCATAGTTCTCTATGAAATCATAATCCATACATTATGCAACATAATACTTCTCATTTCTATTTTTATCATATCCAGTAAATTTTCCTTCTCTTTGACTGTGCAAATAATCTTGACTACATCGAGCTCCATCTGAATTGCTTTTGTCTATCTAGCTCTTCTATTTTACAATTCCATTCGATAAATTTCAAGCACCACCGCTTCTTCTATCAATATCTGTCTGTGTCACATCCTTCCTTGTCCTTCTCAGTTTTCTTCTCGACATCTTTCTGCAGCAAGTCGAAACCTTTTCCGGTATCCTTCTCACTTCCCTTCACATTCATATATGTCCGCATTTCCAGTTCCGCTTTCTATCTGCTTCTCACCATCTCCCTTAAGTATCAGATTCACTTCTCAATTGGTTCCCCAACGTCTACAACTATACTTAATTTTCGATGCCTATCTCAAAGTCAAAGCTCACATCTCAGCGTCGAAAATTAATTTAACTGAATTAATTATCTTAAATAGAAATCTTGAGGATTTCAGTGGCAAGATTTATCTAGAAATAGATAAATATTTGGAGAGAGGATGGGACTAAGAAGTCCCTAACCCCTAAGAGAGAGAGAGAGAAATCCATCAATTGAGGCGTAAACATTAAAATTCAATCGAATTCGTTTTATCCCAAGATTTATCAAGTATTTGATCATTCACGATCAGGAATTATTTGTAATAATAACCATATTTACCAAGTCAACACTAAGATTTAATTTTCCTTCCCCTTATTCTGATACGGAAATAACCTTTGATTATTGACCATGATTGTTTTCCTGCCATCAATATGAAAGCTAAAATTGAAACATTATACGAACATATTGCTAAGGAAAATTATTTTCGTGGAATTTTATCTTTGAATTGATTGCAGGAACGGCAATGAAATAGCAAAGACTTAATTTATAATAACATCTATATACAACAATTTCCGGATCTTTTAATCGATCATAAAATGTGCCCATCCTTTCCATCGTTACATAATCATGTAAAAAACAAACAAAAGTTTGGTGGCGTATTAATCTTCAATCCTCATTCTATTTTACAGTTATCGTTTTTACATGTTTATCTTAATCTCAATTATTGCAAAAATCTTTATCCCACAAAAAATTAAGCGACCTTCAGTTTTTCGCAATATTAACATTTTTATACAAAACCTGGACTTATTATAATTTCCCGCTAAGATCTCATCCGTAGAATTTACTATATAAATAACAACATCCCTTTCTCTGCCAGTCGTCGTCGCGTTTCTCATTTTCCCTTTCACTTGCCAATCTCCAAAAGATTCAAACAACAAGTCGTTCATTTTCAGCTGTTCCATTTCCTCTTTTACTCATAGGGTCAATTATAATCCTAAATGAACACCACTCCTTCTGTCTTCCTTTTCCCTCATTACGCAAAAGTTTCTTTACTCACTTTTACCTCGCATTAAACGACCCAATTTCTTTGCTTTCTCTGCATCTCTTTCAGCCATAAAAGTCAATGATTCCAACCCTTTTGTGTTTTCAAACTTTTTCTACATCAACAAACTTTAGACCTTCCAATTTAGCTTTTTTAAAACTAATAGAAAGGAAAACCATTCCCAATTCACCAGGTTGGACATTTTCTCAAAGAAAGTGACACGTGTATAACTTTGTAGCAATCGCTCAGAGAGAATATACAGGGAATTTGTCTCAGGCTTATATTTTATATTCCAAATAACATTCAAAAGGTTTGAATAAATTCCAATTTATTCGTAGCAAAATATTGCCAAAGATAATGACAAAGGTGAATATCGAAGGGATGAGATATTTATCTAACGGTAGCCATTTCAAGAGTAATGGGTATGCTGAAGCAAATTTTCGTTTTCGTTGCAAACTGTTGATTCATTATACACATTTTTTTGAATTGACATGTAATTAATCTTCTAAGAAGTACTGATTGATATATAAATATGATACGTCAAAAGATAGAGGAATCTACCCAATTTCATAATAGACTCGTTAAATGCAGATAAAAAATAATATGTATTTACCAAGAATTTTCATATACAAATTACTTGATTTCTTCGCCTATCAAATCTAACATAGTCCGACGACAGAAATACGAGAAATTGCAGGTCAACTTGATGCACAGAAACTCTCTTTGATAGATAATTCACAAATCAGCTCATAAGATAATCTCGCTTAAAAAAGCAAGTTGACCTTTTCTCGCGGATTACATTATTTCCATTGTTTCCAACACACGAGTTCTTGTGACGGGCGATCAATAGCATAACGGGAATTATTCAACTTGCACGAAACTTCGCCTCTACTCCAGAGCGCACGGACAAGGTGCAGTCACGCTAGCCAATCTCACGTCAGGTTTCCACGAGAGGGTAAAATTTTTAATCGAAAAACAAAAAAAAAATAATACCTGCCAGCGAAAAATAAGCTTCCCCTTGGATGGAAACAGGATGGCGATTTAGAAAAAGAAAAGGCGATATCCTCGCAAAAGTTTCCCTTTTCCAGCGTGCTCTATGTAAACGAAGTCAAACCATTATACTTACGTCACGCTCGGCGATTCCCTTCAGGAGTTTTCCGAGAAAAATTTCCCGTTGTTTGTCCCATCCGACGTGATTACTTTAATTTTTACAATCGCTCGACAAACATAAACGCTTCAGTCGTTTGATTCGAGGGCAAACTCGCTGAAAAACATTAGCAGGTGAGAGGGGCGTAGGGAGAGGTGAGGGAGTGATTTTCACGGAGTGGAAGAGAGAAAGAGAGATATTGAGTAAATCGGTTTCATAATCAAAGGACGGAGCCATCAAAAATATATATTCCTTTCCTCCCACTCCCAGTCACGAGCCGAGCGTTCATTTAGCGTATGTATTTTTCATTTTCGTTTTGCGGGAAATAAAAAAAATTATTTTTTGAAAGATCAAAAGGACACCGCCCGCGCTGCCGACACACGCCGTCGCCCAATTAAGGTTCCTCATAGAGAGATTCCGAAGGAAAACGCGAAACTTTGGGCGAGAGAAGAGCCAACATCAAGAACCAAGCTAATAAGAAAGCGACACCATCGAATCGGCCGAAGTCGTCGGTTCGGAAGTGATTTATCAAAATCCGAAATTTGACGGAATAATAATAAATCGTTCCTAATCTTCCATAATTTTGCCATTGTTTTCGCCGAGTTTCCTCCTCCTACCATCCAGTTTCTCGACGGTGGAAAATGGTTATATTAGAATTCTGCGTCAGATACGTTTGAATCTTGTATCTCCAACGGGAGACAAGAATGTAAATAATCCCCTTTTTGAAAGACCCCACTCGAACGCGTGCGT
This sequence comes from Tanypteryx hageni, assembly GCA_028673005.1. Lineage (NCBI taxonomy): Eukaryota > Metazoa > Arthropoda > Insecta > Odonata > Petaluridae > Tanypteryx > Tanypteryx hageni. Next base: position 207,999,794 of record CM054112.1, read on the forward strand.
ATGTATCCTGGAATGCAACCTAGGCCGTTTTTTTTAACATTTCCCTCATTGCCCATTCATAGGAATGTTCATTAGCATGAGGCGAGAGGCGAGCCTAAAGCACACATTCTTCTAGTGCGATCGATGGAATACCTTTGCATGCAAACTCCCCCAGTGCGGGGGCGAGCGAGCGGCTTGCTGTCAGGACTGCTTTTGAGCCAATTCGTGGAAGCCAAAATGTCGGACCTGACCGTATAACAAACCTTATTAATGACCTTTGGAAAAAATCTAGAAGCGACCAGAATTCCATCCACGTCCAACGTTCGGAAAAATAATAATGCCGTTTCGTAAAAATTTGGCCAGTTCGGACGGTTTTCTACAGATTAGTTTCCCAAAGGTTCGTAATTCGAGTGGTTTTTTTCGGCAGTTTTTCTTGCTTCCAATATGCTGCGCTCTCATGCGTCGCTCTAGTTAATTTCTCTCCCACTCTTTCTGTCCAGGAATTATCTTCTCCGGATGGATCGAAAATAATTTCGAATACGTCTGAAGTAAACATTTTGTCAAATTAGGTAAAAGATTGGCTACTCTGGCGACATTCCGGCACTATTCTTTATGCGCATCTGTGCTAGTTATATTTATGGATATATGAATGTTATAAAGGCTTGAATCTTTATAATTAATGTCTTTCGACTCGAAAAATTACTCGAACTCCTATCTGTTCCCTGAAAATGGAACCAAGAAAATTGGCGATTGCTATCACGAAAATGTCGACTGGATCGACTTGGCAAGATGTACTATCTTTCATGAGTGGTAAAGTAATACAGTAAAATTGTCATAACACACTTCACAATAACGTAATTTTCTATTATCTACATAAAATATTCTAGATAAGGAGCGCAAAAAGATAGCAGTGAAACGTATTACAGGGAAAAGTGACTTCTATAATAACGTTATAATTTAAAAGATCCCTACTACATATTTAGTAAGATTATTTTTAATAACCAAAAATTGCAGTATACATTGAATAATTGGTGATAAACTTTTGCTTAGATGAGTTTGGAGAAAATACACTGGTCCAGGAAAAAGTTATACTCTACGCAGGGGTTTTAAAGTGCCATTTATAAATAAACAAAGAAGGAAATATCAGAATTTTATTTAGAAACTAGCTGAAAGTACCCGGCGTTGCTCGGATTTTTAAGTCAAGACAAAAAATATTGAGTAAGATTTGAAAATAAGACCAAGTAATGAAACCAGGTTAATTTTTATTGTAATGCTTAATAGTAGGCAATATTTCTTATCTTCCCATCTTTTTTCCAAATAAATAATTTTTCCCGCATCCTTTATCGACAAATTTGGCGACTGTATTTTTTATAAAATAATCATAATAAATAATCGATGGAATCACTTTTAAAATATAGTTAATTCACTTGATTTGATTTTCAATGGAAGAAACTGCATCATATTATGTGGTCATGAATTTTCAAAAACATTAAAACCTTGGGCAGGTATTGCAATCTCACGGGATGCAACCGGTGGAAACACGTTTGAAGACATTCAAATTTAGCTTGACCATACGTTATCCCATGCGAGGGCTGATTTTGTGGGTCTAATTCGTCACGTGAATATTTTAAAGTCAAACCTACGAAACAAAATGAGCTCCCGGACTTTGAAATCGAATTTGGCGATTAAAAAAGTGTTGGTATCACATCGAAAGTGTTATTATAATCTAATAAGTATAATTGGCTTAAATGATGCATACAAATATTCAGTTGAAGAGAAAGTAAAGTGTACATATAGGTAATTAAGAAAGGAAGAAGTTAAAGATTATATTTTGATTTAAATTAAAAAATTGTTATAGAAATTTTCTTATTGTACCTTCAGTGTTATCTTTCACTTTCTTTATTCTTGAAGTCGTAAATCCCTTTGTTCATTAGTTTCCTTTGCTCTTGCGCTCGCCTGTCTCAGTTTTTCTTCTTCATGTCTTAAATTCCTTTGCTCAGCAATTTTTGTTGCTCTGACCTTCACCTGCCTCACTCTTTGCTCTTCAAGTCATTTATTTCTTTGATCGACATTTTCTGCTGCTCTGGTGAGAACAATTCCTTTGGGATTGATTCTATTTGAATTTGAGAATAATCGTCTGCTTCTTTTAGGCATGGTGTATTATTTGAACCATTGATTTGGTGAAAATAATGAAAATTAAAATTAGATTGTTATAGAATTAAAGGATTAATAAATCAGATACGAATATTTTTATATTTAGTTTTATTGTTGAGTAACACAACGACCGAAAAAGTATAATGCAAAACATTTTCTTAGTAAGTACGGAATCTTACCTTCCTTGGAATTATCACAAAAGCACTAAATATGTTCCTTAATAGATGTTACACTCGCTTATATGAGAACGACGTACCCCAAAAAGGAACTCAACTACGAATGCCAACAGAATTATTCTTCGTGGGTAACCAAAACAATACTGTCCGAAATATTTATCAAAGTAAATAATAAAACTGGAAACACGCTACTATTACAAAAGGTTTTAGACAATTATGCCAAGCAATCAGTTCTGAATATTCATCATACTAACCATTTTAATAGGTAATATGAGAATATATATCTTACCAAGTAAATAACAAAACAAATATGAACGTAAAGAGTAATAAACAAAAATAATTATTTAAACCTTTTACATAAAATATTTAGGTGCAAAAATTACCGCATTCAGCTAATTTTAGTGGTTGGATTGTTTATTAAAAATTATTTATTTGCAACTAATCGGGAATTATGACTTTATTTTGCGCAAACACACAATCTCTTCAAAATATATAATAGATTTATGGATCATTTAATTTTGTATCTGTCTCTCTCCTTTCTTTCTTCCTTTCTCTCCTCTCTGGCGCATTTAACCACTCAAAGCATGCATTACTTACTCATGTATAGTATAAGGAGTAAGGCGACAATACAATCTCGACGTTTACCAATGACACGGTCGGTAAGGCAACATCGTTAAAAAGCTTAAAATTTTCAAATAAATGTGATTTACACGTATAACCTGAGCGATTTCGAATCGTAGGCGAAATGTGACGATAAGAATAAGAAACGATATTAATCTTTCTTTGAAACGGTCCAGACCCGAAGATCGTTGGTCAATTCTTTCTAATTTTAATCTACAAAAGAGTAAAATTGTGCAAGTCGAAATATCGATTTTTACGTGTTATCTTATGCAAAATGGCACCCCTTCCCCCCTCCACTTCCTCTCGCCCACCAAAAATCAAAATTATGACTCCGAGGTACACATCTTCATGGTCCCATTGTAATTGTACCAAGTTTTAAGTCTCCAATTTTCTTGGTTTTCGAGATACGCTGTCCACACACACATATTGCCAGAGGCGCGTTATACCTTCATGGGGCCCAAGGCAAAATGGAATTTGGGGGCCCCATCTAAAGAAAAAACTAATAAAGTACATTTTCAATTTAATTTTATTGTGACAACAAGACCAGTGGCGCGTTATCATATAGGTAAAAAGACATTCGGCGCCAGCGGCGCCGGTTACAAGGCAGTCTTTATTTTTTTAATTAGCTAACTTAACTATTTAAGGAAGAACTTAATATAAAATTTCATAAAAATCGATAAAACAATTTTTGAAAAAAAAAACGTAATTTTGAAATTAATCTTCAAGTTCATTGACCTTGGAAGGTAGAAAGTTCAGTTTCCGATAAAGATCACTTAAAAATATTAGTAAATACAGCAATGAGTTTTTGAAATAGTGATTTTGGGGCCCTAGACAGATGTCTTTTTTGCCTATATGATAACGCGCCTCTGCATATTGCCATTTATTAATAGAGATAAATGTGGTGTAAAAATATGACGACCTTTTTATAGTTATCTATCTAATTGTACATATTAGTAAGAGCTTTAGGAATAAATTACTTCAGTACAATGTAGGAAAATCTGATGTGGCCACCACATGATTTTCTCCATACCTGTAATATTTCTAAAAATTCCAAATAGGTTGCATGATAATAAATATTTTAATGAACTGCGAGAAAGTTTAGACTACAAAGAGCAGAAATAAAAAACCATAGCCTTCTGATATAGGATATAGCCCCGAAACTCCAACAATTAAGAAAATAAAAAGAGCGTTACTAACAGGGAGAGACTACGACCTTCGGGTCACAGATTCTGATGAAACGCGACCAAGCGATTCTACGTAGAAAATAAGGAGACCCGTGTCTCGGGGTTTTTGTGAATGAGGCATTGAGTTCGAGAATCCAGCGTCGGAAATATCCAAAAACATCGTATGCAACTTAATAGGCGCCACTGTCGAACTGTTGATAAGAAAGAGAACTACTGATGGGATAGCGTGCCTAGTTCCTACGGCGGGGGAATGGGTTCGATCCCATGTTTTCGTTTTTTTAATAATCCAAGCGTGGAATTTACTTCATTCACAAAACCCCGAGACACAGGTCTCCTTATTTTCGACGTAGAATCGCCTGGTCGCGTTTCATCAGAATCCATGACCCGAAGGTCGTAGACTCTCCTTGTAAAACGTAACTAAGCGTAAGTTTTCTACAATCGTCGCCGGTAGGTGGTGTGGTGGTGACAGCTAAAAAATTAGTTTTTAAAGTATCTCGTAAACAATGCATTATATGGGGAAATGTTTCGAACAAAGATCGCACAAATTAAATTTCGACAACTTATTCCAGTATTTTTTACATTCATCAAATATTTTAAATAGATGGAATATAGCCTTAAAAATGCGTTATACAAAGAAAGATTTGAAACAAACATTAAAGAGAATAATATTATCTATGAAGTTTATAATAAACAACATTTACATTTATGAAGATTTAAAAGATATATTTGCCAAAAACCAAAACATGACTAGAGTAAACATCCACTTTTGTTTGAGAGATTGTTGCCAAAACCTAATCAGCTCTTCATTATATAGTATTGTTTCTAAATGTAAAGTTTGGTATAGATACGAGTTTAAGTTTGAGAGTTAGAGCGCACACAAAATCCTATCACATACAGACCGACAGATTGACAGACCGAGAGACAGACAGACACAGACATCATCGATAAAATAGTCAAAACGTGTTCAGAGGACTTTAAAACATGTATTTCGGTTGAAATCTCGCATTCGATTTTTTCATGAAAACAATACTTGATACTTCGTATATGGAGAAAGTAAAAATGCACGGTCCGCAGACACGTTATAATTAGGTTACATTCTTGATATATAAAGAGCAATCCGTTTGTTTGTAGGTCCGACGACTCAATCTAAATCTCCATAAGAGAGCACTTACAAATCCATTTTTACTTTCTCCATATACGAAGTATAGAGAAAGTATTGTTTTCATGAAAAAAATTGAAATCGAGATTTCAGCGTAAATACATGTTTTAAGGTCCCCTGAACACGTTTGGGCTATTTTCTTGATGATGTCTGTATGCCTGTCAGTCTGTCTGTATGTGATAGGATTTTGTGAGCACTCTAACTCAAAAACTTACACTCATATCAATACCAAATCTTATATTTAGAAAGAGTACTATATAATTAAGAGCTGATAAGGTTTTGGCAACAATTGCTTAATCGGAAGTGGATGTTTACTCTAGTCATATTTTGGTTTTTGGCAAATAACTCTTTTAAATCTTCATAAATGTAAATGTGGTTTATTATAAACTTTATAGATAATGATATTCTCTATAACATTTTTGTTTGAAACATTTTTTTGTAGAACGCATTGAAGGGGATATTCTATTTATTTAATATTTGCTTTAACATTTGATGAATGTTAAACAGTACTGGAATAAAAGCAGTAGGAAATTTAATTTTTTACAACCATTGTTTGAAACATTTTCCCATATTGAAGAGATTTTGTAAAAACTAAATTGTTAGCTGCCACAACTACACCACCTACCGGCGACTACTGTAAACACTACGCTCCTTTTTACTTTCTTCATATAGGGGAAAGAATTGTATTCATGAAAAAAATCAACTTCGAGATTTCAACGGAAATACACGTTTTGAGGTCCCCTGAACACGTTTTGACCATTTTCTCGATGATGTCTGTGTGTGATAGCTTTTTGTGGGTGCTCTAACCCAAACACTATTAATCAGGTCAACGCGAGATTGTATATTTAAGATTTTTATAAAAGTTACAAAAACTAATTAGTTTAACCGGAAGTGGGTGTTTACTCGAGTTACATCCGTTATTTTGAAATATGCTTTAATATTTGATAAATGTAAAAATGTATTGGAATAAAATTTGTAGGAAATTTAATTTTCTACAATCTATATTTGAAACATTTTTCCATATAATGCACTGTTTAAGAGATATCTTATATTTTTCGCTGCCACCACCACGCCGCCTACCGACGACTACTGTGAACAATTGACGCTAAGTTACGTCTGAGTAACGCTCCTTATTTTTCTTAATCGTTGGAGCTTTATGGTTATATCCAATATCCGAAGGCTATGGCTTGAGTTTATTTCTGTTCTTTGTAAAGTCTAAAATTTTCTCCTATTTTCTTAAAATATTTATTATTATCTAACCTATTTGGAATTTTTAGAAATATGACAGATATGGAGAAAGTCATGTGGTGGCCACATCAGATTTTTTTCTTAATTGTTGGAGCTTCGGGGCTGTATCCAATATCAGAAGGCTACGGTTTTAGTTTATTTCTTTTCTTTGTAAAGTCTTTAAATTTTTCTCGTAGTTCAATAAAATATTTATTATCATTTAACCTTGGAATTCGTAGAAATATTACAGGTATCTAGAAAGTCATGTATTGGCCACATCAGATTTTTTCACTTGCAGGATTTTTTTCTTTTGCAAAATTATATAAGAAGTTAATGATAGAAACCATTTTTTAAAAAATTAAACTAATTTCTATTTTTGTCGCCAAATTTTGCCTTGGGCTCGAAATCGTTCGAATTTTGCTTTAGAATTCAAAATTTTGTCAAAATATTGCGTTTTTAGTGAAAGGTTCCCTTGGCGGCAGAATAGATTGTTGAATTCGAGATCATCATTGTTATATGGCTTTTTATATGTACGAGAGGAATTACCCGTTGAACATCAATGGGTAATATATATATTTACTATATATATATATATAAATAAATAAATATATATATATATATATATATAGTAAATGTAATTGTTAGATTAATTAATAAATTCCTGACAATCATATGAATTCTCCCATAAAATGAATCGTTTGATTTTATTACATTCTGGCATAAGTATACGACTTGATTTGCCACTCTTTGGCTCCGTTATTCTTCCTCTTCGTATGTTTACTGAATAATAATATTCTTCAATTATTAACGTTTCAATCTATTAAGTTTGACATTGCGCGAAGCGAATAACACAATTCTTTCGTCTATTTGAAGGCTTAATAGACGCTAATTCAATCGGAGGCAACAATGCGGGTCGCCTTGGCAACACCCGGAGAGAGTACGAAAAAGCCATAAAATTTCTAAAAGAAATGCATTTTTCTGACAACCTCTTCCGTGTAACATTTATGCGTTGCAAGAATAAGGTATTGTATAGTTTTAGCCGTCGAATAAAACAGAAATGGAGAAACTCGGTGTATATTTACATATTTTAATGAATGAAGTAAATAAACCTTGCACCTTGAAAAATCGAAAATCCCGTGTAAACTTATGGGAAAATATAATTGTCTCCCGGAGTCCAATCCGGGACTTTTTTCGGGATGTTTGATTTTTTAGAGACCACCTCATGGGGGTTTAACGATTGTGAAATTTTCAGCTCTTAATTCCATTGGGAAATGTCCAAAAATACCGGAACAGTCAGACAGACAGACAGCCGGACATTTGAAAATTATTATATAAGGATACTAGAGTAATTGCCCGTCAAATATGACGGGTATGCGTGAGTTAAATATTAAGTAAAAATAAATTTGAATTAAAATATTAATGAAACTAACTTTTATATGCACTAAAAGTAATCAATGGATATAAAACTCACAAAATTGAGTGTTCCAGAGAGTAAAAGTAGTTTTGGGCTAATATAAATTTTATGACAAAGAAATACATTACTCTATAGAAATCTTATATTCCCAAAACTATTTTTAATTTATGGAACATTTAATTTTGTTTCTCTCTCTTCTTTCTTTCTTCTTCTCTTTCCTTCTCTCTCTCGTATCAAATCATCATGAAATTATTCCAAAGTTATTTGATTTCGTTATGAAAAATCAGTAAAATTTGCTGTGATCTGGTTTAGCTTTCATGCACAATCAAATCAGTGTTTTTGAAAGTTATCTTTGTTATATTGTTTAAAAATTATTATCTGTGAGACCAAATTCTTGTCCAAATATTTGTGCATTTATTAAGCATCAATATGAGGCCAAGAATATATCGTAATTCAACTCTCTGGAACTTACTATAATGTGAATGGTATACATTTAATTTTCAATCCAAATAAAATGTTTCATTAAATCAAAATTTATTAGTTTTATTAGATGGAAGTGCAATATATCCCTCTCCCCTCAAAATAACGTCACAAACGAACAGTTATTTCTTAAATTACCATGTCAACCCTAAGTAAAGCACACTATATAAATTTCTGCCAAAATTCAATTTTCTAACCACATCCTTGATCGAGTTATTCGCGTTTTAATAACTTGACACTCAGACCAACTGGTTGAAAAATAAGTCTTTTATTATTATTTTTGTGATTCTTTTAAAGTTTATGAAACCGTCCTCAAGTCCTCCAACTTTATACCTTACTCCCGTAACATATCGCGCGATCCTTCGCTCTATACATTTTTACACGCTCTGTTTGTTTATTAAACGTCCAAAACGTTCCTCAGATTTTCATACCGTTTCTATTTCATTAACATTTAATTTAGCTGATTATTACTATTTTTAATCTTTTTTAATAGAATTTCAGCTCTTGTGGTATTCCTTCTCGTAAATAAAGCAACGAATGTTGTTTGCAGAATATCATTTCCCTCTCCTTCCATTTTCTCTCCTTCTCATATTAAAAGCCTTTAATACGCGCTTAAACTTATAAGAGTTGAGATAAAAATAGAATATCGAGGTTTAACAATGTAATTGGTAGCCATGGCAACATCCCGATAAATGGTAAGATTTCCCCAAAATATGTGAATTAAACGTTTAACATGTGTAATTTCCAACTGTAGGCAGGAAAACATGAACAGAATAAGAAACTATACCATTGTTTCTTTAAAATGGTTTAGATCGAAGATCGTAGGTTAAGTATTTCTATGTTAATCTCAAAAAGAAGAAAAGCCTGCAAGTCAAAAAGTCGATTTTTACGTGTTATCTTATGGGTAATGCAAATCATCTTCTGGAGTCAAACTCTGGACGTTTTTTGTAAATTCTCCTTCGTCACAGCCTATTCATATCCGAGTAGATTATATCTCCCAAATTTCAAGTTTATATATGCATATTTGATTGAGTTATTTGCGTTTTAAGAGACATGGACATGGACAAACCAACCAACCAACGTAGCTTTGTATTTTCTCCATATACGTAGTATAGGGGCAAGTATTGTATTCATGAAAAAAATCGACTTCGAGATTTCAACAGAAATACACGTTTTGAGGTTCCCTGAACACGTTGGACCAATTTCTCGATGATGTCTGTCTGTGTGTTTGCGTGTGTGTATGTGAAAGCTCATTTGTGGGTGTTCTAACTCAAAAACTAATAATCAGGTCAATGCGAAATTTTATATTTAACATTTTTATAAAAGTCAAAAGAACTGATTGGTTTTTGGTAAAAAACGGTCAACCGGAAGTGGGTGTATACACTTGTCACTTATCCGTTATTTTGAAATATTTACTTTAATATTTGATAAATGCAAAAGTGTACTGGAATAAAATTTGTAGGAAATTTAATTTTCTACAACCTACGTTTGAAACATTTTTCATATAATGCATTTTTAAGAGATATCTTATATTTTTAGCTGCCACCACCACGCCACCTATCTACGACTATTGTTAACAATTGACGCTTAGTTACGTATTAGTAATGCTTCGTTTTCTTTTCTTAATTGTTGGAGATTACTGGCTATATCAAGTATACGAAGGCTATGGTTTGAGTTTATTTCTGTTCTTTGTAAAGTCTAAAATTTTCTTGTACTTTCTTAAAATATTTATTACTAGTAGAAGATGCTTGCATACTGCAAGAATTTTATCTCACCTTGAAAAAACATTAATTTTTCAGACAGATATTTCATCATTACAAATATTCTATTAATTCTAAAGATTTCACCTCCGCAGCGATTTTCGTTTTTCCCACATGTAAAAATAATAGTTTAAAACAATCCCCAAATATTGCACTTTTAAACATTTTACACTTTCTCCATTATAAGGTACTAATGCTACACATTTCTGCCAAATTTTAAAATTGTAGCACTTCTAGAAGTAAAATAATATTTTTCTAATTGTTTAAATTTAAACATTTTTAACGGTTGCCGCAATACATATATGGAGAGATTGAAATGTTTATTTGTGCAAATGCACTATTCTGTAAATAATTTGAAAATTGCAGCTACCTAGCTCATCCCGTAGTGCCTAAATAATTATTAAACTTTAATGTTCAAATGGGGTTAAAACAACCCCTAAAATTTACAATTTTAAAATTTTCGATTTTTATAGTTGGTTATGAGAAAAGGTCTATAATCTTGCAAAATTTCAGCTTCCTAAACTTATTAGATTGGTCTACACACTGGATTGCGTTTTCCCATGCTAGCTTATGGGAGATATTCCGGGGTCTCTGGAGTCGAACCCAAAACACTGTAAGAAAAAGTGACAATAATTCCTAATTGATATTGCGGCCATCTAGTAACACTGAAAATTTCATTTTTCTAGCTTACCGGCAAGTGCCCATAATTAATTTACAAAAATGGCGCAATGCTTTTCTTATGGGAAAAAACGCAACTTTCGGAATTTCTGGAGTCGAACACATGTCACTTAGGTAAAAAGTCTTATTTTATCTGAAGGTTTCTCCATCAGATCTACAAAACCTCAAACTTTCAGCTCTCTAGCTTTTGTAGTTTGGGCAGGACATTAGTATCCTCCTGTTATCATTATATATCGACGACTCTTACAGAGGAGGGGATAACATATAGGAGGATACTAATGTTTAGGCACTTCCAGATGTGCTGGAGATTCGAAATTTTTTTCATAGGTTGGATTTTGTGCATAACCGATTAGAAAAAACGAAAATCTTGAAAAAGTGCAACAATGCGGCCGCTAAAAATTCGCAATTGTTTAAACAAATTTTCAAGGTTTATATATTTCCAAATGTGCTACGGAGTTAAAACTTTTTATAAGTAGAATTCTTAAAAAAAAACTAAATAAGGATTATACAAATTTTGATATTTTAATTTTTTTGGCAGTAAAAAATTCCTAAAGTTTAAACAAATAGATAACTGTTTAGGTACTACCGGGCGAGTTAGTGAGCTGAAATTTTCAAGTTATATAAAGATTAATCTTTTTAAACAAATAAACATCTTAGAGTAGTTATAAAATTCTTATTGCGGCCGTTAAAAATTATTTAAATTTAAACAATTAGAAAAATATTATTTCACTTCTTATTGTGCTACAATGTTAAAATTTGGCATAAATGTGTGGCATTATTAACCCAATGTGGAAAACGTATAGTATTCCTAAAATTGCAAAAATTAGCGATTGTTTTACTCCATTATTGTTCCATAAGGAAAAAACGAAAATCGGCCCCGAGAAGAAATCTTATGAATTAAAGAAATATTTCTCATGATGAAATATCTCTGAAAAATTAATGTATTTTTAAGGTCAGATGATATGCTTGCAGAATGCAAGCGCCTTTTACTAGTATGTTATATCCTCCTCTGTAAGAAACGTCGATATATAATGATAATGTAACCTATTTGGAATTTTTAGAAATATTACAGATATGGAGAAAGTCATGTGGTGGCCACATCAGATTTTTATTATAAGGGGAGATGCATATTGATCGAGTTATTCGCGTCTTAAGAGCGTGACAAGGACCAACCAACCAACATAGCTTTTCATTATAACAGGGGATGCATGTACATATGGGTATAGTAGGAAGTAATCTATTATTCCTCAGGCAGATGCAATGTTTAACTGGAAATTAGACGAACCATTATAAACCTATCCGGAAAGACGTAATTCATTCGTGAAAACAGCTATACGTCGTCATCTACGAAACATACCCTTATCAACTATAGTAATGCGATCATTTACCTTAGTTTTTACTTTCTCCATATACCTAGTATAAGGGAAAGTATTGTATTCATGAATAAAATCGACTTCGAGATTTCAACGTAAATACACGTTTTGGGGTCCCCTGAACACGTTTTGACCATTTTCTCAATGTCTGTGTGTATGTATGTGGTAGCTTTTTGTGGGTGCTCTAACTCAAAACCTATTAATCAAGTCACCGCGAAATTTAATATTTAACATTTTTATAAAAGTTAGAAGAACTGATTGGTTTCTGGTAAAAAGCGGTCAACCGGAAGTGGGTGTTTACTCTTGTCACTTATCCGTTATTTTGAAATATTTACTTTAATATTTGATAAATGTAAAAATATTTCGGGATAAAAGTTGTAGGATATTTAATTTCCTACAATCTTTGTTTGAAACATTTGTCCATATAATGCATTGTTTAAATGATATTTTTAAAACTAATTTTTTAGCTGCCACCACCACGCCACCTACCGATGACTACTGTTAACAATTGACGCTTAGTTACATCTTATTGTTAGTAACGCTCCAATTTCTTCTCTTAATTGTTGGAGCTTTGTGGTTATATCCAATATCAGAAGGCTATGGTTTGAGTTTATTTCTGTTCTTTGTAGTCTAAAATTTTCTCGCAGTTTCTTAAAATATTTATTATTATGTAAGCTATTTGGAATTTTTAGAAATATTACAGATATGGCGAAAGTCATGTGGTGGCCACATCAGATTTTTAACTTTATTTTACATTTAACCATTGTTGTCTTACACTTGCGAATGACTTCACTCCAATATATGCGAAGATATTATACGAAAATATTTTTTAGTGACATTCCATGGACATTGACGGACATTTTATCAAAGAAGAGGTTTTTAAATTTTCCGCTTTATTTAGCAGTTTGAACTCAATTCTTTACGTTTAATGAATATTAACGAATCTTTCCGAAATAGATATATTCGAGAAAAAATTTATTGCTACATTGCTTATAGTATTTTTAAAGGTATTTACGTTAAGAAGTGTGGTATTACTCAATTTTGTGGTTTAATTATAAAAATTGGAAATAGAATGTTGACATATTCTAGATCGATATAGATGTTTTTAAGTATCTATACGTATGAGAGCCGCGTTTTACTAAAATCATATACGAAGAAACACCCATAGGCTTACGCGGAAGGGAGCAATGGGGAGGTGCACTTTCCGAAATGTTGAATTTTTTTTGTAATTTGAAATACAATGGGTTTTACTTAAGATACCTCTAAACCTATTTAATATCATATTAAAGATATTTAAATTACACCAAGGGAGATGAAAATGACGAATAGGCTGGAATTAATTAATTTTCTTTATCAAATAAAATAACAATGGCTTGTAAAAATATAAATGGCGTCCTATGTTCACTGAACAAAATATTAGATAAATATACATTTTTACCAGGCTTTAAAATCATCAACGTAAATTGCTCTACTTTTACCTGCAACAACGAGTACTATCAAGCAATCATTTAAATACTTCCTCAGAGTGAAAACTAGACTTTAAAATGGCTGAAGATAGACTTAGTGGACTTAAGTACTCACAAAAAAATTTGAAGAAATATTTTATCGAACGACTTATAGACGTTTATGGGAAAAAACAAGGAGGCTTTTGTTTGTCTTTACATATAAATAAATATTCCTCTATCTCATATTTTTTAAATATAAGGATGTAATCAATAACGCTGGCACAATAATTAATTTCTTTTTGCGAATTTTTCGCACGGGTTTCGCTAGTTTATTATGACTTCTATTCCTGGAAAAATAAATCACATTTAATTTCACTGTATTCAGTCAACTAAGCAAAGCTCACTCCTGTTATACCTTCTAATTTTATATTCACTTGGATACCACAACTAGATATGAACTTAATACGTGGAATTCCTAAATTTTAACGACGACAGAAAAGCATTGATCACATTGTTTACTAGCCCTAACAGCCTAACCGTGAAAGTACTTATGCTGTTGCAAAAAATGTAATGTTCCATACCTCCTGTTAGGGTTTTTATACGAAAGAAAAACTTGATTTGGATGTTACAATGCAAGATGCGTTATCAAGGAAGAACTAAAGCTCGACAGAGCTGAAACCATTTGCACGTTACATATAGGAAAACTAGCCTTCACGCATATGAGAATACTGTGTCACTGACAGAAATTTAGTTTCCAGCTAAAAAATACGGTACAAGTGCTATCATTCCACCTATATAGCCATATGATCAGCATCTTTTTAACACCGAGTTTTGCAATAACTGTAAGGGCATAGGTATAAATCCTTCAGTAAATATTCAAGGCTTTAATTTTCGAAATCCAATTTCAGAAACACTTATCAGACCAAATAAATATCTTAACTGGCGAATTATAATAAAAAACGTTTACACGGATGAATCTTAATACAGATTTTGAATATCCTGCAGTACTTGAAAAACCCTGCAGTTAATTTCCTCAGCATTTCCTATAAATTAAGGCCCATAAGAAGTGAATACAATTATTCCATAATTTCAGATTAAAGATACACTTTAATCGTTTCGGTCAACTGAATTTCCTTTAGGACAACCTAACTAACATATCAAAGGTTGGCATACCTGTCGTGTACGCGTCGACCGCTATTGCGCCAAAATGGCCGCCGGAGCACGATCCGTGACTGACCTTTCGCGAACAACTCGGAAACGGTCAAATCTACGGCGAAACTGTACGTAGACAAACTTGTTGAGAATAACATTTCCTACAAAAAAGGTTCTTTGCAGTTTTTTTTCTATTGCGATAGTATAACAGAAAATGAGCGCTGTCTTGAAATCAAGTGTTGTGAGCTCGTTTCCATACCACAAGCTGTGGTAGTGCTCCAGACGCGTTTTTTATAGTGGTGTCCACTTTAGGCATTAATCCACTGTTTATTCCAATTACTTAACATAAGTAATAGGTGTCATAATCATGTGTGCCTTCTGTCACGGCAGCGATTGTCTTAATTCTGATTCTGAAGTTGAAGATCAATTCGAAGATGAAGAAGCTTCGATTGAAATGCTAAATGATTATGACACCTATTAAAAATTGTCTAGTTTGACCGGTCTATAATAATGAATTTTACTTATTAAGTGTTTCGTTTTAAATAAACTTAAACATATAATATCTATCGGTTAAATTAAATTACATTATTACATTATCACTTTTACTCTGGATTGAATGCCTAAAAAGAATTGAGCAATGTAAGAGCTAAGTATCAAAGATTTATATGAAGTAGCGATCCTTACATTGTCCATCATAACAAATTGTATTCATATATCGCGATTTAAATCAATCCCAAAAAATACCAAAAGAATATATTTCAAAAGATCTAATTTAACCTCGTCTACCACTGGTTCTATTTAACTTGAGAAAACTCAGTAATGGAACACACTGCTACTATTCCTCAACATCAACAACCATCAATTATCATACTTATTCTCATAAATGAATCCATCGCCTAACATTTTCATCCAAGTTTTAGGGCGGAAGAACCGGAATTCCACATTTTCCCGCGAATTCCGAGTCACTTTTTGTTAAGCCTCAGTTAACTCATTCCTATTACGTTTGGATGGGAGTGATACTTTCACGTAGACCGCCAGAACTTGAAATAGTACCGGCTTTGCTCAAAAATGGCTCGATTCAGAAATCTACGCCTCGGATTTAGTTTTTTATTTCGAAAAACGCTGAGTCCCTATATATAGACCGGAAATTTGGCATTATGAGAACTTTACGCCGGAAAATTCGGTATTTTCGATGTTGAAGCTATGTAACCGGTCATTGCGCAATCGCTAAGCTGTAATCCACGGCTGAAAGGTTATGCCCGTTAAGAGAAAAAAGCAATGCAAAAGCTCCGAGGATGGTACGTTTTAATTTCAATCGAGGATCGCGTTGTGATGGGTTAATATTGTACAAAAAAATTAATTCGCTGATGCTGAGAAAAATATTACCTAATAAAATTTTATGTAGTTTAAAAAGACAAACTGAATTAAAATATTAGAGTTGTTGATATAATCAACCCCACCACAGTCCATTAAAGCCAGAAAACATAATAGGAGAGTACTATTACCTGTGAAAGCAAAAATTTATTAATAAATACGTTCGGTTGCAGAAAATATTCAGTAAATATTCCTATTATAGTTAATGAACTTTTTATTATATACATTCTGTATGAATTCCATTTAATCATCTGACAGAAAAAGTATTTTCCAGTTATATATTTATTAAAGGATCAATAATTAAAGAAATTAATATGCAGTGCATTTAGATTTCAAATTGGATTCATGTCGTGTCTAAGATCATACGGCTAACTAGAGCGCTATAGTATTAATAGTGCAAGTGTCCGTTACATTTCAACGGATTTAGTGAATCTTTAACAGCACAGCATAAAACACTGATTTCTTAAAAATATGAATGGCATTGACATTTAATAAATCTTACAAAATAAATGCTAACTCTATCGTTGTCATTATACTTGTATTCTATTAACAGCTAATGTAAGTCACGTGTCTAATTTGCCAGAGAGTAAGTAGGCTTTGGTTAAATTAATGCAACTAATATTATCATCTAAAAAATTACCAAAAATAAACATATTTGTTGATATGTAAATGAAATAAAAGCGAAACTAAGCATAGCAAGGATATTTGATTCCAATCTATAAGCATTTGACTCCCATTGGCAGCAAAAATGAAATTACGTTGACATACCATCTATCATTTTTCATTTTTAGAACCATTAAAATGGGCAGTTTTTAAGCAAAATGTATTTTCGCGATATTTCGGCATAGATTACAATTCTCTCTTCAATCAAATTACATTTTGTACTTTCAGGAGTATGATCGCTTAAACCCAAGTTTGGAGCACGATAATAACAAATATTTAAATGTAAATTAAGAATATGCTGCAATTGTTCTCCTGTTATTTGAATGGAAAAAATAAAGGAGAAAACATTTCTTAAATTACGCTGATTAATAAAATCGGTTTATAACATCATCACAAAACCGTACCCTTTACTACGGTAAAAATGATACATCCTACCTGTTTCTACGTTTATTAATTATAGAATTATACATGCAAGCAAGCGAGAAACTGGCTTTTATATTATAAATATCATCATCATAGGTAGTCTGTCCGTAGAGAGGTCCGTAATTATTCATGGTTAAACCTGGTTCTCCATATACTCCTATTTTCCGTTGTCCTCTTCATATCTTAATAACTCTCTTTTCCTTTCAAATCGTCTATCTATCTATCGAAATCTTTTGCTACTTCTTTTCATCTAGTATTCCTTCAAAAACGTCTTTGATCATATACTCTCTTTCCTCAGGTAATGCCCAAACAAGTTTGTCTTCCTCTTTCTAATAGTCTGTATAATCATTCTCTTCTCTTTTTCTCTTCGTAGCAATTCATCGTTTTTCATCCTATCTGTTCATTTTATCTTCAGCATTCTCCTCCAAGTCCAAATTTCAAAGTTTTCTAAGTATTTGATGTCATTATCCCTTAGAGTCCATGTTTCAGCACCGTAAAAAGCTATACTCCATACAGAGTATTTTATGAACTTCTTCCGGATGCCTTATATTCCCCGTAAGTAAGTGTTTCTTTCTTCTGAAAGCCGCTTTTGCTTTTACTATTCTAGTCCTGATCACATTCGTACATTCTCCAACTATGCTGTTCCAATCTCCCATTATTATGCATTTTTCCTTTCCTCTTTCGTCTTCTTCGTAAATGTCATTAATTTGCTCATAAATCTCCTCGATTTCTTCATCTTCATGAGCTGACGTTGGCATATATACCTGGATTATCAGCATGTCCACTGGGACTGCTTTTAGCTTTATTGCCATCAGTCTATCGTTCGTTTCTTTGTCACGCTTTTCATCATAATTTTCCTAAGTACCAGAGCTACTCACCTTTCCTCACTATTTCCTCCAGAGTAAACTACCGTGAACTCTTCCGAGTCGAACTGTCCTTCTCCTTTCCATATAGTTTCGCTCAGTCCTATAATTTCAACTCTATTTCTTCTCATTTCTTCTTTCATATTCTCTAGCTTTCCTGCCTTTCTCATAGTTCTTACGTTCCAAGTGCCTATTCATAAATTACTTTCGACAAATGTTTTCTTCAAGGCAGTTCCCTCCCGGAGATCCGACTGGGGGATTATTTTACCTCCGGATTATTTTACCTAGAGAGAACTCATATTGTCTAACCATATAATCATTACTAGGGATTGTAATGTGGTAGTTTCCATCTTGCTTTCCACATCGCAGTATTGTAGCCGTTCAAATCGTCCCGATCATGCATACAGCTGTAATGGATATAGACTCAGCCAACATCATTTGTTTTTGGCTCTATACCATACTGACAGTACTGCTGCCAACTGCCAAGCACCGATGATAATTTTTTTATAAAACCTCCATTCGCGGGAATTGATCCCCGGAACTTTGTAATAGGAAGCCGACACGCTAACCACTACGTCACCAGTTGCTATATATATATATATATATATATATATATATATATATATATATATATATGAGTTGTCGGTGCTTGATTACTGCAAGCGCTTAAAAAATCACCATACACTAAGATCTTAACTCCGTAGCCAACGCGACAGCATTTGAACTCCACAAAGCCCATTTAAATAAGATAATAGTTTTCATTTTCTGCGAAATTAAGGCATCTATCCAGAATTTCTAAATTCTTTGGCAATCGGCTCGCGTCCATGTTTTCGAATTTAAAGTTTTATGGCTCAGATCGACCTTTTTAACTAATAACTATAATCATCATTAAGACAATAGCTTACATATTACACTAAAAGTTATGTAAAAATTAGGATATTTTTTTGTGTTAGGCGTCAGTATCCGTGCCATTAAGTACGTCTCCGAATAAAAAATAATTTAAAATTGTCACGTCATCATATGTATACGTCGTTGGCTGAAATCAAATGAATTATAATGCAATCTAAGCATTAAATCAATGCTCTTGAAGTATGGAAAAACAATTCCTATTGAAAAGCATTGGAGTCGTTGCTAAGGTAGTTAATATTTTTCATTATTGAAAACCGAAAATACTTTCATAATAATATGATGAAAATCAAATTTTTACAAAAATTCAGCATAGATTTGAATTCTGTTTACAAGAAAAATAAATTTCATTCTTTCTTCCACGGTATGGCGCGTTCCGATTTAGTAACTTAATTGGAAATAATTAAAGTAATTTTATATAGCCTTGCGCCATTTTCAATGCTTTTCTTATGGGTTTTTAAAATTGGACAAAGATAGGGGTAGTTAGAATCATATCAGAAAGGACAAAAGAGTAAAGTCAAGATATCTGCGTATGTTTCGTAGACTGGAAGAAGGCCTTTGATAAAGTAAATTGGGTAATGTTGATGAAGATATTAAAGGATATATGTGTAGACTGGACAGGCAGGAGACTGATTAGAAATCTACATGTGAATCAAGTTGTAAAGGTCAGGTTGGAGAATGCGGGCACCTGCGGAGTAAAATCAGTAGAGGGGACTGGGCTGCTGCCTATCAGCGATCCTATGATATATATTTGGAGAAAGTGTAATGCAAGAAGCGTTAGAAAGCACAGCAGATTTTAAAATTGGATGAAGGATTACAAGAACAGAAAAATATGCGGATGATCAAGTACTTCTAGCAAGAAAGGAAGAGAAACTCCAGAAAATGATAAATAGACTAGTAATAACAGGTAGAAATACGGTATGGAAATAAATACAGAAAAATCCAAGGTCATTCGAATATCGGGAAAAGAAGAGAATCTGAACATAAGTATTGAAGGAAAGCCTTTAGAACAAGTTTCAGACTAAAATATCTTGAAAGCATCATAACAAAAGAAGCAGAATGTACGGATGAGATCAGGACTAGAATAGGAAAAGCAAAACCAGCTTTCAGAAGAAAGAAACACCCACTTCCGGGGAATATAAGGGAAGATATCCGCAAGAAGTTCATAAAATGCTATGTATGGAGTATAGCTTTGTACGTGGCAGAAATATGGACGCCGGTGAAAAATGACATCAAATACTTGAAGAGTTTTGAAATGTGGACTTGGAGGAGAATGCTGAAGATAAAATGGACAGATAGGATGAAAAACGATGAAGTGCTACGAAGAGTAGGAGAGAAGTGAATGATTATATAGACAATTAGAAAGAGGAAGGCAAACTGGGTTGGACATTACCAGATGAAATCAAAGATGTGTTAGAAGAAAAACTAGATGGAAAAAGGGAAAGAGATAGGAAAAGGTTTCAGCTGATAGGCTATTTAAATGGAAAAGAGAGTTATCAAGATTGAAGAGGATAGCGAAAAATTTGAGTAATTGGAGAAACAGGTTTAACGATGAATAATCACGGATCTGTCTACGGACATAGTACCTATGATGATATATATGTATATAAATATACATATACATATATTAAATTGAATGAAATACAGCCAAGAAGTTATTAGATGGAGCTAGTTTTAAAAAATAATTTGGACGTTTGAGTTTAAGGAATGGAAACAACAAATATGAAATTTTGACCATGAGAAGCACAAACCGTAAATTCTTCTGTAAATATTAGTTATATGTTATTTTTATTAAGTGTGCAATGTAAAAGCAATTGCATGTAATTTCATATGGTTGGCGATATATAATTATCACGTTGTTCCGCATACTTGCTTTTTAAAAACGTTACACATTTTCTTTATTAGTAAATAATTAAAATGTGGATTAAATACGAAATTTAGTTTCATATCCGATGCAAACAATAATGCTATTTGAAAACAAATGAAGTTCCCTATTTGATACATTCCTCTCAGATATTGCACAACACACGATAGGTATTTCCGCGAGCACTCAACAGATTCCGTGCAAAACAGCGGAAATATTGAAACCGAAGCACTCAGAAGGGTAAAAAACACACACTATTTTCAAAATCTCATCCAATGATCTATTATTTACCGATTCTGACGTTTTCAACAGCTTCCGGTCCCACATCACAAGCTCCGTATGGATTTTTTTCGACCATTCCAGCGAGAAGAGCTCCACATATAACGCTGTCATTATATTCAGGAAGGCAATCGGTAGAGATAGGAAGATGGAGGAAAAGAGAGAAAGGAAAGCCAGGAGGAGACAAAGAGGGTAATAGTACTAGGCATAGAGGGTTCCAAAGAGAGAGAGAGAGATAGGAAGAAACGAGACAAAAAGATTAGAACGAGATCCATTCAGCAGGTTTTATTCTCGTTTCGCTTTTGTTCTGCTCGTTCTACCGAACTCGTTGATCTTGTTCCTCAGAGCGGAATAAAAAGAAGAAAAAAATGACGACAACGAAGTTCCGCGATGCAAGCACCGAGGCTAATGAAAATTCGTTTCCATGAAGCTGTTTTTGTTTTTTTTTTCAATGCCGTAGTTTAATTAATTTTCGCATGCGCGATACTCCGAAATACCATGCCCCGTGCTAAAGAATTACCGTTCCCTAATTGACGCTATAATTAATTTACTTGCGTAGATACGTGAATTATAATGGCGGAGAAAATTTTCTTTTCGCTGTTTCGCGCGAATAATAACAAAATGCGCTCCCAGGATGGGACGATCTCGTTAAGGCATTCGAGTCGGAAAAATGGCCTCAAAGTTTTCGCGATTCAATGAAAAATGAGGTGTTATTACGGATGTCACTAGAGCGGTTTTTCTGCGGGATCTCCCCAAATATTCCCATTTGGTTTAGGACTTGTGATATATTTTAAGGTAGCCTTCCGTTTACCGTTCTGGTGAGAGAAAAACGTCCTTTTTGTAAAAGCGTGCAAGCAAAGAGGTAAAACTCGTTTTTGAACAAATCCATTGAACGTTAATGAAGGCTACGACAGAACGTGCAGAAGGATTATCCGAAAATTTTTGACGGGTTTTCGATTTCGGATTTAATGGCGACCTTTCCTACAGAAATTTGACGACGTGAATAAATCACTTATAGCAGGCTTGGGCAATCATTGCGATACATATAGAGTAAAATGAACCGCGACAAACGGTAACGTCAGGAATCCAATCGTCAGATAAATATCCTGCGGATTTTTTCAAAATTATTTTCCTTCTAAACGAGTTTTTCTCGACGGCTGAATATAAATTTCAATCTTGGGGTATATCCACGCGGAAGAATTATTAACCACAGAGATAATACAACGGCGATATAGGGCTTTGTTCCACTCAAATAATTCTGTCGTTAAATCCTCGGTCCCTTTCCGACCGTTCTTCACATTGACTGTCGATTGTTTATGGAATGACCCAATTCCCAACTGCGCCCGAGCGATTGTTTGGCGGGCGAAATCTCCCTCGCACTCCAGAATTTATTAAGAGAGCATGTTCACGGACGAGCGTTGTTCAATTAGCCCCCATTTCATTCGATAAATGGACCAAGGAACTGGAATTAACTCTCCGATGGCGGAAAAAATAACGAAGAACGACAAAGGGGGGAAAACACGCACACGCGGTCGTGTCTCTCCTTTCTCACGTGGTGCCATAGACCGGATTGTTTCCAACGCTACGGAGGTCAGACTGTCAATATCTGAAGCCCCCTGCCGGCAAATAGAGGAACTTCCGCCCATACGGAGCGAAAACCAGATGACGGAAATGACAGGCAAGAGGAGGTGAGGGGCTCGGAGGGGGAGAGCGGTTCCTCCCCTTTTATGTATGATACACAAGAGAGGTAGAGAGAGCTAGACAGAGGATGCGCTTCCAATATCAAGCAACCAGAATACCGAGCGAGCTTCCCTTATGCTGCGCGCATGCGCGGCGGTTAAAAGCGAGAACAGACCAAGTGCATATCTGTGCTCTCTGCTCGCGCCTCTCACGAAACACTTGTGTGGATGCGCGCTGTTTGTCGGGAGTTTGAATATCGCGGAAAACAAAAGATGCGCTTTCGTGTCCCGTGCGCATGTAGGTATGTATGTATGTTTGTAGGTATGTATGTACGATATATATATATATATATATATATATATATATATATATATATATATGTATGGGTGGTTGCATGAGCGTGAGCATAGAATTTCCAGGCGTCAAGAGCTCACGAACCTCGAATGCGGCATGCACTGCGAATGGCATTCTGGGAAACGGAAGCGTTTAAAAGTTCACTCGAGTTGTTTCAAAGAGAGGTTTACCTCCTCTCCTCCTTCCCCCTTAACCCCTCAGTTGAGTTATGCCACCATGTAATTCCGCAAGCATCCGGCCTTTCGTCGATTAATCGATTGCCTCTCCCCTCTCTCCCTCTTTTCCTCTCTTTCTCTACTTCACTCTTTCTCCCGTTCTCTCTCTCTCTTCCGCTCGCTCGCTACCGAAAGCCTCTGGGCAGCTAAGAGAAATGGGTAAGTGGAGTTTTTGTTATTTCGTTCGTTTTCTGTTTTTTTGAATTTTTTTAATTCTCGAAATCTCGCTCCATGGATCGTGCGGCGTAGCTTTTCCTCCCGAGGCGCCGAGTGAGAAACTTCGACACAGAACGCCACTTTCCGCCCCCGTGCCTCTGCGCTCCCCGCTTCCCCACCATAACGAAATTCGTGATTATATCGCGCGATGTACAGAACTTCCCGTGCGAAGTGTTTTGTAGAGATCACCTGACGGAGGATGAAAACCGTGGAACGCTGAGTTTTTGTTTTCCTACTGCTCCCTGTCGACGCATTTTTTCCGGCTTTGCGTTTATTTTCGCGTCCCCCAAACACCGGAATACGATATAGTATTTTTCGGGAGAGAAGAGGCGCAGCCATGATAGCATTGGTAGAGTTATCGATCGCTGAACAAAGCAAGGCTCAGTACACGTTTGTCAAAAAATTTTGTCTAGTTTTTCGATACGTAAAAAAATGTATCGTTAAATTACTATTACCCTGCAATAAGAACGGAAATGTATTTTACGCAAAATAATGTATTACTCTCGCGAAAAATAAGTATGAGATGTTTGATGTTTAAAATAGAAGTTAACTGATGAAACGGTGCTTTTTTAAATATCTCTAGTATCTAAATGATTCAATGTTTACTAAATATGTCTATTTTCCTAAACTTTATTCCCACAGTAGTATAAAAGCGTTAAAAATTTCGTAATTAGTATCGTGGGGTTAATATGGCACCAGTATGATTGTTTTTATTTTAGCAAGGCAACGTTCATTTATTAATTTAGTGGAGAAAATAATATATACATTCTTTCAACATAACGCTATTAATTTAATTAACAATTCAGTTACAATGTTACATAAAAATCTAGTATTTTATGCCCTGAAATAATTCGAGTTTTTACTCGTTCACGCTGTCTCTACATTCTGTACATTCTATTATCATGCGCTACTTACAGATGAAAGCCATGCCATTGGAACAACTTGCCGATAGATTAACGTCCTCGTTTCTTGGGCATAATTTGCATTCTCCTCTGGAAGACTTCCGCAGTTAACGGAAGTTGAACCTTTTCCGCTTTATCCTGTAGAGTGCGAATGAGACTCCTGATAAATTTTGGAATACACTGACTGTAAAATCGGGAAATACGTCGCTATTTCGCTAATTGCGATTCCGTTTAAAGCACTTTAAAAATAGTTTTACTGTTTCATCTTATTTGGAGCTTTGACGCTGCGATTGTAAACATCAACTGCCTTTATCGCGGCAATGTTTACAAAATGAAAAACAAATACTGCCAATGGCCTCCTTTTAACTCTTTCTCCAAAGTCGCTAGTAGCCATATGTACCAACACCTCATTTTTTGGCATTGTACAGGGTTACTATGATTTTCAAGTCAAATCCTTTCATGTAATTTATGCAGTTAAAATCTCTATAATCCGAGATACAGAAATTTACCGAACAATGGGTGTTTATTATGGTAGTGCCGTTACTGTACACGGTATCTAAATCCTAATATGATGTCATTAACACAAGGATATGAGTAAATAAAGCATAGAAAGACAAAATTATACAAAAATGCATGTGTCTATGCGTGAAACTTCCCATAAAAAGTTTGGTGTACTCGATTCGGGTGAAATGATAAATAAAACTACAGCTTTGACGTTTTTCGGACGTTTCTAACATTTTTTGAAAACTTTTTTAAGCCGTGTGAACAAAAGGAACGGTAAAATCGAAATGCCATACACGACATATTCTCGGAGCAAGTATGTTTCATTTTTCGAATTGGTCTCAATTCCGGAACTAATCCGAGACGGGGATGTTTTCGGATCACAAAATACTGGTTCGGAGAGGTTCAACTGCACATGTCAAAGTAAAAATAGCAAATTCAACGGTGTAGATAACGTGGAAACGTCATTGGAGGGATTAATGGTGAAGGTAGTATAAGATTAGTCAAGGTCGGTTATGCATTTCTTTTGCTAGCAAATGAAAAAGTTCCTTGGTGTCCTGTAGACGGTCTACAGTAGAAGCCATATGACAAGGTTTAACGCTAGAATGCTAATGTTTTGTAAACATTACGACTTAGGTTGGTCACACTGCTGGTTTTCCCAATTTCTATCAATGGCAGTGACTTATCCTTTCTAGTACCTTCAGTATTCGTTGTGCAGTGTCCATGAGTGGCGTTGATTTTTCAGAGAGGCGTTTTCGTTGCGTTTACAATAAAGACCGTCGTCAAAAAATACGAATGCTTACGTAAGTATATATATATATATATATATATATATATATATATATATATATATATATGTGTGTGTGTGTGTGTGTGTGTGTGTGTGTTATATAAAGATATGCAAATGATTTCCGATGTTTTAAGCATTTCTTTGCCAGAAATTGCTCAGCAGTCTTCAGCACCAATTATAAGGGCTGTTTGCAGTTACCGTCCTATAAAACGACGTATGACCACCGCTTATTGGAAGCATTTCTCAAAAGCAATATGTGATTTGCATAAAGCAAAATGTTGCCTTGTGTGTAGTAAAAACAAATGACTACGCATTTAAAATTATAAAATATTCTTATATAATATGTATAGTTTTTATTAAGACTTTTTTCTTGCAAATAAATGCATAAAACTTGTGCAAAAAATGGCCGCAATTTTTACGAGTGCTTAGCATCAATGCTTTTCCCAGTCAACATTAACATTCTAGGATTAATTCGATACGTACTGTAAATCCTTCGCGGCAACCTGAAGTCACTGAAAACATATGCAACCATTAGCACAGATGGAATGTTTCGGTTGCATACAATTAAGGATACATTTAAAAAGGTTAATTTTCTATACGAGCTTGTACTTCTCCAGCGTTGTTATTAAGCTAATTATTTTTACTTATATTTACTTACTGATTTGATTTTAATTCGTGGAACTATTGAAAACCTTCCATTTCTTATGATAAATGTGGGGGCAGATGCATAGTTTATTACGCACGGAAAATCCCACGCCTAACTAAAGAATCAGAATCAAGTTAAATATATATGTATATGAATTTAACCTATTTCTTTCGAAGTGCAAGTAAACAACTACAAAATGTCGGATGCAGCAATGGGGCTAAACACCATAGAGATGGCAAAAACATTTGTAACGAAAAACATTACATTATTTTGCTATTCATCAGACTAATTTATTTTGTGCGAAAATAATTAAACGCGAAAGTAAGATAGTACATTACTACTACATTATCATTTCACAGTAAAAAATTTTTTAAATAAGCGATGTTTCCACTACGAGAAAAGCCGTGTATCGCCAATTCATGCGAAATTCTTAAGATGGAATTACAACCGCCGTACTAGATGACTAGGACCATTTCAAACAGCGAAACGTGCCCATCTTCCATTCCTCGCATCGCGAGCGTTCCGAAATTCATCAGCATCTAGATCACGTGACCCTTTTCCGGATAGGAAATAAACTAATGTTTTTTTTCTCGCTGCAAGAGGGATTAGACCGCAGATTACGTCATATGTTTGATGAAGACTCAATAAAGGGATAATCCGAATTGTAAACAAGCGCATATGTTATAGAAAGCTTTTCAGGGGAGAGTAGAAAGGGGGAAAGTTGGGTGGAGAGGGGAGTTAGGAATCGGTGTGGATCGGATAATTCCGAGTTCCGTAGAAACCATTTTGATTCCGCTAATTAACTCCGGTAGATTCCAGAGGGAGGGTGATGGGTAGGATAAGGCTCTTTTTGTGTCCTTAATCCTCACCCTCACGGATATTAATCCCTCCTTGCTGAAATTATTGAATAAACACATAAATTGGGATGCAAAGCATTTTCCGTCGGTAGACTAAATACTGCAGTCGTGAAATAAAAACAATTAAGTTCGGAGGTCCCAAATTCCGTTTGATGCATGGTAAAGGCAAGATTATCGGGGGTTTTTCGGGGAATTCTTTTTTAACGGCATAAAAATAGCGGTAGTGCCATTTTGTATGGATTATTACCATTCGCTTGTCAACAGAAGGCATAAAATCGTGAAAGAGAACCAATGATACGAGCATAAATTATAAAAACATAGAAAAATATAGAAAACGTATTTTTCTCCCTTTTTTGTAGTAATTCATGATTTATGCCAATAAATACCCCATAAAATTTTGTGAAAGTTACATAGGATATTCCTAAATGAATGTAAAAATATATATCTTTAAACTCTGAATTCATTTGTCATTCCAAGCAGTCTGTTTCATATTTATGGCATTGTTAGCTGTTTGTTATATAGCAATTTCCGTTGGAATGTGGATTATCACATTAGGACATCGGTAAGAGGATGCGCAAGTGTAAAATCGCAACGATCAGAAGGGACTAGAAGTGTGTGTACCCCGCGATTCGATTTGCTTATAATAATAAGCCGTTCACACCTATACTTGTGTGCAACTAAATGCGAAAAATGCACTTTAATGCTGACGTACGATAATAACACAGGCACCATCGAGAAATTGGTCTAAACGTGTTCAGGAGACCTCAAAATGAGTATCACCGATGCAATCTCGAAATCGATTTTTTCATAAAATCAATACTTTTCCCAATACTATGGATGGATAAAGTAAAAACAAGATATTTTTGAAAAAATAAAATATCACCTTAATGTCTACACAAAAGAATTACCGAGATCAACATATGGCTGGTAACCAATAGAAAACTTAGACAACTAAAAAAATATTAAAGTAATGGAAAACAGTTTTCCACAGTTATTAGGGCTACTTATATCATCAACTGTATTTAAAATTAACCCTCGAGTATTCGCGTCTGTAATGAATATACTGAGAGATAAGATAAATGTACATATATTTTTATTTTGAAATAAAGTTAATTCATTACCCTAGTAGCTGGAGTTGATTATGTTTTAAAAGAGTAACTTATGTCCACGAGTCCGTCACTGAAAATTTCATGATGAAATAGAGCAAATATATTATCGAGGTGAAACAATCCGGAGGTAAAATAGTCCCCCAATCGGATTTCCGGGCGGGGACTGCCTTGAGGAAAACATTTGTCGAAAGTAATTTATGAATAGGCACTTGGAACGTAAGAACTATGAGAAAGACAGGAAAGCTAGAGAATATGAAAGAAGAAATGAGAAGAAATAGAGTTGAAATTATAGGACTGAGCGAAACTATATGGAAAGGAGAAGGACAGTTCGACTCGGAAGAGTTCACGGTAGTTTACTCTGGAGGAAATAGTGAGGAAAGGTGAGTAGCTCTGGTACTTAGGAAAATTATGATGAAAAGCGTGACAAAGAAACGAACGATAGACTGATGGCAATAAAGCTAAAAGCAGTCCCAGTGGACATGCTGATAATCCAGGTATATATGCCAACGTCAGCTCATGAAGATGAAGAAATCGAGGAGATTTATGAGCAAATTAATGACATTTACGAAGAAGACAGAAGAGGAAAGGTAAACTGCATAACAATGGAAGATTAGAACAGCATTGTCGAAGAAGCACAGAAAGAAAATGTTGTCGGGAAATACGGACTTGGGAAGAGAAACCGAGGAGGAGAAAAACTGGTAGAATTCTGCATCAATAATGACCTTGTAGTGACTAATAAGGTTATAAACATGGAAAAGCCGAGGAGATTGAATGAGATGCTAAATAGATTACATCCTAGTAAAACAAAAATTCAGGAACAGTATAAAGACCGCCAAGGCATTACCAGGAGCAGATATTGTTTCAGATCACATCCTTCTAATAGTTGATGTAAGTACAAAGCTCAAAGAAATAAGAAAAACGAGAAGAGAAGACAGACATGGGACCTATAAAAACTGAAAGAAAGGAATGATGTAGTCAGCAAGAAGTTGGAAGATCGCCTAAAAAATTCGGAAAACAAACCAAAGACCGTGGATATAGAATGGCAAGAAGTTAAAACCAGTATCAAGGATACCTTGGATAAAGAGATTGGAAAACAAGAGAAGAAAATCAGAAAACAATGGATCACTAAGGAAATGCTGGAGAATTTGGAGGAGTGATGAAAATGTCAAAACGTTAACAGTAAAGAAGGTAGAGCCAACTATAGACCTATAAACAATGAGTTGATAAGGGTAACGGATAAAGCTAGAGAAAATTGGATAAAAGAAAAATGTGATGAAATACGACAAATGGAGAAGTTAGGACGGTACGATATGCTGTACGCTAGGGCACTGGAATTAGAAGATAAGATGTGTTATGGAATTTTTGGTAAAGGAATTATGAATACGGATGGGAAGACAGTCTCAGAAAAAAGCATGTAGCACAGATATGGGAAGAATACATTAAGGAACTATACAGCAAGCAGGCAGGATCAGCTAAAATAAAACTAGAAGATGAGGACAACATTAAAGAAGACAACTTAGGACCAAGTATTATGGAAAGCGAAGTAGAGAAAGCGAGAGTGGAACTAAAGACAAGGAAAGCCACAGGCAGCGATGGAATACCGGCTGAGGTAATTAAAGTCATGGAAGCAGAAAGACTAAAAGTGATCATGAAATTAATTAATAAGAATGACGACACGGGAGAGTGGCCTCGGGATTTCCTAGAAGTAACAATGATCCCTCTAAAGGAGAAGCAAAAGGCAATGCAGGATAAAGACTATAGAACGATAAGTCTTTTGTCACACACGTCGAAGATCATCACGAGGATTCTTAATAAAAGGCTGGAGAAAAAGGCAGAAGAAATGTTAGGGAAAGATCAATTCGGTTTTAGAAAAGGACGAAGAACTAGAGATGTTATAGAGGTAGTTAGAATCATATCAGAAAGGGCAATAGAGTACAGTCAAGATATCTGTGTATGTTTTGCAGGCTGGCAGAAGGCCTTTGATAGAGCAAATTTGGTAATGTTGATGAAGATATTAAAGGATATATGTGTAGACTGGACAGGCAGGAGACTGATTAGGAACCTATATGTGAATCAAGTTGTAAAGGTCAGGTTGGAGAATGCGGTGTAAATATCGGTAGAGGAGTAAGACAGGGCTGGTGTCTATCGCTGACCTTATTCAATATATATGGAGAAAGTCTAATGCAAGAAGCGTTAGAAGGCACAGGGGATTTCAAAATTTGAGGAAAAATTATAGGAACAGTAACATACGCGGATTATCAAGTACTTCTAGCAAGAAAGGAAGAGAAACTCCAGAAAATAATAAATAGGCTAGTTATAACAGGTAGAAAATACGGTATGGAAATAAATACAGAAAAATTCAAGGTCATTCGAATATCGGGAAAAGAAGAGAAACGGAGCATAAGTATTGGAGGAAAGCCTTTAGAACAAGTTTCAGACTAAAATATCTTGAAAGCATCATAACAAAAGAAGCAGAATGTACGGATGAGATCAGGACTAGAATAGGAAAAGCAAAACCAGCTTTCAGAAGAAAGAAACACCCACTTCCGGGGAATATAAGGGAAGATATCCGCAAGAAGTTTATAAAATGCTATGTATGGAGTATAGCTTTGTACGTGGCAGAAATATGGACGCCGGTGAAAAATGACATCAAATACTTGAAGAGTTTTGAAATGTGGACTTGGAGGAGAATGCTAAAGATAAAATGGACAGAGAGGATGAAAAATGATGAAGTACTACGAAGTGTAGGAGAGAAGCGAATAATTATACAGACTATTGGAAAGAGGAAGACAAATTGATTTGGACATTACCTGAGGAGAGAGAGAGTATGATTAAAGACATGTTAGAAGGAAAACTAGATGGAAAAAGGGAAAGAGGTAGGATAAAGTTTCAGCTGATAAACGATTTAAAAGGGAAATAGAGTTATCAAGATATTAAGAGGACAACGGAAAATAGGAGTATATGGAGAAGAACCAGGTTTAACCACGAATAATCACGGACCTGTCTACGGACAGACTGCCTATGATGATGAAGAGCAAATAATTTGAATGGGAGGAAATAGGCACGATAGAAACTCGTACATAAAATAAAATCAGCCTGACAAACCTAAATTTAAGCGCAGACCAAGATAAGGACAGGGAAAATCACAAAAACTCCCAAAGACGGACCAATTCAACCCAATTCAGGGTAAAACCAAACTTCTACTAAAACCAATTTTACTGTGACTTTTTCCTATGAGTTTTTTACATATAAAATCTTCAGTAATAAATCAAATAATTTGGTTTATTTGTTTCTTGATTTATCGAGTCGTGTTTAGTATTTACAATAATTTTTAAAAATATTCTGGAAGTCTAATTATTATTTTTTTAACTTTAAAATACATTGGTTCGCTTCCACTTAGCGCTAGTACTTAAACGACAGTATTTAACGTAAGTAATCAAGGGCTAATAAAAATCCTCATGAAATATTATGAACATGATATTTCATTAGTAACTAGGGAGATGCCCGTTGAAATTCAACGGGAAAGGTTTTTGTAAAATAAAAATGAACAGAAATATGCGTTGACCATCTTTGGATGGCAAGAAAACAAACTTTCGTTCATTTAGACGTTCGTTGTTTCATGTTTCGAACTCCTAAGATGATTCTAAGTACATACCAAATTTTAATATTCGAATGATTAATATTCTACATTCAAATGTACTCCTTGTAAATAACGCAAAAAATGTTGTTTACATTGGCTGCTATGAAAAGAATTTCTCTCTCTTTCTCTCGTACTAATTGTAAGAGCATTCAAAGCACGCTTTCACCCATAAGAATTGAAATAACGATAGGATTTTGGGGTTTAACAATGTAATAGATTGACATGGCAACATCCTGTTAAGATGACAAGATTTCCCCAAAATATCTGAATTAAACGTTTAACATGAGGAATTTCGCAATGTAGGCGGAAAAAAATGAACAGAATAAGAAACCTCATAGCTTTTTCTTTAAATTGGGCTAGATTCTAAGATCATATGTGAATTCTTTCTAATTAAGATCTCAGAAAGAATAAAAGCCTGCAAGTCAAAAAGTCGATTTTTACGTTTTATCATATGGGAAATGGAATTGCCTACCTTGGTGTCGATCCTAGGATATTTTTCGAGATTTCTTTTAGTTATCATCTTACAATATGTGAGTTGATCATTTCTGCCAAATATCAAAAATGAATCTCGTTCTATTATTGAGTTATTCGCATTTTTATAGCGTGAGAGAGGGAGCCACAAAGGGACCAAGGGACAAAGGGACAGAAGTAGCCTTTTATTATTGTTAGATAAGATTTAAGCATAAGTTACTGAATCAATAGAGATTCGAAAACTTGTAACATACATGACGAATGGAAAGGATCCGCCACGAAAACGGGAAACCCAATGCATTACTCAAAAATCTATTTATATTGTGTTAAAATTAAATATTTGTGACAGAAAAAATTATCAGCTAATATAGTGATACAAACCATTTCACGAACAAGTAGCAACTATATCACAATTTACAGTTTTTGTCTTAACTCCGTGAAATTGGTCACACCGCACCTTCTCTAAGGAAGCCATCCTAACGGTCTTGCCTCTAGACCAACTTTCGGTATCCCGACAAAAATCTGACCTTTCTTTATGTTACAATATTTGAAACTCTAATATAGATAGGCCAGAACTCTTGGCTTCTTTAGGTTTACGAGTACCCTCTAGAACAGTGTTTTTCAACCTTTTTTGTTTGCGTCACCCCATTTTTGTTCTGCGTCACCCCGTTTACTGTTCCAATTCCTTCAAGTCATCTTCAAAGATAAATTAGGCTTTATCTACAACATAATGATCAAAATTTATGCATTCAAAGAAGCAGAGGCAGGAATTCTTCTGGTTTTATTTATTTTTATAAGCCAGAATATGATGTGAATTTATCAAATATTTGCGTCACCCTTCCATAACACTCGCGTCACCCTGGGGTGTGATGTCACCCCGGTTGAGAAACACTGCTCTAGGACAACTCGCTCAATGGATATACTCCACATCCCAACCACAAGATTATCTATTGTCAGGCGCTCTCTATTTTTCCGTCATCCTACTTTATTTAATTATCTTCCTTCCCATATGGATCCGTTTATCCTTTCCTGAAAATCATTTATCAAAGGTTGTAGAGCTCATTTACCTCATTCTCAGCTCTGACTTTTCTGTGCTCCATTTGTAGCGCTATATTCCCCTTTCTCTTTTGTTGTTTTTTATTGTTCTCTGTATTTTTTCCTGTTTTTGTTTTTATTTTTACTCATGATTTGTTATATATTTCACTCTAAAATGACGAGTGCTGTATGTGAAATTTTTATTAAATAAATTTAAAAAAACAAAACGCAAAATGCATACCTATGTGGTGGGTTTTTGCATATAAAGTGGAATTTTAACATTGTTTTTAGTTTTGGTGCCATCATCGGTAAAATGATAGTCAATTAATTACCATTAAAACCATTACATAAACGCTATTATAATATGGACTATTAACTCTTTTTTAAAATAATTAGTCTCGTTGCCACGGTAACTCATATTTTTCATGGCCAGAAACAGGAAAAAATCTTTTTTCTGACTGAAGAAATTATTTTAAGCTAATTCGGCATGGGTTAAAAATTTGCCTTGGAAAAAATAAACCTTATTATTTAAACTGGAGAACTTTATATTCCGAGTTTACCTCAATTTTTACTAACTTAAGATACAATTTTATGTGCTGATTTACATGCTTTTCTTATGGAGTCCAAAAAACTGCCCTTAAAAATGAATATTTATGAAATTTTCCCGTCCATTTAACCAATGACCTTTCATAATGCTAAATTTCACATCTTTAGCCACTACCTGAAATTACCCGACTTTTCTCGGGTTTTTAAGTCAAACTAAAAAATATTCAGGAAGATATGAGAATAAAACCAAGTAATGAAACCAGGTTAATTTTTATTGTAGTGCTTAATGGTATGGAATATTTCTTGTCTTGTCTTTGCACAATTAAATAAATTTTTCCTGGCTCCTATGGCTATAAATTTGGCGACGGGATATTTTTTATTAAAAGATCACAATAAACGATCGGTGGAATCACTTTTAAAATATAGTTATTTCACTAAAATTACGTTTCATTGGAAGAAACTGCATGATATTATGTGGTCATGAATCTCAAAAACATTAAAAACTTGGGCAGGAATTGCAAGATCTAGGGATGCAACCGGTGAAAACACGTTTGAAGATATATTCAAATTTAGCTTACTCATATGTCATCCCATGCAAAGGCTGATTTTGTGTGTCTGATTTGTCACGTGAATATTTTAAAGTCGAAACTACGAAAGAAAAAGGGTTTCCGGATTTTGAAATCCATTTAGGCGATACAACGTATGTTAGTGCGACATTGAAAGTGTTGTTTTAATGTAATAAGTTCAATTGGCTTAATTGATGCATACAAATTTTCAGTTGAACGGAAAGCAAAATTTACATATAGATTTTCAAGGGAGGGTGAACGATTATAAATTTTGGTCGAAATTAAGGAACTGTTATAGAAGTTTTCTTATTGTACCTTCTGAGTTATCTTTCACGTCATTAACCTTCAATGTTAATGAAAAACAAATTTCACTGTCAATAAAGTATAGAGAATATGCAGAACTCATAAAATTTTTTAGAGAACGAAAGCGCTTTAAATTGCACATTAAAACTGTCTTCCACCTAACTTTCGAAACAATTAAACAGATTTATAGTTTTTGGTTATTTCCCTTATTTGAATAACCTTAGTGTTTCTTCCTTCCCTACTTTATATTAGGTATATATTATTTCTTTTAGTTAATATTAAGTTTTGTTTATAACGGTTGTCAAGTAGATTGTTAATCCAACAATACGCTCAATCCCATGTTATTTAAATGGGAAAAATTAAAAGGGAAAAACATTTTTAAAATGAAAAAGGTAATTCAAATCTCTCTAAAAACCCGCTCATTTTGATTATATTTTTATTTCGGTTAAAATGGCACCTTAATCTTGCTTCTACGTTCTGTAGCTGTTGCATTATAAATGCACAAACAAACAAACAAATTCTTCAAAATATTTATAATGGAGATATAGTAATTATTTATAATAGGCACACACACTACTAAGGTTCTATGGCAAACTATTTCGAAAATCTGCCTACAATGACCGTGGAGCCATCAAATCAACTCTTCCATTAGTTCAAACGAATCGGTTTTGGAGTGCAGTCCTATCGTTACATATATACTACGAAATGTTCTTTTTGAATGAAGGACATTGTCTACGTCTACTCATATTAAACAGTAGTGAAAATCACTCCTTAATCGTACGGTTAAGGAGTGATTTTCACAACTTTTAGCATCATCTTCAGCGCAGTTTACATTTTCATTTATTAGGCGTTCTTTGCCAGTGAAGCGGAACGCTTTACGGGCACGTCTGGACCGTCCGTCCGTCCGTCTTAACTTTCATCTTCTACATCGATGGACGGATATAAATTAAATTATGTAGTAGTGATCTTTATTAAAAATTTATCGCCCAATTGTGATTTTGAACTTAATCCGTAAATTAGAACTTCCACTTTACATAGTTACTTTAATAAGCTTATTCTCGTATCTCGTTAAATGGCATCCGTAAAGCAACAATGAAATACCCAACTTTTCTCTCCCTGGCTCTTATATGATCTGTAATTTATACATTAAAAACTTTATTCGGATAGGGAACAACATTTACTACAAGAAAGTCCACAAGGTTACATGCTTACGAGTTATAGTTTCGGAGATAGAAATTCGAGAATATCCCGCGCAAAACATCACATATTTTGTTTACATCGATCTCTAATACGATTCTCTAGGAAAACAACAATTAAAATCCATGTTTTTCTATCCGACGCCCTTATATGATCTGTGTGGTATGGTTTTAAAAGATCATTCGGATAGAGGACATCATTTACTACAAGAGTTTGCGAGATCAAATAATTACGAGTTATAGTTCGTAGATAAAAATTCGAGAAAAAATCCCGAGCAAAGCATCGCATATTTCGTTTACATCGATCGCAAAGATGGTTCTCTCAGCAATAACAATTATAAATCCATATATTTCTCCCCCATCCTCTTATAGGATCTGTGAGGTATAGGATAAAAGATTCATTCGGATAGAGAACAAAATTTATTACAAGATAGTCCCCGAGACCATATAAATACGACTTATAGTTTCGGAGACAAAACTTCGATAATCGCCCAATCTTTTGATACCGTTTCATAAGTATTTCCCATAAAGAACGCCTCTATTTATGGAGTATACTTTTCCATCTTGTTTATGTCTAATCATATCGCTAAGCACGGAAAATCAGCGCAAAGATGTAATTCACTAAAATATAAAGACATTTTGTAGACGAAATTAAAAGTGGTGCAATTGCCCAGTTAACAGGTCGGTCATCATATAATTAAAAAAGAATAAATATAAGTGGTGACGCTCTTTTTCGAGTATAGGTGCCACTTTTAGCAGGTGCAAAAATGTTTTTTGAAAAAATGGAAAAATTTTAAGCGCGCAGATAGGCGACAAAGGACGAGAATTTGAAAACTCATCTCATTGGATCGGTCGTACGCGAAAAAGCTCTCCGTCCTTAGAAAGACTCGGAGAAAATGTAGGGCGTATCTTCAACCAGCGGAAGTGATTTCGAAGCCGGCAAGGGCTTTGAACGTTGAAACTTTATTTGTTAACTTGAGTGCCGTCGCCAGCCCTCGATCGAGCACCGAGCGAGGTTTCGCAGTACAGAAGCTTCAATAGCATTTATAGCTTGCAGAATTTCCCTCGAAAAGCCAGCTGCCTCTTAAAGAGGCACCTGCGGAATATACGGATTTTTTGCTATGAAAATTTAAAATTTGGTAAAGTAAATGTAGATTTTTTCAAAAGGATTTAATAAGTATTTTGAGCAAAAAGTGAACTATAAACAAAGAATACATTCAATTCTGCAAATTAAGGTCTATATCCTCCAACCTAAAATAAATTCGAGACATTGCCGTTCACTAGGTTTCCAAGAACAGTTCTTGTACTAACCTTCTCAATACATTCGGGGCTGCAGAGTTTTTTGAAGTTTCATATTGTACTCCGTTCTTCTAATTTTTATTATCTGTCAATTTAATTCACCCAAAAGCTCTGTTACGCTAGTATCACAACTACGATATAGTCGCTGTAAACAAGTCGAACCGATATATGCGAGATCATTCTGTGGTCCATAGTTAAGCCCTCCTCGAAGGGATTCCACATCGCACAGCAGCATTCAAGTAATGGCCGTAATATAAAATATTTATGATCACACTGTGCAGGAATTTCCATTAAATTCTACGGCATACCTTTTAACAATTGTTGGCCAATGTTATGATCTTTCTGATATGCTCCCAATAAGGCATTTTGCTACAAAGGGTAGCTTCTAAATATTTCTAATGAGTGACATATTTTAGATTTAAACAGGAAATTTCGTAATGAAAACTTTATATTACAGTGTACTTTTAATATTTTATATGCTGAAGTGGAGGATTGGATTGCCTAGCTACAAGTAATATTGTGAAAACAAAATACATAGAACGCATTTCGTCTAAAATATAATCTACAGAATTAGAATGTTTAAGTGCAAAGCAAAATAGAAGACAGAAATTTTAAGCTGGATAGGATAAATTTAAAGCATCACAGAGATTTTATAATTATGCATCATTTAGAGACAGCTTTCATTACACGCGACCTCGGAACACATTCGCAAACTACGCGATAATTTACAGACAAATAGGCTTCTCTTAATAATGTGGGGCATAATCCGCACTGCGTTATCAGTACGTGACGTTATATCACAGGATGATAGCGCTTCATCTGATGAAAAAGAGTTTTTGGCACATGCATTACATCAATATCAATTTTTATCGTCTGAGATATTTTAAAAATCAATAAGGTTTCGGACAGGATATCTTTAAGAGAAAAACTAACTAAAAACTTGCGCTGGTTATGTAGCATGCGATCGAAAAGAAAAGCATAATTCAGCCAAAAAAGAAGTCCGAGGTGTTTTCGGAGAAACGACAAATCCCCGTCCTTCCCCAAACACACACAAAACCCACACTCGCGTCAGGTGTGAACGAGCGCTACGCGACCATCGGATATAGATCACGTAACACTCTAAACCGTGCCGTTGTGTACACTGCCTATCCCTTTTAAACAACATCTCGTTGCCATGTGTAAGCCTTAGAAACCTAGGAAACTCCCCTCACACGGGGTAGAAAACCGGCGTCGTTTCCATTTGTCATCTTGGGAATCCCCGAATATCCGTGCGGTGGCCGAAGAGGCAGCGGTCTTCTCCCTCACGCACAACCCTCCCTCAGTCGAGAGAGTGGGCAGTTGGGGAGAGGGAGAGAAAGAGGGAGAGAGG
The DNA here is from genome assembly GCA_028673005.1 of Tanypteryx hageni. Taxonomy (NCBI): domain Eukaryota; kingdom Metazoa; phylum Arthropoda; class Insecta; order Odonata; family Petaluridae; genus Tanypteryx; species Tanypteryx hageni. Next base: position 208,038,663 of record CM054112.1, read on the forward strand.
CGGAGGAAGGGAGGCGGAATGAGAAGGAAGTTGGAGGGAGGCATCTGACGGACCAAGGTTGGGAAGGGGTGGGTGAGAGAAAAGTGGAGGTCGTGGGAAAACGAATCTCTGGAGAGTTCCAGCCGTCCTTTGCCGCTTTCTAGCCAGCCCAAAGAGAGAGAGAGGAAGAGAGGAACGAAGAGAGTAATAGAGATGGGAGTAGGAGAAAGAGAGGAAGGAGAGCACAGCAGTGGCCTCCTCCGTCCGCCTTTGAGTAATCCTTTCCATCCTTTCAACCTCCCTTCCCTTTGCGTTCTTCTCCCAAACAGACCGGCCCACCCCCTCCGAATCAACCCCGTCCTCATCGCACGATTCATTATCCAGCTCTCCTACTCCCTTGCCGGAGAGTTTTACCCATTCCTCTCCCTCCCAATCCAAACTTCCCATCCTCCTCCAAACGCTACCGCTCATGCCATCTCCCCCTTCATCACCCCTCTTCACCAACATTCCCTCTCGCAAGCCTTTCTCTCTCTTCCCCATAAACTGGAAACATCCTTCCCCCCAACTCTGCCTCTCTCCCACTTTCCCACACTAAGTTACTTCCCTCGATATATTTTCTCCTACTCTCTGTCTCTCACACACTATCTCTTCCTCGGTCTATCTCATTCTCTCTTTCTCTCTCTCTCTCCCTTCTCACCTCATTCCCAAACTCACCATTTAGTTCTTCCCCTAAGTACGCTTACTCTCCTCCAACTTCTTCTCCTCACTCAAGTAGTTAATTCCTATTAGTCGTCTAAAAAGCGCTTACTTATATAAGGATTCTAATGTGTATATATATATATATATATATATATATATATATATATATATATATATACATAAAATTATATATTCTGTCCTTTTCCATCTTTCTACAGAGCAATTTATTTTTTATTTTTTCAAAGCTATCAGGTATTCAATAATTTATTGTTATTTGTTTATATAGACAAACGCACTTACAGAAAAATAAACTTGGACCTCAATAACTCAACCCTCAAAGGAAGACAAAAGTTCGGATTCCAGAAACTTCATCTTGACTATGTGAATACAAAAGCAAGAAATATCCATTTCGATGCAAAAAATTAATAAAAACGAATAATGGAAATTCGAGATATTGAGATTTCACTATGTTTGTATGCGAGTGTGTGTATGGATACACACGTGCACAACATAGCACTAAAATATAGCTCGAGGGTGTTTAACTCGAATTTTGGCTAGTAGAAATGGTAATTTTCCCTTAATTATTAATATGCATAAAATAAAGTACATTATTGGAAGTTTTAATAAATCGAACATTTCCTGTCTTCCCTTAAGGTTTTAGTAATAGGAGCTCGGCTGTGTCTTCATGTTTCACGTGATTCTTTGCCGTTCCTCTTGCATTCATTGAGGATGCAATTGGTAACGTTGAATCCTCTCTGAAAATATCCTTAAATATCCCCCATAATTATAACACAATTGCCTTCATATTCTTCATCACAAACTCAAAGTATGAAGCCAAAACTTTCATTTTAAATTCCGACTTCCTCTCGGTGAAGTTATGTCTCTCTTGCCTCCTAATTAATCTTCTTAACTTTTTCAGTTTTCGTGTCCTGTCTTTCCACCTATTCCGTCTTTACCTCAATCTTACAATGACTCATCCCCAGCCTTTAACATCTTCTGCTCCTTTTCTCAGTACACGACTTCGTCAAAACATCCCTCTCTTGCGTCTTTCTCCCATTTCATCCAATCTAAAGTTCTATCACTTTCTCTCACTCTCTCCCTAGGCATCTTTCAGTCCACCTTCATTTTAAACCCCCGTTCGTTCACCTCCGCCTCCTCCTCCTTGAAACCACCCTCTCTGGTCCTTTTTCAATTCATCCATCCCTTCGCCTCCATTGTTCCTTCCGTCGCGACCTCTGCCCACTTACTCGTGTTACCGTCACCATCTCCTCCTCTGGTTCCTCTATACTCTTCTTCTCCCACATATCTGACATCCAAATCCTTACCACATCTCTCACCTCTCTTCTCCTCTCTCTGATTCTCACTCCTACCTCCCCTCACCACTCCCTCCGCCCCTCCCGATCGCTCCACCTCTCCCAATCCCTGCACCCTCCCAATTCTTCCAGCTCTTCCCCTCCCTCTCCCACTACCTCATTCTCTCACTCCCTCCTCCCCTCCAACTCTTTTCTCACCCTCCACCCCTCCCTCTTCCCCTCTCACTCTTCTTTCTTTCCTTCCATCCCGCCATCTCCCCCTCCCACTAAATTCCCCTCTCACACCCTCCTCCTCTTTCTCTCCTTCCATTCCACCGCCTCCTTCTCCCATTAACTTCCCCTCTCACTCCCTCCTCCCCTCCAGCTCTCTTCTCTCCTTCTGTTCTCCCCTCCCATCTACACTTCCCCTTCATTACCACTTCATTTCTCCCTCCCTTAAGATTCCATCCTCTTCTCCCATTCCCTCCATCCCTCCCTCTCCAGCCTCCACTCTCACTCTCTTCTAACCGCCCGCTCAATTCCTCCCTCTCACACTTTCCCACGCCGCGCTTCCGCCATTGATCTGCATTCTCTTTTGCTCGCACTCGTTATTTTTACCCATTCTCCTGTGACTTTAACGCTCCATCGTACGCCTCTTTAGCTCCGCTTCCCTCTTTTTCGGTCCTTTCTCATTTCGTTCTTCCTCCCTGCGCTCTTTGTCGCCACCCTCGCGTGCCCACTCTTCTTCCCTCACTGCATTCTATACCTTCCTCACTCCCTCTTTTTCTCTCCTCTTAGAGGTGTCTTTATTCTCTCTCTCTCTCTCCCTCCCTCCATTAAATGTCCTTTTTTGGTTTTCACGGATCCGTCTCAAGTTTCCTAAACCGCAAAACGCTCGGTTTGTTTCTCTTTATTCTGAGCCTTTCCGTCTCCTACTTTAGCTTCCGGTTTCTCTCTTCTGCTTCCTCAACCGTTTATATATATATATCCCTTATGTCGGCGTTTAATCGCGTGAGACATAATGGGCCACTATACATCTTCTTTTTTTTGGAACGACTCGGAATTTTGATGAAATTTAAAATTTATTTGGACCCTAAGCCGGTATGAATTCGAAAAAATAGATAAAATAAAATTCTTAGGTATCAAATGAATAGGCTAATACTTTTAAAAATGAAATTTTTTAACGCGGATTCATTTCCTTTTAATTGCTGAACGTTACTCATAAGAAGCAAAATGAAATCTCACGCGTGTTTTGCTAAGTACCCGTTAGTAAAGCTGGTTACTGCGCAAACCGTCTGCGCAGGAGGAAGTGGAAAGGGGGTGAGAGAGAGAAAGAGGGTTGGCGGCGCACTCTCTATAGACTGCGCAAAGCGGAACGAGAGAGAGAGAGAGGAATAGTATGAAAAATTTGCTTCCTGTACTACGAAAAGGGAGAGGAAAGCCCGCTTAGCTGCGGTTTTTCGGTCGTTTTTGTTCTTTCGCCGCTGGTGGGTTCGCTTTCCATTGTTGATCGTTATTTGCTGTTGTTCGTTCGTCGTTTTTGTCTTGTTTTCTTTTGTAGTTATTGTTTATGTGTCACTGTTGTTACGTCGTGGTTTATGTCATCCTTTGTTTGTTGTCACTAATAATTACGCGAACTTGCCATTAGCTCCACATCTTTAGAATAACAACGGAAGGTAAAATAGAGCAAGTAAGGGAGAGAAATAGACTTCATCGCGTGCCACTATCTGAAGAGGAAATATCACGTCAAAATGTAAATAAATACAGAAATCACCCGCTGCGCGTAGTAGCGTTATATAACATTTCACATGCTTGTCTTCGACCGCTAAGCGTATACATTAAATCTCATCCTAAAAAGGAAATTAATCAAGGTAATTCAATTGATTACTTTGTTTTGACTCGATAATTATATATAAAACTAGTATAAAAGCCTCTCAGTGTGACGGGAAGGAATATAATTACGTCTATATTATATTACTCATATATGAGAATTGAGACAATAATGGAGTCTCGATTACGACAATGGGATGGTTGTCAAGGCAAATACTCATGAAATCGCACAATTTGGCCAAAATAAGTCATTTAAACGCTAAATTCGAACGTTTGCGGACTGAAGGAGACAATCGACGACAAGAATAAAAAACTTTGTTCATTTTCCTGAAACAGTTTCGGTTTTAAGATAGAGGGTCAATTTGTTTAATTTTCATGAGCAAAAGAATTAAAACATGCACGTCGCTAAATAGATTTTTACGCGCTATCGTATGGGAAATATAAATTATCTTATGAAGTCAAAACCGAGTCATTTTTTGGGATTTTTTCGTAAATGGTTTTTACTATAAGAGTCAAATATTCCTATCAAATTTTAATCTTCTACCTAGGTACTCAGAGAGTTTGTTAAAATTGCTTTACAGTAAGTCATAAATAGTGCTCGATACTCCCGCTCTTTTATAACGGCTCTTTTATAGCGGCGCCACAGCCGAGCATTACACCTGACCAGGGGCCACACAATGGCCGCAAATAACACTACTAGCATATTAGGAAGCAAGAAGCTTACACGTAGATGAGCCATTCGTTGTAGTATACGAATGGAGATTAGGCGTCTGGTCCAGTTATATTACATTTTCAATAAGTCCCAATTCTGACGTTTCACGTGAACCTTTATGCTTATAGAAGTGTCTGTGTCATAGTAGTGCATTGACAGATATTATTTCCAAATATTTTTGCTCATATAGGAGGAATTTCGCGGTTTTTCTCCGCGTAATAAAGTACGGAGTGGAAGCAATTTGAAAATTCCTAACATGAGTGAACCGAAGGTCTCAAATGCTTCTGTTATGCTCTCAAGCAGCTCCAGTGAGGTTTCATGTTGTGCAGTCTGCAATATATTAACGAAAAGTTTTTCGTCGGACAATTTTCAGGCAACGAGTAAAATTATCCAAACAGGTAGGCCCAAACCTTGCCTAAATTTAAATATAAAAATTGAATCATGCACAAGATATTTTAACGTAGATATATATATAACATTGTCGAATGGTTGACTGGATGTGAGAGCCAAGAAAAATTATTTCGTTGACCGTGCATACTTTTTTCGACCGAAAAAAATGTTTGGACTAAAACGGGGTTTTATGATTTGAATAATCTTCATAAGGTAATAAAGAGACATTCCATAAGTAAAGAACATTTACAGTCAATTCTTCAAGAAAAAAATATATGGAAATACTCTAATGGATTATGTTTTAGATAATCAGTTGGAAATTACTCATCGCCAGCATAACGAAGCAGTAAAGAAAAATCGGGAAATGTTAAAAGACTTAGTGATATTGTTTTTTTTTAGGAGAGGATGAACTTGGCATTTGTGGTCATGACGAATCCGGTGACGACTGTAAAAAAAGGTAATTACACGGATTTGGTCGAAGTGTTTGCTAAATACGACAAAACTTTGGGAAATCACTAGGAACATTCTACAGTGTTTCGCGGCACGTTCACTGTAATAGAGAATGATTTAATTTTTTGTGTTTCCCAAGTCGCAATGCAAAAAAATAAACAAGATGTGTTCGACTTCCTCAAGGACAGTTACAGATATTATTTCGACATAGCTCCTTTGCGTTTTGAACTTTCGGTTAATTAGCAAATAGAAGATATTGATAAATATAGAGTCAGTGATTTATATCATTTAATTAAAGAAAACGGTTTAGACAAAGCTTACTCTCAAGTGGAAAAATTATGTGAATTAGTATTGACAATACCTGCGACCAGTGCCTCAACTGAACGGAGTTTTCAGCTCTCAAAAGTATCAAAACATTCGTTGGGAATTCCACAAATACTCTAAATTATAAATTCAATCACTCGAAAAATCCCTCATCAAAGAACTTTCGCAAAAACCCGTGTTCTATGAGGACATCATTGCAGAATTAGCAAAGATAGAAAAAGGAATTCCTCTTCATTTAAAATAACAAGGTAAGATCTGATTATCATAATTAATTGCTTCCGTATCAAAAAATCTCAGGATTCGCCACTGATGTATATCATTATATACAGACCCTTCATACATATCATTATATATAGACTCTACTTACAGAGGAGATTTATATGTAAATGTATATATATATATATATATATATATATATATATATATATATATATATATATATATATACATGGCAGATACTCTTTCAATGAAGAAGGGCATAGGCCCGATAAGCTTGCGTGTTTTTTTGTTTTGTGTTCGTGTGTTTTACGTGTCTTTTCGACGCCCCCAGCATCCTGCCAGCTTGGTCCTCAACTTCGTAAGTGTCCGCTGGTCTTCCCTCAACACCTTGTTGCCACTACCTTTTATTTTTCTTAAGTTAATATCATTATATATAGACGTTCCTTACAGAGGAGGAGGATATAACATACATATAACATACATATAGGAGGATACTAATGTTTAGGCACTTCCAGATGAGCTGGAGATTCGAAATTTTTTCTTAGGTAGGATTTTGTGCAAAACCGACTAGAAAAAACGAAAATTTTGAAAAAGTGCCACAACGCGGCCGCTAAAAATTTGCAATTGTTTAAACAAATTTTCAAGGTTTAGGTATTTCCGAATGTGCTATGGCGCTGAATTTTGTTTTAGAGGTAGGATTTGTAAAAAAAACGAAATAGGGAATTATAGAAATTTTGATATTTTAATTTGTTTGGCAGTTGTGCTATAAATTTAAAATTTGGCATAAATGTGTGGCATTATTAACTCAATGCGGGAAAAAGTGTAATATTCCTACAATTGCAAAAATTAGTGATTGTTTTACTCCATTAGGGTTCCATAATGAAAAAACGAAAACCGGTACAGGGGAGAAATCTTTAGAATTAAAGAAATATTTCTCAGGATTAAATATATATGAATGTTTTTTCAAGGTGAGATGAAATGTTTGCTGTATGCAAGTACCCTCTACTAGTCATTATATATAGACGTTTCTTTCAGAGGAGGAGGATATAACATACATATAGGAGGATACAAATGTTTAGGCACTTCCAGATGTGTTGGAGATTCGAAATTTTTTTCTTAGGTAGGATTTTGTGCAAAACCGACTATAAAATACTAAAATCTTGGAAAAGTGCAACAATGCGGCCGCTAAAAATTCGCAATTGTTTAAACAATTTTTCAAGGTTTATGTATTTCCGTATGTGCTACGGAACTGAAATTTTTTTTATTGATAGAATTTGTAAAAAAAAACGAAATAAGGATTATACAAATTTTGATATTTCAATTTGTTCGGCAGTAAAAAATTCTTAAAGTTTAAACAAATAGATAACTGTTTATGTACTACGGGATGAGCTAGGAAGCTGAAATTTTCAAGTTATTTACAAAATGGTGCATTTGCACAAATAAACATTTGAATCTCCCCATAAATATATTGCGACGGCCGTTAAAAATGTTTAAAATTTAAACAATTAAAAGAATATTATTTCACTTCCAAAAGTGCTACAAGTATAAAATATGGCAGAAATGTGTAGCATTGGTACCCCAAAATGGAGAAAGTATAAAATTGCAAATTTTGGGGATTGTTTTAATATATAATTTTTGCATAAGGGAAAAACGAAAATCGCTGCGGAGGTGAAATCTTTAGAATAAAAGCATATTTGTAATGATGAAATATCTGTCCGAAAAATGAATGTTTTTTCAAGGTGAGACGATATGCTTGCAGGATGCAAGCACCTTCTACTAGTCATTATATATAGACGTTTCTTACAGAGGAGGAGGAGGATATAACATAACATATAGGAGGATACTAATGTTTAGGCATTTCCAGATGAGCTGGAGATTCGAAATTTTTTTCTTAGGTAGGATTTTGTGCAAAACCGACTAGGAAAAAACAAAATCTTGAAAATGTGCAACAATGCGGCCGCTAAAAATTCGCAATTGTTTAAACAAATTTTCAAGGTTTATGAATTTCCGAATGTGCCACGGAGTTGAAATTTTTTTATAAGTAGAAATCTTAAAAAAAAACGAAATAGAGATTATACAAATTTTGATATTTTAATTTGTTTGGCAGTTAAAAATTCTTAAAGTTTAAACAAATAGATAGCTGTTTAGGTACTATGGGATGAGCTAGGAAGCTGAAATTTTCAAATTATTTACAGAGTAGTGAATTTTCACAAATAAACATTTCAATTTTACCATATATGAATTTCGGCGGCCGTTAAAAATTATTTAAATTTAAACAATAAGAAAAAATATTATTTTACTTCTAGAAGTGCTACAACTTTAAAATTTGGCTAAAATGTGTAGCATTAGCACTTTATAATGAAGACAATGTAAAACTTTTAAAATTGCAACATTTGGGGATTGTTTTAAACTATTATTTTTATATGTGGGAAAAACGAAAATCGTTGCGGAGGTGAAATCTTAAGAATTAAAAGAATATTTGTAATGATGAAATGTCTGTCTGAAAAATGAATGTTTTTTCAAGGTGAGATGAAATGCTTGCAGTATGCAAGCACCAACTACTAGTATATATATATATACACACACATATATGATGTATAGGAGGGGGATCCGGAAAGTTCACCGTCAGAAATTCATCGCCATCAATTCATCGCCAGCAATTCAACGCCGCAGAAATAAAAATCTGAGTATTTCCTTGAAATTGTTGTGGCGGCCGTTATACATTTTTCAAAAGTTGAACAATTAGATAAATATTATTTCATTTATAGATGAGCTACAACGTTAAAATTTGGCAGAAAGGTGTGGCATTTAGTGCGTCACAATGAAAAAATTATATTGTTAAAATAATAAATTATAGGTATTGTTTTAATAAAATATTTTTCCATATGGAAAGAGAGAAAATTGGTGCAGAGGTGAAAACTTTTGTATTAAAAAAATATTTCAAATAATGAAATATCTCTGAAAAATTAATGTTTATCAGGGTGAGATGAAATGCAAGCACCAACTACTTGTGTCTATATATATATATGTATACACACACATAAATATATAATCTCTCTCCTGTGCTGACGAAGGGATCACCCCCGAAAGCTTCCGTGTTTTTTGTTTTTGTTGTTTTTTTACGTGTCACTTTGGCATCCGCAGCTGCTCGCCAACCTGAAGACTACTTATTGGTGAGTGATCACTGGGCTTCCTCATCCCAACAACTTGTTGTCATCCATTTATCCCATTTACCTATCCACTTCCGTATATATATATATATATATATATATATATATATATATATATATATATATATATATATATATATATATATATATATAATTACTTGGAAAGCTTTGAAATGTGGACTTGAAGGAGAATGTTGGAGATAAAATGGACAGATAGGATGAAAAACGATGAAGTTCTAAGAAGAGTAGGAGAGAAGCGAATGATTACACAGACTATTAGAAAGAGGAAGGCAAACTGGGTTGGACATTACCTGAGGAGAGAGAGAGTATGATTAAAGACGTGTTAGAAGGAAAACTAGATGGAAAGGGGTAGAAAAAGGTTTCAGCTGATAGACGATTTGAAAGGGAAAGAGAATTATCAAGATATGAAGAGGACAGCGGAAAATAGGAGTATATGGAAAACCAGGTTTAACCATGAATAATCACGGACCTGTCTACGGACTGATTACCTATCATGATGATGATGATATATCAGGAGGATACTATAGTCCACAATATTTAAAGAGCTAAAGGTTTCAGCGTTTGTTGAGGTCATGGAGAAAGTGACATGAGTTCGACTCCATAAATTCCGAATCTTGCATTATTCTCCATAAGAAAAGCATTGCGCCATTTTTTAAATTAATTTCGGGCATTTGCCCATAAGCTGGAGAAATTAAAATTTGAGCGTTGTTGCCGTAATATCTATTAGAAGTTGGTATCGTTTTTGCTTACAGTGTCCTGGGTTCGACTCCAGATGCCCCGGAAAATCTCTCATAAGTTAACATGGAAAAAGCAAATCCAGTGTATAGATTAATCTAAGAGAAATAGGGTGCTGAAATTTTGCATGATTATAGGATTTTGTTCATAACCAATCAGAAAAAACGAAAATTTTAAAATTGTAAAGTTTTAGGGTTTTTTTGCCCCATTTGTACATTAAAGTTTAATAATTTTTATCTCCGAAACTATTTGTCGTAGGCGCGAGCTTTTGCAAAATTTTGTAGCAAATTTTATATACAAAAAGAAAATCTCAAGAATGTGCAGCAATGCTGCTGCTGAAAATTCGCAATAGTTTAAATAAATTTTCAAGTTTTATGTATTTTCGAATATGCTGCAAGTTAAAGATTTTTGTAAAGGTAGAATTTGTAAAATAACGAAATATGGATTCTGGAAATTTTAATATTTTAATTTGTTTGGCTGTTAAAAATTCTTAAAGTTTAAACAAATACATAAATGTATAGGTACTAAGATACAAGCTAGGGAACTGTAATTTTTTTAGTTATTTAGAGCTTAGTGCATATGCACAAATAAACATTTAAAATCTCGATGAAGTTATTTCGGCAGTTAAAAATTTTTAAAATTCATACAATTATGTAAATATTAATTCATTTCTAGATTTGCTACAACTTAAAAATTTTGCAGAACTGTGTGGCACTAGTAACCCACAATATAAAAAGTACAATATTCTTAAAATTGCAAATTTTAGGGATTGATTGCACTACAATATCGTCCCATAAAAACGAACGAAATCGGTATATAGATGCCAACCTGTGAATTAAAAAATATATCTATTAATGAACTATCTTTCTAAAAAGGTAATGTATATTTCAAAGTGATATGCAATGCTTGCAGAATGCAAGCACCAACTACTTGTATACTATATATACACACACACGCAGTCACATCAAATCTTTATTTAATATATTGCCCTTTCGTCGGAAAATATGGTAGCGCAGCTAATGTTCCCTTTACTTATTAAGTTTACCAGCCTTCCCGTTCGCTCTCCTCCAACCCCTGCTATTCTCACTCCCCCTCCTACTCAACATCTCTCTCTTTTCTTCGAATACTCCGCGTCCCTACTCCCTCACCCCTCCCTCGATCTCCTCCACCCTCATACCCCTTCCTTTATTTTTCTCCTTTACCCTCCCTCATCCATTAATTCCGGCATTTTTTCCCTTTTCCTCTTTCTACATTTTTTTTAATTCTCTCTCCTCCCTCAACATATTTCCCTTATTTAGCGTTTAATTTTCTCGCCACCCTCGGTCGCTCCTTTTATTTCCCAGCCTTCTCTCTTTCTCTCTCCCTCTCCAACTTACTCCCTCTTTTTTTCCTTCCTTCCCCCTCCGCCCTCCCCTTGCCCTCTCACTGGTCCCAAGCTCCCGTCTCACCGCTGCTCGCTCCAAACACCCATTCCTCTCGGCCTGCCACCTCTCTCCGATTACTCTTTCTCCCAGTGGCTCCTCTCCCTCCTCCCTCAATTCCACCTCCCTCCACTCTTCCTCAGCTCCTCGACCTCCTACGCCCTTTTCGACTAACGCTCCTCCCAGCCTCACCTCCCTATCTCCCTCCGAGGCACCTACTCCCGCCTCCTCTCCTCCCTTCCCTCTAAAACCCTACCTCTCCGCCTTCTTCTCCTCCTCGAGGATCCTATAAATCCCTTACCCTTCAGAACTCTCGTGTAACTCAGTCCCCTTGTCCTCCGTCGTCTGCCTTTCTCCCTTTCCCTACCCCTTTTCAAAGTTCTCTCTCTACCGCCCCTTCTATTTTTCATGCAACTGCTTAAAGCTCCAACTCCGAGTATATTGACCATTTTCTTTTTTTCCGACGGGTGTTCTTACTGATGCAATCTACCGTCCCTGCAAACGACAATACTCCTGATCGAGTTCCCACCAATAATTGCTACTCCTTCACCTACCCGCGTATCAACTCGTATACCTACCCGTAAGCTTACTCGCCTACTCGCACAACTCCTCGCACACCTACTCACGTAACTAGTCTCCTACTCGGGTCAAGCACGTACTGGCTCTCCAGATCACACTTGAGTCACATTCCAGGTGTCTATGTCAAGAGAGTCAAACATTTTCACGCGGGAAGTATTTATGCGGCTCTCGAAGTAAGTTACTTTATACTTTGGAATAGATCAAACTCATTTATATTACTTGCAAATTAATTCATACAAATCTTTGTAAATGATCAAATAAATTTGAAAATTGCATTAAATCGGCACTTTTACAACGTGCATATATTTTTAAAGTGCCTACTTATTGCACTTTTAAAAGACTCGGAGTTTATTCCTCATTTCCATTTATAATACGTTGCATAGAGACAAATTATCTACCCGCGGCTAGAGTTTTATTTGCATTTACAAATAATCTAGCCTACGACGGCGAATCTAGTATTTTTTAATGAATGGGTTTAAGGTGGCATCGATATGTGGAATCAAACTTCGTTCATAGTGGAAGAGGAGTGTGAATGCGCAGAAAATATAAAACGGCGTGAGGATAATGATTTGGTGCAATACCTTATGCGGCCCGCTGACCGATGTGATAATGAGACAACTAGTCTATATCCTTGCTCGTATTCCCGAATATGCCACCTTTAACATCCTCACTGCCATTCATTCCCTCTGCGTTTCATGCATCTGTTTACTTCTGTTAACTTGCATTCATTCTTTAAAAGCTCACATTGAAATTATAATGAAATATTTCAATGCCAACAGTATTCTGAATGTAAGAAACATATTGACTAACAGTGCATTTATGGTTATTAGAGAGGTCAAGTCCCAATTTGATGTCAAACATAAGGTGAGATAAATAATTCTTTCAACTTATTAATACATAATTGAAGGAATTCTTCAATATAAAATTTTCTTTGAATGAAAGATGCATTTTCATTACTTTTATTATAAATACTCAATTTTCTCGACATGTCGTGACTAAAATGAGCTTCAAGGGGAAGATGGAATATATTTAGTTTTTCCGTAGATAACTATCAGAACGCTTCAAAATTTATTATTCCTGCATTATGCCCATTAAAATAAATATAATAATTATCTTGTTTCCTTTCTCCACAAACTATAAGTGAAATATTTGCATAGTTCTAAATCTGGTGCTAACTCATTCGATATAACAAATTAACTCGAATAGAAGCTGCCCCTTATTTTTATATACTTTCTAGTAAAAATTCAGTAAGCAGTAATTAAAGCTATATCTGAACAAATGAATCAATCAATAATTTTTATTTAATACATAATTTCTTATTTGAATATTTAGTAAAATGTCAGCTGCACATAGCACCGATACTATCTCTTAATCACTGGCTTCTGAATCATTATCATCGCCTTAGGATAAAATAAATTTCGTAATACAGGCATTACTAGACTAACATTTTTGCAATTTTAACGTAAAAAATATGGTGAAATTCTGCTGTATATTTTGATAGAACGTGTAATCATGTGAAAATGACTCCTGATATTATTACCAATGAGTATACGGAAACAAGTTTCGTTTCAAACTACACCCATTTTCTTAGTATGCGATTCTAAGCCAAGGTACAATTTTCAAGCTCTGTGGAGAGAATAAAAACTTCGGACTCTACTCGGGTAAATATCGTACGTAAATAACAAATATTTTAAGTATGGCAGGTCTTAGCGGTGCATTTAACCATATCCATAAATGCCTTCATTGCATGACATGCATGCATGCATATCTCCTTTCTTTATATACGATTCCTTTTCCGGCTTGATCATGTGATCACTAGGCAACCATTTAAAGTTATCTCTGTTATTTCTCCTAAAACAGCCGATACTAAAAAACTGCATCTATTACTTCTTCTTTTAATCCAGTTCCCACTTCCCTCATTACACACTCGCTGCCTTTTCGAATCCTCTTTTCCTTTCTTTTCCTCCCTAACTCTTAATTTCTCCTTTCTGAGGAATCCCTCGACGACCCCTGACTCCTCAATTATCTTTCCATCTCATACGGCTGGGAGATTAACGAAAATTCCGCATTTTCTCGCCCTTCTTTTATCTCCTTCATTTTTTCCTTCCTCTCTTTCTCTCTCAGGCATTCCTTTTCCATTCCGCGTAGCTCTTCTTTTTTTTCTCTCTCTCTCTCTCTTCCTTCTCTCCATTAAGTTTCAATTAAAGAAACTGACTCTTGGCTGCATCTTTTTTCCTTTCTTTATTGTTTTCTTTCAATTCATTCTCGTATAGATCCAACGGTCAGATTAAAGGGAACCACCAGACGCAAACTGAAATGATCCGGCTGCAATCTTTTACATTTAATGGATAAGTTTCATGTCACGGAATGAACTGGGAAGGAATTTTTCCCACGCGAGGGAAGTATTTCGAGTGCCTAGTTCAAACTGTCTGAGAAGTTCTTTGGTCGAACATTATAGCCGGCGATTTGTTTCGTAAGAGACTAAGCTTGACATTCATGCATTTATGTGGATATCTTTCAATTTAATTGATATAATTTGTTGTCATTTTCAGCAAGTCGTATTCTATGACAAATCTCGTAAAATTCAAAGAAATTCTTTACTAAGTGAATCGAATTAAAATTTATCATCTATTAAAATATTACTGCCCAAGTAAAAATATCGACGCAATTACAATGCAATAAACATATTTTCTTTCAACTTATCGGAAATAAATATCAGAACAAATGCATTAAAAGAATTAAATTATGCTATTGTCCTCAACAAAATATGTTGAGTTACAAAATAAATTAATTCTTAAAATGAAAAAAATACTAATGATTATAAAATATTACGAGGAAATAGTATGAAGACCTACTACATAGTATCTGCTTTTCCATTATATTAATTTTTCATTTGTAAGGTTATTGAAGTAAAATGTGATGCGGTTAGTTTTTATAAACCATAAATATACATAAGATAGATAGGTAACTTGAAATGCACATAAAAAATGCATTTATATTTCTAAACTTCATTCTTGTTCTTACAGTAACACTGCATGAACGGAAAGTTGAACTTTTCATTGATAAAATGTTTTATTATTGATGAAGATATTCACTGCTTGAAGGATACTCTTAACAATTTTCTAAAACTGTGCCAGCATAAACTTTCTTTTCAATATCAATAAGTAACCACAGCCTATTTTGTTTTTAACTTCCTCATATACGCGTCGCTAAATTCAGAATTTCAGTTATAAATAAGCAACTTTTAGTAATGGCTGCTTTGAAAAGCGGGCTAATAGGTTTATTTTGCTTTTGGAAATGGAATGCCCTAAGTAAAACATTATCCTAGGCATAGCTTCTGCCACATCTGTTCCACCATTTGCATCGTAAATGTGAATTTCTTCCATTTACTTGTGTAAAGTGCACTATTACAGATATGAGAATTCCAGGATTTTACTCCAGGATCTGTAGCTCCGATAAGGCTCACTTTTATTTCCCACAGACAAGTTTATATGCTCGGAGGCTTTTTCTCGAAATTAAACTTATTTCCCTTAAGGCTAGGTCTGAGACGCTTCAAATGCACTGCGTAAACCCAACCCAGATTGCAGCAGTCTTTTCAACTCAAAATCGTCTTGCTGAATTCGGTGTTCCATTTAAAAAGCTTAATTTCATCTCATCACCTATTTTAAATTTTATAGCCAATAATTAATTTCTTAGAAAGGAAGACGGCGGACAGGAAAACAGGCCAAAGATATATTAAATCATTAGAGAATGTATCGTGAAGAAGAATAGAAAGTAGAAATCCTAATACACTACATAATGAGGCACTTGACAAACCTTAAATATCACGAAAATTGTATCAAATCAGTAACGAGTCGAGGTATTTACAAGACTTTCTGCATTAATCGTTCCCCCCGTTATTGCTATTTAGCAATAAAACATCCTGCCTGGTGCCTTGGGCCCTGAATTCTCAGTAATTAACAGAAGAAAACGAATTTATAACGCACGGAATGTTTATTAAGGATGCAATAAAAGCTTTCGTATTATCAACAAAAGATTAATTGAGTACTTCAAGTTCAAACCAAAACCCTCTACGCTATAATTATTTTATATCAAAACTTCAAATATGTTCTCCGTTCAAAAGGAATATGAATCTCCTCTAGTCGTTCCAGCTCCGGGATCAAAGCAATATTCGCCTCTGATGCTCTTTTTTCCGGGCCGAATTTTCATTAAAGCGAGGATAATTGAAGTTAACCGAGGCAAAAAACGGAGCTGAAGAATCGGATAAGAAACTCAGATTGAAAGTTGAGGTTAATGACAGCCCTCTTAAAAACCCTGTTCTCCAATTAAAAATTAGATTTGATCGATGTTTTATTACTCGCAACACACACACACATTATATATATATATTATATATATATATATATATATATATATATATATATATATATATATATATATATAGTGCTCCTCCTCTCCCTCGGTATAATTACGTATTTCTTTTGTCTCCGTACCGGATATCTCCGTCTATTGCTTCCTACGAGACAGGGCGCGAGATTATTTGCTCGAGTAGATGGGTTTTGCCCTATCCCATTCTCCCTTCTCTCTCTCTCTGTGATCTCTTTTCTCCTGCCTCCTCTTATGCTCTCCCAGTTCTCCGCATCGCAAACTCTCTTTCTCCCTCTCTCTCTCTTACTTCCCGAAATAAAAACATCCGCCCGGCTCTCAATCTCCTCCTCCGTCACTTTTAATCCGCGCCGTATAACTCGACCTACCGAAAATTCGCCGACCGCAAATGAGCCAACATCCGGTTTTTCTCCCCTCCCTCGGCCTCTCCTCCCAGCCGTTTCCTGTTTTCTTTTTCATCTCGTGCTTTGTTTGCACGCAATCGAATCCCTTTCCTTATTTTCTATCCCTCGCCTCTCTCCACCGTCCTCTCTAGCGCTTGCCTCCCGTGCCTCCTAGCTTTCTCTTTCTTTATCTACCTCTCCTCTTCCTGCCTCTCTTCCATCCCCCACACTCTTCCTCTTTCTCTCTCTTCCTTTTTCTCCTAATTTCCCGTGCCTTCCTTCCTCCGATATCCTCCCGCAGCACGTCATCCCGCCCCCATCCCTCGAAAAGTCCTAAATCAAACACACCATATGCTCTTCCTCCTTTGTGACGTTTGCCGATGAATTTCCTATTCCACGTTCATTGCTCTCTTTCTTGTGTTTTCGGTTATTTACTCACGAAATATAATTTCCTGTGCTCATACAATCTTTCGAATTATCTGGTAAACTCGGATGAGTGTGTTTACATCGGAAAAGAGGCGTTCTCCCATTTTTTTCTTTCCGACCGTTTTTTTTCAACGAGTTTTCTACTAGCCGATTTCAGCAGGAGGAGCTTGGGTAAAAAAATTCGTGAACATTTTGCAGCTCAATGCATGTCAACAAAGGACCAATTTGTGCTAAGTATGTTAGTTCAAGATTTTATGCCGCTAAAAAGACCATCCCAAAAAACACTTGCGTTATCTATTAGTAGACGAAACATATCCTTTGATTGCCAATCCAAAATATTCTTCCTTCACACAAACGTCCTCCCTGTCATACCCATTCTATCACACATGATGCAAGTTAAATCTTCTCAATTTTACTGAAAAGGAAAGATTTAATAAGCGGTAAGAAGTTTAACAGAAATTTCTTATTCCCGCAACCTTGCTTGGAAATAAGATTAAGTAATCCTCAATAGTGGGCATTTTCGTCAAAAAATAATTCTGTTGAATCTATATAAATAAAACTCTAATTCTGACTGTTTGTCTGGACTCTGTTTGTTCGGACATCACATGAAAACAGCTGAACAGATCAGCACGAAATTTACATTGTGTTTACAATCTGGCCTGGGGGTTTACACCGGGCTTTTAAAAATTTTGTCCGCCATCTTGAAACAAAATGGCGGTCATAAAACACTTTTTTCTCTGGATAAACTCAACGGATTTTCATGGAACAAACTTTAAATAGCTTCTAGCACTACATTTAAGTCGAATAGATATAGATCTCTGTATCGGCCATCTTGAAACAAAATGGCGACCATAAAACAAATGAATGTGTGTATATATGTATGTTTGTATGTCCGTTATACGTTTTTACACCGTTGAAGCTATCGAATTCCAAAGTTTCATAGGCCATCCTATGGACCAAGGGAAGAACTTGGTCTAGGTTTGCAGACCGTGGGGTCTCTTATACCCCAAAGGGCCAACAAAATATTATTTCCATAAGAATGCATGGGGAATGGTGCGGAGAAACCCCAAAATTCCATGCAGCCATTCACTAATGTGGATATAAATATTCCTAAATAATAACTTACGATAACGGGAAATGGCTTATTTTACGCACGAAAGACTGAACATTTTAATTCTGTCCATAATATTCTTGGAAAAGCAGTCTGCCTCGATTATATGATGGATTTGCGATTGAGATACACCCACGAGTACAAGCCTGGCTACAATTTTGCAATGGTTTCTATAGGTGGTAGTTAAAATTCCGGGACCCCGAGAAATAAAAATCATTTGCTACTTAAAAGAAAATTCTTTCCCGAGCGAAGCCGGGTAACTCCAGATAGTTCTAATATAAACGTCTAATAAAAAGAAACGGTAAAAATATTTAGATTCATAAAATAAAAAATACGGATATGAGACATGTATGAAGCATATTGATATCTGTTACGGTAGGATACGGTTAGCAACTGGTATGAATTGGGCTAGTGGCGAGAGAGGATATGTTTCTGTTTCGTCTTGAAATTAGGCTTAACAAAAACAAATTTCGCACGTTTTCTTCCTTATAATGAATTAATCTATTTTCCTTGCCACTGACTGTCTGAAAATTTGCTTTAAATGCGATCTTGAATGATGAATGGGTTTTTAGGCCGATTCTGAACCGTAGGTAAAATATGATAATTTATGCAATTAATGACGAAAGAATAAGAATTATATCCAAAATCTCTATTGGCGAACATGGCCGAAGCTCAAAGATTCTCAATGAATATTCCGTAATGACCTATCGAAAGACTTCTGTCTTACGTTCAATAAGAAAGCAACATGCTGCTTTTTGTTATTATTCCTTATAGGTATATCTAGGGTCCAATGAAGAATGTTTCTTTCGGCAAACATTAGTTTTGAGAGTGCCAGGTAATTTTTTTCGTAGGTAGATTCACAGATTTATTTAGTTATAGTTTAGTTTCTCCTGATGAGTCCCGAAATACATCATTCCGCATTTTTTAGCCTATTAAAATGTCCTGATTACCTCCTGCATTTAATTAGAAAAATACAAATGTGAGAAATTTTATGGACGTATACTTTTCCCTGTGTACTTTGAGTGACGTTTCAGCATAACGCAATTCACTAAACATATCTCCATCCCAAATAACGTTCAACCTTTCTAATGATATTTTGATAAAATCACTGTCGTAGCACAAGGTATTTATAAATTTACACGTATTTGTTGCTATAATCATCTTAACATAAATTATTTATGCCTTATGAAACAATAGCTAAAAGTGATAGATTAGATGATCATTCATCAAAGGAAGCTTCCAAAGTGGTGTTTTATTATTAGACCTTCAAGGTGGAGGCGGGTTGCGCCTCGTGACCTTTTCTATTATAATCCTGGAGCACGCAAACGAAATATTCATATTTTACAAAATTATAGGTATGCATCTATAAGGTAGCATTCATGCGGGCAAAGCGTGGTGTACCAAATTAAGCGGGGGCGCTTAAAAATCTCGATTCCCCCGTTGATAACATCGGACGTTCTCCTTTCATTTCCATCCCCTTCGTTTCCCTGGCTGCCCTTATCTCATATTCATCCACTTTCCAAAGGCTCTCCATTTAAACTCGTTAAAAGTGACTTCCGGCACTCAGCTCAGATCCACTTCTGTTTTTTTAAGACACCCATTATTTTCCTCAGAGAAAGAGACAGAGAGAGAGAAAAAAAATGACTCATTTTCGACGTCGTTTTTATGTTAGAATAAAGAAAAAGTATTATTATAAATTCTAGAATAATAAACTAACCGCATTGAAATTTGATAAGCAGTCCTATTTTATGCTCTTTGTATGCATTCTCATAATCCCTTTTAAATGCATTCTGATATTTATGATGATATGCTCCCCTTTCATCGACGAATAAACAACGTAATCTTCCCTGGATAAATAATTTGTATTCAGTACAATTTCCGTCTACCTTTAAATCAATGTAAAATATTTTCAAGGTAGCGTATATAGCAGAAAAATCTCGAGCCTTAATTCACCATAAAAAATCTCGTTGAGTTGGAAATAGATGTAATGATGTTTAACTAATAGGATACATCTGAAGATTCAGTGGCCCCTATATTACTCATACTTTAACGGATGTGTGGATTGAAAGGCGGATGTATTGACACTAATTTATGAAGAAATTGTTATAGCCACAATGGTAATTAAAAGAATGAATGAGAAAAAGATGACAGAGCAATGAAAAGATGCAAACAAATACAAAATTATGAAGAACAACTGAGCAGTAATTAATCCTTTTGTAGTAAGGCTGGATATGAAACAATCCGCAGAGTTAATAACTCGCGTACAAATAAAATGTCAAAAGTAAATAAACTTGTTACATTCCTGTTTTAATCGATCATTTATAAGACGAGTCAGTTACCTTATTCCTAACATTGATTTAAGTCAAGTGTATTTGTATTTTATATTTTGCTACGATTCACGATGATTCAATTAAAGATATTTGGGGTTTGTCATATTCCGCCACACAAACAATTTTACGATTTCCAAAAGCAATAACTCAGGGTTAAATGAAATTACTCTCGCTAGATAGTATAAATAACACTGTTTTTCGATAATACAGCACAGCATTTGTTTTCTTGGCCTAACATTTAAATAGAAAAAATCTCTTCCAAAGTTTGGTAAAACTAAATGGGTATATCTATTAGTAAAATATTAAGATAAACGAACACAAAACGGAAGCTATTACGTTCTCCCTTAGAAAGAAAAATATCCTGCGTAAATGTTACCTAAATAATGCTGAAATTAACCGGAAAAAATGAAGTTAAATATTTAGTTGTAACACGATAAAAAAAACTTAGATTTTATGGACGTGTGTAAAGTTACCAGCAAAGACAAAGCGATATGTAATCAACTATACAATCTGATTAGTACTACATCTAATGCAATTGTAGAAAATAAGCTTCTAATTTACGAGTACTGTAAGGCCCGCTGTTAAATATGCTTTCTCAATCTGGAGCTACACACAGAAATAAAATTACACTTAAGAGATGCCAAAATAAAATTTTAAAAATTAAAAACATAAGTATTTCAGTAACATACTAACGTATAACATGACAAATGACTGGATCATGATAAATACAAAAATCAAATAATATAAATTCAAATAAAACAAAGGTCACGATTCTCGGAAGACTTTCCTTCATCCGTTTAAATGTAAATACAAAATGCCATATAATATTCTAATGGAGCTCGGCTCATCTGTATTCCTATACAATTCTTAATCTTTCAAGGTAGACAATATAAATAATTCCATGATATAGTATGATTTATTAAGTTTTATCATCGAATAAAAAAATTAGAATGTTACTTTTATATAGTTTTCATATGTCTAATGTACAAAGTTTTCATTAGTTTAATGTATATAGTTTTAACACTTTAACCCCTCAAGTCCGGAGAGCGTTTACTTAAATCGCACCCTAGATGCCGAAGGAGATTTTAACAAGAAGTTCAAATCAGGACTAACAAAGGCTGGTTTCCCAAAGTTGACGTCACGAATTGATTACTTATATTGACAGGGAATGTTACAGTATGTATTAGTCGTTCCAAGGAATTCTCATACCATAAATACCATTTGTAATTCATAGTTTATTAATGATAGAGAAAAATTGGAAAACAATTTAATATAACATTATCAGAATTAATATACTAAAAGCAATGTCGAAATCTTTCTGACATATTTTGGTCGTATATTTTTAAATAAACAAATTTAATAAATGTTACTGTTTATACTCTAATATGTATGGATCAACTGCCTAGTGTTGAAGGGTAGTCGAGTGGAAAAGAAAATAATGCATTTGTTCACTCGTCTATGCTCAAGTCGAGTTCGGTAATAATCGTCTCCATGGCGACAATCCGATGAAATGCGATTTAAAACGAAAACAACTGATGTGGCCACCGCATGACTTTCTCAATAACTGTCATATTTCTAAAAATTCCAAATAGGTTACATAATAAAAATCGACTTTGAGATTTCAACTGAAATAGACGTTTTGAGGTCCTCTGAACACGTTTTGACCATTTTCTCGATGATGTCTGTGTGTGTGTTTATGTGATAGCTTTTTGAGAGTTCTCTAACTCAAAAACTATTAATCAGGTTAACGCGAAATTTTATATTTAGCATTTTATAAAAGTCAGAAGAACTGATTAGTTTTTGGTAAAAATCGGTCAACCGGAAGTGGGTGTATACTCTTGTCACTTATCCGTTATTTTGAAATATTTACTTTAATATTTGATAAATGTAAAAGTGTACTGGAATAAAAGTTGTAGGAAATTTAATTTTCTACAACCTATGTTTGAAACATTTTTCCATATAATGCATTGTTTAAGAGATATCTTATATTTTTAGCTGCCACCACCACGCCACCTATCGACGACTATTGTTAACGATTGACGCTTAGTTACGTCTTAGTAACGCTCCTTTTTTTTCTTAATTGTTGGAACTTTGTGGCTATATCCAATATCCGAAGGCTATGGTTTGAGTTTATTTCTGTTCTTTGTAAAGTCTAAAATTTTCTTCTAGTTTCTTTAAATATTTATTATTATCTAACCTATTTGGAATTTTTAGAAATATTACAGATATGGAGAAAGTCATGGGGTGGTCACATCAGATTTTTTTAAAGGCAGTTCTTAATTTTTATTTATTCTTGAATTACTTTATCGTTATTCAGAATTATAACAGATATCATAAAAAATGTCCCTTTTTAGTGCCTTACGTCATTGTTGAAAAGCACTTTTATCTTCGTGATGTCCATCCGTCCGTCCGTACGCATATATCATGGAAGGCTTGGCTGAACCGATTTAAACCAAATTTGGTAGATAGAATCTTCACATAAATTTATGATTAAAATGAATATTTCGACAAAATCGACTCAGCAGGGGTGGCACAATTGTAAAATAAATCTTTTCGGTAATTATCAATTTGGAAGGAATTTTCCAAACCGAATTCAACGAAATTTTCTACGAAAGGGGTCTGCAACATAGAAAACAAAATTAAGATTTTTGGTATAGACATAGAAATCAGGTCTGCCACAATACAAGTTATAAAGAAATTCTTTTTGCAAATATTTGTGTTAAACCGTCCGCATCAATTTTAACCAAATTTAACACTCATAATACACACATATACAAAACCATAATAGCATATTTGGACCGGATCAACCAAACGGGTGCCACAATAAAAATTTAAACTCTTTCAGTAATTATGGATTTGGGAGAAATTGGTTAGCGGATTTCAACTAAATTTTACATATAAGATTTGTGCAGCATACCATAATGAAATCAAGATGTTTAATGCGGAGCTAAAAAGCAGGGCTACCACAGTAAAAAGTAAAATAACATTTACTTAACACGTAATTCTAGAAAACTGACTGCATGGATTTTAACTCAATATGGTATATCCGTATAGTATATAATCGTCATATAAAAAATAACCAAAATAGTATATTTCAACCGGATAGACTAAACAGGCTACCAAAATTACAAGGTTAGAATTATTTTGTAAGGATAAATTTCGAAGGTATTGGTTGAATCGATTTCAAAAAGAAAATTCGTTTGTAGAGTGAGTATAGATGGTAAAACGAAATAAACATATTTAGAGCAGTTTTCAAAGCAAATACATTATATGATTATACTACGGCGTATTTGACGAAAAGCACTTCCGTACAATGGAAAACCCGCGTACATTCCTACTTATTATTCGATAGAAGCCAAAATATGATGTATGTATAAGGAAGGAAGATATACGCAGAAAACAAAAAAAAACTTAAAAATTTTTCAGAATTTTGTGTGCATAATCCGATTCAGCATGAAATTTATTACAAAATAACATTAGAATTTCAATCTATCGAACATAATGATTTTTATTCGCATTCTGTAATAACACTCACAACGAAGTCTCATTTCGTCTCATCATCACTCTTACAAAATTCCAACTCCTTATAAAAAATAAGTAATTCAATACAAATTGATGAATAAAATACAATCATTCAGGCCAGATTTCCTCTTTTAACCTATATTTTTAAGATCGAATAATCTTCAGCGCGGCAAAAAGTAAATACAGCTAGCAATGACATTTGACGTATTAACACGTCGTACGGCGGCATGTGAAGTTTTCCTTCGAGGTAATGACACGTCGGACGGCGATGAGGGTTTAAAACTTTTTACATACATAGATTTAAGGTATAATTGTTGCAGGTTACTTTAGTTTTTAGTTTTTTCCTTCTATATACAATGACTATGGCATTTTAAGCCCGTTGGTTTAAGTTCGATCCAACCCCCGGACATCAAGTCCCGGTCCGGAACTTAACACACAAAAATTATGTTAGAGCCTCTGTGAAGCATTGGAAGTGGATGTGCTATTCTCGTACCTTGATTACAGCATTTGTTAGGCTTTTCTCTGTAAAAAAATAAGAGTCTTTATCCATTTTTCCTAAATATGAATCATCTCGTCGAATAGCCAATCCATTTCCTCTTGCTGAGTTTAAATGTATGTCGTTTCTCCGTCTCCTGCTGTTGACTGCATCGATTCTGTTTTGGCTTTTTCTTATATTTCCCCCTTCCTCAGTTTCTTCATTTCTTCTTTGGTACCTGATTTCGTTTATGCTCTCTCTCGCTCTTTGCCATTGTCCGTTTTGACCTTCTCGCTCTTTCTCTATTTCTTCTACGTCGATCTTCTTTATCTTCTTCTTGTTTCTTGCTCTGATCTCCTTCTCATTAATTCTCTATAATGTCTCCTTCTTTCTTCCATTTGATTAAATAACGGGTTATTACTGCCTTCAAAGCACGCTTTCCTTATGCATATAGTATAAGAATTGAGACGACAATACAATCTCGAGGTTTAACAATGAAACGGTCGGCAAGGTAACATATCGTTAAAAAAATTTCCAATATATATATGATTTAAACGTATAAATTGAGCGATTTTGTATCGTAGGCAAAATATGACGATAAGAATAAGAAACATTATTTATTTTTCTTTAAAACGGTCTAGGTCCGAAGATCGCAGGTCATTTATTTCTAATTTTAATTTGCAAAAGAGTAAAAGCCTTTACGTTGAAAAATAGATTTTTGCATGTTATCTTATGGGGAATTGAAACCTTCCTCTGGAGTCAAACCGAGGACTTTTTTGAAATTTTTTCATGTCATTCGCGACTGGTACGTGATCAATCTAATCCTACCAAATTTGGTTGAACTGGCTGAAGAAACAACGGGAGTTATTGAGCATTATGGTCATAATGACCAAGTGACCAAGAAAATTAGCATTTTATAGTTACTAGATTAATAGGATTTCGAGTTCAACAATGGAATCGGTTAGCAAGGCCATTTCTTGTTAAAAACGCAAAACTTAGTCGAAATCTGGAATTTAAACGTTTAATTCGAGCGATTTCGACCCGAAGGCAAAAAATGACAATAAGAATAATAAACTAGGCGTATTTTCTTAAATATAGTCAAAGTGTGAAGATAGTAGGTCATTTTTTTCTATTTTAAATTTCCAAAAATAGAAACCCCAGTATGGCGAACATTTATTTTTTACGTGTAAACTAATGGGATATAGAAATTATCATCACGTGTAAACTAATGGGATATAGAAATTATCATCTGGAGTCGGACCCAGGTCTTTATTCGTGATTTTGTTTTCGTCATTTCATTTGTATCTCCAAATCAAACATTCTTACCAAATTTAAATCTTCTAAATATTCGGAAAGATTGTTAAAACATACTAAAACTGTTATAAGAGTTTAAAACATTTGCCGACATTCGTTCTTTATATATATGGTATAGATGCGAAACGAAATAGCAAAAACGGAGCAACACTGCAAAATGAAGGGCGTGGCGGTGTGGTTAGAGCGTTGGCCTTCGACGCAGCGGTCCAAAGATTGAATCCGGCGGATGTCGGATTTTTCAATCAGGGATCGTCCCGTCCCCTACTTGTGCGCTTTGAGGAGATCGCGCTAGTCAGCGCTCCGTCCTTCGGAAGGGACGTTAAGCAGTTGGCCCCTTTGGTGCTCTTCGTAAAGAGTAGGCTAATTCCGGCACCGGGTTTCCCTTCTCCCTTGTGTGTGTTTGGTGTAGAAGGAGTAATGGCAATAATAATCCATGAGTTTGATTAATCAGAAATTCCATACAAACAAACAAACAAACAAACAAAGATGATGAAGAATTTATAGAAAACCCCACAGGGCTCCCTGTACGTCATTAAAAACTGGATTATATTAGCCATAGTCTAACAGCCTTGTAAGGATTATGCTAAGAAGTGACGTAAAAAATTAAAATGAAGGATTTCATTGAATGATAGATATCCATGTGAAGTCGCATATAATATTTTGGATACTTTTATAACATTTATATGTAAATATAATGTTGATGAGAAATCCTTGACAATTACGTCAATACCAGACCTCTCTTAATCTATATTTTTAGTTTTATCTATGTGTCCTCTCGCCAAAGCTTTCTTTAAAGCAACACAAAAATTCCCTCTTTATCTCTCCCACTCACTATTCCTAGAATATCCGTTTCGTTTCCCTGGCTACCCATCGCCTTCACGGGAGGTTTATCTTTTATTCTCATTCCACCTGGCTACATTTATATCTTCCCCTCCCTCCATCCCTCTCTCCCCACGATTTCCGTTACCTCCCTTTTCCTCTCATTTTTCATCCCTTTCGTGCATTCTTCTTCCTCAACTTCTCTCTCTCACGGATCCCTACCTCGCTTAAATCCATTCCCGTCCCAGCATTGCATTATCTCTCTCCTCTCACCTGTCATATCAACCGCGCCCTCCGTCTTACCTACGTCCGTTCTGCGTTTATTTTTACGCCTTTATCCTTTCCTACTTCACCTCCTCTTCCTTTCTTACTATCCCCCTCACCCGCCCATCTCCTCCTCTCACACCTCTCTCTCTCTCTTTTCCTGTTTTCTCCGAGTCCGCACTCCTCCCCTTTAATCCGTTATAACGCAGAAAGAGTTCCGACCTTCACGAGAGGTGTTATAACCTCCCGCTATTAAGCCCCGCCTCCCTTTGTCCTTGATAATGTTGAGTGATGAGAAGCCCTTTCACACTTCAAAATTGGCGCTGTTCTCAAAAAAGAAGGGTTGGTTAAAACCGGCCGAGAGAAAGGATTGCGTTCATTCAACGATGTTGGCTTTCTTCTGTAAAGAGCCTCGAGAGCGCGTGTACGGCTGTTGGAACAGTTGCAGAAGTTGCGAAAAGCCGTTTTATTGTATCACAAAAGCACATCAACTGTATGTTTTGTTGCCTTGAGTGTTTTTTAATAACTATTTTTGTAGGGCTTTGTATTTTTTAGGATGAATTAATTTTTTGCAATAAAACTTGAATATTACTTGCTAAGCGATCAATAAGGAGACGGGCTGAATAAGTATGATTATAATTGCATACAAACAAAATTTAAAGTATAACTTCCTGTAAACGTAAAACGCTGCTCCTATCTTGGTAACGAAAATTTTTATTTTAATGTTAAAGTTTATATTAGTGCTGTTGTGGTGCGATTAGAATTAATTAAGCTGATCAGATAGATTTTATCAAGGCAAGGCAATTTTTAATGAAAACATCATCACGAGTTAATTTGAATACATATATATATATATATATATATATATATATATATATATATATATATATATATATATATAATATATATATTGGCTATCCACCCTTCCTACTCCCCGCCTCCTCCAATCATCAACCTTCCCACATCACCCTGTCATTCCCCGCCCAGAGTGTCACTCTCAGTTACTCTATAGCTGAAGAAGGGCATAGGCCCAATAAGCTTGCGTGTTTTTTGTGTTCGTGTGTTTAACGGGTCTCTTCGACGTCCCCAGCAGCCTGCCAACTTGGTCCCCGACTTGGTAAGTGTCCGCTGGGCTTCCTTCAACACCTTGTTGCCACCCTCATCACTACCTTTTCATTTCCATAAATTAATATATATATATATATATATATATGTGTAGACTGGCAGAAGGCCTTTGATAGAGTAAATTGGGTAAAGTTGATGAAGATATTAAAGGATATAGGTGTAGACTGGAAAGACAGGAGACTGATTAGGAATCTATATGAGAATCAAGTTGTAAAGGTCAGGTTTGAGAATGTGGACACCTGCGGAATAAATATCGGTAGAGGAGTAAGACAAGGATGCTGCCTATCGCCAACCCTATTCAATATATATGGAGAAAGTCTATTGCAAGAAGCTTTAGAAGGCACAGGGGATTTCAAAATTGGAGGAAGGATTATAAGAACAGTAAAATACGCAGATGATCAAGTACTTCTAGCAAGAAAGGAAGAGGAGCTACAAAAAATGATAAATAGACTAGTGATAACAGGTAGAAAATATGGTATGGAAATAAATACAGAAAAATCCAAGGTGATTCGAATATCGGGTAAAGAAGAGAATCTGAACATAACTATTGGGGGAAAGCCATTAGAACAAGTTTCAGAATATAAATACCTTGGAAGCATCATAACACGAGAGGCAAAATGTACGGATGAGATCAAAACTAGAATAGGAAAAGCAAAAGCGGCTTTCAGGAGAAAGAAACAACTACTTACAGGGAATATAAGGGAAGATATCCGCAAGAAGTTGATAAAATGCTACGTATGGAGTATAGCATTGTATGGGGCAGAAACATGGACGCTAAGGAAAAATGACATCAAATACTTGGAAAGCTTTGAAATGTGGACATGGAGGAGAATGCTGAAGATAAAATGGACAGATAGGATGAAAAACGATGAAGTGCTACGAAGAATAGGAGAGAAGCGAATGATTATACAGACTATCAGAAAGAGGAAGGCTAACTGGGTTGGACATTACCTGAGGAGAGAGAGTATGATTAAAGACGTGTTAGAAGGAAAACTAGATGGGAAAAGGGAAAGAGGTAGGAAAAGGTTTCAGCTGATAGACGATCTGAAAGGGAAAGAGAGTTATCAAGATATAAAGAGGACAGCGGAAAATAGGAGTATATGGAGAACCAGGTTTAACCATGAATAATCACGGACCTGTCTACGGACAGACTACCTATGATGATGATGTGTGTGTGTGTGTGTGTGTGTGTGTGTGTGTGTGTGTGTGTGTGTGTGTGTGTGTGTGTGTGTATGTTCTTTTAGTAAAAAAGTGACATAAATCTAATACCTAATACAAAGGAAGAACTAGTTACCTTTTTATTCAACAAATAGCGCATTTCCAAATTTCAATCAGTCCCAGGATCCTGTAATGCATGACGCGTCGGCTTCAGTTTCCATTAGACAGAGAAAGGTTCCTCGCGTGGGAATACGTCAGTAAATCTAATTGCGCCATGTGGTTGGCGCACACGGGCGGCCTGCATATCGGTAGCTCTTAAACCGTCGATAACTCGAGGTATTTTGGCACCTCGGACAATTATAACCCATTAAAACAGAGTCCCTTTTATTTCAGTTTTCAAAGACAGTTTCAGCTATGACTGCGTATTGAGTAGGTCCCGCGTCCTCTTAAGCAGTTTAAGTGAGCAACAATAAAATATGGCAAAAGGATGCTTCGTTTACAAATTTAGCTACATAGTTCCAGGGATCTCACTAAAACTATTACGAGACGATGTAAGTTGAACGAATTATTCTGCAGAAATATTTCTGCGGACTGCTTGCTGCGTTCCTTTGAATAAGAAAAAATATTAAATAGATCAATACTTGAAACACCGAACAGAGACCAAGATCGAAGTAGGAATATTTGCCCTCAACGCCAACATGAGAGATCACGTATGTTCTCATTCGATATAAATTTCAAAGCCACTTACAAGGAAAATATGATAGATAAACAAGATGATCCAAACATAAATTTTGATGCCTACTTTCCATTTAATCATTTATTTAATACTTATATTGCCTTTAATAGCGGATATGTTGCTTTTTGTGTTCTCAAATTTCACAATTTAGCGTTATAAAATATTACAATTATATTAGAATGGAAAACTAAATTAATAACGCGTATTTTTGTGGAAAAAATAACGTGTGTATGTAATACGCTATAACGAATCCGAGTACAACAATAGTTGTTGCCATAGCAACACTCTCGTAATGAGTGATAAAAACTACAATATTAAGCAAAATTCTAAGCAATATAAACTACAACCAAGATTCTACGATCAACATTGGAATCGGCATTCTTTTTCTCAGAGAATAGTACAAATCCCGATCCGATATTACAATTCTAAGATATTTTAATGTGAAAGAGAAAAATACCCAGCACGACGGATTTCAGATTTCCCATGTAAATCAATGTAATAAATGTAATTCGATCTACGCCACAAAAACTATCCTCGGGAGCTCGGCCCTAGTAGCAAGAGATTTCCACTGAGTATCATGAAAATCGGTCTATTGGTTCAAAAAATAATAGGGGGGATGTACAGACAGACAGACACAACGACGAAACTATAACCCAATTTCCATTCTGGAAAGTAGGCTAAAAATTTATAGTGCTATCGAGGCGTGGAGGACAAACGACAAAAAACCTGAAATATTAGCATGTAGAGTAAATATATTTACATAAAACACTCCGGGATAACGGCCAACAATAATCATCAAACGAGTGGAAAACTTTCTCATAATATGACTATCATAGCTGCAAAACTCTTTACTAGCAACGATCAAACTGATGACGGTTTAGTGAAATCAAATTGTAAAATATGCATGATAAATCCGCCGTAAATAGGAACACTAAAGAAAATATACACACGAATGCCTCAACAATTTATAATAAGTAAACTAAAAACAAAACTATAGGAGCTGGTTAAGTTTCAACACACGGTTTCACTATACAAAGTGGATAAAACTTTTGTCACAATATGAAACCATATGAATTAAGTGCCTATAACCAAACTAAAATAGGATTTTTTCCACAGATATTGGATAAATTGAGTAAGTTTTTTCCATAAAATGTTTCAAATGACATGAATAACAACTGATGTATCAATTACTATGAAAATTGGTGCCATTTAATAAAATTAGACCGATATAAGGGCCGAGGATATAAATGGACTTCTACCATTATTTTAAAAATGTCACATCTATTTTTTAACTAAATATTTGCGTTTACTTTAATATCCACCAACCCCCCTCTAATTGAGACATGTAATAATCGCCAATTCGGCGCCTTCCACTAACACTTGCTCAAATATGATGCCTTCGCCTCCGACGACCTTAACGCCATTCGCCCAAATTAAGGAGGAACCAGAGGGTTCTTTCTATTTCTAAGAACCGACGTCTCACTACCTTTTCTGCGGTATAAACGTTCCAGCGGTGAAAGAAGATATCCCCATTATCTCGCGAAGTGGGAAATTCCTCTAAACACATTCAAACTACACACAGCACTTCATCACAGAACGGCCATTTTACATCACAGGGGCTTGCAAGATTAAGCTTGCAAAAGGGAGAAATAAAAGCTACTTTGGGATTCACGAAGGAAATATGGAAGAAATGGGTGGGATTCACATACCCGGAATGAGAAAAGAAATCGAATTCACAGGTAGTAATTCAATGTGATGAAGGTAAAGGCATCTTAAATACACTTAGCGTAAGCGAAATCTTTCATAAATTATTAATCACTGTTCTCTTTCATTCCCACCAAGAACATGCTTTAGCTCTCACGAGGATTTAAAATTAAAAGTTTTATGAATATTATAACGAATTCTATCTCATTAAAACTGATTAGAATACTAACAAATAGAACAAGTTTTTCAACTAAGCCTTATAATTTTTTCTACATTGATGAACTCAATGAACTGCTGCTGCAGAAAATACTCACTATCTTCTCTTCTAAGTTGAGATCGCTTATCAGCAACTTCCTTCGACACCTCCGTTCACGTTCACGTCTAAAATAAAACTGAGCTAAGCAAAAGCAGAAATACAGCAAAACTCTCCCGCCAAGTCATAAGACGCCACAAGTTTTCTCCTTGACGTTTAAGATGCGATAACGAAGTTTTGGAAGGAGTGGGAAAAAATTTCGTCCCTAAGTTCTTTACTTTTATGCCGTCAAATAGAGACCAATCGAATGACATTTCTTGCGTATCGTTTGAATCTTCTTTTGCTAGCTTATAAGAAAAGACCTGTAAAAATAACCCACTGAGGACGTCTCAACTTCGTAAAATTCCATATTGAAAAACACAATAATATAATTTAGTAAATAATTCCAATTTATTATAAAATACACGACCCTGGTTTCGACGTAACAAAGCCATAAACAGGTCTTATACCTGATAATAACGTTGTTATGCCGAAACCCGAACTGGTTATTTTATAATAATGTGGAATTATTTACAAAATTATTTACGGTGCTGTCTAAAAATACCCTAGTTAAATTTCCTGGTATATCACAGAAAATAATCATCTTTTTCAAATATTTAATGCAAATTATTCATCGCTGAACATGGTATAGTGGATATAGCTTATTAAGCGTAAGGAAACAAAATAATACTACTTAACAACGATGACAGAGAGCGGCGTGCATTCGCTCTATCATAAATTGAGAGGGAAGTTGTACGAACAGAATATAATACCGTATTTAATCGTGCGTAAACATGTAGAAGATTAATGTAGTAGAATCTGATGGAACATACATTCAAATTCACTCTTCATGGGATACGTAATAATAACGGAGCAATCTTTTACTGTTATATAATTTGCCCTCGGTAATTAATGCAAATTAAGTCTCTAGGAATCGAATTCATTGAAATAAGGGAAAAGCCATCAGCCACGAGGCATCAGCGTAGAGGGGAAGTGAAGCGAGGAGGACCTCGGAACCTCGCCCATGAAATTACCAGAGTGAAACGTGCGTCGTCAGAAGCTTTTCGAGTCGAACGCGTGTTGGCGAGAACGATGAGGTCAAAAGAATAAAGTAGCTAGATTTCCGAATAGCCAG
Organism: Tanypteryx hageni; assembly: GCA_028673005.1. NCBI lineage: Eukaryota > Metazoa > Arthropoda > Insecta > Odonata > Petaluridae > Tanypteryx > Tanypteryx hageni. Next base: position 208,071,664 of record CM054112.1, read on the forward strand.
TATGGGATAAAATCAAAAAGTAAATGTGAAAGTTGAGAAGGAGAAAAATTCTGAGCTTGACAGGGAACCAAACCCGGGTCTTCCTGTTTCCGGGTAGGTGCTTTAATGAACAAAACTTTCAAATTCTCCGTTCGATTTCCGGTCAAGTTCAGAATTTTTCTCCCCCTCAAAGTTCACATTTATAAAATTAATAAACGAGGTCGAGACTTCGTGGAATTCCACAATCAAATGACATGAACAATACTAGATAGTATTTTTTTATTTATATTAAACTTTTGCTAATTTCCACATAACTATAAAACACGATCGGTTTCGGCGAGTAATCACCATCATCAGGTAACAAGCATTCAAAAAATAGGGAATATACCTATACCAACAAGAGAGAGGTGGAGAGGTTTCATCTCCTCTCCTCCCCATTTGTTCATGACTTCCCCTTCGTCACTTGCCCCCACCCAATATCCGCCATTTTCCTCCACCCCCCTCCTCTCTTCTTTAACCAATCTCCTTCTTCACCCTATCCTTACCTCCCCACCTCTCTCTTGTTGGTATATATATAAATAAAAAAAATCCTATCTAGTATTGTTCATGTAAGTTGCATTTATATTTAGCATAATGCTCTTCTGCATAACAATTATATTTCAAAACATTCAATATTGAATATCAAAAAAACTTATGAAGTGACTGACATACGTTGTAGTTAATTACCAATTTTGCTCATCAAGAATCGTATAGTAAGGAAAAGTTCATTTTCAGAACCATTGTCTTAGCTGATGCGTTAAACTAGGGATCCGCAATCTACGGATACTGATCCGCATTTGGGTCATTAAAGACTTCAATGCGGTCCACTTAGCCAACCCTTGAAACGACATATTTGCTCGCGATCTAATTGTCCGAAAGTGCACGATTATTTAAAAGAACTTTCTAGCATATGAAATCACTTTTATTTTAATAAATACTGTCTTATTCATGTGTTCCGCAGCTCTTCTTACATTCAGTTTTACTCTGACTTTGAAAAAAGTAGCTCTTCTTGTTTATTCGGTTTCCGAGCACCGAGTCAGCCGTTCTACTCTCAGACGTTAGGAAAATATTTATGAACTAGACAATATGATAACCTCACCGTCACCAAATAAATGTCGAAAATTTTAGGGAATCAAGGTTTACGAATGCAAATAATATTCACTCCACTAAAAAGTCAATCCTATTTTAAAATGTAATAATGATGACATATGGAGAGACAATAATGCAGGACCATGTGTATGATGCGGGAAATTTTCCGGGACAGGAAGGCAAAATCCGTGACTACCCAGCATGATCCGAATGTCTGGTCACTATACAAAAGGAAGCAACTGATTCGGCCAGTTATTCATTGTTATCTCCCATGTAGCCATTCTCAAGCAGAAAATGTTTATATAAAGATAAATTGGAGATGAAAGAAATAAAAATGGACCTTGAGATAATTGATGCATTAAAATATATGTGATGAAACAGATATTTAAAATACGGAAGATTCATTTATTCGGATTCTTACTTTATTCTTAAAAACAATGACATTCACTGTAAATGAAATCTATTCCCTTTGCGAGGACCAACGCAACCTTTCCCTTGGCCTTCGGGGGACTGTGGACTTATAAGCATTTCTTTAACAATAATTCGCCAAAAATGGTAATGTCCAATTCGTGTGAATGTTGCCGCTAAAGGTAAATTTTTAAATCTTTAGGGTCCCAATTATAATAAAAGCTCAACTGACACGAATTTATGCGAATAAATCAAAAACAATATGTTCGATTTCGATGAATTTTTCACCAAGCTGCAGGTTTTTAACGGGTCATCGTTCATAATAAGAGCACGGATTCGGTTTCAGAAGAGTTTATTATCTTTATTTGATAAACATGTGAATCAGTGAACAATATGTTTCGTTTGGATTAAAAAAATAATTAAATTCATTGTGCAAGCTCGAGATTTAAACGTGTTTATTTACGTGTGTCTTATAAAACAGTGTTTCCGAATTAGCTTAAAAGCTAATTTCAATTAGAAGAAATTTTCAACAGTTTACCAATGAAAAATTACTGTTTCCATTACTACTAAACGCATTATTGCCGCGTTTGTGCTAACAAAATAACTGCTCTTTCCCGCCATCTATGGACCAATTATTGAAATATAACTTTTTAATAGACAACATTTTTGTGTATGCAACAAAAACTCAATTCATACATAATGGAGATAATTATGTCCGTGGATGAAAGAAATAGGTCAGCAGTGTTAGTCCCACTCAGTTGTAGCTGCACGGATTTGACTGCGGATAGTTATAACTAGGCTTGGTAGAATTTGACGTTTATGTTTTTTTAATCGACGATTATTTTCCGAGAGATTTTCGACGAATAACGACGCTTAAATTACTACGTTTTAGTATTCGACGTTTATTTTTTTAAAACAGTTTATTTTCCCGAGATATATTCGACGAATATCGACGCTTAAAATTACTATTTATATTTAGGGCTTGCAATTTTCGGCCTTTCAATTCGATGATTTAAATTTACTTTTTATTTCTCAAGTCTTAATTTTTAAATGTTAATATTAAAGAAAACACTCAATAAAGATTTTATTAAAATATTATTCTATCTTTTACATACAGTAAAAGAGTATACAATACAAAGTAAGAAGTACATATATTGAAATCGTCAATTTGATCTCTTACTAATTAAATCGTGACTTCTAACCAAGAAAATCACGACATTTGAGCATAGTTGCCAATTTAGCGATTTTGTCGCTAGATTCAGCGACTTTTTACTTCGTTTAGCGACATTTTTTTGTTTTAGCGACATCTCGCTAACTAAGCGATTTCCACTGAATCGAGCGAAAAATTTAGCTATTCCTTATATTAGTGCAAATACATACGATATTAACCATAAAAATGACTTACTCTTATGAAACTTAACACATACCAAATGTAGAATAAATTGCAGTTGTTTGTTATTATATATTATCAACGAATCAGGCATAATCTTGAAAACTATGACATTTATATTTGAAGTATATTATATCTTGATCTTTAGTGTTTGTTCTGCAAATCTTTATTCAAACTACATATTTACATTTTGTGGTTTGAATGCTGAATCATCATGATAATTAACATACAGTTTATTTACAAACATGTGCAACAAAATAAAATGTCCATATTTATGTGCCCTCGGTAGGCAGGCGTAGGGACACCCCTTCGCAACTTTGTCTGTACTTTTCTCGGAACGTCGATCGTCGTGGATATCCAAGCACATTTGAACTCTTATACATTTATAGTTGAAACTTTGTGAAAATTCTGCGTTCAGTCCGTCATAGTATTTCACTCCGAGTGCTAGCCACGAGTGTTGTCGTAAGTGAAAAAGCACCTTTTGTATGTGTATATCTGAGCAATTGGTTGCTTAACATTTTGAAATTAGATATCCTGGTCTCTTCAGTTTTTAAGTTTGTTTATAAAATATTTTAAGTTTTTCACTGTTACTAACATGGATAACAAGAAATACACTCAAAGTTTTCGTCTGGATTGGCTGAAAGACTCGAGATATAAAAACTGGCTCATCAAGGTGGATGGAGACGATACAAAGTGCTTTAGTAAGTTTTGCAAGTGTTCATTATCGGCAAAAGTTGGTGACATCGAAAAACATCGTAATACAGTTAAACACAAAATAAGCAGAAGCTCTGTTTAGCTCTCAAAGGCAAACTACTCTTCAGTTCCAGAAGAAGAGTAATGATTTTCAGAAGAAAGAAAGATTTGTTGCACTCTTCATAGCAGAGCATTGTGCAATAAAAACTGTAGAACATATGATTGATTTGTGCAAAGCCTGTTTTGGTGATAGTAAAGGTTGTAGTGGCATTAAACTTCTTCGAACAAAATGTAGTGCTTTGATTTGCAACGTGCTTGCCCCGCATTTCATTGAGGATTTAAAATATGACATAGGGGAAAGTAACTTCAGCTTAATTATAGACGAGACTAATGACTTTTCCGTAACTAAACTGTTAGGTATAATAATTAGATATTATTCCCAATCAAGAAAGAAATTTACAGTGACATTCTTGGATATTATAGAACTACGTAACTGCAATGCAGATGCAATATGTGAATCTATAAAAACTTCCCTAAAAAACAATGGGTTAGATTTACAGAAGCTAATCGCGCTTGGAACTGAAAATGCGTCCCTTATGACTGGCGTTAATAATGGAGTTTATAGCAGACTGAAGTCTTATGTTCCTAACTTTATTCTATTAAGATGTGTGGGCCATTCCCTGCAACTTGCTGCTTTCCATGCTACCCGTGATCATATGCCAAGGAACCTTAATTTTCTCGTTAAAGAAACGTATAATTGGTTTTCTTATTCTGCTGTAAGACAAGCTAGATATAAAGAAATTTATTCCTCGTTAAATAATGGTCTATCTCCCCTAAAATTAGTACAAATGAGTCAAACAAGGTGGTTGTCCGTTGAAGGGGCTATAGTAAAAATTTTAGAGCAATGGAATGAATTAAAGGAACATTTCGAAATTTCGAGGAAAACGAGCGCTGTCATACAGCCGAATTGTTGTATTCAATGTATTGCGATAAGATAAATTTTGTTTTTTTGTTAATTTTGAAGCCAATTTTAGGAGAGGTTCAAGCAGTCAATAAGAAATTTGAAGCCGCTTTGAATGATCCCACCAAGTTACTAAATGATCTGGTACATTTAAATGGTTCCCTTTGCTCGAAGATCAACAATTCAGAAAGTACTGATACCCTAAATCGACTAAATTCGCATAAATATTTAGGATATGAATTTGAAAAGGAAATATCCGAATGCAAATTTTCTGATGACATAAACCGTCAGATTCGTGAAAGGTGTAATCATTTCTTAGTTTTACTTCAAAAAGAAATTTAAAAAAGATTACCGGAAAATGTTCGTACTTTGCAGTTGTCTTATTTGAGTGCGAGTAAATGTCTTCAACCTATGAAACCAGAAATACATAATCTAGCAAAAATGTTTGTAAAAGATGCATCGATTCTGACTCGTATTGATTTTCAGTGGAAAAAACTACATACGATCATGTGGACAGAAATTTCAGGTACGTGTAAACTTTGGCCAGAAATAGATAGCTATCGAGACTCAACCGGTGAAAATCCTTTTGAGGATATTTCAAATGTAGCTTTAACTGTACTGACCCTACCCCACTCAAAGGCTGATGTGGAACGTCTATTTAGTGTCATGAATATTGTAAAATCAAAACTACGAAATAGAATGAGTATTAAAACATTAAAAGCTATTATGTGAATTAGGTACGGTTTGAGAAGGCATGAGAAATGTTGTTACAATTACGAACTGCCCGAAAGTGTTATAAATAAATTTGGATCCACTGAAACATATGTTGATACAGTCAAAGACAAAGATAAAAGTGAACAGACAATTGAGGAAGACGTACTTGAAACAGGCTTGTCTTATTTCGAAGAATTACTGTAGAGTGGCTTCCAACTAACTTTACATATTTGACCTATATATAAATGAAAATAGCATTACTTTTTATTAATAAAAGACTTCAAAAAACCTACATTATTTATTTTATTTGTAAAATATTATCTTTATTAATATTATATTCATAAAAACAAAGGTAAGTGTATTATATACATAAAATAATCATTATTTTGAAATATTGAAGCACTTTTAATTTTTAACTACTTTTTTAGCGATATTTTTTGAGTTTAGCGACTTTTTAGCTACTTTTCAGGGTAAATTTAGCGACATGTTCAAAATAATTTTGGCAACTCTGCATTTTAGCCGCCCACGATATTTCGCGGGCGTTTTTTGGATTTATGACAAAATGTCCAGGAACTGAGAGTAGTACGAGAATCTAAATCCGGTACGCAACGTGTTAATACGACGTATGCACAGCGTACAACCAAATATATACGCACAATAATATTTTGACTTGAAAGCTTACCTCTTTAAGTAACCCAATGTAGTCATTGCAGAAAAAGTTCATTGTGCGAACACGAAACGATATTTCTTGTTCTTGTATTTTCACTTCTTTCGTTGTAAATTTTTCTCAAACGTGATGATTTCGACAACCAACCTATATGAGAAAACATATTAATAGCTAATTCACGCCATTTACTAACTACATCTTAAAGATTAAACCAAATTGCACCTTGCACATAGTTCACGAGAATATTATTGTTGTTCTACCACACTGAAACTTATGGTTAGTATATTTTTAAACTAAAATATCGCAAGCTCGTATTTTCCAATCTAGATATTTTCGATATCGTGTAATTCTTCCAATCGCGTCATTGACAAATATATTATTTCGCGAATGTGGACAGTAAATTATGCTTTACCTCTTGAAATCCGAACAATATGCCATTGCTTTTGCCGAGAAAAATTCTTTAAAAAAATAATTTACGAGTTCAGCTTAAAAGCTTTCAGACATTCTTTGATGCCAATTAAGGACTAATTGAGGAAAAATATTAATGATAAAATTATCCCAACAATATTTTAGCCTTCAAAAAAGAACTATTTAATACTTTACTTTGTATCATTTGACATATTTCATCACTGTACTAAATATTCTCTTAATCTAAAATAAAACATATAGAGAGAACAATTAGACTTCATTATCCAGCGCTCGGACAAATGTCTTACCTAAAATCCTGATTAAAATGTGTTTTTCCAATCGGCAAAATATTTTACAACAAATAAAAAATAAATATTAATCATTAATCCTTCTTCAATTTTAAGTAACGATTGATAATTTATGAGCACCCACTCGCCTGCTACTCGAAAAGGCAGCGGGCTCGAACCCTGCGTATGTAGAATTTTTCCGAGGTCGCTCGGCCCCGTTTGTGCAGTTTGAGGAGACCGCGCAAATTCAGCGTTCCGTTCTTCGGAAGAGCCGTTAAGCAGTTGACCCCCTTGGTGCTTTTCGTAAAGAGTAGGATAATGCCGGCACCGAGTTTCCCTCCTCACTTCTATGTGTACATATGTCACGTTGATGACAGTACAAAATGACTATAGCCGTCGACGCACTTAAAAAATCAATTAATACTATTTATGTGCACCTTTTTTAATCATTATATAAAAATTGAAATTTACTAACCTGTATCAAAGGATGAAGAAGCCAAAAGCAAGAGAACGGAAAGATCTACCTCGATAACTTTTCGAGAGACTGCCAAAAGAGAGCGTTTATTGCATACGGAGAAGGGGTGAAAGTGCATACAACAACGTCCAACTATAGGAAAAAGTCTACCAAGCAATCGAGAAACATTTGTTCTACGAATACACTCCACGGGGTAGATACGTGGAATGCGTAGCAAAACGATTACCGAAATTCCTTTCTTCCGAACCTCGAGGAATTCGCAGAAGGGCATATCCATGACCTTAGCTGTATAGAAAGTCTCGTGGAATATCCCACCATTGTGTCGGCAAATATAATCTCAAAAACCTCAAAGGGGCTAAGAAACACGTGTTCTCAAAACTAACCTAGGGTATTGCGGTTACCTGATTGTTCAGAATAGAAGCGTGAGCTTTTCATAAAGACGCATGTTTGAGTGTAAGGAAATACCCTTCTTTCAGTCCCACTGTTAATGCAAGCCCAGAAAAGGAACGAAATCGTAGGTAGGAAAAACGTAAACAGAAACGACTTAACTATTATAATTCAGAAAAGGTTTATGGACGTATACTTTTCCATCTTGTTAGAAAATCGACGCTTATCGACGACTATTTATTTTCGTCGATTTTGAATTTTTTTAAAAATCGACGTTTATCGTCGTTTTTCGATTTAAATCGATTCCTACCAAATCTGGTTAGTTATAACTCCCTTTAACAAAATATTATAAATATATAATTCTGAAGGTGTAGCATTTCTTAATTACTAACGTAAAACATCGTTCATTCTTACTCGTTATTTCTGACGGGCAATTACAACACTAGTTCTAATATCATTGCTGGAATTACTCTATACCCGCAGAAAGTATTTGAGGGAAGAAAATTAAACGGAGACCATATAAAGAAGAAAGAAATGAAAATGTTTGAATTATTGCCACATCAGGTCACTTCCGCAGGGCAATAACTTTTTAATTTGATCATGAGTAAAAGTGGACTGATAAGAGATAAATTCTGTAACTTTAATTAAGATTTTGAACCCTCAGGACACCTTTTGGCTAGTCCCTCTTACCAAACCTGCGATTGCGGGAGCATAGTACGAAAACGTATCTCTAAGTACTTAAAATCCTCTTCATTTACCTAGGGACCTATTTTTGGGGACATATCACCAAATTTTTTATTTAAAACACAATTCTGGAGAACTTTATAAGAAGATTTTGAATCATGGATTTACGTTCTTCCACGTACAATACAATTTTGTCGATTGCACAAGTGTCTTAAATCCAAAATTGTCGGTAATACGTTCAATCAAGTATATATACGGTTCGAATGCTATATTTATCTTAAGCAACAATTGCGAGCGCTTATCCCTTGTTTATTTTCCCACTTTCCTTTCAAATATTGAATTTGTTTGTCTTCAAGTGGAACCTATAAACTTTAAAGGAAAATAGTCGGAGCATGTTGTCCAAGGGCAGGATCGGCTTCAATATTTGCAGGCTCGAGGGGCACAGTGAATTGACGGTTCTTATATATCTCGTTTCCAAATTTAAGAAAATCAAATCTATGATACATAGGCAGAACTTATGAAAATAAAATAATGATGCATGGATGCAATCAGTGCCGGGTATCAAGGGCTTAGAGGTGCATGTCTTGTGCTCTTATCACGAAACTCGTGATTTTGGCTCGAAACGGATCGGATGACGGTATTCTCTGTACAATTAATGGCGTCCCGTCGCCTGCTGCAGGTACTTGCAAGATTAAATATTACGCTGCATCTTTTCCTTGGATCTTCCAGCCAATCTCCATAACCGCGCCTCTTTCCCTCTCTATCATCTCTTTTTCTCTGTGCAGCTGGTAAGCGCTGAAACTCAGGGTTATACTTATTCTCCCCTTTGTCCCTCCCGTCAACGCGGTGGGACAAGTAAGGCCTGAGAAACACACACACACACACATATACATATACATATACATATATATATATATATATATATATATATATATATATATATATATATATATTAGGTCTCGATAAATCTTTCTTCATTGCCTGAATGGCCACTTCAGGAATTACTCTGTATTTTAACACAGTTAAAAAAACCTTTGACAATGTCAACTCAATCGCAATACAAATAATCAGAAATACCGCAACATAGGTATATAAAATAATTTTTTAACTGATAATATATAACCATTTGATGCAAAATATTTTATTTCCCAAAGTTATCATGTTCATAAGATAATATTCAGATCGATCAAAATTAACGACAAAAAAATCGTACTTGGATCAGACATTTCTATATTACTTCGCTTTTCATGTTCCAGTTTCAGGAGGAATTGTTAAAGCGCGAAGAAGGCCCTCGCCCACCAAGTGTTCAAAAAAAAGTGCAGACGACAATTGAGGCTGCCTAAACATAAATTTATAAGAAATTCCATTTTTTACAGTCTTTTGGACTTAAGTATAGTCATCCCGGGATACCCATTTAGGAGCAGGATGTGGCACACCCATGCTGCAGCCAGAACGGCACTTCGTTTAATCTCTCGATCGACGCTTATTTTGGCGTTAATATCACTAAAGAAAGGTTGCTTACCAAATAATATTTCCTCGCTGATTTATTTAGGATTTAATTTATACAGAAAATATTTACATTTTTCCCTGAATATATAATGATGTTTTCAGTTTTCTACGCCATTTAAAAATTACTCATAAGTTCGTATTGAAATAGTAGAATGATTTGCGTCTGGCGTTAATGAATGGAAGCCGACAAGAAGCTGTTTTTTTCAGGGCAACAGAGCATTTTTAATAATATTACACATTAGTGTTTGCGTTCATGAAACCTATCGTCATTGACATAATGACTCCGTTTTGCGGGAATTTCGTTTAGCGCTAAATTTTCAGGAACCTCCAGCAAAGCGAAGCATGGCTGTAATTTTACAATTTCTTATAACTCCGTCGAAAATATTCAAGAAAAAAATGAAAGAAATGCGTTGGATTGCAATCGCGCCGTATATGTAAGAAGGAAAAACCTTTATATTATCGTAATTCTCCGTCAGTTCTTTAGTGCGTTATAAAATGGCCATCGCAAGAGAGCTAAAGAACTCGGGGCTATGTGTTCATAAGTTTATATTGTAATTAATGTTAAAACTTACCGAGAACATGCGTAAAATTTTCCACTAAGATTTAAAATGAACTGCTTACGATAGGGGTGATGGCAACCGTAAGTTGAGGCTGCGAGAAATCAATCTCCATCAATAAAATAAATTTAAAAATCTGATGACCGCATGACTTTCTTCATACCTGTACTATTTCTAAAAATTCCAAATAGGTTAAATGGTAATAAATATTTTAAGGAACTGCGAGACAAATTCAAAGACTTAACAAAGAACCGTCAAACCATCGTCTTCTGATATTGGAAATAGCCACGAAGCTCCAACGATTAAGAAAATAAAATGGAGCGTTATTAAGATGTAACTAAGCGCCAAATTTTTTTAATAGTCGCCGGTGGTGATGCCAGTTAAAAAATTTAATTTTTGAAATCTCTTAAACAATACATTATATGGGAAAATGTTTCAAACAAAGTTAGTAGAAAATTAAATTTTCTAGAACATTTACTCCAATACCTTTTTACATTACTCAAATACTAAAGCAAATATTTAAGAAACGGATAAGTGACGAGTAAAAACCCACTTACGGTCTACCGAATTTTATCAAAAACTAATCAAATCCTGCGGCTTTAACAAAAACCTTAAATGTAAAATTGCGTTGATCTGATTTATAGTTTTTGAGTTAGAGTGCCCGCAAAATTCCAATCATATCCATCATCGGGAAAATGGTCAAAACGTGGGGACCTCAAAACATGAATTTCCGTTGAAATCTCGAAATCGATTTTTTTCATGAAAACAATACTTTCCCCTATACATACTACGTATGGAGAAAGTAATAATATCATAAAGAACCACGTCACCAAAGATGTATTCAGTGTGTTACACATACGAAAGGATCCAGACATGATAAGTATTGCCGAGCAATAGGCGTAATACTCTAAATTACGTCAATTTCTATTCTACATCAAATGGAAATTTCTTAAAATATCTAGGACGCAAAAATGGGACCTTGTTCGTAAGGAAAGGATCCACAAAATTAAAAGTTCAAATTTTGGTAGAATTTCCGAGTTGAATAAGTGAGGCGTTTACTTTCCTAATAAAGAAAAATACGATTCAATGGACCAATGAAAACGTTTTCCGCACAATGCTTTGATAATTTCGAAATCCCAGTCAGCTTTTAGACGGACTAAAAATCATTCGATAAAAAATATCCCAAACTAACTTTTTGAAGCCAATTAAACCACCAACAATAGCGAAGTCTTACGAGAAATAAATAGTAAAAGACCTAAGTAGGCAACTACTCCCGTCGGAATACCTTTCATTCATAGGAAATCCTACCTAATATTTGAAAAATGGAAACGAGTGGGGCGTAATAACCCGCCAGTATAACTGTACCAAGAGCAATAAAAACAAAAGAGAAGGAAGAATTTGAAGAACTCCAATTGAATAGTCATTCTAAGGAAAAGGGTTCATGAATAGTCTCAGATTTCCAAAATTTCAAAAAGAAGAGTATATAAATGCATTGGATTTTATATATCATTAGGTCCGCACCGCTGCAGTTCCAAAAACTTTGTGGCTATATGACCGGGCTTTTGAGAATTCTAGTCGGCCGGAAACTCAAACAAGCAAATAATGTTCTAGTGCTTAGTCATTATATTATTCCTCAGAGATGGAAATTAAAAATCGCCTCCTCTATATAAAATTCTCTAAAATGCTATTCTTTTTTGTACTAACAAAAACATTATAAGCAAATTTAAAGAAAAAAATTTTAAAAACAAATTCGTAGTAGAATTTGTAGAAAGTCTTTTAATATATTTGATTTTACAATTTTTCTTTAAATTTTCATCAAGGAGTTCCACAAAGTGACGACTAAAACTGTCGAATATATACATTATGGGCAAGTCAAAATTCCTACAATTCTTCTATAAAATTAAACACATTTCTTTCTACGACGGAAAATTTCACAACTTTACTCCATCGTACTGTCGAAAGATGATAAAATATCTATAGCAGCAATGAATTAGAAATTAAGAGTATCTACCATATTATTACTGATAAAAATGCTGAAATGAGCACAATGGGACTTACAGCGCCCTGTATAACATTTACGTTTTAAATTTATTTTTATTATTAATGTTGTTATTTTTTCTGCGACTACAATTCTACCGTGGTTGAAAATTCTAGGAATGCCTGAATTTTTTTATTTTAATTTAATAAAGCTGCTATTTCAAAAGGGGTAATATCGTAGATCCAGTTTTTTAAAAGCTATCATTTATAAACCTCTTGCGGAAAATTATTGGATGAATCTCCACTTTATCCCATTTTCTATTCATATAACTGCACATGTCGCGACTAGTAAAGCGCGTAGCTCCACATTCACGCTATTAGTTCATTGCTTTCCTTGCTTCATATATAACTACTTGTGTAATAAAGAAACGTTTGTCAATGCATTCCTCGCATGAACAATCGATTAAGATAAAATAACAGTAACGGAAAGCAAACGTGGACAATATATATTCTTCGGATTAGATATAAATATATTTGGGTGATTTTTAGTTCAAATTCTTTATTGCATATGAGGCACCTACTCCATAGTTATTTCCGATTTTTTTATAAATAATGTTGTCATACAGCAAAATCATTTAGTACACGCGCAAAATTACTTGTTAATCCTGTTGGTTTCCCATTCCTCTATCTATCTTCAATAGTTTATAAATTTTGTTTGCAATGACTAATGTGCAAAAATGTTTTTACCGAGTTGCCTTCTTGATGTGAGAAATCTTTTCAAATCTTTCTTGCCTTCTTGATGTTCGTTATTATGTTACTGCAGAATATGCATCATGTGATATTTAGCACCATTGTTACTACAGAAAAGGCTCTTGAAATTAATTAAAACCGGCTGAAAATCCTATAAACTTAGCGATCCATTTTTCTTACGCAGGGCTTGGAACTTAGATATGCATAACACGTGTTTTTCATTAATTTACTATGCTGTGGATTATCCTGCCGTACATTTCGTGAAATAGTCAATCAAAACAGTAATGCTCCTTATATAAACGAAACGCTTCATATTTTCTTCCAACGATGAAGTCATTGATAATAAATTTAAAAGAAAAAGAAAAATGATACCATTGAAAATATATAGAATGCTTGGTGCAATTTCCATAAAAATTCTGTCATACTCGCGCATTATTAGAGTTTCTGAATTTCACAGACGGTGATGCTTGAACTTTAACTAAACGCAAGGCAATATGTTCCATTAGATTTTTTTTTAGTGATGAAAATATTTAGCAGATTTTTGAGCAGCATGAAATTTATTTATCGACAGTACAAACAAATTTAAGAAAGATAGAAAAACATTTTAAAACGAAATATTTATAACGGAATTGGTGGATCATGTTGAATTAAACAACAAAGGGAACTCCATAGAATAACTTATGATCTTTATTTTAAGCAGGTGAAGATGTAAACATTTATAATGTTTTATTATACCAACATTTGTGAAATATTTTTGGATCAATATAAGAAATGTAAACAACAGAACAGAACAACTTAGAAATTCTAAAATTTAGAAAATAATAACAAGCGGAGAATTGTATTCTGTCTTTCCACAACTTCACAAGTACGAGCCATCTCAAACCATTGGTGGGGCGGCGTGCGATAATTTTTCACACTCAAATGAGAGGCAGTTGCCGTAGGTACCAGACCTCTACAAACTTCTCCATATTTCTTATTGATATCAGAGCAAGAAATTTCTCCATAGTTTCATTTTTATAAAGATTTTTCTTCCATGCATAAATCTTTGGGAATAAGTGGCCGTCCAAACACGAAACCGCTAGAACTCATTAAAATTAGCTAATTTTTAAGTCCAATACCAATGAAATAGGTACCCATTTTTACCTACTCGGCAAGATTTTTATTCTTGAGAGTATTGATTGACACTACTGTTGAGATAATCCTGGATACGCTTCTTTCCACGGCAAATATAGGTTATAGATTCCCAAACTCATCTTATTGGGATTTTTACCACGGGAGGCGGAATAATAAAAGGATGGGTCTTCTTTTTTATGCACAACACAATACCCATATGGTTTTAAAATTATAGTAACTTGCAGAAAACACTTATTTTTATGCTGATGTTATTATGCTCCTTCCTTGATAATTCAATTATAGACATGACTCTAATATTTGTCCAAGAATTTCACGAGCTTTGCAAATAACTTTTCAAGCGAAAAAGAATGTTGGTGAGACTATGATAAAATTAAATGACTGAAGTTCTGCGGAAAATATAACGTGATGATGAATTAATATAGGCATATAAAGGAAAACTTTACTAAATTCGCTAAACTTCCGTTTTGTACAAAATATTATTTTTAGTTTGTAGGTATTTCTTTTCGTGTTGATCTTTCTACATTATAACCTTTCATTCTACATCGAAAAAATCTTCTATAAATTTAACAGAATAAATGAATAATTTAAAGATAAATATTTGAGTTGGTGATTTTTCGGAATTCTACGCTTTGTGTAATTTTATAAATATAAAATTTAACCGCTTGTCCAAATAGGATCCGTTTTCAATTTCCTAGTGCAAAAAACCTCATTAAATTTATATGTACACTATGCGTTTACAAAAATAATATGAATTAATTACCCGTCGTCTCACTCTGAAAGACGATGCAATTAGTCGAAGTTCCATTATCATAGAAACAGGTTCAATTTATGAGTTCATTATAGAATAAAAAGAAATAAAGCGTAAAACAAGCGCGGAAAGCAAAAAAAGCAACGTTAATGGAATGAAAAAGATTCGTTAAAAATCTTAAGGCTGCCATTTATACCATTCCAACAAATTTACGACTGCAGATGGTGTTGCTTTGCATGCTTCGCTACGGGATTCTTCTCACTTGTTTATTTTAAAACAATTACCTTCAAATTATTGGGTTTGCATAATTAATTCATGTGTGTGTGGTTAGTATATACATTCCAGAAAATTGATTTTACGTATTGATAATATGTTAATTATAAATTAAATAAACAATATGTCATCAGATATAGCATTAACGCTGCGTATCAAACTTTACAATTCCGTATGATAGAACGAAGACTCACTTATGTTGCGGTGCTATCCACCAACGTTTCTTAATTAGCTTCTTATATAATTGCGTGATAAATTTGCGTGAATTTATTATTTTGCTTGCAATTCTGATTAAAACTGTTTGCCATCGTGTATTAATGAAATTCCCTTCAATTAGCATAATGAAATTTATCGGTTAATTAAAGCTAAATGAACAACTTGTCACTTTTATTTAGAGCAATATGTCTTATTAAAATACTGAATTTAACAAAATAAACGGTTTCATCGCAGACAGATCTTGCAAAGCGAATGAGCCTAGCTGATATGGTAGTACTTTGATAATATTCCGCCCCAGAAAAACTTGTATCTTTCCAAACAAAAGAAAACAGCATATGTTATTTTTTAACCTTCACATCTAATTAAATATTATCTACCAGTTAAATTTTGTTACCCAATGTTCAATTAATTATGATGACACTTCTTTCGGTTCAGCGTGAAAATGGCACAATCTGTAAAATGAGTAAACAATTACAGCGTGACATGAAATCGTCCTTTCCTGGCAAGTTGCATGTATACCCTCTATCTTATGCATCCAAATAAAACGACACCGTACTTAAACACCCAACAATGAAGCCTCTCTCTCTCTGCCGCACCATGACATTCAACAACGACTCCTCTCTCACTCCCTCTCCGACCTACGCCGCTTATCCAAGCCATCACATGTTGGAAAGAGTTTTTAAAAATATTCACTCATTTGCATGGTTCTTCCTCGACCGTTTCAATTATTCATCTGAAAGGTGAAGTAAATTCAGACGAGTCATTTTTTCCCCATTCAAAGGTTTTTAAACAAAAACTCTTTTGCCATTCTTTCTTGCAAAAATTTGCTTTCATGTGACTATCAATAAATGTTCTCGTGTTTTTTAAAAGAAAAACATGATAGAAATGCGTTGGAAATTGGATTTTGAACTCCATATGCATCGTAATGATATTACGTCTCGAGTTAAGAGCTTATATGTTGAAGTACCTAAACACGTTCAAATTTTATGCAATATCAAATACAATGGAAGTGAGTTTCTGAAGTCACCATAAAACTTGAATCGTATTTGTCAAGCGATTAGAGCCAGTTCAAATTAATTTAACTAAATTAACGCGTGCAATAAAGATAAGCAATGCAAAAATTAATGTATTAATTAAAACTAGCTTTACCCGCGCAGAGCATCTGCACGCTAGTACTTTATTGCTCAGTATCATAAATTTCTTTATATACACAATTTTCCATCTCTTGATTTACTGATACAATAGTTAGAAAGACAAATGATCTCGCCATCCCTCTCTCTTTCCCTCTGTCTCCCTCCCTTCCTCTCTTCCTCCCTCTCTCCCTTCCTCTCTTCCTCCCTCTCTCCCTCCCTTTCTCCCTCCCTTTCTCCCTCCCTCTCTCCCTCCCTTTCTCCCTCCGTCTCTCCCTCCCTTCTTCTCTCTTTCTTCCCTTCCTCTACACCTGTCTCCCTCCCTTCTTCGTTCTTCGATTTGCTTCTTCAACAGATTGGCTCGTTCCGCTCTTCTTCTCGCATTATAATCAGCGTAATGTGTTACTCTTGAAGCCATTACTTTTATTCTGAGCCAACAATTTAAATATTAATTTAATTAATTAATATATAATTGCATATAAACATTATCTAAATGGTTTTAACTTTATATTGTATTTCAATGCAATATACAGAAGCTGTTTATCACGTTGATAGAGACATTGAGTAAATAAACATTAGACATTGTTATTAATACGGAAAAATATTATCATGTATTACTTCTCAAGTGGCAAATATTTTGTTTTTAGTTAAAATAACGTAGTTCTACTTGGATGCTATGTATCTATATCGAATGATATGCATTTAAAAATAAATATTTACCGTTATTAATAATTTAACACATAAGAATTGGCTAAATGTGATGCATTGTGATGTACATCTGCCGAAATGGTATGTGGCCATGGTGGTTACTTAAATAGATGTAGTTGCTGATAATTTGTTTTGTAGGAGAAAAGTAATGATACCGTTCAATGTCGCTTATTCATTATGTACTTAACAATGGTAAGAAAAATTCTGTATCTCTTGAAATGCTAAATGATATAATTTATTTATGTGTTATAAATTAGCATTGAACAAAAATGTCTCTGACCAACCAAGAGGGATTCGGGTTAATGAGTAGATGAAAACGCTTAATCATTTAAGTTCCGTAATTTTTTACGGGCTTACAGCTCGTAATGATATATAATCTACCATATAAGATTGTACGCAAATTAATTTTTAAAAAGTAACATCTACTTAATAATTATAATCTTTAATACAGATTTTATAATACAATACTAACATTATGATACAAAGATCTGATATGTTTCAGTGACATCTGTTTCAGCTGTTTATTACCTACACAATTTATTGTGTGCCACGTATTGCCTTAGCGTTTAATATATATATATAGATTATTCACCGAAAAATAAAGCGCGTCTTTAATATAATTAATGAACACGGACATAACGCCATGCAATTGGATATTAATTTCAGTAACAAAGAAAATGAAATGTGAGTAGCACCTGACGACGATGTTAACGCACTGATATTGGGACCGTGATATTTCAATAAATAATTCTCGCATGCAAACACCGATTCCGCCATAATGGAAAATTTCGCAACGCTAACATTAGCCTGCGAAACATTTTGAATCTTTAGTTTAGCTTGTTTAGACAAATATATTGCTTAACCAAGGGATGGAAATAAAAGACGCACAATGAAAATTATTCCGAAAAAAGGCATAATTGGATTCGAAATGACTTAATTTTCTTGGAACGTGAATTTCGTTTTTTCACAAACTACGACTATTACGCAGTCAGGATTTTCTTAAACTTACCACATTTTCAATATATTCATTGACAAGCATTGACAGGTGCAACGTGAGTTAAGACGAATACAATAATGTGATACATCAAATCAAATTAGACTCTTAGTACGACTCGCATTTTTTTAAATTTTTAAATAGACTCAAATAGACGAAAACAATTCTGTTCCACGAGCCGTGAAATTCGCCATTAATTTAATCCGTGTTGTCGAAGGCCATTCGAAATAAATTACACAAAACTTTACGATGGACGTGAAATGGGAAGTAATCGAGAGGTTTCATGAATTTTCAACGGAATAAAAGATCGACAGCAAAAATGCGAATCACGAGTTTAAAGTGCCAAAAGTATTTCAATTTGAATTCCCTACGGTAAATTAATACAGCTTTCCGCATGAATTATACTTATTATACGTCGTAATACTAAATGAGTGCGTAATTCCTCGGAAAGAACACGCCGCAATCTCATTATCTTATTTACAGATGGGGCCATATAAGGGAGGAACATCTTTTATTTTCCTTGCCCTACCTCGCTCACCGCGCACACGCACAGTCTTTTAGGAAGGGGGAGGGGAAGATGGAAGAGGAAGGGGAAGAGGGAAGGGAGGGGAGGAAACGCGGGATGAGCCCCTTTCACGAAAAAGGCATCCTTTACAGCGGTGTCGCGCGGTGGAAGGACGGAGTAGACGCCGTGCTATGGGTGACGCCGAGTCCCCTCATTCAAAATTACATCCCCCGAAGCTTACTCTGACCCTCCCGCAAGGGGAAGAGGATGGGAAAGAGGAAAAGAGGAGAGGGATAGAGAAGCCTGTCTGATATCACCATTTACTCAAAATAATTTTAGTTTTTTTATGCGAGGTTGTATAAATAAATGAGGTCCTCTCGAAAAAAGCACATAATAATTTTATTTTCCTCCTCTCCCCTATCTTCACCACACTCCCCTGCATCCTATTCGCCCTACCGAATCCGGCGCACGCTATAATGCGCAATTTACGGCCGCCGCAATATAATAAGAGACGGCCGAAACAGATGAGCGCAAACTTTTCGGGATGGAAAGAAATCCTTCCTTTCTTTTTCGCTCATTAATTTCGAGGCGGACAAAAATTTTATTTAGGCTCACGCGAGCTTGTTGCCACGTTTTTATTTTTAAGCCGTTCGCAGCTTGCGCCGACGTTTACGGAGTAAAACCTTAGAGAACGCGAAGTCTCTCCGAATGCGATGAGAGCGTAACATCCACGAGAACGTTCGAGTGCGCAGCTCGTTACAGCATTGCGATCCTGAACACAATTGAAACTAGGATTTTTATGGAACGTTTATTTTCCTGCTTGTACAAGGTTTTCTCGGCGTTAATTTAATCCAAATAAGCTGACGCGCTATTCACTGGTCAATCGTCCTCGCATCTCATACCATTTCCACGCATTAACGTAACAATGAAACCCTTAAGCTTCGAACAAACAATCGATGCTGCGAACAATGGGAATATTGTTGAAAGAAAATGAATGTTGTGTGTGAGAGAGAGAGCAATAAATATTCCTGAAGGGACTTTATTGAAAAAATATTTTCGGAGACTTTTTTTTTAAATCACATCCGTGTCCGAGCGTTCTTTTAAACATCCTGGAAACTCGCTTGATTTTATTTTTATTTTTTTATTGCAAAAGCTTTAAATTATGGTGGGAATGTGAATGGAGTGCGAGCTTTTCTTCACAGTCCGACAATATTAATTACGGGGGCGCCGTACGTTTGGTCCCATGTGTCAATGAAGAGAAAATGCGAGGTAGGAAGGGGAGGTGAGAAAGTGAAAGGGACGCGAGGGTGAAGGAGGTGGGGGGAAGGGAGAAGAGAGACGCCGAAAAAATGGAGGACGCACGAAACTCCGGGCCCGGAAATGGCGAGAGAACGCTTATTTAAGAGGCATTGTGGAAAAAACGCTTCCTTTTCATCTTTCTTTTACTCTCTCAAGCGGCATATCAGAATTTTCCTTTGCTCTCGAAAATCCTGCGTCCCTCCGTCCTCGTATCTCTTACCGCGCATACTTTCATCCACTCTTTTTCTCTCTCTCGCTCTCACGCTTTCATTTCCGCTCTCTCCCTCTCCTCCTTACCACCCCTCTATCTAACCCCACTTTTCCACTCCCACTTCTCTCCATCTTACTCTCACTTCAAACCCGCGCTTTTCCCCTCTCATGCCTTCCTCTCCTTCGTTCGTTTCCTCCTCTCTGTTTTCCTTCCGCCCCTCACCCCGTACCCTTTTCCCCTTCTCCTCATTAGCCTCCTGTTTCCCCGCCTCATTACGCAGCTTTATCCCGTCACCTTATCTGATTTTCGTCCTTCGCCCTCTTTCATTCTCTAGCATCCACGCCCTCCTTTGAGCCAGCGTCGCATTTCTCTATTTCCCCCTCTCACTCTTTTCTCCTTCCATTTCCGATCGTTTGAATTCCCATTCTTCGCCCTTCCGTCCGATCCTCTTCTCTATCTTTAGTAAAAGCTTTTGTCTCGCGTCAGATGCCGACTGTTTACCTTAATCCCATCCACGTAGGTAACTCATGAATCCATGAAACAGTTCAGTAAACCAGATGCGATTTACGGCCACAAAGCAGTCGTCCGTGGCGGTAAATTCGGCGATAGTTGTTCCTTATTAAAAGATTCACCAATGGTCGAATTAACAATCCAGGACATCTGCTTTTTATGCGAAGCGCGTATCTGGTTAACTCGAGCGTTCCAGAGGTAAATCATCCGTTGAACATGAGCCGCAAGGTGAGTTCCATAAAACATGTTTTTTCGAGTTTTTCCATTTTTATAATTAATATACATTTCTCTCTTTTCTGCTTTTTATAACGACTTCGCTGATTCCTCCAGTTTTTTCCGTTCAAATAACTCTTTTTCACTCACGATCCCGCGGCTAATTAGACTATCATTTTCTTACCAACGCCACATATACTGTCTCTCCGAAACTATTGTTTCCGATTGTCTTATCACGATCCACTGCTTAATTCTGCATTTATCATTCTCCTATTCAAAGTTTTGCAGTCCTTCCTCGCGTCTCCCGTACTCCTAGGGTAATTCGCTATATATTTTATCGCGTAGTGTTCAGGAGCTCCCTCGTCTCTTTTTCTCCTCCTCTCTTTCCCCTCTATCACTTGGAGAATTCCTTTCCCCTTTCGTTCCGGGAATACAACAATTTTATTCGACCCCGCTGCTCATTTCCTCTCTCCCTCTCTTCTCCTCTCCCTCTCCTCTACTCTTCTCTCCTTCCCTCTCTCTCTCTACATCTTCGTGTTTCCCTCGGTTTTCCTGTGTCCCTAAAAACGATCTTTTCTCTCGCACATCGTCGCTACGCACTCAGGTAAACACAAAAACGAACTACTACAGCTTCTCTCTTTCTCGTGATCGCATAAGTTTTCCTCCTGAGGTGTCCTTTGTGCACGTTGACCTCCACCGCAACCGCTTCAGAAACGCTTCACTCTTCGTACCTCTTTCGCGATCCTCCCTTCTTCCCTCCCACCTCTCCTCTCTTCCTCCCTTCCCCTCTTTGCCTTTCCTTTCATTCCCTTCCGCCGTGGGGTCCACCAGCACGTCGCTATGGGTTTTTGAGTGAGGGGATGGGGGAAAGGGGGGAGACTGTGCGAGACCTTTTGAATGCATTTGAGGGTTCCTTATAGTCTCGTGTGCTAGCGTAGGAAGGTAGGTAGTAGGTATGGTAGGTTCGGCTTTCTTTTTAATTCCACCCTCTCGCGTCTCGAGCGCTCCCCGTTATTCCTTTTTTTCTTTCCCTCGCTAGCAGAACCGTTATTATGACATTTTCCATGTTTTAAGGCCACTTGCTCGCTCCGGGAACTCTTTCTATATTCCTGTTTTGCCCATATCATCATTTATCTCTTTTCGCTTATTATTTTATTATAGTTTCAACGCGTATTATTCTCTAGTTCGCCCGGCGTCCTCGAGACTCAGAACACATGCTGCTTTCTCTCGTTCTCTATCTTCCAGCTCCTATTAAAATTCTCGTTTCCCTCCTCTTTTCGCCTTTGAGCTCTCTGACCCTTTGAAATTCTACCGCTTCGCATTGTAGGTAATAGAGTGTGAACTTCTGCTATCTCTTGCGTTCTCATCTGTTCCCGTGGATGTGGAGGCGTTTGATCCTCTATGTCTTTCGCGGAACGCGGGCACGTATGGCTGTCCGTGGACACGGCCGTCTCCAAACCGACCCGCGTTACTGTTTCATAGAGAGAGGGAGAGGTAATGATCGAGAAATTTCCGCCTCTATTGTCGACTGTCTAGCCGACTTTTGCCAAATTTACTTAGGCAAAATTTCGCAGTGGCACGCTTGTTACCGTTGAAATCTCCTTTCAGCTAAATGTATTTCATTACGGCCAACTATTATTAACTATGAGCCGTTTATTTTGGGGTTTGGTTTATATGAAAGGGTAGTGAACGGTAAATGAAAAGTGAATTTTCACTCAAAACCGCACGTTTCCTCGGTGTTAGGTAGTGGATAAATGGCATCGGGAAAGGGCTCAAATAAAAGATGATACCTACTTGCGTTTTATTATCTGATGTGCATCTGCATGTTACCCCGTAATTCACCAAACTGGTGGGTGGCAGGAAATGTAATTAACCAAAAGTCCCTAACAATTATCTTTCACGGGTTTGAAATGCACGTTGTGTTCTCTTATTGCCCATGATAAAAAACTAGCTTCGGTATCGAATTATCCCATGTATTTTATAGTCTTTATCGTGTCTTCCAATACATATGGGGCTTTCAATCATTCCTAAAACCTGCCAACCTCAATCTTCCAACCTATACTTATCCAGAAGTCTCAATCTAGCGTTCAGTTGACACCTTTCTAGCGCTATCCAATTCAAATACTTTAATAATCAAGAAACGCTTTGCCTTAGATCATATATTGGTTTCACAAGTCTAGCTGCTCGGCATTAGAATTCTTATTCGTGTGTGTAGCCCTGCTCAGGATTAGTTATCTAAAAAAGCTATGAAAGGTAGTATTAGTTTAAGGTATTTTTTCTTCTGCAAAAACTAACCTATAGCTTAAAAATTTTACATCTTTCCTAATGCAAGGAAAACTTCTGATATAAAAATTCATCACACGACGACCAATCCTTATATTTTTCTTGAGCCCACCTTAACCAGGACATTTATTTCCACTTGTCCTCCCACGAGGCAATAGTCTTACGAAAGGGCCGCCCCTTTCAAACTTTCACGTCCTAATACTCTAAGCACGCTACGAAAAAGGGGTAAAAAAAGGACTCGGTGGAAAATTCCCTTTCGTTCTCCGGCGCTGCGGCTCGCTCATTTTCTCCCCTCGCCTCGCGAATAATTTACCAAGAACCTCTCCGGCTGTCTGGATCGAACCGCGTCCTCCCTATACCCTTCCCACCGCCCTCCCCTTCACACCACTCTCCCGCGTACCTAAGCCCACCACCTTTTCTCGTCCCTCTCCGCTCCACCTCCTTATCCACCCGAAGAAATTGAGGAAGCCGCATTTCTCACATCCACTGCCTCCTCCAAGACAGAGAGGGCCATCGGAACATCTGTTGATTCGTCCTCTCCCTCCTTTTCTTCCTCCGCCCCCTCCTCCTTTTCATAAAAGGGTTGACTGCCGCCACGTGTACATCGCTTTCGACGTAAGACTGGTGGAAAACCCTCTCTTCTCAGGGCAAACGTTTGCTTTAAACTCCAAAAGTCTTCACTTCGTCCTCTGCCGCACCCTGAACTCCTACTCCTACTCGGCCCTTTAACCCTTTCCTCTCATGCCAACTCCCACCCCTACTTCTCACTCTCGAAGACGATTTTCTTCCTCCAACTCACTCTACGCACTCTACCCACACGCAAACACACACGCCCACGACCTCCTCATCTACGGATCGTCGCTCCATTAACCTCGACACACCGTGTCCGCCAGATAAGGTTGGGAGTTACCGAAGGGCGATGGCTAAGAGATACTTGCAAGGAAACGACCTGGAACTGGGAGGGGGACGTGTCAGAGAGGGGGAGAGAGAGGTCGACCGGGAAAACCCTTCCCTGCTCATTCCCTAGGGGACGTGTTTGAATGGCACTCGTAGCATAGAGTAGAGCTCTTTAACTCCTCCACACATTCTCTCTCTATATCGGCTCCCGGTAAACCTTCTCGAGGAAGGAAGGTGTATGGAGGGAAATCGCATTCCCCTACTGCGAGCAAACTGGCATACATTAATGGGATACAACGGTGTTTGCTTGTTTGTTTGTCAAATGATCTGACGGCGCAAGTAGGGAAAGGCAGGAAGGTAGGGAAAAAGGGGGCGGATGTGGAGGCGAGGGGATTGGAGAAGGAAGGGAACGAGAGCGGGGGAAAGGGGGACGTCAAGTCAAATGGGAGTAAATTCTCATGAATATGTCCTGAGAGTGTTTGTGAGAGAGACGGTGGAGGGGGAGTGTGTGTGTGAGTTACTTCCGACTGCTGTTTACGCAAGGTATTTAATTGATGTTTGAATGTAATCAGCTATCTCGTCGTTATATGCGTTATGACATTTGTAGCATGCGTGTAAAGAGTACGGGGAAGGGGTAAGGGCGACAAAAATTCCAAATTTCATGCCGGAATTTGCCCGATTTTGGCGTTGGGTCTTAATTACTCATACCCGTTAACTTCATAAGATATGACATTCAGAATACGTGGCGTTGTCTGCTTAGCTTTAATGATTGCGACATCGGGCAATACCAAAGGAACTCCGGTGAAATTTTCTGATTGATTTTGAGGTAACCAGAAAAATTTTTGCTCGCGAAAGACCTTTAAAATTATTCCTTATAGTTTATATATGGCGATATACAAGATGCTATTTCAGCAGCTTATCGCTAATGAGGTAGGATTGCCACGTTAACTTGCACTTAAGTTACACACCACCAGCGTAAAAGGAAATCGAGCGTTGCTGAAGTGGCATTTCGAGTTTACTATATTAATTTTCTACCGAACTCCTCAGTTTAAAACTGTCCTTCTCAAACTTTTTGTGGACGTGGAACCCTAATAATAATTTACATCCTCCAACTTTAAATTAGATTGTACATATAATAAGGGTATCACATAGTTTGGACGAATTCATTTGTTGATGCTAAGTCAGCAGCAACTTATTTTAGGAAAGATTATTGCCCTATTGATGTGTTAACATTTCCGAATCGTTGATTTAGTAACTAAAAGAAGTTTATCACGGAAACCCTAAAAATCAACTTTGACACGTAGTTTGGGAAATAATGGTTTAAAAGATCTATCGATGCGGGTTTGAATCCTACCGAGAGCATGGTTGTACGTGATCGTCTTTGTCATCGTTATTACTCTCATTTTAAAAGGCCGGAAATTGCTTTTTATGAGCTTCATAAAATAAATAACACACGTTCAAGAATGAATTCATACATTTTTATCTAGAAGCAGAATTTCACGAATGTTTTCGTGTTCCGGGAAGTTATTTGCGAACAAGGCCGGCCCGAACTACGGGCGCTCCGGACGGCTGCCCGGAGCGCCAAAGTTTTGGGGGCGCTATACAGATCATTCATCTATGCATTACTTGCAAGTGAATAAATAATGGATATCAATCTATATCGAGGAACAGGCTATAATCTTTATGATATTCCTTTTAATTTACCATTATCAATAATTTTTACAGAGCGATGAATAAAGCAACGTACTTTGTAAATATCTCAACAAATATTAACCAAGGGGCGCTGGAGCGCTATCTCGCCCGGGGCGCCAAAATTCCACGGGACAACCCTATTTGCATAGGTCATATTAGCTTAATATAACCAAGATATAGAGAACGCAACGATGGTTATCTGATTTGACCTAGTTATATTTCCAAAAATGTCTTTTAAATACAACGACTCGGAAGAGAAAAAAATATGCGATTTAACCAGAAACGAGAACAAAACGCAGTCGCAGGCGATTATGCGATACGGCAATAATAATCTGATTTTGTATTTCAAAAGCCTGTAAACGCCCATCAGACGTAGGGTCAAAACGGATTTAAGCAAGATTTAATTTAAAAAGAAAACGCTGATTTCTAGCTGATTTTAGCAATCATCTCGTACTTCTTCCCAGATGAAATTTCAGCGCAGAAAATGGTCTCCTCTAGGCTTGATTTCAATACTTTCTCCCAAACAAATAAACATTTCCATATATGTATAAACATACACGCATACATGTGATAAATATACACGTTGAATACTATGTACATGTAAATTTTATCGAAACGGAGATATAAGCGAAGAGGGAGTCAATTTGTACGAATAAGCTGCGAAAGAGAGAGAGGGGCAGGGAGAGGGGGAGGGAGAGAGATAGGGAGAGAGAAAGGGAGAGAGAGAGGGAGAGAGAGAGGGAGAGAGAGAGTGAGAGAGAGAGGGGGAGAGAGGTGAGGGCGGAAGCATTCGGCTCATGTTTACGAAAGGCATTTAATGAATGTTTGGATAGGACCGAATATGAGGAGACGCTCTCTTTGCAAAAGCTCGCGGAGGTTATGCGCCGTTTTAAAAATGACGTAATTACCAGCTGTGCCTTATCACAGCACGTGATAAACGGAAACGGCGCGTCATTCACCACTCTCTAACCTCAAATTTCGCAGCCGGTGTGCCGCGGCACATCAGTGCGCCGCGAGGAAGGACGCAAATTCCGACAATTTTTATTTTTCTCTAAAGCGTCTGCAACAAAGAAAATATGCGCGTTTTATCATCCAAGGAATTTATCCTGAAACCACGAGCGGAATTAATATACTGTAGAAGCGACCGTAGTCTAAAATTTAGTAGGGAGCTTCTGGATGTACTACATATTTTGGTTAAAAGCTATAGTTGAATATCACTCAGTATAGAGTTAGCAATTGATATATCGCTCCAAATTCCAACAACGTATTTACCTTTATTAAACTTTACATCGATAGCCCTCGAAAAAAATATTAATAAGACAGGTTTAAAGAACATAGATGAAGAACTTCGTTTATCTCTTTCTACTATCAAGTCAAACAGAAAGCGTCTTAGTTCCAAAAGACAAACCAAATTTTCCATTGAAGAACAATATTTTTTAAATCGCTGAATTTTGTATGTAGGTACTTCATTTGCAATAAAATTATTCGATCATTAAATATTATTGGGCCAATCATAAAAATCTAGTGTATATATATATATATACATATATACGGCTTTTGCTTGTTTCATGCATATTTTTCTTTAAGAATATATATTAGCGCAGTGACATTAATTATGGTTGTTTTGATGCGCCGCGATGTTTAAGCATGCATGAAGATGTGCCGTGGAGCAAAAAAAGTTGAGAAGCTCTAATATAACCTTCCCCTCCCCCTCATTCCCATCTAATTTCTCCCATATCCCCTCATCTCGCTCTTCTTCACCGTATTCTCGTTTAGCTACTCGATTTTTTCTCGCAACTTCGACCTTGGAACTAGTTCTGCAGAAATAGCAAGAGCTCATTGTAGCGGTACCCTAGCTTAAGGAATGAAGGAAGGAATTTCACGTATTTTGCCATTTTTTTATTACCGGTGAAGAGTGGATTTCGGGTGCATAAAGTTAAGAAGCGTCCTTGATCTTATTATGGCGTATCTCAATGCAGGGTAAGGGTCGGTTGACGGCGCGCGGTTTTCCCCGAGTTGCCCTTTTTCCGGCTCACGAATGGAAAGGTTTTAGGTTTAAACGGAGCTGTTCAACAAGTATTACATCCTTAGGAGGAAACTTGTGCGAGTAAAATTGTTCGGTTTGACGGCCCATCTTATTTTTTTACGTATTTCGTGGTTAGAGCAGCGCAGAATCCGTCTCTGTAGATTTTTACGATTTGTGGAATGGAAGAAATTTTCGAGGACGCCAAAAACATGTCGCCACTTCGCTGTTGCGTGAACCGATTCGGAAATTTTTACCTCGGCTCAAAGAAGCGAATAAAAAAATATAATCTCGTATCTCTCGTAGTCTCTTGTATACCACGGTCTGATTTAAAATTTAACGGAAAACGTGTCGGACTAGATACAAAGGAACCTCACGTTGAATTTTCTTAGAAATTTTCGCCAAAATATCGTGTTTTCTTGTAGAGATTTGGGAAAGAGGACGTAACAACTACGGTATTATTGAAAATTGAAGTTCTCGGCCACTTTGTTTATTTTGCAAAAAACGTGAACCGCTGAGCTTAATTTGTGATTTCAAGCGAATAAAAATCAAATGAAATGTAACTGCTGAGTAGCGCTCCATTTCAAATAAATTCAAATGACAAATTTAGTTACGAAAAATTACGGCGATTCAATTGGACTCCATAGTTGAACTAAATTCTATCGTTAAAAATGAAACACAAATACCAGATTTATTCAAACTTAGGTTTAAAATTTTTGAAAAGACTTATTTTACGCTTCGAAGTTATCCGCAGGACTTATTCGATCGAAAATTAAGTGCATATATTGCTTTCAAACAAAAGATTCGATTCTTTTTTGTTCATAAATTATTATAAACTAACTTTTAGGAGTTATTTTGAGGTTCAAAGACATTCGCCGCTGAATATACCCTTTTTATTACCTTTCACATCGGTCATTTCTTTATTGCAGCCCGACATTATTCCGTAACGTTAAAAGAAGCCAAGAAATAATAAGTTCACCTCTGGCTGAAGTTTCCACCTGGATTATTCCGTCGAAAAGAGGGCATTTTACAAAATCCGACAGAAATGCAACATGGGAACATGCATTAATTACCGCAGCCTTGACTTATAATTCTCGCATTCCTGTACACGCGTACGATGCAGAAAGCGCGGCTCAATATAATTCGATTTAGCCCGAGGCCGAATGGGCGACCCGCGTGCTTCCTCCCCGTCCTGACCAATTACTTCGAAGATCTTCGTTAATCTCCTAGTTACTCGAGGAAATTTGATTGAAATAAGCCCGCAGGATCCAAACATATTAAATTGCAACGGCACTCAATGCTAATTAAATGAGAAAAGCTATTTTCAAATTAAGGTTCTCGTGAGCTTTTAAATCAATTAGCAATAATTAGCCTTTAGGCTGGAACAAATTTGCTGTAAATCACTAGAAAATTGAATTTTCAGAGGCTCAAAGAGGTCGAACAGTCTTTTCCAAGCCCGTTAATTACTGAACGAAATCGAATACAATGCAGCTTTTTTTTAATAAAAACAGACCTAGGAAATTAATTAATCAGATGCACGCCATCATAATCATGTTACGCACCTTATGATTGGTTAATTATAGCAAAATAAAATGTCGAGGTAATCTTTTTTATGAGAATGAATACTGCAAAAATTTGTGTAAGCCTAATTAAATTGTTGCTGACATAAAAAATCTAAGCCTGTGATTTTTTATAGCTTAATATGTTACATAATTCACCAAAAAATGTTATGAAGCAGGACACAGAAAATTATTTCATATATATTGGACATTTGAATTTTGTTTGCATTGCATTACAAACTTTTGTACAAACACTGTAACTTGATCCGATTTTGTCGGTTTAATTCGATTAAAATGTAGCATTTTTGCCAAGAGATTCCTCGTGCGAGACGTCAAAGATTGAAGCGCCCCAAAGCCTCTCTTCCCCCATAGCTCTCTCCCGCCCTCCCTCCCTCTCTCTTCCTCTTACCCTTCCTCTATCCCTCTCCGAGGTGCATAAAAGGGGAGTCCTTGAAAAGTTTCAATTGGTGCATGCAGCTCTTAAGAGTTTATGGGATCAATAAAGTTTCGGGCCGCTTCAAAGAGGGAGAGGGAGGGAGGGATGACGACATCGAGATGAATGAGACACTAACTCTCGACGTTACTTTTTTATAATTTTTATTGCTCTAATCGATCCCCTCCTCCTTATACTCGTGTGCTACTTACGACCGTTTCCAAGAGTCCATTGGGAAACCCAATGCGATGGGTCTTTTTTCCGAAGAAGAATCATTTCTCGAAATATTGAGGCGTAGGTTTTCATCTATCGTTTCCGCCTAAGAAGAAGAATGATGAAAACAACACGCTTGCTATTCAAAAGGGTAAAATAAAGAGTAGTTCACTCCGAGATAAGATTCAATAACTTAGAGTTTTATGCCGTGGTTTAAAGGAATATGAATTTGAACAATTTCTCCAATAATTCAAATAGAAACTTAAAAATGGGATCGATTATTTTAGATCATAACTGCGGAACCTTAAGTTTTAAATAAGATTTTAATTATGAAAATATTTTCAAAACTATGTCAATGTCAATAAGATAAATTTTCAATTTGATTCTAAGTTGCAACCTTAGAAGAATATATCACAATAAACACTAAATTTCACATCATATGCCATGAAATTGTAATGCTTAACAGATAAGAAACTTTTAGCGACTTAAACTGTTAGATTATTAAACCTTCAGGATGGTGGAATTTCCATACCCATCCATATAATGTTGCGGAGGAAGTTCCTAAAATTACTCTATATAAGACCAAGGAGCCATAGCTTACCCAATTTACAAGCGATTTATTTAAAGCACAAAATAATCCCAATATTTCTGATCTTCAGATAGATTAATTAGCTGACACTACATGGAAGCAGAAAACAGATCCAGCAGTATGTGTGCCCAACACTTAAGTATAGGACGTTTATCCTGTGGGTTGCAGAGCACTGAATTCTCTGCTGAAGGTTTAAATTTATAGCGACAATCAACGGGATTTGACTTAAATCAGAAAATTATAAGACTTCAAAATATCCTAAAATTTAACAGATTGGTTTAAAAATTATGCCAAATTTTTCTAATAGCGCCATGAATTGGATGAGAGACTTCTTCTGAAATAGAGAACAGATAGTGATCATCGATGGACTGAACTCGTCTCCCGTTCAAGTCGCGTCAGTTGTTCTTCCAGGAAGGGAATTGGGCCCTCTACCATTCTTCATTTATGTAAATGATATTTGTTCGATATTAGATAGTAAAATTACACTTTTTGCAATTGACACCGTCATATATAAGGAGACACTCAACCGAGATGATCATCAGCCTCTGCAGGAAGATTCAAAAGCCATTTCCGCGTGGTGTAAGTATAGGAAATGTGAAATTAATTACAGTAAATATGCCGCAATATTGTTCTGGAGAAAGAAGTATGAACAAAGAAATAGGTTTCGAATACGAAAAAGATAAAAAGAATATTCAAAGAGCTGAGGATGTCAAATATTTAGGAGCTACAATTTGTCGCGACTTTTCATTGAACATGAACATTTGTCGTGTTATAGGCGCAGCTAACAAGAAACTGACTTTCATAGGCAGAATAGTGCGGAACAGTGCAGAGAAAGTACGTGAAGCGTGTTATTTTTCACTAGTTAGACCGCAGGTAGAATATACCTCAATTATATGGAATCCGTATGAGATGGACCATATAATTCAGTTAGAGTACAGCGGAGAGCAGCCAGATTAGTTGAACAAAAGTACGAACAAATAGAAAGCGTCACACCATTATTGAAGAACTTAAAATGGAGATCTCTGGAAGCCCGTAAGACTATGATCAAGGTTAAGACTTCTAGAGAAATACAGTTCGGAATGTCTAGCTTAGGGTGTATTGGGAATAATTTTGAAACGAGAAAACAAAAGTCTACTATGACCGGGAATCGAACCCGGGTCTTCCACTTGCCGGGCGGATATTCTACCACTGAACTTTCGTAGCAGATCAATTTTCTCGTTTCTGAACGCGGATGTTTTCTTTGGTAGGGACGGAACTAGCCAAGCTAGTATCAAACTGCCCCAACGGATGTCCTCGAAGACATACATAGAAGAAAACTCCTCCCTCTCAAATGGTGAGATTGCCAAGCAAGAAATTGTTAGAATAAAGTGATCCGAAGATCCTATGCAGGCAGGCATAAGCTGTAAAGTTGGGAATAATTTTGAAACGAGAGAAACCAAAGAAAACATCCGCGTTCAGAAACGATAAAATTGATCTGCTACGATAGTTCAGTGGTAGAATATCCGCCCGGCAAATGGAAGACCCGGGTTCGATTCCCGGTCATAGCAGACTTTTGTTTTCTCGTTTCAAAATTATTCCCAACTTTACAGCTTATGCCTGTCTGCATAGGATCTTCGGATCACTTTATTCTATCAATTTTTAGGATGTATTGGAAATATTTGAGGCTTCAACGTACATAAGTAGAAACGATCATTACAACAAGATATGTGAGGTCGACTGTAGGACGGAGCATTGTAGAGGCCCGTTCTTTCCAAGAACAATACGAGATCATAACCGGAAAGTCACATCTGCGAGTAGAAGCTGTTAGGTAGGCCTCGATGGATTGCACTCTCTTCCACCTAACAGATTGGTGAAATGCAGAGTACCACGTAGATGTGACAATAACGGGTACAATTCCATTTCCACTCAGCGGTATTCGGATTACGCTTTGAATCCGCCACTACGTACGAGTACAGTAACCGCGACTGCTTTGAAAACCCTCTAGAGAGGCGAGAAAAATATTTGAGGTTAAGACATAAGCGAAGAAAAATATCATTAGTATGACGTCTTTCTTTTCCATTTCAGAGCTGTAAAGCACGAAAAAAAATAAGTAGTACGAGGTTCAAAGCAGGGAAGAATTACGAAAAATTAAAAGGAAGAAATGGTTTACGGAGGGAACCTAACACTCCAATACGTTTCGCTCACCTCGCTCATACCATCCCCTCCTCTCGCCGCCATCCGGCTCCTCGCCACGACCCTTTTATCACGGCATACCTTCTAGGTTGGTTCCGAGATGGTAAGGAGAGGGTATTAAGGGCACGCACCTCAACGCCCCCTCGAACTCTCCCTTTCCACGTCTCTCCCCCTTGCAGTCAAACCCCGAGGGCACCGTAATCCGAGAATAATTTTCGCGGCTGAGTTACGTCTGTGCGGTGATCCATAAAGTGGCCTCTAGAAGGAGCGGGCAACAGGGTGGGTGGCTGGGGTGGGGGGAGAGGTGCGGACGGTGGAGTGTGTAGCGAAGTTTTCGTCGGAAAAGAGGGAAAGAAGGAATGGATAAGGGCGTAAAAAAGATATGGGATGAAGATCGGAAGGAGGATAGAGAGGAAGTAAAGAAGGAAGAAGAGAGGAAGGAAGGAGTTCGGAAGAGATG
This sequence comes from Tanypteryx hageni, assembly GCA_028673005.1. Classification (NCBI taxonomy): domain Eukaryota; kingdom Metazoa; phylum Arthropoda; class Insecta; order Odonata; family Petaluridae; genus Tanypteryx; species Tanypteryx hageni. The sequence goes on from CM054112.1 coordinate 208,104,900, forward strand.
GAAATAAAAAGGTAAATGAAAGAGCCTCGCTTCCGCTAAAAAAAGGAACCTCCATCAATGGTACGTTTCCTAGAAAGTTTTTCCTACGCCGTCGAATTCATTTGGAGTTTTGTTTGGACAATTGAGCTTCGCTAAGAACTCCCTTCCGCGCGTTTGATTCCGTTTTGTTTGTGATCCTGCCGCACCAACGTAGTTATTTAACTTTATAATGATCTTGCGAGATCCTTATTTCGCTGTCAATGCTCGAGGATCCAAAACTTTGCCTGTAAGAATTCACATCGCTCGTCAAGTATATTTAACTCCTTCGTGTGTTGCCTGGTCTCATGATCTATTGCATTAACGAACGAGTAATACGACTCTCCCGATTCAGCTATGAATAAACACTTCTCCCAGTGGATTCAAAATGGGGATCTTTAATAAAAATTGTACGCGTTTTTTTGGCGGTTAAAAAAAATATCCGCTCATGCGTTCAGTTTGTCAGTCTGTCTGTTTGACGCGCTAACGCCTCCTACACGAAAGCAGATAGACAGCTTTTTCAACAATAAATTCAGTATTTTGTCTCGTTGTGCATGTCTTCTCGGTTTGCTTGTATGTATCTCCTAAATATTTTTGAAAAACCGTCATTTACAGTCTGCTTTATCAGACCTTACTTGTTCATGATCATATTTAGTTCTCCAATTCCTACGTCCAAGTAAAGTAGGAAAAAGTACGCGCATGCACCCGCGCGTGTTTGCAAACATACTAAAATTTTTTTGAAATATGGAGAAACTAAATGCATCAGTTAACTTTTATTCCCCATTGATGGCGGCAACTTTGTGGCCGATGCGCTAACGTTTTTCTAACAGAGTAGTAATATTAGACCGCTTCTTCGTCGCCAATTCGTCAATGAAATAAACGTAATCTTGATCTGACTATTAAAAGTGTAAGTATTAAACACCAAAACACGATTTCAATTGTAAATTCACTAAAAAAAATGTAAAATAGAGACAAACTCGAGCCCACCAAAATCAATTAAAATTATTTGTGAGTAGTGCAGCTCACAAACAAATGAAGAAAGGCATTCATGGTCAGCGAGGTAGTGCGTGATGTTGGGCCTTTAGCGATTTTTATCGCTTTAGAAATCATGTTGCCTTCGCATGACGAAATAAAAAGCTGTACACTTTTATCGAGCAACACGTTCATGAAATGTGTAAACCTAAATCTACATATATTATGGGAAAATTTCGTGATATAAATGACAAGAAAAATAGGATCGATATTTACAGAATCTCCGCAAGAAATTACTTAATCGGAGGCACAAAAACCACACCCTTAACGTTTTTATCATTCTCATCTTATTAGAAGAATAGAAACGTCTTGTCGAAAAACGCTACGCAAAAAACATACGCTCAAGCGCCCTCTATATTGACCGACTGATAAGAAAACGACTTTGAGACCTCGACGCGCTAGAGAAAAGCAAACCTCCTGTCGACGAGCTCTACGTGGAGCGTCAAGAGGGATGAAAAATATTCTCTCGAATTCCCATCCCACTTCTGCCAAATTTATCCTTACATGAACTCCAGATCGGCAAAAGATGAATTATGCAAAACCTTAGGTCGACATTGGAAACCTTAGGCTCATGAGTCCGACGCTTTATCCCTTGCATAAACAAGGCCGACGAAGGACGGAATCGAGAAATGAGAAAGGGCTGAGGAGGGGAATGGCAAAAAAGGGAGAAAATGCGACTGCGACGACGGCATAGGTAGGATACGATAGAAGAAGAGAAACACGGAGGTTGTTTACTCGATCCAACCTAACAACAGAAGGATTAAAAACAGATACTGCGGTCCATTGCGCAGCGAGGAGGCTACCTCGTTGCAGTGTTTCCCAAGCAGTGGTTAACGAATCTTTTACAAGTTTGCGAAATGTTTCAAAGTCTTTAAATAATTTTTACATTCATTCAACCGAGCGTAAACAAATTCGCGCCGGGAAAATCCGCGTCGCATAAGGATTGACTGAATTCAGGAATTCGGAAAGATATGCTCACACGAGAGGAAAAATATTACTCTATTTATATATGCCCCCCTGATAAATAAATGCACAACATTTGGCAGCAAAACAGCCTGCCATGTTGATGCACTTCTTTGCACATGTAGCTTACAAAATAATAACCCCAAAAAATATAATTGGTGACATATGGCGCAGTAGTGGCCCCGCGGAGGACACTCGAGTTTGACAGTGATTTTCTTTTATTGCAGAACCAGTGTAGCTAAACCGCTAACAATGTGACAGGAGAGAAAAGCGTATTTTTTTATTATTATTTATATAGCTATTTGGTACAGCTCTCGAGGAAGAGGAAAAAAACTTCAACGAGTGCTACGGCGTCCCACTTGTGACAGCAAAAACTTAAAAGAGTAAAAGTCCCACGTTTCTCCTTCTTCCCCTGGCATCCAAACGCCCATTTCTCCTAAGGATCATCCTCTCCCTTACGTGTCCCGCTATCTCGCTGTCCCTCACTCCTCCCTCTACTTCCCACTCCTCCCTCTCTCCCTTCCAACCCAGTCCATCGTCCAACTTCTCCTTCTGCCTCATCGACCACGTTCTCATCCGCCCCACCTCGTCCCTTACGCCTCCCAGACAGTGTCCACTGCCACCATCTATACCCCCCAGGGCTACCACACCTACACCCGCACCAACACGTGACCCCCGCCAACGTCCCAAACTCTTCATCTCACTCCCACCGCGGCCTCCCATCCCCCACATCCTTCCCGTCCTCCCCTCCTCTCCCTCAACATTTGCTGCCCCTTCCTAACCCGCAACCTTCCTTACCAAGCTGTCTCGTCTCCCAAGAGATAGAGAGAGAGAGAACACGAGGGGGAGAAACCTAAGTTCAAGAGATAGGGAAGAAAAGTGAAGAAAGGGAGGGAAAGAGAGAGAAAAAAGGGTCTTTCATATCGACGAAGAGGTGCTGGAAGAAAAAAAAATAAGAAGTTTTGGCAGAAAGATGAAATGAGAGCAGACAAGTAAAAAGGCCTCCGTGGAGGAAGAAGCAGAAGAAGTAAACGAAGGGAAGGGAAAGAAATGGAGAAGAAAGCAGCGAGGGAGAGAGAAAGAGGATGAGGAAGAGTCCAGGGAGGCATAACAGGAGACGGAGGGAAAGAGTTGAGTTGGGTCTTCTCATCCCTGCAGGAAAGTGAGAAATAATGGTGTTGGAGGCCGGTACAAGAGAATGAGGTGATGGCGTTCCGGATGATGAAACTGCCAGAGGAGAGAGAGACAGAGAGTGCACGAGAAGAATGAAGTTGTGGTTTATAAGACTTCGCCTTTTCATTGATGAGAGAGAGAAAAAAGACCTTCCCCCCCACCCGATGCCATCCCTGTAGCATGTTGGCCGCTACCGCCCAAGATCCGGCCATCCCACAGGAGGGCTTAGCATCTACCCCATCCTCCTATTTTTCCTAGGTTATTTTTGATACGGGAGATGGATGCCAAACGTACACGATCGATCCCGGTTCCCCGACTTGTGCAGACGGCGCCCCGTGTCCCAGGTGTGGCGGTCCGAGAGTGAAGCATCCTGCGGGACTTAGAGTGGAGTTACGAAAGTTGAGGGCGAGAGGAGAGGAAGAGAAGTAGAGGAGAGAGGGAGAAAGGAGAGAGAGAGATATGGAGGATGAGAGGAAATGAGTACGAATACGAAAGAGGGTGTAGGGAAGAACGAAAGTGGAATGAGGGGCATGTTAGTTAGAAAAGGAAAAGAGAGGTGGATTGTGGAAATTGAAGTTATGGCGAATAGAATGCGAGAACAAATGGCGGACGAAGAGAATGAGGAAGAAAAAGAGCAGATGAGAATTCGGAAGGAGGATCATATGGGAAAATGACGGGGTGGTGTTAAAATATCAGTAAGATAAGACGGGATGATGCGGCTAATGAGCTGGGAAAAAATAATGAAAATGGGAGGGCAATTCGAATCGCAAGAAAAGGGAAGGATGAGCTCCAAGCCAAATGGAAGAATTTGCCGGAGTAGGGATAAGAGGGAGAGAAAATACATGGATGTAGAAGAGAATGGCGGTGAATTATACAGAAAGAGAAGAGTTATAAGAGATGGGCAAGATGATAGTACGCGAAATTAAACCAGTGTAAGGGCGGAAGTAAAACAGAGGGTTTACTTTTTCCCCAGACGATAGCTAGGGGCAATCTAAGCATTAATAAATCGCACTGAAAAAGAAACGGAATGTGAAATAATATGGAATGGTTTAAATATTTCGTAGGTTAAAGAATAAAAAAACAAGCGGTGCGCACAGAGGTGGATATCGAGTATAGGATTTTAAATGTATATGCAAAAATGTAAACAGAAAATTTGATGAAATTTTTTGTTTTCAGTTACTCTTCAGAAAACATTTCATAAACAAGATAAAATGTAATTACGACTGTGAGGGTAGCTACCAAAGTCTTTGATATACGATAAAATGATTCATATCTACAGATTTCAAAATGTATAAAAATACTCAATATAACGGATAAAAGTTATATTTCCACGCTTTAATATTTATAATTAAACTCCTATTTACTAACAAAAAGTTAGTCGGAAATACTAATTGCATGTTCCTGGAAATACGAATCGCGCAAATAACCGAATTGATAATTTAGCCAATTAAGCGAATCAGGCATTTTTGATCTTTTTTTAATTAATAAAATTACTACAATCATCGAATTTCTAACTTCATGAAACGATGCGCAATAAAAACGAAACGTAACTCTAAGAGCAAGGAATATTTTCTATTTAAGTCTCCAATAAAACTTAAATTGCTAAATAAGAGAGAAATAAACCCTAGGGCTTAATTATTCTTTCTAAACTTCCGCTGAATTACGAAAAAATAATTATTTCCTGGATTAAACAGCGGTAAACACAGAAGCAGTGAAACTGAGAGGGCAAAAAAATGAGAAAGACGAGAGGGGGAGAGACAGAAAGATGGAGAGGGCGGGAATGAGTGGTAAACAAGTTACGTCCGAGAGGTTGAAGAGAGGGAAAAGAGTTCAGATGAGGGCAAAGGGACGAGTGGAAGGAGAGCGTGCAGGAGGGAGTCATTAAGACGTAGAGCTCTATTAGGAGAAGCCGTGCTAAGGCATTTTGGAAATGTATTTATTATGCTGATGGAAGGAAGCGAGAATGTCCAAGGGTGAGATGGCTGTTTGAAACTGGAGAACTCCCTTTATGCATGAAGGGAGGCGTCGTGGGGGAACGGAAGGGAGGGGATGGGGCAAGGGAGACGGCAAAAGTGACGGGTCGGATGGACCCGTTCTTTCGCTGTGAGGCGCCACTTTCACGATAATGGGCGGCTATAGTCTTGGGGAAGCGCAAGGTCACCCAACACCCCTTATCTGACAGCCCATGGGTTCTGTTCCCGTCCTACCTAACAGCAGGGAGATCTCTTAAAACCGGCGGGATATTCTGTTTCCGAGAACGATATCCGGTTACTCCCTTTCCCCGATGAAACTGGAGATGAGAAAACTTTATTTCGAATCTCTCCTATAGTCGAGAAACCTCGCGTTATGTTCCGAAATCTGCACGGCCCCGACTAATAGCGGGTTTAATTTCTAGGGCCATGTTCCGTAATACTTCTCCGGCGTTCTTTTTTCATGCTGCTGTACATTGCGCCCGTGTCGCAATAAATTGGATGAAAATAGTCTAAAGCGAACAGACTCGGAGCATTTGGAATAAAAATCTCATTATGATTCTCTTTTATCTGCATAGCTTCGCTAGTTTATAGGTTTTTGCTCAAAGATAACGCGCATATCCTATCGCACTCGCTCGTAATTAACTGTCATACTTTGATTACAATTTAGCCAAAGGGAATAATTATGGCTACGACATAATGAGGCAGTATGCCCTGGCTATTGGTGACGCAGTTAGCAGACGTGAATTCAATCACTCATAATCGCAAATCCACGCTCTCTAACGATCATTAATAGTAGTATAGGAATACTGAATTTCTCTTTGGCTAGTTCAAAAATAAATTTCACGTTTCGTAATGCATTGAAACCAGCAATAAATTCTTGTTACGTAATTTTATTCCCCATATTCTACTGTAAAAATACTCGTTTTAGTCTGAAGTCTAAAAAAAACATTTTCCAAAAGAGGCACGAATTTTTAAAAAATCAAATAAAACGGCTGTCATTTGCTTTAACCTGAAATATTTCATCAAAATAATCTAGAGACGATACATTTAAATACCTCCAGACGCTCGAACGATAAAACCTGTCAAATTTTACGTTTATGTATTCATCCGTCCGAAATCCTTCGTACGCAACTCAATTCCATCATCTACCGCATATTTCCTCCTTTTCCCCCAAAAAAAGGAGAAACCCTCCTACCGAATTCCTTTGCCGTTCTTAACCTCACCCATCCCATTCTTTCCACTCCCCACTCTCCCCTTCCACGCCCTTTTATTCCCCGACCCATCCCATCTCTTACTCCTCTTTCACATTTTTCCGAATTCTCTTCCTCCTCAACAATGACATTTCCTTCCTCCCGCCACCCTCTCCCTGTCACTGTCCGCGCTACTCTCTCCCTCACACCCTCCCGTCACAATTTCCCGATTTTTTACCCCAACCCTCCCTCCGCCTTCCTATTCTCTCTCTTTCGACTCGTCTCTCCCTTTTCCCATCTCTTTCTTCCTGAATCTTTTCTCTCGCGCGCCAACTCTCTCCATCTCTCCCCCTCTCTCTCTATATCCATCAAATTTTCTCCTCTCCCTTCACCAACACACACTATCTCTCTCTCTCTTTCCCGATTGTACCGCATTCAATGCCATCCCTACATTTCCTTCGCGTATTCTTCCCCCAATGAACAATGTTCCGTCGCATAAAAAACTTCTATTTTTGCTCTGCATCCATTCTAAAGTTTTCTCCTATCTTTGCCCATTCCTTTCTCTCTTTCGCTCTTATTCCCCCTTCCCCCTCTTTCTCCTTTCCTCTATATATCTATTTTCCGTGGTCTTCTCTTTTTTACTTTCTCCATATATTCTCTTCTTCCTTCTCTTTCTCTCCTTTGCATCTCTTTCTGTCGCCTTAACTCTATATATTCCATCTATCCATAGTCTTCTCCATTCTTTCCTATGGAATTTTCATTCCCGTTCTTTCTTTTTCTTTTTCTCTTCCATATATCCCATTTTCACTTATCTCCTCTCCCTCTCTCTACCATTGTTCAAGACTTTCTCCAAACATTCTCATTTCGTTTCTTCTTATCTAAAAATTTAATCATTTACTCTTTTAATCTTCCCTTTAATAACATTTCCTTCCATATTCTTCATCACATTTATGCAATTTCCTCTTCGTTTAAAAAATAACATTTTTGAACTACGCCTGCCAACTTACTGCTCTCATTTATCGGTATTTCAATACTGTGTGTGATTTCCTTGTCTTAAAGAAAATCTAATCCAGTTTATTGTTGAAATTTATAAACTTTCGTTAGTTTACATTACTTTGAAAAACAGTTTTCTATATTTTTACATTCTATTATGCTTTTGCTTTTGATTCTCAGTGTAAAACAGGCATTCTGTTTAAGGACCTCTTTTTATATCTTAACTTCATTAAATTAAAATTCTCTACTTACATAGTATTTTGGTGATATAAAGTGCATTCAATTGGCTTAATTTTGCCCTTAGCGTCAATTTATCATCTTTCGCAGGACTGAGGGGTTTTCTTAACTTTCCATATTTATCCATTCCATCTCGTAAGCCATCGCTTATCTCTCCCCAACCTGCGATGTCTTTAAGCTCTCCGCCTGTTACCCTAGTTGACAGAATGTTAGAGCTTCTCTCGCCAAACCATAAGGTTAATGCATTTTTTTGAAAAATGCAATTCATCACCCATTTTCATATCATCGCAAAACTAGAAGTGTCTAAAAAGTAATAAATCAGGATATTTTCTCATTTCACAATTTCGTGCAGTAGACCCCGAGAATTCCTGCAATCGATATTTTATCACCAATTTACCTTAATTCGATAAATTGAATCTTCCTATAACCTCAATTTACCTTAATTCGATAAAATGAATCTTCCTATAACCTCTTATTTTCACATATTTTTTCCGCTTACAAAAAATCATTAATTCGTTCGTCATAACTTTCGCTCGCAATTTTCACCGATAACCACTAACCTATTCTTTGCTACATTCATTGGCAATAAATGTGTTTAACACTATATAAGGTTCAAAACTGAAATACATCAAAGTTTTTTTAGTAAATTTTTACTACCACACACATTATCTCAATATTTTTTTAAGGGAGTTTGTTTTACCAATACGCCATTTCCTTCTTCGTGTCATTTTAAATTGTTATATTTTGCTACAGTATTTCTCCTATTTTATCTCATGCGCGTGTAAATCACTTATTGCATGCAACTGGGCCTGACGCCCGGACCAGAAGGAATACATGTTTACACCTCCCCCCTCTATTTCTATCTATTCATTGACAGATCTTTCTTTATTGGTGATAACAAATCTTGACTTTTTCTTTATCAATTTTCCTCGGCTCAATGCTAGGCTTCTGTTCTTCTCTCGGTACATTTTTACTTTTACTAAAAAGACGCTCTCTCATCCTTTTTCCCTCTCAGGAAAATTCGCATCTTACTTGAATTATCCTATCCCTATTATCTCTGACCTTTGCCAATTTTTGCGAACACATATTTCTTCACCTGTCATCACCCTACCCCCAATCGGCTTCCGCCCATACACACCCGACCCCAAAAGCTCAGTAGGTCTCCATTTTCTCAACCCTAATTACAAACATTTTCATAAACTGTGTAAATTCCCTCCATCCAAACACAAATAACCAATTAAAGCGTCCTCTTTTCCTCTTATTGTATTACGCGCATCTATCTCCTAAGCTCAAAACCCCTGAAATTCCTCCTTTCTTCCTCCCCATTTTCCTCTCTCTCCTCCCATTATTCTCTCTTCCATTATCCGTCTCTGAAAAAAGCTTTCCACGCGTAATCTCTTCCCGTCGTTTCTTTGTCCCATTCCTCCTCAATGTCCTCTCTCTCTCTCCCTCTCTATTTTCCCATTTAAATCACTTACACTATACTAACCCTCCCCTCCTGCGAGCAACGTAACCCCGAACCACGTCGCACCCCAGTGATTCTCTCCCTTCGACTCACACCCGTCCCTGTTTTCCCTCCTTCTCTTTCCACCCCATTCCAAAACCCTTTTTCTATCTTCTTTCTATTTTCCCTCTCCCCCCCACTCAAAATATTTGCTCCCCCCTATCCAAAATAGTTTCCTTTCTCCCCTTCATTTGTTTCCCTCTCTTTTCCTATTCCATTCCATTGTCCTCCTCTCCCTCTCTTTCATCGTCCCTTCCCTTTGTTCGCACGACCCCATTCCATCCTCCTCTCCTCCCCTCCTGATTACCCCCCTCTCTCCCCCCCTCCTCCCTCGCACTCTCTTCCCCACTTCTTTTCCCATCCTACCGGAAATTTCCTTGGCAATTTCCGGCCATATTTTACAAAGAAAATTTAAATAAAAAGTGTTTATTTTATGTATGCATGCCGTTTTAGAGACAAAACCCGTCGGGGTCTATTTTATGTGTTTTATTTTATTTTAAGTCGGAATGTGTGTATGCATAGATATTATGTGTACTAAACGTCAAGCTATTGAAATTCCATAAAAATGATATCCTGAACGCATAAATAGATAAAAAGAAAGGAAGGGAAAAGAAAATAATAAATTTCGTACCAGGAAAGACTCCGAAATGAAGCTTTGAATGGGAATATATCATCCATTAACTTATTCGTTAGTTCAAAAGACCAAATTTTATATTTATTTTATCTGAAAATGAAAAATGGTTATATGAGAAAAAATCAAAAATGCCTTCGATTTTAAACTTGTATTGAGTTATTAAACTTCTATTTCTGAAAAGGGATGTTGCTATTACCATTTAAATTCAAGTTAATTGAAATTTTTCTAAACTTTCACTGAAACTGGAAATTTTTAGAATCTCTCCAAAATAAAATTTCTTTACTCATAATTAACAATACGAAGTACTGATGGAATTTCCAGAGATATTTTGTTATGCAAGGCTTTCAAAAATAATCAATGATCTAAATGAACAGTAAAAGTATATAAGATGAAATTATGAAAGATTAGATTCGAGATGTTTTAATTTTAAATAAGTTTTAAAAACATTTTTAAGACAATTATTTGTTAGGGCAGCCATTGTATAATCGAGTTCGCATAAATGCTCCTTCGATATTTAAAGAATCTTTATTGATCAATTACACTAAATTGCCACTTATAAGGACAAGGTACAATTAAACTAAGATATTTAACTCCAGTAGAAAGAAAGAAATTAATTTTTCAAACTTAAAAAGTATAGTCTTATCAAAGAGACATTATGAAAACAGCTTTTAAAATGAGGACATAATTAAAAGCCGTGCGCGTGATGACAAAGAAAAATGTTAATGTTATATAGTATGAGAGTAGTAAATTCCCATAATTTAAATTTAACCTTGGAGGCAAAGAATCCAGAGCTTGCAGCTCATAAATATACTTGAGCGTAACGATGAACAAGACCTTTGCGAAGGAGAAAAAAACATTCGGAAAAGATATTGAGGAGAATTACAAAAGGAGCAAAATGATGAAAGAATGTGAAAGTGGCGTCATATAGAGACTTGAGAATGCATGTCAGCCGAGGAGATGAGTAGAAAAAAATCCATCAAGGCAGATACACCCCTTTTTCAGCTTCAATTCCTTACCATCAGACATACCAGATGGCGCCCTATTTCCTGACATCCAAACAGTTTTTTACTCGTGATCCAAATATATGGTTACCGAGTTTATTGTTTTCGATGTAATCCGTGGTAAATTTTGCCAGTTAAATTCAAATCTTTTGTGTGTACACCGAATTCTTGCGTCGTTTTCTGGTACTCGGGTCTAACATTTTATCATTGATATTACCTTAAAAGTCTCCAAAAACTTTCGTTATTTATAAATTATACCAAATAACCCTACCTGAATATTAAATCTTTCTTTTGCAGATGGGTGATGAATATGCCCAAATATCAGTCACAATATTTCATTATGATAAAAAAGCATATATATCATTTTTTTCTGTGTGAAAATAAATAAATGAATCAGATTTAGCTAATAAAGAAAGTTAATTTAGGTTATTCAAAGTGTATTAACGATGGAAAATTAAATGAACTAATAACAACTTAAAAACTTGGATGACCATATGATATTATATATATATATATAACTTACGTAAAATCTATAATCTTAATCGTTTGAATATACTGATATATTTAGCCATCTTTAAAACTTTTCCGCAGAATTTAACGCTGATATTGCTAAATAAATAAAAATAAAAATTCTACGCGCATTCTAATAACGGCAGATTTAAATAAGGCTTCGTTTAATTTGTCCTTCGGTCTTAAGCAATTTTTATCGTACCCTAAAATTTAATTAAGCTTTTACATAGCGAATCTCAGCTATATTAAAACATTGAGTAAGGATCCCGGAATAATTTCCTACCGCTGGCGTACTTAAATTCCTTCCGAGCCGAGCTATAATTGAGAACTTATTATGACAAAACGCCTTTATTACCCATCAAATCACGCGTCAGGTGCGTCGAAGGTCCCTCCCTCCTCCAATTTTTATGCCCGCGGCCTCTGACGCGTATCCATTTTCCACTCTCTCGGATTCATAAATCCGCCCTCAGCGTCAGCGAACAAAAAAAGTACTTTTCTCTCTACCTCCCTTCTCATATAAAAAAATATCATTGCGGAACCAGATATCTGGGATGACTGTGTTGCGATGTCGTCTCCTATCTCCTTTTCCTACTCCTTCCTCCCCCCTCCCCCACTCACTCATTTCCTTCGCCCATTTCGCATTTCCTTCAGAATGCGGATGAGCACGAACAATCGGTTCATCCGAATCAAAATAAACGAAGTCTAGCTTTCTTCCGCCGGAGCCTTCATCATGAAACTTAAACGTTCCAGTTTTGAAGGAGTTGCCAAGGCGGAGTTAAACGAGGCGCCTTAAACCTGCGTCAATGAGAGATTCGGGAGGAAGACGAGAGGAGGGGGAGGGAAAGACGGAACGGGGTTGGAAACGGGAGATATAGGCGCGGGAAGGGATAGGGGGAGGATAGAAATATGGAGAGGGTGAGTACAGGGTGTATGTATAGGGCTGAGAAGATTGAAGAATAGATAGACGAGAGTGAATAGAGTGTGAGGTGGAGGAGAGGGGGAGAGGGGTATGGAGGGGGGTAATGGGGTGGGTAGTGCAGGGAGGCACGCCCGTCCTAGAGGTATTAGAAGGGAGGGGAGGGGGGGAAGGGATGAAGAGAGGGTAAGTGGGATGAGAAGGTTCTCTCCCCCCATTCCCCTAGCTCAGCCTCCTGCAATGACTACGTGCGCTATGCGCTTAGGTGCACCGTGCATTTTTTTTTGCTGAGACGCAGGAAATGGAGGCGAGGTATATTAGATAAGTTTCTTACCTCCATAAAATAAAACCTTTCTTTTTCCATCTTTAGGTTCAAACTCAGAGGCGGAATGAAGTCTTAATTTGGACGTGCACGAGTTGCCGATAATTTGATGATCTTTTATTTCAACCCATTTTTTTTAATCCTCCTTCGGGCGAGTTTTAAGGTAAAGTTTCTGATCCTTTGTTAGAAGTAACTCCTCGGGTTTTAGTTTTTTCTGGCAAAATTTTGAGAAGTATCCTGATCTTTTTTTTATATCAAACAGCCAGTCGGTTGCTCTAAGTGAGGCGTACCAATGATTCGAGCGCATTAATGCGGACCTCCGTGCGCTGGATGGGCTGTTTGGAGTGCAGCAGCGTTTCGTATCAAAAGACTCGCTGTTCTCGCTCTCTCTCCGATCCGTGTCTTTCGATATGAAATTTCGTCCCAATTATCCCCTTTAATCACGGCTATGAATAATACAGCAACCTGGATGGAGGCATTCCGTGTTATTGATAAGCTCGTCATTATTGGGACCCGCGTGTTGCTTTGTTTTGATAAAAAATAAAACGGTGAAATTCATGCGGATTGTTAGAATATTGCGTGTTTTAGATGGTTTTCATTGCTGAAAACGCTCAGTTAAAATTAATTAGGTTCCATTCCAATACACTAATGAGAAAAATAACTTAGAATGATGTTCTTCAGATTCGAGGTTTTTCAATGAAACATTAATCACAATAATCATAATACTTGTTACAATACAATGTTCGCTGAAAAATATAGCAATGCCGGTAAAACGTAATCATAAAATGGTCAAATGGAATTATACTCGCATTTAGCCGCAGTCATGTGTAATTCATAGAGACGTGATTGTATTAATGTTCCATTTGAATAAACGATCTGCAAATAAGATTTGATAACTACTGCATTACATTTTAAATATGTACATGTCACACTCAATCGATTTACAGAATCACTGTCGAGTAAGCATATATAGAGGATGATTCTCCAATTATAAATGAAAATCTTTTTATAAAGCGGTAAAACATGGATTAACTCTTTCAGGCGCAGGATTATTAAGAAAATTATACGCTATTTTTACGCCGTAAGCTGCTATTCTACAGGTACTGCAAGCTTCTGCAATCACTGATTAGTATTAGGTACTGTGCTGAAGGTAAACAACTCTAACCACCATGAAAATAAATTGTTATTAATTTTATAAGTAGATCGTTAATTTAACCACCAACTCTGAAGAAATTAGAACGTTGTTATTTTATATTTTTTTATTCAAGAACCATGAAAAATAACATTTTAAGATATGAGTTAGATAGAAACCTAAAAATTTTCGTGTTTAAATTTAGATGTTACGTAAAAATGTTGTTTTAAAAAAATGTCGAATAAATTGCTGAGAGTAACCAACACCGTGCTAAATACATAAACGTGTATCCTTAGCATGTTTTTCACACCGACTGCGGCATTTCTTAAAGGATATTCTCAATGGCATCCATGATCCTTGCTACTAGTTCATCACGAGCATGGGGTGTTGTAATGAGTACTTTTGTAATGTTAAGTTTTTTAAAGTATTGCCAAAGAAAATAATCAGGGGATGTCAGATCTTGGGATCGAGGTAGCCATATTGCCTTGGAAACAATATGTTTCTAAAGAGAAGGAAAAGTTCCTTAATGCTGTACCGTGTTCCATTGCTCATGGGTCCATCTTGTTGAAGCCAACCTCGGTGAATTTCATCCTCTGTTAGGTACACTATTCCTTATTTTCATGATAACACTAGCGATTTCAGAATGTTACATTTAAGGCAGAAGGGAGAGATGAATACAAGAGGTGGAGAAAGATGGAGATGAGAGGATAGGAGGACAGGAGGAGAAGGTAGATAGGAAGAAGGTAATGGGAGTAGGTGGTGGTAGCGGATACCCATACTCGTGATGAACTAGTGGCAAGGATGTCATTGAAAATATCTTTTAAGTAATGACGCATTCAATGTGAGGAAATAAAATACAAAGAGCACGTTTAGGTGGTGGTGGTGGTCACTCTCAGCAATTTATTCGAGATATTTTTAAATAAAATTTTTTTAGTACCGTCAAAGTGTAATCCTATTCAAGTTTCTATCTAACTTATAATATATTGAGATGTTATTTTTCATGACTCTCGAATAAAAAAGCCACCCTGAATTATGCACATGAAATATTTTAAGACGAAAAACAATAGAAGTAGTTTGATGCAGATTCTTATTTTTATGGCACTTTTGTTGCATGTTTGTAATTAGTAGAATGATCAAGGATTGTAAAATACATAATCAAGGAAATAAAGTATTCCGTTTCAACTTCTTAATTTATTATGAATTTTGAAAAAAGAGGAGTTTAGCCGCATGATATCCAAATCTACTCTTAAGAAGTTTATGCAATAGGTTACCACGAAATTCGTAGGCAGAACCTAATTTAGTGCTTTCTACTCAGAAGTTGCAAAGGAGTGGCCCTTTCGATCTTAATAACACCAAGACTCCCGAAAAGTGAGCAATTTTTGATTCGAAGCTGAAGTTTTACTGTCGGATAGATAATGTAATTCTCTTTGTGATTAATCTGATATTCTTCTACCCTTGCTTCAAGAAACCACAAGTTTTAAAGCAATCGTAACTTTTTGGTTTCCAGAAAGCAGGCATATTGCTCGAGGCTAAAAATTGAATTCATGCTGGAGTATTTTCTGCGAGTTGGAAAAAATTCATTCTGAAATAAAACTTAAACCAGATGCACTTCGATTATACTATAATAAAAGAAATAATTTGCGGGTTGTTATGCTACACTCTTTTTTACAGAATTAATGAGCTGCTTAAACAAACTTATGCTTTGGACTGCAGATTTAATGTAAATTATCGAAGAGGTATAAATAATTTCCGTCAAGAAACATCAAAGCATTCCATATAATTCTTTAGAATTTGCAACATTGCAATTTACACGTTTTTCCATTGCGGAAATTTACATAAATGCGCAGACACAAAGGAAAATACACACAAAATCACACAAGTTAATTAATTAAGTGCAACATTAAATACATTCAGAAAACTCAGTAATCCCGCTTCTGCCTTCGCGGAAAAGCGCAAATAAAAAGGAAAGGCGTGGGTTGGGAATTTTTATTTTAATTTTAACCATCGTAAAATAAAAGCCAATCTTAAAAACGTGTTTAAAAATATACCTAAATTTATTCCGAAACGATCACAAAATTCGTCACTCTCACGAAACGCAAATGCGTTTAATTTTCCTCTGTGTAGGAAAGAAAAACTTTTTCACACGAGATTCATAATTCGAAAAAATAAAAGAAAGAGAAAAGGAGAAACGGACATTTTTCTTCTCCCCTAAGAAATATGCTCCGACGATATTTGGGGATGAAAAAATCGCGCGCGCGAGGAGGGGAAGAAGGATAAACTCCGCGCCTAGTTTATTATTCCGAAAAAGAATTCCGGACCGAAAGTTTTTCCGCGCTTTTTTTCCCTCCCCCTCTCCTCGCACGCCGCCACTTTATTGAAAAACTTCGAATTCTTCGAAAGTCGGAGAGACGTCGCCTTACATGCGGAGGCGACGGAGAAAGAGGATCAGAAAAAGGAAAAAAATGAAAAAGAGTTTAAGACAAGGCGATGCCTCCAAAAGAGAGTGCTTTCCTTTCCTCTCCGAAAGGGGAAAATCATCCCGTTTTATTTTTTTGTTTTCTTTCTTTTTTCACACGTCTGAGTTACCTCCGCATTGCGATTCGTGTCCTTCTTCGGCTATCCCCCATCTCTTTCTCCGCGACCAAACCAACCGATCCATCTGTTTTCTTTTTTTCCTCTCCTCCTCCTCCTCTTAACTCTCTTTCCTCATTTTCCCCCTTCCATCTCGTCCTCTCTTCTTTTTCCCTAACGCCCGCCAGGTAGCTTCCTCTACTCAAATAGTTCCAGGTCGTTGGCTTAAGATATTTGTCTAACTCTATCAACCTAAATGCCTTTAAAAAGGAAGAAAAAACGGCTCCAATCGCAAAATCCTTATTTTTATACCTATATCCTCAATCTGTCTCGCACCTCCTCCACCAGCCCTGTCTCTTTCTTTGTTTGTTCCCTTATAAAACGGAGATACGTACTAGAAATATAAGGAGTTTTTTTATTTCTCTTATATGGGGTATATAGAGATAAAATGTGTTCGTTAAAAAACCTACATAGAGATTATGATGAATATACACGAAAAAGTTCGTTACAATCCCCTCACTTGGTTGTGGTCAGTCGTCTGTGCGCAGCTCTAGTGAGTTTACATTTAAGTGAAATCTGAAGAAATCCATAGTATTTATCTAGGATACCACCTGGAATAGAAACTTTGTTGGAATGATCTACATTGAATAAAAATGGTGATAGATTATTGTTTAGATTTTAACAAAATGTAAATTGAGTCCAATAATGCCAAAAAGGATTTTAATTGAAATTCCTCCCATTATATACCTTGAAGTCATGAACATTACTGCATAATCCGCAATTTTCAAAAAAATACAACGCCCAATGGCATTCCACTGCAGTGATTTCCAAAAGCTACAAAGCCCACTCTGCACCTAAGAAAACTATCTTCGCGCCCCTTCTATGCCATGTTCAATCACAGCTCATAAACAATAACTACTGGATATACCATTGCCGTTTATATGACCACCATAAGAAAAAACGGAAGCAAATTATATGTCCTAGCCATTTGAGGGCTAGAATTTGACGATTGCATATTGTAGGTCTTAATATTAGGATTGTTAAACAGACAGTAAATATGTATATGTCAAATCATCTGCCCCTCCTTCCCCCCTGGGGGCGCGCCCCACAGTTTGGAAGCCACTGTTCTTATGCACCGATTTTAACGCCCAGGTACAGCCAAGCTGCCCATACAGTAATGTAACCAGTATCATTATTATACGGACTGTAAGGGTATACATACGTACAAGAGAGCTTGCGTAAAATCATTCAATCAACTATCAAACGTCACGAACTTTTTGTTCTTCTTTCCATTTTCAATTTTATTTTTTGTGGGTTTATAGCGGTTAAAAAATAATTTTCCACACAGGGATAATTTACCCTTATTATCTATATTACCCGGCTTAATAAGTTATTTTTAAACGCCGCGCCTGCTAATTTGCTCTAGAGACGTACCGTGCGGATGTTTTTCATTGAGCTAAAAAACATTCTGCAAGTTCGATAGCACGGGCGAATGACTTAGAGAAATTAAGTTTAATTTAACCTCTATATGTGCTTGAACTCCTGCTAAGAAAAGTAGCGAACATTTAACGGTTCTAAAACTTCATTTCTGGCGGCGATATTCAACCTCACGTAATTCGCGTTTTTTCCCCGGGAAATTCTATCCTTACACCATCTAATATTATCAGACATCACGGGGCAACGATCTCGAATCAGCGTCCGAATCCACTCGCCGCAGCTATGGAACGAGGGATGTCAGAAATGTCTTGATTCGCTCGCAAATAATGGGGGTAACCAAACAAATGTTTGCTTTTACGGTTGATGCCGCTTCTCTCTCTTCCAATCTCCTTCTCTTTCACTCCTTTCACTCCCTCCCTCCATTTTCCTCCGTTTCCCATCTTTTAGCCATTTTCCCTTTCGGCCTTTCCCAATATCTTTACTCCCCTCCACCCACCCTCCCCTCCTTACGAGTACGCTGTCCGCATAGCAACGGTCATTTCTCGAACAATGGCTTCCCTTTCAAATTTCAAAAGAATCGTTCGGGATTTTTGGATGCTCTCCCTAAATTCGTTTTCCGGCCCAGTTTTGATTGTTTGCTACTCCGGAAACGTTATCGTGTGCCTTTTCCAGAAACAGCAAGGCATATGAAGATGTTACCTCGAGTTTTTTTTTAAATCTTCCAGCCAACGGAATAACGTCACTATTTCGTGAAACGAATGACTTTTTCCTAATGATATTCTCTCCACTTAGAACTAGTCGCTGCAGTTTTTCATTGTCTATGAATGGAAAGAAATATTCCGGAATTATGAACTACATACGCGGTACGGCAAGAAATCGCAGAGAAAAATTTTGTGGTACGGTTCGATAATATTTGTTCACCACCGCCTTTCTAACTGGCGGTTTAACGTTCTATTTGAATCTAATATAAGGTAAGTTTTTTGATCGGTAACCTGAGTACAGTCAAATAAGTTTCTCGTCCAATCTTTTCGTATGAAATAAATGCGTCGTAAATTTCAGCCGGTAATTCATTGATTCCTCTCCGCCCCGCCCTCATCTTTCGTTTGCCCAAAGTTTGATCGCTCTTCAACCCTAAGGTCCAATGGAGTCGAAAGGGAGCAGCGGACCTTTTCGTCGAAAAGACTTTTTAATTCATCACTCCAGTTTTTTTGGCCTTTCGCTGTCCTCTCTTCCCATTTACGTCTCGCGAAGTCGAGTAAAACCAAAAGGGAATGGGAGGGCAAAAAAGGGAGAGGTGGAGAGGAGGAAAAGGGTTTTGAGTAGACATTTTGCTTGATATATGGGAGGTAGCGAGGGCGGAGTATAAACGGCAGAGAGGAAACACGACGGGGGCAGGACAAAACAAAGCAAATATACATATACTAGCCGCCTGCTCTCTCACTCTATCTCTCTCACATACGCACTCCTCCTTTCTTTATTAATACGCTCCTTCTGATTCCTTTGAATTGATTTTCTTCTTCCATTACTTTCTCCCTCCAACTCTCAATTTTCGAGGCTTTTGTTTCTCTCGTATCCATACACATATATAACCTATTTCCGGTTTCTTTCTCTTTCGTTCCGTCTTCTATTTCTCTTCCTATGTCCGTCTTCACGTTCTCCCCGTTAGTCACTTTGTGTTTCGTATTCCATTTCGATATTCGCCCGTGTTTTACCAAAAGGACTTTTCAACCTTTCCTCCTCGGGCGCCAATATGTTCTGCATACCGGTTACGTAAATCTCTCTATTCCATCTCCTTCTCCTCTCCTTTATATACATATATCGTATATCTCCTCCCCCTCTCTCTCCTCACATTTCCTTTGACACACTTTTGCCATCCTCTCCTCAAATCCGAATCGTCACTCTTTTAAATGACTCTTCCTCATCCTATCATCGCCTTCTGAGAATCCATCACTTCTGGACTTAAGCTCATATTTGCACTCTCGCACACACTCTAGTGAGTGCGCCCTTTCTTCGCGTCTTCATTAGGCTCTTTCCATTTCGCGTCCTACGTTTATTATCATTTTCTCAGAATTCTCCTCTGTTGACCTCTCTATCCCTTATTATTTCAATGACCTTTTATCTCGAATCCCTCTCTAGCCCTTTCTCTTGTGTCCTTTTGTCGCTCATTCACCTCTTCGTAAACGAAGGATTTAAAATATACTGAGAAAGTTTGATGGGAAGGACGACTTAAAACCTTGCGCTATGATCCGCCGTAATGTTTTTGTGTGAATGATCATTTTCCATTTAAGCAACAGGAAGTATCTCTTCTCGGTAACGGAAGAATAGTTAAACCATTATATCTTGACAGTTCCTTGATTCAATACAATTTTAACATGAACCGCATTGCGAAAACCCCCGCGTGTTTTATTCACATTTGGATGACTTTGACCTCTTCACTACGCCGCTATAATACTAAAACATCTCTGTAAATGTCGTTGACATTAAGGCCAAGTTAAACAATATAAACACGTAGGTCAACAGCTATGCATTAAAGAATTTGTACGTAAAGAAACGTGGTTTTCTTCAAAAATAAAGAATTTAATTTAAATGTTGAACATTGAATAATTTGTCGATAGATGTAACATAAAAACTTGATTAATTACCTTAGATCTGTGCTTTCCAACCTTTTTTATTTTTTCATTAATCGTGACACACCGAAATTAATTTCACACGAAATTTTGATGAAGATTATAATTACAATATCAGAAAATACTTAAGATAATCGACAACATCAGAAATAAATGAAATATAAAATATTTTCATATTAAGGGAATAAATTGTGGCTAAAATTCATTGAAAATCATTTTTATAACTTTGTGAAATAAAAGCAAAATTAATTTTTCAAAAATTTTACCAGTACCACTATGTTCAGTTGCAATACAACACGATTATAACGACATCGAATAAACAGAGAATATATTTTCCCTATAATGAATGTCCTAATATCTGAAGATGTATGGGAACTTGATTAAATAATTTTATTGGTGAGAAACCTTGAAGAACAGTCTTTTGATGTTCGGCTCTATGGTGAAAAGAGCCACTCGAAGTTTCTGATCGAGGTATTCAGACACGATCTCATATTATTCTTAATCAGCGAAAATGTTGAAAACTTAATTCGCATAAATATGTTGTAGGAAACGGTAACAACGCATCAATTTCACATTAAGCAATGGTTTCGTATTCATTCCTCACTTGCAGCCAAAATTCATCCAGAGGAATATCATCTAACTTCAGGTTAAGACTGCGATCATACCGAGTTCAATGAATTCCCTCTAATTTTTAGGGAGAAATAATTAATTGATAAGTACGCAGATGAAGCAACTTCCTACGCTTGTTTGTAGCTTGAGAATTACAAATTCGGATTTTCCCTTGTATAAACTCCGAACGTCCCACGGCACACTAAGTACTTCGTTACGGCACACCACTGTGCCGTGGCACACCAGCTGGAGATCACTGCCTTGGATTTCACTCACCCTTTTCTATCCAAAATGTTTTTTTGCCTCTTATTATTTAGTTATTTTGCCATATAATGTCTTATTTTCGTATTTTTTCTCTGTCTCATTCCATATTCTCTATTCCTCAATTCCTTTCGTGCGACTACCTGTCTCCGTCGATTCCCTCCCTTTCTTCTCCCTTGTTCTTCCTTTCCCTCTCTTTCCCCATTCCTTTCCCCCGCGAGAGGCGAAATCTGTATCGGAGGGAGACTGCGACTTTAGTGCCGGAGCTTCCCCACTGAAAATCCCAAGATCACGCGATTGTCGTTTTGAGATATTTACGAGCCCAATAATATATAAGAGGGTTTGGCTCCAGATGTTTCATATCCTATATCGATCCCCTCCCACACCCATTCCAGGCCAACCTCGCTTTCTTTTTCCCTCCCTCTCTTACTCTCACTCTCTCTCTCTCTGCTACTCTGTCTTCCTACTCGATTTCTCCTCTTATCCTTCGTTCCTCCCGAGGAAGCGCAAATAACACATGGACATGTCTAATAATGCTTTCAAATCCTATTCCCTCCGCGGTTTCTATTACGGTGTTATATTTGGAAAACGTAGCCCCATAGGATGGAGAAGTAGAAAAAGAGGTCCCTATGCACATACATATTTTGTTTCCTTGCCATGGCAAGAAGCACCGCCGGAAAAATAGGAATTTGGCAAAAAGAGCAATATTTTTTGTTCGCCTTAACTCTTTTGTAGATCGTAGAGTTTTCCCCGCTTGAGATATGCTCTTTCTTTGAGACGGTGTCTGTCGTTTCGCACTGTTTCAATGTCCTTTCAATGCTCCTGGAGAGCCCGTTTTTCACGACGTTGAAAGGTTTCGTAAAAAAAGGCATGAATTGCGATTTAAACTTCCATAATATTTCTGTGTACGTATATCTTCATGCCGACCTTGATAGAGATATGATTATTGTAGTATTGGGAGCTTCGACTCAAAGCACTAGGTATTACCATCACAGAAACAAACATTACACTAAGGAGCTTCTAATACCTCCTTTAAGCGGAGGAAATAATTCAGATTTATTATATACATAATTCTATTAGGAAGATACGAAAACGGGCGACCGACAACAAGAGTGCTCAAAAGCTCCGCAGTTTCCTCGATACCAATCTTTTAGGGAGGAAGGGGAGACAGCAGGAAATGATTAATTGGCGCATTCTATTGTGACTACCCCTCCCCACGACAGATAAAGAGAAAGAGACGCGTCACTCGGGGGAGAAATTATAGCGAATATGGGCGCGTGCATATCCCCCACACACGCCACCTAGCGCCATTATTCGTAAAAGGGAAAACCACGGAACGGTATCAACATTCAACTCGGGACCCAACGTTGAAAATGATCCGAGTTACGGAATTCTCTCAATATATGGGGGTATGAATTTCGTATTTTCTCTTCACAAGACATCCATCAAAATTTCGGAGTTCGGGAGTCTCCGATTTCCATTCATGAATGAGAAACTTTTAAGCCTAACAAAAAGGGTTCCTCTCAACTCCCTCTTCCTGCATTTCCCACCGGCTCGCCTGTTCCGCCGCGTGTGCTCGCGTTGTGATCCTGGAGATATATGTAAGAGATCAGGGTAGCCTATTAAAGCGGATGTTGCCCTCGTTTCAGTACATTACCTCATTTATCTGAAACGCATATATATAATAGAAGGAGAGAAACAAATACATTATATACTCCTACCTCTCTATCTCTCTCGCTCGTTCCCCCTAAGGCTACCATGGCCCCGAAGCAAAGAGAAATGCCGGTGTTATAGTTCGGAGGGAGATTTCCTCAGCGTTTCTGTTACCGCAGCAGTCCTGCCACTCCTCTAAGCCAATATCCCTCATACCCTGAATCTAGACCCCCTCCCCTCTACATCGTTCCTTCCACCCATCACTTTTCCAGCTCTCTCTCTCTTCCAATCCACGTTCCTCCGTCCTTTATTCCTCTCTCTCTTCCGAATCCGTTTCCGCTTTTTCTCCCCGTGTTCTTATTTCCTCTCCCTTACCCATCGCTATCCAATCCAGCTATCCCTCTCGTATTACTATTGTTATCATTCTAACTAACGTATGTATTTATGCATATGTGCGTGTTTGTTTGCGAGCGTGTGTATAAATACATATATATATATATAAAATATCTACACTTATGCAAACATCCTTTTTTATAACTTTTATATTAACTTGCTTACTATATTTATATATATATATATAAATTTCTTCATTAATAACCGACCACAGTTTACTCAGAAAAACATAACCACTTTTGGGATTTGATAATAGGAAACTTAGTTCTTGAGTCCGCCACCTCACGCTTAGCGCCAACTTGCCTTTTATCAGAATGATATGATATTGATATTTGTTGTTTCAGCAAAGCGGAAATTTTGTTTTCAAGCATTTTCAATGAGTGTTTAAGGTATGATAGAGTTGAGCTGCCAACTATAGATTTGTATTACTCCACAGACAAAGGAGAAAAATTTTATTTCATAAAATATTTATTAATATGCATTTAGTCTTTTATAAAAATCTTTTGTTTTCATTCTAAAAACTCTCATTATTTCTAAACTTATATTTTCCCCCCTCTATTCCTCCTCTTTTGTCCTCCTGTATCTATCAAATTCCTCTCTTTCCTCCGCCAATTCCTCTTACACTTGCTCCCCATTCTCTGTTCCCTGCTCGTTCTCCTCCGCTATCTATCTCCCCTCGTATCCCTAACATCCGTCAGATTTCTCTCCTCTCTTCCCCCTTTAACTTCTCCCTTATTCCCACCAACAACCCCGTTTCATAACTCTTATTCCCTTGACTCACGACCGGCTTCGTCATTGGCTAACTCATTTCTCTACATCTATACGGCTCCCCTTCCCTTTCCTTGCTCCCTCCCTCGTCTCTCTTTCTCCGTAAATCCCCCATAAACCCCCCTACTACCGCCGTTTTTTCATCCCCCTACCTCTATTCCCTCTACCCTAACTCTCTCCCTCAACCAACGACGTCACCTGTCATCCACCCTTTAACCCCCTCATCCTCCCGGGCCCGTTGCCACTCCTCATCTCCAAATCCGCCTTACCTACGTCTCTGTATCTATATAGCTCTAAAACCGCGTATCCCAGTACCTCGCCATCCGCCAACTCTCCCCCCTCCCCGTTCCATTCTTATCTTTCTCCTCTCTCTCTCTCTTCTCTTCTACCTCGTTATCCTCTGCTCATACGTAACCTCAATTTCTCTCTCCCTTTCTCTATTTAGCCTAAATCCTCCCCATCTCTCTCTCTCTCTCTATTCATTTTCTCTAACCCATCGACCTCAATACGTGTTTCCTCGTTTCTCGCGCTCTCTCCTCGGGTCGCAGCACCTCTTCCACCGCACCACAGATATATATATATATATATATATATATATATATATATATATATATATATATATACATATATATATTCATATATTTTTTCGTTTCGTAGAATTTCAATCATTTTTCTCCGAGGCCTAGTAAAGGTACAAAGAGCGTTATTTGAGTCGAACCAAAATTTTATCCTATAAAATATTAACCGCGTAGTAATCACTCTGCGTAGAATCGAACATAAAATATTGTTCGAGAAGCATCCAATTATTTGGTATTTATAGTATGTTCCGGGGAATCATTTCATAGCTGCTGATGCGACAAAAATTCTTAGAATTCTCCTGCAATAGAGACCTATTTTGTGCATTATGCGGCCCACTGAGGGGTCCTCGTGCACTACTTTGAAAATCCTTCTCCATGCTCACCAAACTACTGGTATTCATTTACGATGCTAATCTTCCCTCTCGTACCTATATGATCCTCTCAGCCGTTTTTCCCTCCCTGTCTGTCTGCCTCTCTCTCTCTCTCTCCGAAATACTTTACCACTCCTCCCTTCCTCCATCACTCCTCCCTTTCTCCATCCCTTCTCCCTTTTGCAATTTTATTGCCTCAGAATTCCGCATAAAACCGACCTGTATGGAGTATACATATCTTCCGACGGCGCCATTTTTCCCCTCGATATCGGATTTCCTCGCTTTGTTTCCTCCAAATCTCTTTCTCTCCCCATTTTCGCTCTCTCTTCCGATTTCTCTCTCACGACTCTTTCGCTCCTTCTCTCTCTCTCTCCGTGTGTGGGTGGACGACTTCCTCTTTTTATTCATTTCGTTCCACCCGTTAATAAGGGTGTCATTTGCTTTCGTTCGAATTATGTACGGTTAAATTTGGCTCGCTTTCGATCCATTCGGATTGGAAGTTTTTCTTTGCAACGTCCATGTCGCCTTTTGCCGAGAGAAGAGCAAATGGGCCGTAAATTTCGTATAACCTGATCCGGTTTTGAATAACAGCTAATCTGATTATTTAGAGCTCTTTAAACCTTTGAGTAGTGAGATTTAATTGGCTTATCATGCCAGCGTGGTTTTCCGAATTTGAAATTTGATGAAATTGTGCGGAAACTGAAATGCTGATTACTTTTGGAAAATGAGTTGTGGCTCTAATATATTTTTTGTATTTTCAACAGGTTTAATTGTTCGTTACCTATTCACTCCTGAAGCAACGACACCTCAAAGTACCAAGCAAATACTTGGGCGACAGAAACAAAATCACCAGGCATACATGTACGACTGTTCCACTCGAAGGGTTAAAAAAGGAGTGAGGAGAGAATGGAAAAAAGAGAAAAGTCATCTACGACGGTATTTCTCATGGAGCGTCCGTCCCCTATGACGTTTTGATAGGCTACTGTTTTTTTAATGTGGATGGATCAGTGACACAAAACGCTATTTATAGAATTGTTTTTAATGGACTCGTTGGAACGATTACATATACATTCTTACCAAAGCAAATTCCTTGAAAATGAGAAAATCCATCAAGGTTGAAAAACATCTCATTCTCTGAATTATACGTGATATGAAGTTCATTTGAGATTTCCACACCTCTTACTGCTACATAAAACCTCAAAAGTTCAGTTATGTCAATGATTAGAGGTCGAACTAGAGATTTCTCTCTTGTTTTTCGGTGAGGAATTTCAGTTTATTTAATTTTACTATCTATGTATCCCTTTATCACTGATAATGTCCTAATTTTAGAGCGTACAATCATACTGGATCGATAGCTTTACTGGATATTGCAACTCCCCTGCAAGTAAAAGACCTGGGTTTGATTCCCGCCCAAGTTCATAATTTCTTCCTTCCCTACCTTTAAATTAAGATTCAGACAATTTTAAAAAGCTTAGGGAGAAAGAAAAATGTTAATTCCATTGTGGCAAGAAAACAGATATTAAAAATCCGAAATTAAGGAAGAGCGGAATAAAATATTAAAAATATCTGAGTCGCAATTTCAACACATTTTACGCCAGCTAAGCGCACAAGATCTCATTGAAACTATAAGAGGAAGATATTAAGTAACGTAAGCACGATAGTTAAATCCATAACCTAACGAAACCCTTAAAAGGATTTCTTAATCATTTTTCACTTACAACTCCGAATAAAATATTTCTATTCGAAATGTCGATGGCCGAATCAATGGTTTGAAGGAATAAAAATCGTAGAATACTCAACGGGATGCGCCTTTTATCTCCTAAAGGCTTGAAAGTAATTATTTCAACGAGTCAACCGTAAAGAAAACGCTCAACGCTACGAAAAGAAAATGGCGAAAATTACCTCTCCAACTAATCTCGCAAACAGCGGGGCTCGTAAGAGGAGGAGGGAAGAGTGAAAAGGGAAATCGCGACTTCCTTCCCGGTCTGCCCAGACACGTTCTTCTCGTCCCATTGTGGTCGTCGTCCCGACTTCTTTTCTATATGAACCCTTTTTTACCACCTTCCATTCTACTCGTTTAGATTTCATGGAGGAATGCCGTCAGGAAGTAAATCCTTAGCGAGCGAGCGAGAGAAAGAGAGAGAGATGGAGGGGGAGGTGAAGAAGAGGTAACCATTCCGTTGCCATTGTGAATGGAATGATAGAGTCGTATCTGCCCGCTCTACCATTGTCTCTCCAGTGTTATAGGTTATGCTTGCAAAAAAAAGCGAGGAGAGAGATGTCGGAGTTTGCGCGTGTATGTGTTCGTGTGTGCGCGCGCTTGTGTGCGTGCTATATTGAAGACAATGGAAAGGAAAAATCTTCATCAAACGTCTAGGCATGTTGAATTTTTGAATGCCGGTCTGCCAACGCCTTTTGTCTGATGAAAAGCCATCGTTTTCCGCAAAAAGATCTTTCTTTTTTTAAAGAGAAAAATGGAAATTCATAAAACACGCAAGGGTTCTCTCGACGCAAACCGCAATATTTTTATTCTAGAAGAATGGCTCGGACGGGATTTTTTTCGGTGTAATTTTTTAAATTATGCGACTGATGGTATTCCCGATAATGTTTCAACCCGTTTTCCTGCGCCAGACGTTTTGTCTTTGGAATAGATTGATACAAAGCGAGAGGAAAAGTGTAGACCAGAGTTTACGGACGGTAAAAAAAATGTACAAATTCCAACTGATTAAAACTAAACTGAAAATACTTAGTTTGAGTTTTTGAAAGGGCATGATTAGGGTTGGAACATGTTTGACAGATATCCAGTGGGCTTATAAATTTTTGCAAATGAATTAACCAGAGGCTGAAGACTTCATCATGCAATTAGACTGACAGGATAAAAATTAATGAAAAAGGAGTTTTTTATTTTTAAATGCATACGCACTGTGATGTTAAGTCATTTTTTTAACTCGTGTTTCACATTACAATCCACTCAACCCTTGCTTAACTGCAACATAGAATTTCAACCATGGTAATGCATCAGTAGCAGAGGTAAATGACCATTGAGTAGCTTCTGAATCCGTACGTATATATGTACAGAAACAAACAAATAAACAAACAAACACACACACACACACACACACATATATATATATATATATATATATATATATATATATATATATATATATATATATATATATATATAACGCGTTCGAATAGTTTATTTAGATCATTTCTCTCGAATCGTTTGTCGACCATAGATTCCAATTATGGCTGACAAACTGAACAACGTCATGGTTTCGATGTTATACGCGATAAATTTTCCGCTAATAAGACATTTTTACGGCGCCACGGTCGTAAATTGGATGGACATTTTTTACGCTTCGAACTCGGGGGGTCGATGGTTTGAATCCCTCGGGGAGGCAGGGGTGGGGTAGAAGGAGAAGTAGCTTCCGAGGTAGGGAGGGTGGAGGCGAGGACGGGGCGTGAGAGGATGGGCGGGAGCGAGGGCAAAAGGGGTGGAGATATCGAAATCATTTCGGACCCACTTATCGCAACCGGCTCACGGTGCGCCATTGGTTCCGATGCGTCGTAAAATTTGAAGCGCGCGCGTGTGACAGAGTGTGTGTGTTCGCAAAAACAAACAAACGGCGATCCCATTTTCCCCACTCATAACCCGATAACGTCTTTTTTTACGGCGCCCATAAGGGTAAAAATAATAATTTCTCCTCTCCATTGACCGCGGGTAGAAAGAATAAAAAAAACTATACGGATCGGCCAAGTTCCCTCGGCATTGCTTGGGAGCCGTATATTGAATATATTCATCCGATATGATTCCCAAGGCTTTATATTTTATTTTCCACCCTCCCTCCCCCATTCAAACCTAACTGCTAAACCTGCCGAGGTCGGTTGAAACTTTCCTAAGGGGTGGGTCGGGGCCGAGCGGTTCTTTCATTACTTTTTTGGGGAGTGTAAAGGTGAACGCCCCGCGGGGAAAATTTTAAACACCCACTTAATCGCATTTAGAATGGCGTATTTCCCCGAAACGGTTTTATGTCCATAGGTTTCCTTTTTGCGGAGGAGAGCGGTATTACTGGCCCTGATAAGCATGCTACCGACATACTCGACAAGATAGAACATAGTAGAAACGCGTTTCCGCAAACGTCTATTTTTAACCGAGGAAAATCGGCAACCTGCGACAAGGAAAATGCTAGGACTTTCCGCATTGATTGAATCGCCCGTAATATAAGCAAGGTTTTATCAAAAAGACGGTGAATGATAATGGAAAACGTTTACGTTTCGTTTCATGTGGAAGTTTTTCCGCGAATACCAGATTCCTGTTGAAACGAGTAATTTGACGTCGGAATCGGGAGGACGTGTAAATTTGCATGGTCGTGCATCGGGAGCTTTCGCATCTCGGAATATTTAAAGATATTGATGGATGGGACGCATTTTAACTATTTTCGTTTGCGGATTCCCTACTGTTTGTCGTCGCGGATATTTTTGTACGAGGTTCGTTGGGACGCATATATATCATCTTGACAATTCGCTCCCGGGGAATGTCGATGGATTTTGTTCGTCGTGTAGTGGATTTAACATTGAGCCTGATTTTTGGTAAAGTGCAGTCGAGAAGGGAAAACCACGGAAAAGTTTTACGTGGAATGTATTCGGAAACTCACACCTGTATCAACAAAATTTGAAAAAATCACCATCTAAACCATTTAATTAAATATTATTACTCGATAAATGCTTAAAAATTATTAGAAACCTGCCATCAATAAAACAAATACATAGTGACAAACTTTATTTTGGCAAAGTTCATGCAACTGATGCATAGTAAACTTCGCATCTGGAAAAATATATAAAATAACATACAAGAGCACTCGTAGCTCTTATTTTCAATGACATTTCCATTTATTAATTTGAGTATTACAGGAGATTCCTCGTATAAAAAACGTCAATTACCTTTCTGCAGCCACTAGTTCCACTCATCTCTACTATCGCCGCATTTCGCCTTGAAGCACATCAGTAACATTTTTTTAAAAGGTAGTTCTATTTAACGCAGCCTGATAAATTTCCCCGTTGGTTTCTGATCCTTCAATCACTCCATAAACTCAGCGTTGAGGGGAAGAGATAGCGGAGTAAAACCTTCTCTGAAATATTTTTTAACGTTACCATCGAAAATAGACCCGTTCCTCTCATTATACCCTATTTCAAGCGCTTTACACTGAAAAAATGTCGCTCTCGTCGTTTACATGTCAGCTCCAATAATACCTTTTGAATAGTTTTTCAAATTGAAGCGACTAAATTTTTATTATTTTATTTTTTCAAAACCTCATTCAGAAAGCCTTATTGGAAGGAACGTTTTCATAAATGCTATCCTTAATCACGGGAGAGAGGGAGAGGAGCGTTGTCAGTTGTCCATGTGTATGTGGGAGAACTTATACGGGAGGGAAGAGAGGTCGGGGAAGAGAGAGAGAGGGAGGAAGAGTGGGAGCGAAGAGGGTAACCGGGGAACGCGCATGTGTTATTTTGCCTCCCCTTCCCCAACGGAATCGCCGCTTGATGGATGAGGTGAGAGAGCATCGCGGTGCGCTCGTGCGTCTGTGCATGTGTATGTGCGTGCGTTGGGCGCGTGTGCGTGCGTGTGTGGGTTTATGTTTGCGCGAGAAAGCGCCCAAGGGCGCTTGTGCGAGATTGTGTGTGCGTATTCTGTGCGAGTGTGCTCGAGAGGAAGGGTGAAAGGGGTTTGAGAGAGAGAGGGAGGGAGGGGGTGTACGAGGGTTGTGAGTGGAAAGCGTGGTGTACACATATATGTCGGGTGCGTTTATATCACCCTAAAACCCAAAAGTCACCTTCTCTCTCTCATTCCTGCCGTTTCTCCCTCTATCAAACTCACCCTCCCTCTATTTCCACCTCTCTCTCTCTCTCCAAATCACCCCGTCTTTATGCGTTACTTTCTATGCCAGTGCTGCCCAAACTTTTCTAATGGCGGGCCACCAGGGGCGGCCCGATGAATTTTGGCGCCCCGGGCGAGATTGCACTCCAGCGCCCCCTTCCTTTAATGTTTGGTTAGATATTTACAAAGTTAATTCATTCATCGCTCTGTAAACATTATTGATAATGAAAAATTAAAAAGAATGCCATCAAGATTCTAGCCTGTTCCTCGATATAAATTGGTATCCAATATTTATCCACTTGCAATTAATGTATAGAAAAATAATCTGGATAGCGCTCCCAAAACTTTGGCACCCCGGGCAGCCGCCCGGCTCGCCCGTAGCTTGGACCGGCCCTGCGGGTTACATCAGTGGTTGCGAATTCCTTGGCCGCATTGGAAGTTGCCAATTCTTCAGCGGGCCGAATTAGAGTTTAAATCGGAAGTTTTCTATATATTCTGAGGTGCCAAATAAATAAAAATCAAGTCTAAATAAGATTTTCGTGGCTAACATTTCAACATTTTGTTTTATTGTAAAAATTTTAATAAAATGTATGAATTTGTGTGTTCAATTTTTCGAACAACCTTTTTGCCATAGATTCGCGGGCCGCACAAAAACCGTTCGCGGGCAGCTTTGGCCCGCGGGCCGTAGTTTGCGCAACACTGTTCTACACAGTGCACTCTACCCACAATACGTACCACAGAAAAATGTTCGTGTGAATATACAGATGTTTTTCTCTTCTGCTAACGCGAGAGAAAACTTATATATTTATTTGTGGATTCGATAAGCACACGGAAACGGTCAAGTGAAGAGAGACGTAATATATGGAAGAAAGCTTTTTTCACCGCGATGAACGGGGTGTAGAGAGAAAGGAAAGACAACGGAGGGAAGTGCGGATGAAGGAGAGAGAGCGTGAAAGAGATATATCGATTGTGCTTCCAATCCTCTCCCCGTATATCCGACATTTTTCTTTTTTCAAGGACACGCACACACGTACACAGAGGTGGGCGCGCGATGATGGAAATATCGGCGATGGCCGATTCCGATGCTTCAGCCGACGGCGCCTACGCACCGCGATGTCGATACCCACATATTTTCTCTCGAAATGGAGATGAGGAATTGGCAGAGCGAGAGTGAAGGGAGTGAGGGATCGCTCCTACTATCTCTCTTCCTATCCCCGTTCCTCTTCACTACTACCTCGCACTTCGAATATTCCTCAACCATGTTCTAACTCGCTTTTTCTCCCTATATTTCTCTCCCCTCTGCTCCTCTTCCCTGTTTTCTCTTCTCTATTCCTCTCTCCCCTACTTTCTCCTATATTTATTCCTCATATATTTCTCTTTCTTCTATTCCTCTCTCCCCTAATTCTCTCTCCTATATTTATTTCTCATATATTTCTCTTTCATCTATTTCTCTCTCCTATATTTATTTCCCATCTTTCATCTACCTCTTTCTATTTTTCTCTCCTCTGTTTCTATTTTTCTCTCTATTTCTCTCTCCTTTCTATATTATTTCTCTCTCTATTTTTCTTCCTCTATTTCTCTCTCCTCTATTTGCCTCTCCTCTATTTTTATCTCCTCTATTTCTTTCTCCTCTAGTTCCTTCACCTATATTTTATTCACCCAGTCCTCTTTTGTTTGTCTTTTTTAATCACTCTATTTTGCCATCTTAATTTTTCTCCCTTTCACTTCCTCTTTTTTTCTCTCTCTCTTCTTCTCTCCTCTCCTTCATAGTCCGCTGTGTCATAATCTTTATTAAACTCTCGTTTATCCTCTCTTACTTTTCCTCTATTTTACACTCTTTTCTCTTCAATTACTAGACCATCATTTCCTACTTACCTCCCCTTTATCTCTTTCCGCCTCGCTTTCCTACCCCTCTCTCTCTCTTTTCCAGTATATCCTCCCCACTCTTTCTTTTACTCTCGATTTCTCATCTTCCCTTTATTTCCATTCCTCACCCGCTCCTGTTTTGTCCTCTCCCTCTCTACACCAGCCTCGTTTTCAGCTCCACTATACGAACGACTGGGCTTAAAAGAACGCTCCAATACATTTTTGAAATCTGTTAAGCAAAAATAGAAAAGCACGGAAAAGTCTCGCCGAAGTCGTCTCGAGCGAAGTTTGATTATTTTTTGCGATGAGAGAGTCGAGTATGGAATCTTAATTTACACTAAAAATTTAGCTTCCTGTGTTATTTTGCTATTGGAATGGGAAATTTGAATTTTTAAACGTGATTTAAAGACGGTTGTTGCATTTTTTGTCAAAACTAGCAACGCCACCATTTGATAACTGGCATTTCAAAGATTATTTCCGTAGCAGTCAAGGTTCTGCCAGTTCATTATCTTTGAAGGTATCACTCACATACATGCATGCACGTACGCACGTACGTATACATACATATAGACATACACACACAAACACACACAAACACACAAACACACACAAACACACACAAACACACACAAACACACACAAACATACACAAACACACACAAACACACACACAAACACACACACAAACACCCACACACACCCACGCCCACACCCACGCCCACACGCACGCACGTGAGCGCGCACACACACACACATACATACATACATCATTATATATAGACGCTACTTACAGAGGAGGAGTAACATATAACATATAACAGGAAGATACAAATGTTTAGGCACTTAAAAGCGGCAACCTCGAAATTTTTTTGTCGGTAGGATTATGTGCGAATCCGACTAGAAAAAACGAAAATCTTGAAAAAGTTTTACAATGCGGCTGCTAAAAATTCTAAATTGCTTAAACAAATTTTCAAGGTTTATGTATTTCCAGACGTGCTAGGGAGCTGAAATTTTTTATAGGTAGAATTTGTGAAAAAACAAAATGGGGATTATACAAATTTTGATATTTTAATTTGTTTGGCAGTTAAAAATTCTTAAAATTTAAATAAATAGGAAAATGTTTAGATACTACGGGGCGAGATTGGGAGCTGAAATTATTTTTAAGTTATTTATAGATTAGTCTATACAAACGAATAAACATTTCAATGTTACCATGAAATTGTTATTGCGGCCGTTAAAAGTTAATTAATTTTAAAAAATTAGATAAATGTTATTTCACTTCTAAATGTGCTAAAATTTTAAAATTTGGCAGAAATGTGTGGTATTATTAACACAATGTGGAACAATTAATATATTCCTAAAATTGCAAAAATATGTGATTGTTTTACTCCTATACTTTTCCATAAGGAAAAAACGAATATCGGTCAAAAGGAGAAATTTATGAATTAATGAAATATTTCCCATGATGAAATATCTCTCTGAAAAATTAATATTTTTTCAAGGTGAGATGAAATGCTTGCAGTATGTAAGCACCTTCTACTAGTACACACACACATATTCAAAGCAAAATTACAATAAATAATTAAATATAACTTTGCAAATTCCTACAATACTAGTTGTATTGTAGGAATTTACAAAGTTATATTTAATTATTTATAATGAATTTCTACAAAGTAACGGCCGAAACAATTGACTATATACAAAATTACAATTTTGTGAGGCATAGTTTGTCATTTCCAGCCACCTCCAAAATACAGTAACACAGCTAATTAATGTGGCAGCTGAGGGTAAGGGAAACCACTAAAAACATTTTTTCTTTTTTACGGCTTCCCTATTTGTTTCAAAGTTGAGGTGAATCCTCACTCAAATTGCACGTGGACCGGCCTGTATCCATTAAATTGTCACCAAATGTGTCTTGTTATTGCAGGAGTGCCTGAATGGCACTATCTACAAATATGATGATTATGATTCCATTAGGAGGAATGCAGAGAGAGCAGCAACTAATCAATAGATGAATTACAAACAGTATTGTTGACGCGCTTGGCGTTTTGGCTTTAACGGAATACAGTTAAAATATTTGATATTTTTTTTAAATTCAACCTAATGATAACTCAACAAGAAGACAGGTAAAAAACGTTTTTCATTCTATAATTGCCAATGATAATTCCCACTTCTGCTTTATAAGTTTAAATGCGGTTGATATCTTTACCGTATAAGCGATTTTGGCTCTAACCTCTGGACATTCTTTAAAAATAGTTATCGAGTATATGAAGTCGGTCTCTGGTTGATCAGTTTGGTTTCGCTGAAGGAACAAATCTACAAAAGTATTTGCATGCCAATAGAGGCAAACCATATTTACAACAATGGATAAAAAGTCATCTCCAATAACACGAGTCAGGTGATATAAGGGGTCTCGCCGCCGTAGGAACATAGGCATCTCGAGCGGATCGGTGACCTTGAAGCGCCCTGGGGAACGAATTTTTTTGAACATGTTTATAGTGTGCCTCAAACATTAATCGTTTCCATTTAACCGTTTTCTCTCGCGCTCTCCTTCCGAGGGTTGACGTCTGAATTTTGACGGATTAGATCTACTTTTGACATAAAGCGAGAGAGTAAAAGAGAGAGAGGGAGGAGGAGGCTTCGGCAAGAGATTAATAACATTTTAAACCCATAATCCGTGCATATGTCCGTGTTCAAAGGAGTGGAACTTTACCAACACGACGTATCAAGGAAATTCCAGTCGACTGCATCGAGAACCAGACAGTATTCTCAAATCACTGCATCCCCATATGCGATTAAAATAACATATTTTCTCTTTTTACGGGAGTTAATATTCATTCTCCGAAATAATTGAACGTAAAAAGCAAAGGAAATGCTACTAACACTCGACTTTTAGGATCATCGTAATGCTTTCAAGTGCCAAAATAATGCAACATAATTTAAACGGACTCGCAGTGATAAAAAACTAAAAACGAAATGCTGTTCTTGTATTTACTTATAAAAGAGCTCGTTTAAAATTAAGTTAGTTATATCGCAATTTTATAGATAAATTACTTTTAATATCATCTTATGAATAGGAACGTTATAATGGTGTATAATTGAATACATTTACCTGATCAATTACGAAATAGGCTCATAGAATTCAACAGGTTAAACCGAAATCGTAAATATTTAGCTCTTGGCCGAATTTGATAATTGGTCCGAAAATTGTATGTACTTTATTTTTTCACTGAATAAAACAACATATTTGATTGTAATAACGTTTCAAACTAAGTGAAAATAACTAAATAAATTGTACATATTTTTATAAAGTGTTATATTTTTTATGATAGAAGATTTGTGGTAGTAAATGTGCTAAATAAATTAAAACGTAACGATAATATGCAATAAATACAACTGGTTGCACAACTGGATAGTAAATAATGGAATTAGTTCAACACTGCTATCTCTCTCTCTTTCACCGTATAGTGAAATATATTTATTTTCTTACTCGCATTCTTATTAATGAATATCACGTGTCAGTAGCATACGAATTAGTGGCTATACGTGATTTGATTTATTATATTCATCGCGTTATTATCAACGCAACTCACTTCGAATACATAAATTAGATCTGAATTTGAAGTACTTTCATAAAATATAAATATTCATTGTGACTACAGTCAATACATATATAGCCAATATAACACAGCTTAATTTTGCCTTCCTACAAAAATGCACTTCCCAGATTATTGCAGAGCAATCTCTCAAGTGATATTCCCGCATTCCTGCGGCAACGCGAATTATTTGCATCCAAAAAAATAAACCAAGGAAGGAATGCCTCTATGAAATTATTATCACGCAGATAGTACCAAAACCTTATAGCTCCTAGGAATCCAAAGAATTTTATATCTCCACCCTTTCCCAGCCCTCTTACGGCGTTTCGAAAAGTGCACCGCGTTCAATTCGCGTGAATTTCTCACTCATGGCGGCTTTCACGTCGAGGCGATCGTCTACTTCCCCTTCCCGTCGACATACACAGGAGAATAACTCTTCCCAACCGAGCGTGAATAATCGCCGAGTAAAAGGGAGACCCAAGAAGCGAACAATTTATTGGCTGCTGAGTGAGCCTCAAAAACGTACACACACACACACAAAGATGCATACGAGAAAGTAGGACGACGCTTACTTTTGCCTCCAAATGCACGGAAAGAACGCCAAACACCCACCATTTCCCAGCCACCGCCGACTCTCAAGAACATCCCTTTAGCATACCTTCCAAACTACTTAAAGTAGTTCACCTTCTTAAAGGTTCGGAATTTTTTCTTTTCGAAGAGAGAGATGAAATAAGAGATAGCAGAAAAAGAGAAAAAGATAGGGATGATGAGGAAACTCGGGCTCTATAGGTAGCCAAAGGAAGGGACGTTTTATTCTGTTTGGTCACACCCAGTTTGGAAACTCGGAGAGGGAAATGCCGATGCGGGCGAAGACGAAAAAAATCTGTAGGTGAAAATAAATTCCACTTCCGCGCACGGTCCTTCGAACCGTGCGATCAAAAACCGAACGCTATTGAACGAATACTCTCCAGAATTATGATTTTTCTTTCCCGCAGCCTCGCGCCAATTGTCTATTTGTGCATGAATATCATCGTTGAACCTCTCCTCTCGCGTCTTCATCGCCGCTTCTCCGCTCTCCAGTCGTAGTAACCTCATTCCGTACTTTCTCTCGCCCGCCCTCTCCACTTTACATTTCTCCCTACCTCTCTTCCTCTTCTACTATCCCCTCTCTCTCTCTCTTCCCCTCTCTCTCTCTTCCTCTCTTTTTCTCTTCCCCTCTCTCACTCTTACTCACTCTCCATCTTCCTCTCCCCTTGTATTATTTATATCTTCTTTTTTGTAATTGACAATGGGCTAAAAGGAAGAAGAGATTTTCTAGTCTCAATCTCGCACTAAAATAGATATTTATATACAATATATATCACAATTTTTTTCTCGCTCCCTCTTCTACCATTTTTTCCTTTCCCTCTCTTCCTATCTCTTTCTCTTCCTCTGTCCATTTCTCTCTCTTTCCCAATCCATTTTCCACTCTCTCCTGCACTCTATTACTCTATTTTCCTATCTCTCCCTCTCCAAGTTTACCTGTTCCGATCATTTCCCTCTCAATTTCTCTCATCATATCTGCGTATCCCTTCTTCTGTCTCCACATCTCTCAATCAACCTTTCTTCCAGATTTTCACACGGCTTTCTTCATCCTTTCCTTCTCCCTCATCCCTGCCCATCCTTCTGTTTTTCTGTTCGTTAATTTCCCCTCTCTCCCTCCCGTCTCTCATATTCTCTGCATCCTCTCTGTCTTCATAACCCCCTCTATCTGTTCATTGTTTCCCCTTTCCTCTCTTCCCATCTCTTCTTTTCCAACTCCTCTCTCCCCCACTCCACTTCTCCCTCTCTTCCCACTTCTATGTCCTTTTTAAAACCTTTTCAATTATTTATTCGATAACCCTTCTCTCCCCCACCTTCCGTTCTCGCATTCCACAGTCCCATTCCTGAAACTTTCTCTCATGTTTATTTCAAACCGTATTGCCTTTTTCTAACTTTTTCATCTCTTTTTTCGTCCATCTCTCTCCCATCTCAGCTCCATCATTTATTTTGCTTTGCTCGCGCTGATTTTCTTTCATTTGGCTTCATTCCCTTTCTTTCACGTTCTCTTTGTTTTTCCTGCGTCGGCATTTTTATTTCTTCTCTGCCGGTTTTACTCTCAGACTTTTTTAAATAAAAAAGAAATGATGGTTCTTAATCAATTACTCCGCCGCTATTCCTCGAGTTCTTTTTTATCTCTCTTCGCGCTCTCTTTTGTGGCCTCGCGGACCCATAAAAAACGAGCATATTGAATTTCTATCTTTAAAGATATTTTCGTCTCGTGTTTTACCTTATGGCGTCCTTCGTCCTTTGCTATATATATATATATATATATATATATATATATATATATATATATATATATATATATATATCCGACTGTTCCGTCATATTTTGCTTTGCTCCTCTCTAAACATTTACCTTTCTCCTTAAAACTTGTACCAGCAACTTAGGTATCAGAAACTGTTTCTTCCGTATATTTTCTGAATAGTTGTTTATTTATTTTTTATTTTATTTATTTAACAGTTATCCAAAAACAGCCAAGCATGGCCTAATATAGTGGATTAAATAACAAGGATAACAAAAAAAATAACAAACAAAAGATATATATACACACGTAACAATTATAACAGCATAACATGTGAGAGTGTGAGTGGTTATTGCAGATTAATATGAGGAATAGGATGAGAATAAGTCGAGGGAGGGATAAAGGGTGGTTTAGGAGTTACAGATGGAAGGAAGACGGTAAAACACATCTTTGGGATATAGAGAGGCGGAAATTCGGTCGGTGAAAAGGGATTCATCACGGGTGGTGCGGGATGGTACAGGGAGAGAGAAATAGGATAGGATAGCATTGGAGAAGTAGCGGCCGTTCATGATGGAATGAAGGAATTTAAAGTCGGTGATTCTTCATCTGGAGGTAAGGGAGGAAATGCCGAGGGATGGAAGTACTTGATCCCAGGATAGATTGCAAAAACGGGGACACGGTATCGAACTATTGACAAGAAAATTTATGAGAACGGTAGAGAAAGAAACACACAGTGGCGCAATATTCAAGAGTAGGAAGAACGCAACTAGTAAAAACATATTTAAGTGCAAAGGGATCATTGATTTTGTTAAACCTGTATAGGAGACCGACGAGTGACATGGCTTTGGAGGAAATCTTTTTTATATGGTCAGCAAAGGTGAGCTTAGAGTCGAAAACTATACCTAGATCACTATGGGACGTAACTGAAGGGATAGCATTGCCGGAGTAATGGTATGATGTGGGAATAGGTTTCCTACTAAGGGTGAAAGATAAAGTAGTGATTTAGATGGATTGGCCTTCAATTTTCGTATGTAGCACCACTTGGACACGGAATCAAGAGCAGTCTGGAGAGAATGACTGTCACCCAAATTAGTTACCCTCCTAAAAATCTTACAACCATCCGCGTATAGGAGAATGTTGCAGCCACTAGGCGCAACAGCGTCTACTATGTCGTCGATGTATAAAGAGAAAAGAAGGGGCCCCACAACCCTTCCCTGTGGGACAACGGAGGGTACAGGGGCGGGTGGGAAGGTAACATCATCAATGACGACACGCTGTGTTCGGTGAGATAGGAAGTCGGAAAGGAGGGAGAGAAAGGATCCATGGATATTGAAGCGATTTTCAACTTGATGTATCGGAAGGTAGTAGTTGACTGTGTCGAATACTTTTGCGAAATAAACTAACATACCTCTAGTTGGGCCGAATCCTCGAATGCAGAAGTGATGTGGTAATGAAGGACTGTGAGATTGGAAATACAAGAGCTGGAAGGAAGAAAGCCGTGATGATGAGGAGATATATGTTAGTGTGAATGAGAGCAAGCTAATATGAACTACGCGTTCGAAGAGAATAGATAAAGCGGGAAGGACAGAGATGGGACGGTATTTTTCAACACGGTTCTTTGGGCCACATTTCAAAATGGGAGTGACGTTGGCTGTCTTCCACATTGCAAAAAAGGTGCCACTAGAGAAAAGCCTATTAAAAACCGTGGAGATTGGTCGGAACATGGTGCTCGCAGTATAACGAAGGAAAAGGGGACCAATGTTGTACGGACCGGTGGATTTGTTTTTTAGGAGAGACACAAATAGGCTGTTGACCTCTTGAGGAGTGGTCATGATAAAAGAGAGGGATTGGGTACAGATGGACTTAAGGGGAGGAAGTAAGGGAGAATGAGGTTTTGAGGCGAAGTTGGAGGAGAAATGATTGTTGAAAAGCATGGGCCTCTCGTCCTTGGAGCATGAAATGGAGCCGGATTTCCTGTGGGAAGGAATCTGAGTACATCAACATGATACCCTGCAAGTCACCTTTTTGGTGGATGGCAGGGGATGCAGTGCACCAAAGAACTGTAGTTTTCCTACGTTATCTTTTCCTATTATATTCTCTTATCGTCCTAGAGTAAAACGATCCTCTATATCGCTCCATTCTACAATCGATCTGGCGAATCTTATTCTCGCTGTCCTGCTTTCCGAGATACGTCGGGCTTCTGATAAGATGTATATGAGGTATCATTCGCTAGTCCCTCCGACATAAATTTTTCCAGTAGATGAAATCTAGCCTGCAGCCTACGTTCCTCTAACGATGTCCATTTCAGCTTTTCTATTAATGACGTTACGCTTTGTTTACTATCGTAATTTCTCTTTACAGATCTAGCTGCCCTGCGCTGAACCTTATCTATCTCGTTAGTGAGTCCTTTTTCGTAGGGATCCCACA
Source organism: Tanypteryx hageni (assembly GCA_028673005.1). Classification (NCBI taxonomy): domain Eukaryota; kingdom Metazoa; phylum Arthropoda; class Insecta; order Odonata; family Petaluridae; genus Tanypteryx; species Tanypteryx hageni. The sequence goes on from CM054112.1 coordinate 208,145,859, forward strand.
CAGCTGAAGCATATTCGACCTGCGGTCGAACCAAGGATAAATAACATAATTCTTTCACTTTTTCGGAGCTATTTCGAACTATTCTCCCTATAAAGGCCAGCTTTTTGTTAGCGGCACCTAACAATCTGCGAATGTGGGTGTCCCACGAGAGATCACGATGGATCATGACTCGGAGATATTTAATCGGGTCTGAAACTGGAATCTCTACTCCGTCCAACGAATAATTATTATCCAACGAGATACTCTTGGTTCTCCAGAAGTTGATGACGCAGCTTTTCTTTTGGTTGATCTCTAACTGCCATTCCTTACACCATGCAGAAATAGCTTCTAGGTCATTTTGGAGATACTGGTGGTCTTCCGGATTGCTTATTTCTCTATAGATGACGGTGTCGTCCGCGAAAAGCCTAATTTTACTTCTGACTACTGAGCTGATATCGTTTATATAAATTAGAAATAATAACGGACCAATTACACTACCCTGTGGAACGCCAGAGACTACCTCCACTAAGTTCGAAGATTTCCCATCTATAACAACCTTCTGCTTTCTATGATTTAAAAATTCACAGATCCAACTGACGATTTTAGAATTAACGCCTAAGGTTTCTAATTTCGTTATTAACTTCCTGTGAGGTACCTTATCAAAGGCTTTTCTAAAATCTAAGAAGATGGCATCGACCTGCGTATTCTTTTCTCCGCTTCTCAGTAAACAATTAACAAAAAGACCGAGCTGAGTATCACATGACCTACCTTTCCTGAAGCCGTGTTGACAATCATCTAACAATAAATTACTATCAAGAAATCGCATTATGTTGCTAACGAGTATATGCTCGAGAATCTTACACGATATCGAAGTTAAAGAAATCGGCCTGTAAATTTCTGGGTTATCCTTGTCGCCGCCTTTATGAATCGGGGTAACGTGCGCTAACCTCCAGTCGCTAGGAACCTCTGCGCGAGAAATGGATTTCTTAAAGATTATCCAAAGAAAAGGTGCTATTTCTTCAGCTAATTCTTTTAAAACGCGAGCAGGAATTTCTTTGGGGCCAGTGGCTTTGTTATGTCTGATGGAACTTGATTGCTTTGCCATTCCCACCTCAGTAAATACTATATCGTCCATCAGACACCCCCCCTTATTGCGGGTGCATAATGTACGCAATGGTCGCTGACGGCTGTAAATGCTTTTACAAAATGACCGCTTAACAGGTTGGCTTTCTCCATGCTATCCTGAATAACGGCACCCGAGTCATTACGCAGGGAAGGTATGGTAGGGCCTCTACCTCGGACCTCTCTCACATAGGACCAAAACGCTTTAGGGTCCTCCTTCAAATAATTATTTAATACCTTATTCCGGAAGTTAGTAAAAGCCTCGCGCATAGTATTTCTCGCTTTAGCGCGGGATTCCTTGTACGTCTTAACTTTAGTTGCTCTATATTCATCGGATAATGTAGACGGCATATTTTTTATTTTCGCGTGGCTTATTCTCTGACGCCTAAGCGCACTCCTAACTTGCCTATTGTACCAACGTGGCTCTTTATTGTCGACATTCAATTTAATTGGAATGTACTTATCGATACCCTCTAGCATTATATCCTTGAATAGTTTCCATGACGACTCAGCACCTGATCGTTCGGTCATATCACGGAAGCCAGGTAGTATTTCTCGTAGGCGCGACCTGAAGCTTGAAAAGTTTGCCTTAGCAAATATATAAAACTTTCTTTGAGGCTTAGGGTACCTATCGATTTTCAACTTACACTCTGCATATACGGCCTAATGATCACTTATCCCATCTTCAATGGTGACTTTGTTTATTCTTTCTGGAACGTTAGTTGCTAATAAATCTAATATATTTCCCGATCGCGTTGGCTTTCTGACTACTTGAAGAAGAGAGTGATCGCAGAATGTTTCGATTAATGCCTTACAGGATTCGCGTTCTTTACCTCTAGATTCGAAACATAGGTTTTCCCAATCAATTGAGTGTAAGTTTAAGTCACCACCGACAATAACGATTCCATCTTGATTTATCAGTCTAAGCTTTGATAGTTGTTTCTCGAGACTTAAAATACAATCTACACCAGCGTTAGGTGGCCCGTAAAACGGGCCACCTAACGCTGGTAATAAAATTACCGAAGGATAACAATAGAATAAAGTAAATTGTTAGTTCTACTTAACACTACAGCTACTCTAATGCTACAGCTACTCTAGTCGCTCGAGGCTATGTAGGAGCTCGCAGGAGCAAGTGAAAGGCACGTCCGTTCACTTCAACAGCCAGGTAAAGACTTGAACTCTTCGAACTATTCTCCCTACATTGTCTTCTTAAACTGATGAGACTCCAGAATCGCTTGCAGTTGTCTTTTATCTCTGAGGCGATGGTATTGATGTGGTTGGCGTAATCTCGTCGAAGAAGTGTCCTGGAGAGGTGCCGAAGTCCCGCAAATGGGTTACGGGTGTGAATGCTTGGAAATGTTTTCATTAATTTCCAAGCGGCCTGCTTATTTCTAAGGATGAGGGCAGTCTCCGGAGAAACCCAGAGCCATCTGTTCTGGGAGGTCCTGCGCATGGGAACGAAGTTGGCACTGACGCTATTTAGGATGTCATATTGGAGAGAAAGTGCGTCCTCAGGGCTACCAATCTCCAGGTCTCAGGGCAAGAGAGAAAGGACACGGTTTATGGCAGGTCAGGCAGCTTTGTTCCAAGTCCTAATGGTTCTCCCGGTGGGTGAGATAGAAGATGACCGTTGGTGGGTAGACAGGGGATGCGAACATTCGATTGACTCGTGGTAACATCACCTAGATAGATATCTAGGTGGTGTTTCTCGTGGTCGGACTCAAAAATGTTTTTACCCACGGAAACTTCATTGATTTCAACAGATGATAGGATGACGTCCAGTGTTGCCATATTTCGTGTGGGATATGAGTTACACTGTAAAAGCCCGAGTCCGTTAATAAAATGTTCGTGGAAAAACTCGTCGTGTGGATCATTGCCGATTCCAACGGTCGGTGAAACCCAGTTTATGGATAAATTATAATCCCCGAAAAGAAGTATTTTACCCAGAGTGTGCGCGCAACACCGATTCAAACCATTTTCGAGAGCGAATATAGGGCTGCCAGGGGGACGGTAAAAACAACCGATGAATAGTTTGTCTTTGCGCAACGAGGGGTTGGATTTGATGTCAACACAGATCTCAGTTCACACAATTTCACAATTAGATTACAGGTCGACACGGTGCCTTGCAGGAAGATCGCGGTTGATGGCTAACAATACCTAACCATCTTTAGTGTTAAGGTCTTTACGGAAAATCTGATGGCTCTCAGCAAAGGCCAATTCAGAATCAATAACACTGGAATTTAGCGAAGTTTCGATAAGCGCAACGACGAGAAAATTGGAGAGTTAACTGATGCTAGCTGCAACAGAGGAGAGTTTATTTTTCACGCTTCTGACGTTTTGATACTAGGAGTTAAAGGTGTAACATTCCGGGCCGGGATTGAGATACACATCACCTGAAAGGATGATGATGGGGAGGAGAAAATTTCAAGCCGGGGAGTGATGCCTCGAGACGGAGGTCAACGTTGGAGAGTCGGTCGACCGAGAAGCAGCTGAAGTTTAAAAGGCTTGTAGATTATTTGTTATTCAATCTAGATTATTTTCATTTCCTACTTTCTCTTGCCATTTAAGATCTATCTTGATCTAAGAAGTTTGACTTTTTTCGGGGTCATCTTACTTGCCACACAAATATGTACATGTTCGCTCCAGTCAACGATCAAATGAAAACATGGAATTTTTGGAAAATCTGACTTTTAGCATTAAGAATATGTGTACGCACTGTTCTTGCCAATTCAACAACAAAAAATTCAGTTGAAATCGATCCGTAAAGTAAACGCTCGCTTTAAGTTTTACAAACTGTATTAAATACCGATGACAAAAAATATTCATGCTTCTCTCAAAAAAATTTCGTGGATCATCAAATAAAAAAATATATTAATATATTCGAAGTGTTAATAAATCTGTGTCGTTTTAATTTTTGACTTTAATTTTAACAACGCCACATTTCATCCATAATATATTTTACTTAATAATGTCAAGCGCAGATGCTGTTTTGAATTGTGTATTGATTAAAAATTATCCTCTCGATTCCTCCCCCGTTTACGTTTCTCACTTCCCACGTTACAGTATTTGCTCGAAAAAATTATAATCTTGACCGATATTTCTTCTCGGATGTTTTTTTCTCAATCATCATAGTCCAATATCGTGCACATCCCTCCCCCCTCCTCTCTCCCTGCCGCTTCGCGTTATCTTTCCCGTCTTCACGTCCCATCCCGCTATTTCTCGGGCGCACACTCTCGTTTCACCTCCCCCCACCTCCACGGACATATATTCTCCCCGCGATAGCAAGGAGATTGCCATCGCCTCCCATCTCCCTCCACCCTCGAATCAGCCCAGACCCACATTCCCTCCATATCTCTTTACCACTCCCACTTCTGCCAGACATCCCGACTGCGTTCTCAATTTTCTTTGACGGCGAGCCTTCTCACATGAATCTTTCCTCCTCAACTCTCCTCCGCTTACCTGTTTACAAGGGATGCTCTCATCCTCTACCTGGACTTCCCCACCACCTGTCTCCCCCCTCCCCTATCCATGCCTCCACCCTTTACTTTCCTCTCTTCCCTCTCCCCCCCCCCCCCACGACCCATACCATCACCCCGTCTCTGCTATTCCCCCTTAAGAACTCCTACGCATCCCAAAGCACTCCACTCGGTTCCATTTTCGGTCTGCCCAACTTCCCCTCGTACTCACACCCTTCCCTACCGCTCCTCCTCCATCTCCCTCTCTCCCATGCCCTTTCTTCAACCCAGTAACCGTGTTTCCCCTACTCCTCTTCTTTCCCACACTGCCTCCTGCCCGTATCCATTTAGCTCAGTCTCCTGCGTCCTCCCGTCCTCGCATTCCCTTCCCGCTCCTCCTAGCCCCTCTCCCCCACCTATCGCAGCCTCCCCATTCCCTTCCTCCGACCCTCACTCCTACCCCACACTTCAACCAGGGCTCTTTATGAATTATGTGTGCTCTCGTGACATTCCACTCTACCTACCAATGGAAAGACTGAAAGACAAGGGGCAAAAAGGAAGGAAGAGAGAAAGGAAGAGCAAGGGAAAGAAAGTGTATGCTTCTCTTCCACTTCCAATTTCTTTCCTAGGCCTCCTCCATACGTTGTACGTACTCTTCTACCTCATGCACAGTGCCTTTCCGCCGGTTATTTTAACCTGAGCTTTCTTTTTTCGTCTCATATTCTTCAATCCATCATTCTCCTCCGTACCTCTCCTTTCCTACAGTTTTTTTTAACCGATAAGCTCTGGTGATATGCCCCATGCCACTCACTCCACTTCGACTTCGCTCAGTCCTACCTAACTTTGTTACGTCCCCCACCCTCCCCCCTTCACCTCATTTTCTCTCTCTCCCTCCTTTCCTCTCTCCTTTCACGAGCCTTAGCAGCCATGTCTTACTCCACTACACTTACGGCTACTTTATCTTACGCTCTCAACATTTTGCTCCGTTCTCCACCCGAAGCCATCTCTTTCCGCCGTTCTAATTTTTCCGCCCCAATCCCTCTTTTAAAAGAAAAGAACGCTCTTATCTCTTCCTCCCTCCATCGCCTTCATGCGACGTCCCACTTTCCCCTCTCGCTTCATCTACCCTTATCTTTTTTAATAAACTAAGACCCCGATGTACATAGCCTCGCCATACGCCGTTTTACTTTAAACGTCACCAACGAATTAAGGAAAGTGTTTCGTTATACCTAGATTCGATTCGCATATGCGTCGTTTGCGAGGAGTAAAGGGTGAAGATCCAGTTATTCCAGCCATAGCAAAGTTGATGTCTACGTTATTTCTTTGTGGAATAATGGATAAATGAATCATGACTACATGTTTGGGATTACCCATGTAAAAACGATTGTCTTTAGACCCATCCTTTTGTTCTTAATGTAGTTTCTGTTATCTTTACATTGACACTACTATTTAATTATTTACATTAATAGATCTTGCGCAATAAATTAATCTAACGGAATTTTACAGAATAAATATGGCAGGGGTCTCCAAGCTACGACTCGCTGACCCTTTCCATCCAGCATTGCCTCATCAATTCCTTTAAAAAATGCACATTCGTGTATTTTCCAACATTAAGTCTCATAAGAAACCATTAATGAAATCTAAATTATATTTTTCGAGTACATGGATGCAATATAAATTTAAACTAGGTGTATAACTCATTACACAGTCAATAAAAATCTGGCCCGAACAGTCATTTGAAAAGTCGCATGTTGTACCGTATCCTTTTAGTAAAACTTTTGACGATAACCGCTGTATAGTACAAAATAATTCGTGGATAAAGATGCCCCTTTGTCTGACTCAACACACAACATCACCTCTCGCAATCCACGCAAACCTTCAAAAACCATCTCCAGAACCATTTCAGGTGAGTGTTTTTAAGGGCATTAATTTTTATTTCATTCCGTATACCTACTCTTGACATGTATTACATACTTTATTATTGTTTTCCGTTCATAAAATGGTGACTATTACGTGCCAGAGAGGGTTCTCTGGGAATGGAACTCCTTACTTATACTTTCACGTATAGAAGGAAAAAATTAGGTTTCGCTATATGTCGCATCGTAATACGTTGCATTTTTCAGGAATGCATCCCGAAGTATAACAGATACTTCAATTTTCTATCCTCTCTCACAGTAATGCCTCTCTCCTTGTTATCCTTCTCTCCCCCTCTCCTCCCTTTCTCCCAACATCATTTGCTTTCCACTCCTTACTCTATCTCTAAACTCTTTTTACTCTCGCTCCCTCAGCACTCCTGCCATCTTTCCTCCTTCCTCCAATCCTCACTCCTCCCATCTCATCCTTTTTCCCAACCTCCGAACGGACACCAACTTTCCACTTTGCCTGAACCGGTTGGAGAGGAGGAGGTTTCCAAACTCTTTCATTTCGCAGGGATGGGAACATTTTCCGGGAGACGATGCCGCGATGGAAGTCGGAAAACAACCAAAGTTTCGATTGGGGACACCTATCCAATCCGACACACTTTCCGTGTTGTTTTTATCTCCTCCCCTTTTCCCTCTCTCTCTCCATTCTTCCTCTCCTCTTTCCTTCTTCGTTCCGTTCCCTTTCGATTGTTTTTGGAGCGAGTCATTTGCGCGAATGTAACCGTCCGACCACGTCTCGTTGATTTTGTTCTTAAACGTCATCGAGAAGTCCCTCTTCTGGATTTTACCGTTAAAAAAGTTTTTGAGCCGTTTAAAGTTATTTTCGGAAAGTTTAATGGCAATACGTGATTTATACTGAAACTTGAGCTACATAAAGCTGTGTATAAATGGAACGAGGACAAAACCACTACTCCTAGGTTTCGTTACGAGCTTTGTATTGGATTTAATAGTTGTTACGCGAGTGCATGCCCGGATTTCCTAGGGAAGTTTAGCAATAGCCAGGAATAAATGAGAACAATTTCCATCGCTTTCGAGTGTGGCACTTTCGTAATAGTTTTATAATTCATGCGCCATTTCGCAAAAATGCAAACGTTTCAATCCAATTTTACATACAAAGTTTTTGTTAGTAACTCATACATTAGCAGAAAAACTCTTTTTAAGCATTCATTCATATTTCATTATCTAAATAACTTTTGAAAGGCATGCCCCCTTTCCAAATTTTAAAAAACGATAATTTAAAAAATAAAACCTACTCATTGAAATGCGTTATTTACGATTGTCGGATAACGAAAAAAGCGTTTTAAATGTGATTTATGACACTTTTATATCACGGTGACAAACGTCGATCATGTCCGCCATATCTCGTGCGTCAAAACGTCCCTAAGATATTTTGCGTCACTAAAAATGAAATACGCCTTTATTCGAACAGGTAGAGATTATTATTATACGTATACACAAAGAAATACAAACGTTATTTAACGAGTGGGATGAATTTATAAAATAAATCTCTAGGATTAAATTGCTATCACCGACCTTATTCTCTACTCAACGAGAGGTTTATCGCGCGGGTAGAAAAACCAAATATATTCTCTTGTAATGAAATTCAAAATAACATTTTGCACACGCCATTTTATCTCCGCGAATTTTCCTCGCAAAGCACAAAAAGTTGCCGTTGATTTATGGGACAGAGACAGTTCGTTAACCTATTTCTCTGCTACTTCGGGAAGTATTGCTCCATCAAAACAGGCTGTATGTTCATCACGGCTACATAGCTGAACTATTTTCTCCATTTCACTTTTTCCCCACAGATCTTTCGTTTCTTTTCTCCGTGGCGCATATATTTTTACTAACGCTATCTGCGTGTTCCACCACTGCTGCCTTCTCTCCCCCTCTCTCTCTCTCTTTATCCAACCATTCCTCCCTCCGAGTTCCTCCTCTTTCCATTCCCTCGCTCCTTCCTCCTATCCACTCTCTTCCACCGACTATACCCTGCAATTTCTCTCCACGGCAATACCTCTCGTTTCCCTACTGTCAAACATTTTCTCCCTTTCCCGGACTTTAGTTTGGATGTCTGCCGATGAAAATAGTATTCATCAAGATTAATCCTTATGACCTGTCGAACCCTGTTCACTCAGTCTCTTCCTCCACCTTTTATTGTTATATTAATTTATTCCTCGATTGTTGGAAATATTACCCGTACAAGGAACTACCCAGTGTTCTATACAGATAGTCGGTGCTCTACTAAATGTAAAAAAACACAATCATATATATATATATCCTCCCCACATCACCCTGTCATTCCCCGCTCAGTGTGTCACTCTCATTTACTCTATCGCTGAAGAAGGGCATAGGCCCGATAAGCTTGCGTGTTTTTTGTTTTTGTGTTCGTGTGTTCAACGTGTCTCTTCGACGCCCCCAGCAGCCTCCCAACTTGGTCTCCGACTTGGTAAGCGTCCGCTGGGCTTCCTTCAACACCTTGTTGCCACCCTCATCACTACCTTTTCATTTCCTTAAGTCTATATATATATATATATATATATATATATATATATATATATATATATATACACACACACACACAAGTAGAAGGTGCTTGCATACTGCAAGCATTTAATCGCACCTTTAAAAAAGCATTAATTTTCAGAGAGATATTTCAACATGAGGAATATTTCTTTAATTCTCAAGATTTCTCCTCTGGACGGGTTTTTGTTTGTTCATTATGGAACAATAATGGAGTAAAACAATCAATATTTTTGCAATTTTCGAAATATTATACTTTTCCCACATTGAATTAACACATTTCTACAAATTTTAAATTTGTAACATATTTAGAAGTGAAATAACATTTATGTAATTGTTTAAATTTAAATAATTTTTAACGGCCGCAATAAGAATTTCATGGATACATTGAATGTTTATTTGTTTATATAAACTAAACTGTAAATAACCTAAAAATTACAGCTCTCTAACTCGTACCATAGTATCTAAACATATACGTATTTGTTTAAACTTTAAGAATTTTTACAGCCAAAAAAATTAAAATATCAAAATTTGTATAATCCCTATTTCGTTTTTTTACATTTCCTACCTCTAAAAAAAATTTCAGCTCCGTAGTACATTCGGAAATACATAAACCTTGAAAATATGTTTAAATAATTCCGAATTTTTGAAGATTTTCGTTTTTTCTAATAGGTTTTGCACAAAATCCTACCTAAGAAAAAAATTTCGAATCTCCAGCTCATCTGGAAGCGCCTAAACATTAGTATCCTCCTATATGTTATCTCATCCTCCTCTGTAAGAAACGTCTATATATATATATATATATATATATATATATATATATATATATATATATATATATATATATATATATATATATATATATATATATATAGACTTAAGGAAATGAAAAGGTAGTGACGAGGGTGGCAACAAGTTGTTGAAGGAAGCCCAGCGGACCCTTAGCAAGTTGAGGACCAAGCTGGCAGGCTGCTGGGGGCGTCGAAGAGACACGTTGAACACACGAACATAAAAACAAAAAACACGCAAGCTTATCGGGCCTATGCCCTTCTTCAGCGATAGAGTAAATGAGAGTGACACACTGAGCGGGAAATGACAGGGTGATGTGGGGAGGTTGAAGATCGGAGGAGGCGGGGAGTAGGAAGGGTGGATAGCCAATAAGGAGGGAGTGTGATGAGGTAGAGTGCGAATAGTTACAAAGTAACAAGGAGAAAATGTAAGGGGGCTAATAGGGTTAGCGGAGGTTGAGGCCAGGCGGAGAGAAAGAGTCAAGAAGATGTATGTGTGCAAGTTCCCAGTGTCGGAGAAGGGGGGCAGGAGTGTCATTGGGTAAGGCGCGAATAACCCTTACAATGTAGCAACTATTGAAGGGGACATTGTGGGCATTGGCGTGTAATGCAACTGGGATAGATAGATAGATAGATAGATAATCGTCCTTATTCGGGCGAAATTTAGACCAGAAGGTCCATTCTTACATTTAACCCTTCGTCAATATAATAAACACAAGAAAATGAATAAAATAAGGTATAACAAAATACATTATATAAACATTATGTACCTAAATCATACTAATTAAAAAAGATAAAATTGAATACAGATTTGTGTTTGTGGGGAAAATCTAGGTAAAAAACAGACATGTCCTCCCTAGCAAAACCCACGCAGGAAAACACCCACTAAGAAGGGGGGTGTGAAAAACCTGCGAAAACCCTAGATAGTGTACATATGGTAATACAAAACTACAACATTAAATAGGAAGGAGTATGTACAGTGGGAGAGTTCGTATATACAGCGTAATTATATACCGTCATAAGAAAGTACACGTAAAGGTAATAGCGTAATGTAAACAAGAAATATACAAGTATGCAGAATGGGATGAAATATACATGAAATATATACAATGAATGAATATAAAGAATGTTGTTGGAGCATGCATATTATAAGAAAGCAGGAAAAGATATAAAATACATAAATAATATAATACAATATAAAATAATATAAAACAATAGCAAAAAATAAAAACAACAAAAAAAATACAAACAATAGAAGAAAATACATATATACACACATATACATATATATATATATATATATATATATATATATATATATATATATATATATATATATATACATACATATACACACACACATACATACATATGTATACATATAAACAATACACAAAATATATAAAAACAAAACAAAATTATATTAAGAAATAGAAAATAATATAAGACAATACAAAAAAAAACATGAGTAAGGATAATTTATGGGGAGTGTAAAGAGATGATTAAGGATTACTTTGTTGTTTAAGAAAGTGAGTGACACAGGTGCGTTTGAATGAGTTTAAAGAGGGAGATGTTTTAAAATTCTCATCTAAGTTATTCCAGAGTCGGCAACCGGAGACTTGAAAGGATTTATTGTAGATATTCGTCCTGTGATGAGGAATAAGGAGGTTATTCTTGCCTCTAGTATCCCGCTTGTGTACTGTGTTGATTTCATTGAAGAGGGAAGAGAGGTAGTCAGGTTTGTTATAAGTAAGGATTTTGTACATTTGCATCAGGGTATGTAAGTTCCTTCGAGCGTCAAGTTTGAGCCATGAAAGATTATTGTAATGTTCGCTAATGTGGTCGCTCTTTTTAAGGTCACCGATGAATCTCATGCAGGAGTTTTGTGTGCGTTGAAGTTTTAATGCCAATTCACAGGAGAGATCATTATAAACAACATCACAATAGTCAAAGTGAGGAAATAGGAGTGTGGTCACTAGTTTACTAGTTTACGTAAGGAATTAGGTAATAAGTTTTTGAGTTTTTTGAGAGAGTGCAAGGAGGAGTTGATGGTACTACAGATTTTATTGGTATTAGGAGCCCAAGATAGAGTTTCATCTACTATGACACCGAGGTTGACTACTGATTTTTTTAAATGCAATGTGGACCCCTCAAGCGATAGAAGAGGAGATTCGCTATGATCTATGGAAGCCAATAGTTTGGGGTAACCGATAATAATAGATTGACTTTTTGCGGGGTTGATCTTCAGAAAGTTATTTGAGCTCCAAAGAGAGAGAGAAGCTAGATCAGAGTTGATTTTAGCGACAGCATCGGGAAATTCAGGTACGCGAGAGTGATAGTAGATTTGGAGATCGTCAGCATATAGGTGATAATTACAGTGAGTGAGGGCATTTGAGATATCATTAATGTACAGAGAGAATAGCAGGGGGCCAAGAATAGAACCTTGCGGAACGCCTCTATTTACATTTAAGGGACGAGATGATAAATCATGAGTAATAACCTTTTGAGAGCGGCCATTTAGATATGAGCGAAACCAGTTTCGAGAAGCGAGTGAGAAGTGCAAAAGTTCAAGTTTGCATAGTAGGATGTCTTTGTCGATGGAGTCGAAGGCTTTACTGAAATCCAATAGTGTTAGAATGGTGATTTTTCTCTGATCCATTGCTTTGCGGACGTCGTCCGTTACTTTCAATAGTGCGGTAGCTGTGCTATGCGATTTACGAAAACCAGATTGGAACGGGTCAATGAGATTATTTTTTGAAAGGAAATGAGTTATTTGCTCATGTGCAAGTCTTTCAAACGCCTTGGAGAGAACAGGCAAGAGACTAATTGGTCTGAAATCAGCGTTTTCGTGAGAATTGTTTTTCTTGGGGATAGGACGGACAAGAGCTGATTTCCATGAAGTAGGGTATTTAGATTGAAGAATAGACCAGTTAAAGATATGAGTGATAATGGGGAGAATGATAGGAATTAATTTATTTATTAGTAATATAGATACGCCGTCATCTCCTATTGCAGTTGACTTAATTGCACGAAGTGATTTAGCTACCTGTGGTTGTGTGAGTGGTGTAAATTCAAAGATTGTATTTGAGGTGTGATTGAGGCTACGGATACGTTCAATAGTTTCAGATTTTAGGCCTACATCTTTGGTCGTGGGAGGTTTAGTGAAATGAGCGTTAAGCTCGTCAAGGGACAGGTTTGGTGGAAGTTGCATATCTTTATTTTTACCAACACCCAAGTTCCGTAATTTTTTCCATATCGAGGACTGTGTTCGTGCAGTTGGTTGAATCGTGTACATATTTAATTTTAGCGTTGCGTATAAGTTGTTTTGTTTTATTTCGCAATGATTTATACCGCGATAGTAAATCAGGATCCTTAGATTTCTTAAAATCACGATAAATGCTGTCACGGCGGGACATAATCGATTTTATTTCTGGGGTTAGCCATGCAGCATGTGGCTTTGAGACCCGAATGATTCTGGGAGGGGCAAACTTTTCAAGTAGCTGAGACATATATAAATTAAAAGTCTGGGAGGGGGCGTCTGAGAGAAACGCTATTCTGGTGACCGTTCATGCTGATATTTAACGGATTGCTGGTGAGGCCTACATAAAACGCGGGACAAAGGTAAGGAGGTAAATGACGTTACGGGTGGTGCAGTTGCTTCTAGAGATGATTGGGTAGGTGATATTGGTGGAGGGACTCGAGAAAGAAGATGAGGGTAGGTGGATAGGGCAAGTGAGGCAGCGAGGTTTGCATATACATGCATACATATATATATATATATATATATATATATATATATATATATATACATATATATATATATATATATATATATATATATATATATATATATATATATATATATATATATATATATATATATATATACAGTCAAACTCGTTTATAACGAGCACGGTTGTAACGAGGTCACGGCTATAGTGAGCAAATGCTACCTCCAAGATAAGTTTACGAGTATTTACATACAAATATTTCACGTATATAACGAGCACGCTTCACGGATATATCGAGCAAACTTCGACCACGTCTCACTGTCTCAAACGCGGCGGCGGTCAGCCCCTTCAATCCTCATAGTGACCCAAGATATGTAACCTTGTGTCCTCGAGTCCAGCCTCTACACCCTATCCCTCAGGGAGGTTAAAGACCGCGGCGTTGTTGTTAAAAAAATAATCCCTTCGTCCAAACCAAGAATTCCCAACTTGCAGGTACAGTGGCACCCGCGGAGGTCCTTTGTCCTCTCCTCCCAACCCACAGCTCTTTTACAGCCAGGAGGTTGTGTTTGGAAGGGGGGTAAGGGGCTAAGGGCATGTACAATGGCGCCCGCCCCCGTCGCTCAGCCGAATGCACCCAACACACTTTCCCACGTAAAGATGGGAAATCCCACGTTTAATCCGTCTCCTCATTAACTCTTCCTGGAATTGGTATGCTCGCAGTTTGCAAAGAAAGTTCGTAGCGTTGATCACAAAAATCAGTTGAGATTTTGCCCTTGAACGAGTAACATGTCCGTACATAAAAGGAAGTGTCTGTCTATTCGCGAAAAGGTTGATATTATTCGAGAGTTAGAACGTGGTGAAAAAAATGTTGAAGTGTGCAAAAAATTTAATTTATCGTCGTCTACGGTTTCAACCTTATGGAAAAACAAAGAAGCGATTTTATCTGCACTAGAGAACAACCTAACAACGAACAAGAAAATGAGGAAGTGTGACTTGGGTACTGTTGATCAAGCACTGCTTGAGTGGTTTAAGACGCAGAGAAATGCTGGTTTCCCCATCAACGGCCCCATTTTAAAGGTACAGGCAGATAAATTTGCAAAACAGTTAAGACATGAAAACTTCACATGCAATAATGGGTGGCTCGATCGTTTTAAAAATCGGCATAACATTGTTTATGCGAAAGTCAGTGGAGAGGCCCTGTCAGCAGATTCAAAAACGGCAAGTGAATGGGTGAAAAGTGTTTGGGAGGAGTGTCGAAAAGGTTACAGAGAAGAAGACATATACAATGCCGACGAAACTGGACTGTTTTACAACATGATGCCTGATGCAACGTTTAAATTCAAAGGTGACAAATGTGTTGGTGGCAAAAGACCTAAGAATCGTTTAACAGTTGTAATGTGCGCAAACGTAAATGGGACTGACAAAAAAAAACTTTTTGTTATTGGTAAGTCACAAAAGCCCTGTTGCTTCAATAATGTAAAGAAGCTTCCCGTTGAATATGCAGCTAATAAAAAGGCATGAATGACTTCCAATATTTTTCAGCAATATGTAAGTCAGTGGAACAACGAGTTACGGAGGAAAAATAGAAACATTTTACTCCTTGTCGGTAACTGTCCTGCGCACCCACATATGCAGGAGTTATCCAATGTAAAACTGGTGTTTTTGCCTACAAATGCGACTTCTATTTTGCAGCCAATGGACATGGGGATAATTAAAAGTTTTAAAGGCCATTTCAAGCGATTTTGTGTTCTACAGTTGATTTAAAGGAGGGAAAGAGGTTTAGATGGCAACGTCTCTGTATTGGATGCAATTCATTTGATGACAGATGCATGGGACAATGTTTCACCTACAACGATCATAAACTGTTTTCGGAAGTCTGGTTTAATATCGGGAGAATTTTCGATTGATAACCATAACGTTGATGAAGATGATCTACCTCTGTCAGAATGGCTTAAAGAAAATGGAATTGCGAATTTTGACCATGTAAATGACATTGACAATTTTGTTCATGTTGATGATGATTTGATTACCAGTGAAATTCCTACGGAGAGTGAAATAATAGAGACAGTACAAAACACAGCAGACAGTGATGAAGACATTGTTGAATGTGTCGAAGACACAATCCCGACGAAAGCCGTGCCAACTTACTCTCAAGCTCAGGATGCTGTGGAAACATTAAATGATTTTTTTGAAAACATTGACATTTCCGATGGTGTTTTTAGTGCAATAAGTGTAATAAGAGGAAACTTAAGAGATTTCAAAGTGAAATCTATGAAACAGGCTACCATTCAAAGTTATTTTTCTAAAAAGGGGAGTGATTAATGATGCAGCTGTGAGTAAATTTTATATGTACAAATGTTTATTTTAAATTTTCTAGTTTATTCTCATTTTTATGTTTTTCCATAAATTTACTAAATAAACTTTCTGTTTATATATTCACTTTTACTTCTTAAGTCTTATTTCACCATACGCATGCATGCTTTTGCCTTCACGGATATTAAGTTTAACGGCTATAACGAGCAAAACTAGACGGTCCCGTGGCGCTCGTTATATCCGAGTTTGACTGTGTATATATATATATATATACAGAGGAGATAGTTTATCCGAAATAAACGTTATCTGAACCGTTTTGGATAAAAGATATTTTCGGATATTGGATGTCTCAATCCGTACAAAATTCGTAGATACTAAAGTAGTGATAGGATATGCTATAATTACGAAGATATGTTAAATATCTTTTAGAGCGCATGAAAAATTTGTAAGTGTTAGAAAATGGGTTATCTAGGACGAAGAATGGAACGTTAATACCGTTTTCCTTTCTTGCAAAAACATAATTTTGTAACTGAAAGAAATGTATGATTTACGAAGAAGAAATATAAGATTACAACTACATGACACAAGTAAGATATGCTTTAAATTATTTTCGATTACTTGAATAATTTCAACTGATTAAAAATAAATCGGCAAATAAAATGACTTAATATTTCCTTGTTCGCATGTTTTCGTTAATTGGCTCTCCGGATAAGCGATCATATTTTGTATATATATATATATATATATACGCGACTTGTCGGTGCTTGCATACTGCAAGCGCTAAAAAATCACCATATATCAAGATCTAAATTCGTAAATAAACCAACGCGATCTCCAAGGCAACAGCACTTAAACCATGTTGAACTTATATGTATTAAATAATGAATTTCATGAGTAATAGCAGAATATTTATAATTTTCCGTGAAATTTAGGCAACTATCCTTAATTTACAAAATCTATGACAACTCGTTTCCAAGTTTCGTATTTCAATTTTCGTGACTCAGATCGCCAGGCATGAGCATTATCGTTCAGATAATACCCTATACATTAAATTTATGGAAAAATTAGGATATTTTGTGTTAAGATTATAGCATCAGTAGACATGTCTTTAGCACGTATTTGGATAAAAATATCGCGAAATTGGTATGACACCATTATATTTAACAGTTGAAAAGAGTTAAAATTTCTCGAAAAACAGCGAAACACGACCTTCAAATACCTTTCAGGTTTTACCGTAACTGTTATCAAGGTTGCATCTACTATTGTGATCCCTTATATGCCTTGATAAAACAAACCTATTCGCTCTTTCCTATAGTCGATATCACAAATTTAATAGTCGTGTTTGTGCTCTCATTAGTACGTGAGAATTACAATATTCTACGATACCCGCAATCGCAGTGTGTGATGCAATTAGTGTTTTGGATACAGTAAAAATCTTACCTATTATCGGAAAAAAATATTGATGACTAGCTGAAACGCCCGGCTTCACTCGGGAAAGTTTTCTTTTAAGTTGTAAACGATTTTGATTACTTGTTCATTGTGGTAGCCCTGCTCTTAAGCTCCTCTTTAAAAATCTTGATTTCGTTATGGCATTTAAAAAAATTATATGTATATATATATATATATATATATATATATATATATATATATATATATATATATATATATATATTAGCAGAAGTTCCCGGCGCTGCTCGATGTCAAAGCTTGTATACCAATTTTTTTTTATTCATAAATTTTATAGCAAATTCAGTTTACTTAATTAGTTAATTAGTTTTAAACTGCCGCAGCATTCGCAGAAAATCTGCCGAACTCGAACACGTAATTCGCACGTTGCATGCTGATGTAGTTATAGGTACGGAAAGTTGGCTCACCGAAGATATCGCTAGCCAAGAAATTTTTCCGAAAAGCTATAGAGTGTACAGAATAGACCGTGCCAATAGAATAGGTGGCGGAGTATTTTTGGCAATAAGTGAAAAGTACGATAGTTGTCAGATCCCTATTATCGATGAAACGGCCGAGAGCGTGTGGTGCTGCCTAGGTAAGGATAATTCAAAAAAGATATATTTATGCTGATTTTACAGACCACCTAATGCCAAAGTTGATTATATTTTAAGTTTAGAGAGGCAATTAGCCGAGCTTAGATCTATTATGAACGACGGTTATGTGATAATTGGAGGCGATTTTAACTTACCGTCAATCGATTGAGAAAACCTATGTTTCGTTACGGGAGGTAAAGAACGCGAATCGTGTGAAGCCTTAATTGACACGTTTCATGAATATTCCTTAATCCAGATGATACGAAAAGCCACGCGTTCGGGCAATGTTCTCGACTTGCTTGCTTCTAACATCCCGCATAGGATAACTAAGGTGTCCACAGAGGAGGGACTTAGCGACCATCGAGCTGTGTGTGCGGAGCGCGAATTAAAGCTCAAAAGACATCCTAAGCCCCTTCGGAATGTATACGCTTTCGCCAAGGCCGACTTTAAAAGTTTCAGCTTACATCTCAAAAGTACCTTTGTCAGTTATAGTGAAAAGACAGAACGATTAGGTATGGAGCCATCATGGTTATTATTTAAGGATATACTAGGAAAAGGTATCAATAGATTTATCCCCAGTAAGTTAAAATCTGATAAGAAAGCACCTCGTTGGTTTAGTAAGGAAGTCAGGATTGCCTTAAGACGACAGAGGCGTAGCCACGCAAAATTGAAAAACATACATACCACCGCTTCCGATGAGTATCGCACAGCACAGATTGGAGACTAGCACACGTCACACCCATTTACAAGGGAGGTGACAAAGAAAACCCCGAAAATTATAGGCCGATTTCTCTAACATCATTATCATGTAAGATTTTGGAGCACATTATTGTTAGCAACACAATGTGTTATCTCGAGAGTAGATCGCTCTTAGTCAGCTGTCAACATGGCTTCAGAAAAGGTAGATCCTGTGACACCCAACTCGGTCTGTTTGTGAATGATGTTTTATCATGCGGCGAAAATAATAAGCAGGTCGATGCAGTGTTCCTTGATTTTAGAAAAGCTTTTGACAAGGTTCCCCACCGTAAGTTGTTATTAAAATTGGGAAATCTTGGCGTTAATGTTAAAGTCATTAACTGGGTTCGCGCTTTCCTTTGGCATAGAAAACAAAAAGTAGTCATCGATGGTAAGTCCTCGAGTGTGGCAGATGTAGTCTCTGGAGTGCCGCAGGGTATTGTGATCGGACCTATGCTTTTCTTGCTTTATATAAACGACATCAGCTCAGTTGTGAAAAGTAATATCAGGCTTTTTGCGGATGACACCGTAGTCTATAGAGAAATTAGTGGTCCTAGCGACCATCGTCAGCTTCAGGATGATCTGGATGCGTTATCTGTTTGGTGCAAGGAATGCCAGCTAGAAATCAATCAGAAAAAGAGTAACGTTCTAAACTTTTGGAAATCTAGAAGCCCATCGCCCGTGTTTACCTACTCGATAGATGGCGAGAGCATTCCTGTTTCGGAATCCGTAAAATACCGCCGGGTAACCTTGAATCGTGACCTGTCTTGGGACACCCACATAAGACGAGTGATAGGTACGGCAAATAAGAAGTTGGCTTTTGTGCGTAGAATAGTCAGGAAAAGCACGGAAAAGGTGAGAGAATCCTGTTATTTATCCTTGGTTAGACCTCAAATGGAATACGCAGCAGCGGTTTGGGATCCATATCAGAGGGGACTCATAAAGGATTTAGAAAAAATACAGCGACGAGCAGCTAGATTCGTGAAAAAGAATTACGATAAAAAACAGAGCGTTACGTTACTCATTGAAGAGTTGAGTTGGCCATCGTTGAAAGATCGTAGATTACAGGCGAGACTTAAACTTCTAGATAAATATAGGTCGGAGATATTCGTAAATGAAATGAAGGATATTATTCGACAACCAACGTATATCGGACGGAGGGATAATGAGGACAAGATTCGCGAAATAGATAGTAGGACGGAGAGGCATAAGGAGTCATTTTTCCCTAGGACAATACGTGACCACAATAGATAAGTGAATAATAATTAGTAAGGAACTTGGTGCGCGCCACCCTCTGCCATCCGCCGTCAAGGTGACTTGCAGGGTAATATGTAGGTGTGTGTATATATATATATATATATATATATATATATATATATATATCCTATATTTCGGCGATTTGTCATCATAACGCGTTTTTAACAAACTTTCCGATTAGATGGAAGGTTAAAATTTCGCAGGAAAGTTTCTTTCAGATATAAAAATTAAATGACGAAAACAAATACGATTAACCTGATGTGGCCACCACGTGACTTTCTCCATACCTGTAATATTTCTATAAATTCCAAATAGGTTACATAAAAATAAATATATTAAGAAACTGCGAGAAAATTTTAGACTATACAAAGAACAGAAATAAACTCAAACCATAGCCTTCTGATATTGTATATTGTACAAAGCTCCAACAATTAAGAACATAAAAAGGATCGTTACTAAGAGGTAACCATGCGTATTATTATATATAAAACCACTATAGCATATTTGGACCGGATCAACTAAACAGGGGTGCAACAATTACAAATTAAACTCTTTCAGTAACTATGGATTTGTAAGAAATTTGCTCAACAGATCCCCCTTCCAAGACTTTCGGGATTCTACCGCGAGTTGTTTCTTCTAGTGACGACTGTTTCGCCTCCATTCCAGGTGGCATCTTCAGGTCCTGACCTGAAGATGCCAATTTGAACAACTTCTCTTTCGATGGTCGTCACTACCTTCAAATTAGAGTCACTGCGATGGGCACCCGAATGGCGCCTTCATACGCCAATTGCTACCTTGGAGAATGGGAAAGACTCTTCCTCAACGTTCCACTCAGACCACTTTTGTGGCTGAGATACATCGACGATGTCTTCCTCATTTGGACGCATGGACCTGACTCTCTCCTTTCCTTTCTCTCGCGTCTCTCCTCCCATCCTTCACTGTCCTTCACCCACCAATCCTCTACCTCCCACATCACATTCCTGGATGTCGATCTTTACCTTCAAGACAGCCAAATCCGCACCTGTTTTCACATCAAACCCACCAACAGCCTCCAATACCTACACTTTGATAGCTGCCATCCCCTTCATACCAAAACCTCTATCCCCTATGCCCTTGCTCGTCGAGGATGGAGGCTTTGTTCCGATAGAGCATCCCTTCTAGAGTATTACTCTGTCCTCGAGGATGCTCTTCTCAAACGTGGTTACCCTCCAGTCTTGGTCCGCGAACAGATCCATAGGGCGATGACGCCTACCCACATTGGATCTCATCCTCACACACCCACTATTCCTGCATCTACCCCTTCACTCACTCTTACGACACTTTTCCATCCTGGTATCCACGAAGCTCTCAAAACAATCCTTCATGCTGCCCACCCAATTCTTACCTCTTCCTCCCATCAGTCCCTCTTTATCAACCTTTTTGCCAATCCTCCGTTCCTCTCCTTCCGCCGGCCCCCAAATTTGGGAAATATCTTGTGGAGGAAGGAACTTCCCACTTCTACCACGCTTCTTGCAATAGGTTCCCACCCCTGCGGAAAACCTCGCTGCCTCACTTGCCCTATCCACCTACCATCATCTTCTTTCTCGAGTCCCTCCACCAACATCACCTACCCCATCACCTCCAGAAGCAACTGCACCACCCGTAACGTCATTTACCTCCTTACCTGCACCCTTTGTCCCGCGTTTTACGTAGGCCTCACCAGCAATCCGTTAAACATCCGCATGAACGGTCACCGGAATAGCGTTTCTCTCAAACGCCCCCTCCCAGTTGCATTACACGCTAATACCCACAATGTACCCTTCAATAGTTGCTACAATGTTAGGATTATTCGCGCTTTACCCTATGACACTCCTGCCCCCCTTCTCCGACACTGGGAACTAGCACATATCCATCTTCTCGACTCTTTCTCTCCGCCTGGCCTCAACCTCCGCTAACCCTATTAGCCCCCTTACAATGTCTCCTTGTTACTTTGTAACTATTCGCACTCTGCCTCATCACACTCCCTCTTTATTGGCTATCCACCCCTCCTACTCCCCACCTCCTCCAATCATCAACCTTCCCACATCACCCTGTCATTCCCCGCCCAGTGTGTCACTTTACGTTACTCTTTCGCTGAAGAAGGGCATAGGCCCGATAAGCTTGCGTGTGTTTTTGTGTTCGTGTGTTTTACGTGTCTCTTCGACGCCCCCAGCAGCCTGCCAGCTTGGTCCTCAACTTGGTGAGTGTCCGCTGGGCTTCCCTCAACACCTTGTTGCCACCCTCATCACTACCTTTTCTTTTCCTTTAGTTAATATATATATATATATATATATATATATATATATATATATATATATATATATATATAATTTTTACCAAATACCATAATGAAATCAAGATTTTTATAGCGGAGATTATGGGTAGGGCTACCACAATTAAAGGTAAAATAACACGTATTTTTAGAGAGCTGGCCTCATGGATTTTAACAAATTATGGCATATATAATCTTCGTATAAATAAATAACCCAAATAGTATATTTCAACCGGGTCGACTAAACAGAGTTACCACAACATCAAGGTTAGAATTTTTCCTTAACTATGAATTTCGAAGGTATTGGCGTGAAACGATTTCAATAAGAAATTTAGTTTGTAGGGCGGGTATAGAATGGTAAAACGAAATGAACAAGTTTACAATGGATCTATAAAGCAGAGCTACTACAATATAAGGAAAAATAATTTTCTGATTTCAAACCAAATACATTAATATTCGTTTATACTACGGCGAATTTGACGAAAAACACAGTTTCAAGATATCTCACCAACCAACTGACCGATTTTGATGAATTCTCCACCAATAACAATAAACCAAGAAACGTAGAGACTTAAAACTTAGTATACATATTAAAGAGACGTTGAGGATATGCACCTCTGAGTCAGAATTTTGATTTCTTGGGGAGGAGGGAGGTATCAAATTTGAGTCTATATTTAATTTGTTCTTACCACTTAAAGGGGAATATTGGTGACTTATCTTGAGAGTACCTTGAGTTTGGATGAAAATATTACCAAGTGATATGTGCATAAAAAATTCTAAACTCTAAACCCAGGAAAAGGAAAGTAAATAAATAAAAACTCCTGAACCGTAAAATACTTTACGGTTCAGGAGTTTTTATTTATTTCCATTCTGTACACCGTAGTCTCCAAATTTCATCTTCAACTCTAAACCCAGGGCAAAGCCCGGGCAATAACGCTAGTTCACAATATTACCTTGGTAATAAATTGCCTACTTCCTACCTTAAGGTCACCCTAAAAATTTCAGCGATAAAGATCTTTGCGCTGCAATTAGAAAACAATTATAATTCTACACATATTTATACTATAAGAACAAAAAATACAATCGTTTCCGAAAGCTTTGACGTCCACTAGCTTTATTTAGGAGAAGGAACTTTTAATAGACCACGCATAAAAAATTCGATTCATAGTACAATGAACAGAAAAATGCCTTTCCATTTTTTAATAAGGGTTCCCGTTTTTTTATAACTCTCATCGAGTTTTACGCTACTCTTTTACTGCCCACAAAAAAAATAAATTCCAGGCGGGAAAATGCCCGCGATTTAATAACTCACGCAGGTACCGCCAAGCACCATCAAACAGACTAAGAGCTCCTCCCTCCCTCTCCTCTCTCCCCTCGATTCATTTCCTCCCCTCCCCACGCCCACCCACCCACAACCTTTCCAAAATATCCCTATGCATTCCATTTTCCCAGGACTTTAAACGGAATGCTCTTGATAATGACAAAGGAATGAAAGAAAATGGCCCCGCCTTTAATTTTTTCCTGAAACGCATCCTTATATCTTTCTCTCTGCCTATCTCTTCAGAGGCTTTCTCCAGTCATCGTACCACCTGGAACCATTCACCACGCCCCCTCCGACTACAATGCTACAGGTGGAAAAGGATCAAGACGGAGAAGGGCACGTGAGGGAAATTCCTTGACCAAATGCTTCCCACCCCCTCTCTCTCCTCTTAGAATCCTCTTATATTAACCAACCCTTAATTCGTGATTCACCTTTTTCCCACTTTAATTTTTACTACTCCCGCACGTTCCTGTATCTCTCTTTCCCCCCTATCTCTCACTCTCATCTCCCACACAAGAAAAAAGAATAATATCCTGCTCCCGCTCACCCGCCTCTCTGAAACCATTCTCCCCTCCCCCCTTCGTCTCTTTTCAAAGCCATCATACCACGTCAATTCATTTCATCCCTCTTTCATAAATGCCTCCGAGCAACGCTGAAACCATTGCGAGCGTCTGCATGCCGAAAGTTTCGCCTCGAACACATTCTCATTCCGATGCAGCACTCAAAGCGTTCTCCGTCTCCATCGATCGCCATGCTCCTCCCCCCGTTTCTCCTCCCCTCCTACCTTCCTCCCCTCTCCCCTTCCCCTTCTTCCCTTCTCCTTCTTCCCTTCCCCTTCTTCCCTTCCCCTCTCCCCCTTTACCCCTCTCTCCCCCTTTCCCCCCTCTCCCCCTTTTTCCTCCTTACCCCTTCCCTTCTCCCCTTACCATCTCTCCCCCTTTTCCATCTCTCGCCATTTCCGCTCTCTCCCCCTTTCTCCTCTCTCCCACTATCCCCTCTTTCCCCCTTTCCCATCTCTCCCCCTTTCCCCTCTATTCCCCTCTCTCCCTCGTTCCCCTCTTTCCCCCTTTCCCATCTCTCCCCCTTTCCCTTCTATTCCCTCTCTCCCCCGTTCCCCTCTTTCCCTCTTTCCCCTCTTTCCCCGTTTTCCCTCTCTCACCCTTTCCCATCCCTCCATTTCCGCTCTCTCCCCCTTTCTCCTCTCTCCCCCTTTCCCATCTCTCCCCATTTCCCCTCTCTCCCCCTTTCCCCTCATTCCCACTTCTCCCCTCTCTCCCCCTCCTCCCTCTCGACCCTCTTCCTCCTCCTCGCGGCCCGAAACCACTTCCCGCAGGGACATAATTTTCTGCTCTATCTCTTTCTATACCTTCATCCCCTTTTCATCAAGCCATCATTATCCTCCCCTTTTCTTGTCCACTCTTCGGCGACCAGTGGCTCTGGCGGCTCGATCTGGCGCCTCAACGAATTTTTCTTCTCGCTTCTTCTGCTTGCTTTTTGCACGAAACATTTCTCCCCTTCTCCTCCATCGATTTGTTTAGTTTCATTTCTACTCATCCGAACACTGCTCTCCTTTGTTCCATTAATCGTCGAATATCCTTTTGTCTCTCCGCTCTTCCTGCCACTCATATTCTATGTTGCTCTATCGTGTTTCTTTCGCCGCTCCACCTCTTCGGTAAGTAATGAATGTTATTTCTCACACTTCTTTCCTATTTTCATTATGAAACCCCACCGCCTACGCCTCCTTATCTCATCGTCGTTTATCTTTTACCTTCTTTTCGCTGCCTTCCCGTCCCTTCTGTTATTATTTCGCTCTATCGCGTATTAAATTTTTTTAATGCAGTTTCCCCTTTTTTTCCGCGGTTATGACATATTATTTCTAAAGTCTAGAATATTTTAAAGAACACGGGGACTCACGCAAATGATTTCTCTCTCTCTCTCCCTTCTTTCTCCAAAAAATCTCCCGTCGAGACTTTCCTTGGAATTAAGTGGCTGCGTAATACTCAAACTGTCTGATTTTCTCCGCTCCGTTTCCAAGAAGTGAAATAAGTCTTGCGGTTGCTCGAATGCCGTTCCCGAGGATATTTGAACTTTTATCCCTTAATGGACGATGTTTTCTGGGAACGGTTTTTGTTCGATATTTAATGACTTCTAAAATTCCGTATTACGACGGTGACGAATGAGTCTAGGGAAATTGCCAGAGAATGAAATGTACTGCGGAGGATGATCGGATGTGAGTTTTCCTTCGAGCAATTTCTAAAATGTTTTTTCTTTTTTCTAAATTTTTAATTCGGGCTGTCATTATTTGGTAAATACGAATTTCCTGTTTGGATGGAACGCTTCCCTGTCTGGGAAGAACATGGCCGGATTTTTAGTGGAATAACTCGAGAACGGTAAGTACAATTCCAACGATTTCTTCCTCTATATTCTTGCATCTTAGGCAAGTCATCTTCTATCATAAGAATTATCATTAGTATTTGGTTTCACTATTTGATTTACGCTGGTGTGAATGTAGCATATTAGTCATTTGCGTATTAAAATTACATAGACAACGTTAAAATTCGAGACTTGAACCAAAATCCGCCTGTAAGAACGAAATTTCATTTTCCTGCTGTCGGTTTTTAATAGGCGTCGAATCGGTCCTAAAATTAGTTTTTAACGCGAGAATATAACGAAATTTTAGGTGAAAGTCTTTTGTGGTCAAGTTGACACATTATGGCCAATTTCGAATAATTGGGTATGATTGACCGGGATTACATATAAATATAATATATATAAATTCGTGTAGCATCTGTCCACATATTGAATAAATTTTGAAGCTGTTATGAAGTTTAAACAATACCTTGACTATGATAAATAATACAATGGTAACAAAAATAAACAAATATTCGATTATTCATTGACATTGTGTTAATGAAGTTTGATGTCGAGTATAAAATTGATGAATTTTTCAAAGGTATATGAGGACATTTTATACGAAAACTAATTTTTTAATGTTTGACTAAACAAAAATAATTATATTTATATAAATTTATTTTAATGAAACCACATTTTTTATACCTTTAAAATTAAAAATATATCTAAATGAACATATTTAAAAATTCCACAAAGTAAAAACAGTTTTGGGTATATAAGGATTGTATCGTAATGTTTAACGAATAAATCTTCATTAATATTTCTATGCCAAACAACGTTTATTTTCCTATAACTATTTTTGCATTATATAGCATTCAATTACGTGAATTTCATATTTATATTTTACTATTTATGGTACATAAAAGTTGGTTTCATTAATTTTTACTTTCTTCATACGTAGTATAGGGGCAAGCAAGGACTCCATGAAAATGACCACATAAATTATCCTTCAATCTAAGACAGCGAAACGAAAATTATAATTTAATTAATTTCGAGCTAAATGAGATTTACACAAAATAATATACCTACTTGAATGCTTTATCTGGTAAATTTTTACTTTCTCCATACATAGTATAGGGGTCGTATTGTTTTCATGAAAAAAACGAATTCGAGATTTCAACGGAAATACACGTTTTGAGATCCCCTGAACACATTTTGATCATTTTCTAGATGATGTATGTGACAGTTTTGCTGTGGGTGCCCTACCTCAAAAACTATTAATCAGGTCAAAGCGAAATTTTATATTTGACATTTTTGTTAAAAGCAAAATAACAGATTTGGTTTTGGTAAAAATCGGTCAACCGAAAGTGGGTGTTTACTCTTGTCAAATCAGTTTTTTCAAATATTTCTTTAATATTTGATATATGTAAAGATGTACTAGAATAAAGGTTGTAGGTAATTTAATTTTCCACAACATTTGTCTGAAACTTTTTCCCCTATAATGCATTGTTTAAGAGATATCTTAAAAACTAAGTTTTTAGCTGCCACAACCACACCACCGACCGGCGGCTATTGTAAACATTTTAGACTTAGTTACGTAATAGTAACGCTCCTTTTTATTTTCTTAATTGTTGGAGCTTCCTGGCTATATCCAGTATCAGATGGCTGCGGTTTGAGTTTATTTCAGTTATTTGTTGTCTGAATTTTTCTCGCAGTTCCTTAAAATATAAATTATCATTTAACCTATTTGGAATTTTTAGAAATATTAAAGGTATGGAGAATGTCATGTGGTGGCCACATCAGATTTTTTATTTAGAGTTTTATTTTAATTTAATACTAATTCAAGCATACTCGTCATATATGACGTTAGCTTTTTTCAATATAATTGTGTATAAAAAGTATACAAATAGAGAAATCGAACAAAAATGCTTGCGTCGGCCAATCATCGAAGTCATTTATATTTCTCTGCGGTAATTCGCGATCCTTATCTGATTTAATTCTTAATTTAAACGTGATTTGTGTATCTGTGGTTATTTATTTAAAACATATGTCGATTCGATGTACATATAATTCTAAGAAAAGAGACAGACGTCAAAATGAGTCGTCAACACATGTAAAATATTATTTTTGTCTCTATCTTTATTCATGCTAAAGCAAACAGGAGTAAACATTAAAACTAATTTCAACCAACAAAACAAAGGTCACTTATAAATTGTACATTTTAAATTAATCGCCATTTTCTGATAATGCAATACATACAATGAAATTCAATTATTTGAAATTCGATCGATAGAACTAGAAATGATAAAATACGAAGTGAGTCGTGAGTCCATGCCATAAAAACTCCTTCAAAGTTACAGCAAAGCTACAATTTAGCGAATTATTTACGACAACTTATTGTAATATAAATCCCAAGTTATTCTCTTTTGGAATAAATTCATGACCACCAAAGGTTAGGAGTGGAACATCTCCGCATAGAAATTAGACCGGATAGTAGGATTTGCTATTTATCTCAGACATCCACTTCCCGTCTTTTTCTCATATACATATACGCTTAAGCGCCTCATTTTTTATTGACCTATTGGAACCGAGTCCAGAAATGCTCCCACCACGCGTTACGGAATTACCAATGGTGTGCTCCGGAGGAAACACTTAGAATTCAGATCAGCCCCGCCGTTCTTCACCTGAACTTAATACTCGCTCCGCCCCTCCTTGCCCCACCCGTCCTTCTTCCGCTTCCCTCTGGGCGCTATCGGATGAAAACCTCCCTCGCTACTCTCTTCCTCTCCCCTCCGACTCCAGAAGAGGAAGTCTTATTCAGGCGTACGTACATCGCATTGGCTGGATGTATTATCAGCACCGAACGTATGGGTTGGATTGGGATGCTTGAGCAGTCTCGTCTAGAACGGAAGAATAATGGTGGCGAGGCTGAGGAATTGGAATGAAGAACGAGGGATAAAAATAAAAAGGAGATTTTTTTCCTTTTCCAAAAGCACTCGAGTTTACAGCGACAGAAGTGGGAAAAGAAAACAAAGTGGGAAACTAGTGAGAAGTAGAATAGAAACAAGGAGGAATTGGAGTGAATTTAAAATAGAAATAGTGAAAGGGCGAAGGAGGGCATATTTGGAAAATGGAGATATAGAGAGAGGTCGAGATTTGTAGAACAGTAGAGCAAAGTAAAAGACGAGGAGGAAAAATAAAATAAAATTCGACATTTTCTTGCGCTACGCTGTTCTTGGGAAAGGCTACGTCGGGCAAAACCACGTCGCACAAATATCTATAACAAGTTATGGGAAAAGATACCTATTCGCACAGGATAAAAAGATTGTCACATACACGTATATGGTATGCGCGCCCAATTCAGAACCGTGCATAATTAATTGGTATGCGAGTTGGATAACTAAGTGCCGAATTTATTTAAGCTTGAATATTCAGATCCGCGTTGAGGAAAACCGCGTTCGGCAAGGTTTTATCATAATTATAAAGAAATTACAAAAATAATTTCTCCAACATTATAATCTCGCATAATATAAAGCCTTCATCAGCGGAAGTTAAAGTTCGATTGTAATAGGGAAATACATGGAGAAGCGAAGAGAAAATAAAAGTTAGCGCCCAAGGAAGGGTGCTCAACATAGAGACAGCAAAAACGAAGAGCATAAATAGAATAATAGGATGGGCGAAAAGAAGGAGAAGCGTAGTGCGGGGCATGTGAGGTTACAGAAGAAAAACCAAAGCTGGAAACACCGAGGAAAAATTGAACATAAACGAGTGAAATTTGAGTGAATGGGACGGAGGAGAACGTAAGCGGAAAAAGTAAGGAAACGTAGTAAAGGAACGGAAGGGAGGCCTAGGAAGGAGAACCCCCGTCCATCATATTTTTTGTCTCTCCCTCTCTCCTCCTCCGTCCTTCTTCTGTCTCTTCCGGGAGCAATATAGAAAAAAGAGAAAAATTGACCCCCGAGTGTGATAAATTCCACCCGGGATTCGTCGCCGTTCCTAGACACACTGACTGCCGCGGGGCTAGCGGCGGCGGGATAATTCTCGGGGCATTCTTCCACTGGGTCAACGGTTATGGGCCGTCCGCCGACGGGAAATCCAACTGCTGGAGTAATTCCTGGAGTAAAGGAAAAAAATGTTCCGCTGCGAGTCGTGGAATGGGAAGAGGAGGATTAATCAACGTGCCTTTTCTTCTGTTGGGCGAGGCGGGCGGGGGGGAGAGAATGGCGGGGAAATGGGAGGGAAAGGGAAGTGAAGAGCGACTACAGTACCTGCATGGACGCCGAACCGGGTAAAAATGCGACGTCGGTCTGTTTTTTTCTTCCACGTTTTCCGTCGAAATGTCGGCTCAGCTTGGCGCTGACTGACCTTTCCTCGTCCGGATTTTGATACTGGTTGATGTGAACCCTGTCCTACTCCCTCTCTTCCTCTCTCTCTGTCTACTCTCCCACTCTACGTTGATTTGAGTAAACCTTAGGATGCTTTCATTTCCCGGCGTGTGATTGGTAGATATTCTAGATTGCCGCGGGAGGATAGGGTTTGCCTAAAACGTGATTGATGAAAGCGAGAGGGCTCTACCAAAGGGCATCGCTACCGCTCAAACCTATAGGCTAAAATCCCCTTACGTCCTCATCCTAAACCCCACTTACGCCACACCTCCCTTCCTATCCTCTACACTTTTTTCTCTCTCTAAACTAATGCAAATGTCCGCGTGATAAAGGGTATTCTCAGAATTGAAAATTCCGGCTGAATTTCACGCTATACGGCGTTTGTAGAGCGCACGAGGAAATCTGCTTTAGTCATAGTTCTTAATGTGATTCTCATTATATACATTAATATAACATATTCATATTCGTTAATATTTTCTACCATGTAAATAATAAATTTCTTCCTTAATTTTTCAGCTTCATGAGAGCGGAATTGCATTAAAATGTCTGGTTCTTATGTGACAGACTTAAAAAATTATAATAGATTCATTTAGTCCTTGATATCTGCAATTAATATTAATTATATTGGAGTGATAATTTTGATATATATGTTTAATAATTCTGGCAATGACAACATTTCACAGGAAATCGTTTATTATCACCATGAAATCTGTAAGAAGCATTTAAGATTTTTTAATTACTGCAGATAGGCTGGATTATATTTTATTTATTGAATTACGGATTTTTTGGTATATTTAAATGAGATTAATATTATTCATTGATGAAATTATCCTGAGCATTCGAAGAATAAAGATTTTACTTATTGAAATATTTTGATGGCTGATGAGATATTAATTCGACGTCAATGGATTCATGAGTAAATATTTTTATTCTATCAGTTAACTCCATAATCATTTAAAAAAAATATATATTCATGCAATAAAAAAATATTTTTTCACAGCAGTAATTAAATTGAGGGAATTTTAACATTTTTGGAATTATTAATTACAAAGTAGATTATTTCGAAAATGAAATAAATTTATTTATTACATCGATGAAAGCTTATTTAAACAAAACCTATCTACACGTAATGGAAATATTCCGTGAAATGTCGTACTTAAGCGATTCATATTTTTACGAACTTCAGTCATATTTAAAACAAATAAAAGCCAATTCGTTACAGGACTCCGTTAAATTAAAACTTATCGATATTTAACTTCAACGAAAACATTTCATTTATTCCTCGGACGATAGAGTTCTTTCCCCATTTCATTTTTTAAAAACACTCCAGCGGCAAACATTGATGACCTTCGAGAACAACAGTGAGATGTTAATGACGTTTTTCATTTCTGTTTTTTTTCGGCGAAATTGTTTTGTTCTGGAAACCAACCCGTGTTTCATCTCGCGCCATTTGCGATTCCGCAAACGACGCTCCCTCTTGTTTTGTTTGCCTCCATAGTGATCCAATGGACCATTACGCTTGGCTCTCTCTCTCTCTCTTCCTCTCTCACTCTTCCTCCCGCCCTCTCTCTCTGCACGGTACTGGACTCAAATTTGATTGCCGCGGACGGGAGTAATTAGTATCAATTTTACATGACAGCGGATGTGATGGCTGATTAAGGCTCTCTATCTTCCTTGAAAGAGCATCCCGTAAAATATTGTCAATATTAATCGAATAATCCTCCTAATTTTGCACTCCACCATTACCGTCCTCTGCGCCGGAGCCTAGAGGATGCCTCGCATGCACGCGCGCTCATAAACATATCTACATCTCTTTCTCTTTGGTGACGAGGATTATGCGCAGCAGCCAATTAGGTGGGGCGCCATCTTCCATTTCCCCTTAATATTTTTCGGCTCGCTTTAGCGGAGACGGAGGGAAAGGGAGGGGGAGAGGGGGGAAGGCGGAGGAAAGGCTTTAAATAATTGCGATTATACGGCGTATCAGTGAAATGCACGCGCATCTATAGGAAATGAGGCCCTTTTCCTCAATGGATTACAAAGTTATGAACTGAATTAACTCCTTTGCGAGGCAGAGAGGGAATAAAGGGGAGAAGGAGACGAGGGAGCCGATAAAAGCGACGGCCCCTGACCAGGAAAGGGATTAAAGCGACCCTCCTGTTTTATTTTTTCCGTGCGGTCAGCGTTTTGCACGCGAGGTTTACGAACGGGGGTCTGTGAAAAAGAATGGGGTTCTAAAGGGAGGATGGATTTTTAGTTTATTATTCCTAATCTACGGAAGTACCCGAAACTTCTCTTGGGTGGAAGAGGGGAGGGGGCAGTTAACGGAGAATCGCGCGCCCGTTAAATTATCCTTTTGTCCAGATTTCCATTCTATCGGAATTTTTTCCCGCCGTCAAGAATTACTTTTTAGTCAAGTTCCGTCACGGGTTTAAATACATTTCTTTGGCCTGTATTTTTTATTAAAGAGCAAAGGTTACAAATTCTACAAATGGAATCTGTAACTTTATAACAGATTCCATTCATAGAATCTGTAACTTTTATTATTTAATAAAAAACTTAGTTAAAAACTTATGTAAAACAGCGATTTGAAGGATTGTGTGCGTCATATTATTATTTAGTTAAAAGGATTCGGTAAGTAGTAGTTTGTAACAAGTCTAAATTTAACTAACTGTATCTAATGTAATTTTATATGAAAACAAAAACTGTTCCGGTTGTAACTTAATGTTTGTTTATTCTACAACAGAAGGACACAAATATTATAGGGACACAAGCATTGCGAGGCGTAGTTTCTATCTCGGTGCGCCATAGAAAAAAAACATACTAGCGCCTGCGATGGCTTCTAATGCGAGTCACTTAGCGAGGATAAACGTATCAGTATTAAATCAGTGATGATTTTTTTGTTTGTTTTATCAAACAAAGTGGTATAATCCAAAAACATTGAAAAAATACTTTTATAAAAACCTCATGCTAATTAAAGCCTTTCAACAGCTGTCAACAAATAAATATATAAGTGCCGGACTTTCACCGGCATGAATTTTATCATTCATTTTTAATAAAAAAACTTTACGCTGAAAACATAATAAAATATCCTTTCTGTGGAGTGACAAAAGTACACGAGAGGAGTTTTTTATCAGTAGGAGAGCAAGCAACAAAATCAGAAGACCGCCATCGTGCCAGCAAGCAGCAGGTAGCGAAATTATTTTCTATGACAAAGAAGAAAAAACGGTACTTTTAGGCAAAATAATTGCTTCAGTCGCATCATCAAGCTGGATAAGCATTTCGCATGAAATTTACGAATGAGCAGACTTGCACGTTTGAATACAACCATTCCAGCTACGTCAGAAAAAATATCGCCTTTTCAGTCCATCACGAAGGTTTTAATTGCGACGAACCTAAAATAAATACCTCAGAAATAAACGGTTATTCGAATGAAAAGCTTGCTTTAAAACGTTCGATAAACTTTCATACTCAGAAATTTACCTCCATAAACGGAGATTTTTTTAATGCAAACTCATTAACCGCGTTCATTTTAGCAGAATCCTCAAATTTGACTAGAAAGAGTCCTTCAGCAGACACACAAGCGGTACCACCATGCAATACAGAGAGTTTAAAAACGGAAAATGAAAACTTTTGGCGATCCTGCAGGTCCTCTACCCCCACCTTTTCGTTTCCTCAAAATCAGTTTTGTGGGGAAAAAATGAAAAAAACGCATTTCACGCTGCACCAAATCTTTGTGGGACATAATCGGATCAAAGTGAAAAAGTTTATCTCTGAGAGTATTATTTGTACTTTTTCCATCGTTTTTTAAATACCTCATTTGCCTCTCTCTAACGTCTGCCGCGTGATTGTTACATTTACGCCCTCGACGGCTGAAAGGATTCGCCCATGCATTCTGAGCGCCCTCTCCCTCTATCTCTCTTACTCCCTCTCTCTATGTCGGTCCACAGATTTTTAAAAAATCTCTTTGAAAAGCTGTATTCTTCGT
This sequence comes from Tanypteryx hageni, assembly GCA_028673005.1. Taxonomy (NCBI): domain Eukaryota; kingdom Metazoa; phylum Arthropoda; class Insecta; order Odonata; family Petaluridae; genus Tanypteryx; species Tanypteryx hageni. The sequence goes on from CM054112.1 coordinate 208,180,053, forward strand.
TAGATTAAAAATTAGAGGCGTAAATCGCGAAAAATTCACGCGAACGAACCTATTTTCCTCGGCATTTACTCGACCCGTGAGACTGGCCTTTGTGGAGAGGATTTAGAATTCGGAAGGGAGAAGTGAAGGTGGTTCGTGGCTCTCGTCTTAACATATAAAATAACTATTTTGCACAGAGAACAGCGGCGATTCCGAGGTTACTGTTGAAAGTTTGTGGATTTCCACAGGGAACGGCCATGCAATGATATGGCTAGAGGAAACAGAGGAACACTTTCAACGCAAAACAATCTTTTTGAAATATCTGCTCTAATTGTCAGTGTTTTTTTCCAGGATTGATTAAAAGTATCATTAAATCTATAAAAATGTTAGGGTCAATATTTTCTAATAATCAATTTGAAATATTAATTTTAATAGATGTAATTAAGGTTCTAAAAAGAAATCGTTTGATTAATACGAAATCGGGACACATAATTACAAGAAATGAAGGAGTTTAATCACATTGTTAATTATCAGCTCTAAATATGAACGAAGGCATAATATTTTCCCAGATACTATCAATGACCAGTTATTTCCACCTTATAATTCCATCCGTTGCAGAATGAAGTCGATTTGTAAATAGGTTTGGTAATTAACTAAATAATTTAATTGAAAACTAATTATTTAAAAAAAAAATAAAAAATCTAATTATTTTTATTCAACAAAATGTTATTAAATACATTCTAAAATATTTAGATGATTAAAATTAATAGCCTAAAGTCTCGCGAAAACTATCCGTAAGAACAAAAATTCGCGAATAAGTATCCTTTTCGCGCGAATCGCTTTTAATTACATTTTTAATGGAATTCATCAGATATTTAGCATGAGCCTTTTGTTTGAACTGCCCGAATAATTTTTAAATGCCGTTTAAGGAGAATTACCAATGAGTCGTTTACGGCTACATTAAATTCTGTTCCGATTAAAGAAATTAAAACCAAAGGAAGAGAATGGCACCGTCTACATTGAAATCAATTGTGAACTTCTACTTGTTGTTGCTAATTGAGAGTATTTGTCCAGTAAAATACCCTCAATCTGGAAACTCCTGATAATCAATATAAATTGCTATTTTAAAGATAGACTAACATCCATGATTATTTTCTTAAAGCTACACAGCGATAGAATTCCGCATCAAGACTCCAATAGCAACAAACACTTCTCGCAATTCGGGTGTTATATTCTCCTTTCATTCATCTTAAAAGAGATAGATCGTTCGGAATATTTATATGACATAAAATAAGGAAGAGATTCTTGGATAATTCCCTCTTCTTACACGTATATTCACGTTTTTGACAAGCATGGTTTTACACAGTGTCACAGCCATTTCCCGGGAAGCCGGAACGAATCCCAGGGGTCCGCAAAAGAATGAATGTGAAAACCTTGAAAAATTTAGACCGGAGGTCCATGCAATTCAAGCTAAGCCAATGATTTTACGGCGTCATCATATGATATTTCCGCCCTCATTGCTGCTATTGCTGAAACTGGCATCTTTGGGAATCATATGTCGACGAATCATCAAATCACAAACACTTTAAAAATAAGGTTCCATTACATCTAACGCATTATGTTACTATTCGCATTTTGAGTACAAAAAAGCCAAACTAATGTTTTATGAATTTTTTAATAATTAAAACAGAGATCAAATATTAATATCGTCAACAACTTAGAATAAATGTCAGTGAAAGAGTCCTGAATACTGCGAGTTCTGTGAAGACATAAGGACATGAAAAATTATTTCAAAGGAATAATCGTTAGGAAGGTCATCTATTCCACAGGATTACATGCAATTCACTATGCATAATTTTCTATGCTACCACGCACTTTTTTACTAAATTGCCTGTGAATAATATTTAAATGTCCCGCTTTTGCTGCAAAAAGTAACATTTATTATTAGACGCCTTTGTAACGAAAAACTTTAATTACACGGTCTCATAGTTAAAGAGACGGCATTACGCGAGTATAAAATCTATTATATAAGTAACTCCCATGTTTTATTCTCCAGGGTAAATTTACGAATTAAACCATAGCATTCGTATTACAATATAATTGCGCATTAATTCTTCCCTTCGCGTCCCTTTTTCTTACACGCCTTGCTTCACACCAAAAGTTTACTTAGCGACCTCTGCAAAAGGCGGATTATAAGCTGTTGGCCGTCCTTAGTTAAGCCTAACTCACGGCAGTAGAGAAATTATCATCACCAGACTGGGCGTATTCTTTCGCGTGGCGGGTCTTTACTGAACCCCTCTCACAATGGCGGAGGCTAATGACCAGCTAACTAGCGATGTGGATAAAGTCTCGTATCATAGAGAGAAAAGAGAGGGAGAAAGAGAAAGGAATTGGAGGGACAAAGAGAGAGGAGAAAGGAATAACGGAAAAGGGTGGAAGTAGATAGAGAAACGTACCATAGATAAGAGAACGTAACGAAAAAAGGAGACAAAAGTTATTCTAGGAGAAAGCGAGATGGAGATTTTGAAACCCTGAGTTAGAAAGGAAAGAGAAGTACTGAGGTACAAAGAGGAGAGAGCCATGGAGAGGAATTAAAGAGGAAGTGGAGGAAAAGAGGAAGAAGAGGGAAAGGTTCTCCAAAGAGCAGGGAGGGGATGGCGGCATGGATGGGGTCTTGTGCGTTTGGAGGACTTGGACGCAGAGAATGGAGCGAGCGAAAGGAGGAAAGGGAGAGAGAGGGGAGGATGCCGGAGAGGAGAAAATGGACTGGCATGGGTCGAGAATTGAAATGGATCGCCATACACCCTTTTAGAAGCACTGTGGGTGGTCCTTGGGAAACTAACGAAGACGGTCTCCGGGATAAGGTGAAGTTCGGACTTTTCGGTTGGATGGAGAGGAGTGAGAGGGAGAGAGTGAGAGAGAGAGAGGAGAGATGGAATGGCAGGTCTGGGAGTAGATGTGGAAGAAGAGAGCGGCGGTTGCCCAGAAGTGCTCGTGAGGGTCGAAACGGAACGAAAGGGCCCTAAAGTAAAAAATGAAAAAACGGGGTGGGCGGATGGAGAAGAATGGGATATAAGGCAAAAGGGAGATTTCTAGATGAAAGTGCGTGAAAGCGAAGGATATGGCGGCGGTCTCGGCGGCGGTCAGGCAAATGGTGGCGGAGTGAGTGCCTTTCGATACCAATTAGCTTCGAATCGAGTATAAGGGATATGTGGGGCAGATCGAAGGGAAGAGGGCAAGGAAAATTTGAGATGAGGATTAATCGATGTGATGATGATTCGCTGACGTCATATTGGTATATTGCGTACTTTCTGTCGGTTTCGCTTTAGAGGAACGTAGCTCAAAATGTGACCGTCGATAATCTCGCATTTATTCCACACTGGCAGATATACGGGGGGATCATATCAAAAGAAAGAGAACTACGGGGGCGATTGCAATATTTTTTGTTCTGTACTTATTCCGGAAAATTTCGTTGAAAAATTGGCTGTTACCGGAGTTAATCATGAACATTTTACTACTGCCATGAGGTGCCATTAAAATATACTTCTAGAGGAAGTTTTTTATGTGTGTCCGCAAATAAATACTAGCAGATTTTATTTCAAAAATATATTAATTAAAAATTAAATTCATTGAATGCATTTCACTTGGAATAAAAACTCCTGCGGCATTTCCAGATATACTGCATACATGAACGTAATATGTTTTACAATCGGGTACTTTAATCAAATTAGTGAAAAGAAATGAGTTTTTCTCAGGCGTTCTTTACCAAAGGAAAAATAAACCTCTTATGGCCAAGTCATGTCGGTCCGTCCATCTGTCCACATGTTTCACAACCAAAACTAATGTGTGGAAAAAAGAAAATTATATAAATGGTTCAAATAACTCAATCGAGGTGCCACTTGACTAGAAACAAAACAATTATTCATTCCAAAAAAGTCTTCCAATAAAACTTTTAGAACTACACTTCTAAAATATATCTTACCCGATAACCTTTAATTAATAGGTGTGGCCGTTGCCACGAAACTAAAACAAGAAAGTCGTAATTCATTTCTAACATTCTTTTAAAAATTGTTTTCAATGAAAACAATCTTCCTGAAAACGTAAATAAACATGACCTTCTATTTATACGTATATAAGTTTAATTTCCTTTCATGCGGACACAGGATTCAGTAAGTGAAAAAGTAAGTGAAAAAATGGGATATCTATGACGAAGAAATGGAAGTAAATGCGTTAATTATTCTAACGTATACACAGCGGTTGCAAGTGAAAATAAATGGATGATTTATGACGAAGGAATGAATGTGAAGGTACAGATTACATTAATACAACACAACATAGAAGATGTACGTTTTAAATGATTTTCGATTGTTTGATTAATTATAACTGGTAAGAAAATAAATCCAAAAAACAAGAATTCAGTATTACTTTGGCCTCATTTATGATAAATCGTTTTTAAGGGCATAGAAATTATATAAAGCCATTGGTATTTATATAACTTTGGCATGATTATGTAAATCATTAGGAACACCTGTGCTTTGTATGTATGCACGGATGATGCGTGCCTTATTCCTCATTTGTTGAACATAGAAATGATAGAACAGCTTGTCCAACCCCTTCGCCACTCGCCACATGTGAGAAATCGGCCACCCTAAAGAAATTATCCACTTCGCAGAAATTAACAAATCTAAAAGAAATTCCATCAGAGAAGATGCGATGAATTACAATTATGAACTAATCGAGAAAACTGTAGAAAACAATAGAATTTATAAGAAAACAAGATGCTCCAAACGGAGAATATGTTGCCTACTTTCCATTTAATCGTTGATTTAATATCTAGCGACATAGAAAGCAGGGCTGACACAATAAAAGTAATAAAATAGTTCTTTTGCAAGTGTTTGTGTGGAACTGTCAGCATCAATTTTAACCAAATTATAATATTAATTATGTACACATATATATAAAACCATTATAGCATATTTGGACTGGATCAACTAAACAGAGGGGGCACTATTAAAAATTAAACTCTTTCAGTAACTATGAATTTGGAAGGAATTGGCTCAACGGATGTCAACTAAATTTTATATACATGATTTTACCAAATATCATAACGAAATCATGATTTTTAAAGCGGAGTTTAAGAGCAGGGCTACCACAATTAAAGGTAAAATAATATTTAATTTACACTTATTTCTAGAGAGATGTCCGCATGGATTTCAACCCATTATGGTGTATATAATCTTCATATAAATAAATAACCCAAATAGTATATTTCAACTGGATCGAATGAACAGGGCTACCACAATATCAAGGTTAGAATTTTTCTGTAACTATGAATATCGAAAGCATTGGCTGAACCGTTTTCAATAAGAAATTTCGTTTGTAGGGCGGGTATAGAATGGCAAAACGAAATGAATATGTTTAGAATTGATCTAACAAGATGGAAAAGTATAGTCCATAAATGGAATACACAGAGATTTCAAAAGCGTTTTTAATGTGAAATACGTATGGAACGGTATCGAAAGATTAGGTGATTCTCGAATTTTTATCCCCGAAACTATAGTCTCGGGGACTATCTTGTAGTAAATGTTGTTCTATATCCGAATAAATTTTTTTATCTATGCCTCACAAATAATATAAGAGAATGGGAGAGAAATATATGGATTTTTAATTGTTATTTGCTGAGAGCGATCGATGTCAACAAAATATGCGATGTTTTGCTAAGGATTTTCTCGAATTTTTATCTCCGAAACCATAACTCGTAATTTCCTTGCCTCGTAGACTTTCTTGTAGAAAATGTTGTTCTCTATCCGAAGTATTTTTTAAATATATATCTTACTGATCATTTAAGAGCTAGGGAGATAAAAGTTTGATATTTCATTGTTGCCTGACGGATGCCATTTAACGAGATACGAGTATAATTATATTAAAGAAATTACGTAAAGCGGAAGTTCTAATTGACGGATTCAGTTGAAAATCACAGTAAATTTTAATAAAGACCACTCATAAATAATTAAATTAAAATACGTCCAGCAGTTTAGAAGATGAAGTTATGACGGACGGACGGACGGACCAGACGTGCCCATTAGGCGTTCCGCTATTACCGCTTCGCTGGTAAAGAACGCCTAAAAAGCAGAAGCAGAAAAGGTAAAGTAATACATTTATATTCGATTATACTACGGCGAATTTGACGAAAAACACTGTTTGAAGATATCTCAGCAATCAAGTGACCGATTTTGATGAATCCTCCACCAATATCAATGTTGAACAAAGAAACGTAGAGACTCAAAAATTGGTATACATATTAAAGAGACGTTGAGGATATACACCTCTGTGTCAGAATTTTGATTTCTTGGGGAGGAGGGAGGTACCAAATTTGAGTCTATATTTAATTTGTTCATACCAAATAAAGGGGAATATTGGTCATTTACCTTGAGAGTACCTTGAGTTTGGATGAAAATATTTCCGAGTGATATGTGGCAAAAGTCCGGTCAATTACGCTAGTGTGACATAATTAGAAGAGTGAAGAAACTTCACAGAAACTTCACTTTATTGGTCTTTACTTGGTGGCATACCATCTTAAAAGTCAAAACAATAACATATACCAAAACATTTGAAAAACACGACCCGGATTTCGATTTCATCATCAGGTGACAAAGATTATAAAAACACTCTATACATACGTTAAGCTCGGGAAGGGGGGAGGAGAGTTAAGACGAATATGAGAAGGGATGAAGACGAAGCAGCTGGGTAGAGATAGGCAGAAATGTGTGGGAGGAAGAGTAATTGGTCTCTTGGTGATTAGCGACAGCCACTAAAATAGGAGAAGGGGAAAAGCACAATCATTCATTTAAAACCGTTACATTCTTCATTCGGTTACATTTCAAAATTTCTAATTGTTCCAACGCATTGAGCACAAGTCATTTTTCTGAAAAGCGGCAAATTTCCAATTTAAAATTATTACTATGCTTTTAGGGAGACTGTTGGCAATGACGTAGGCATTCTAAGGAAACTCAAAGTGCACAATTTTCGGCTTTCACCGTCGCTGGTAGTAGTAAAGATGAGGTCAATAGCTGTTTTTATTTGTTTCTTGATAATCTATACATAATTACTCAATGTCTGCCCGTCTGTCCGTCCGTCCTCCCTTTTATCTCTTGTAAAGTGTGTCATAGAGAAATGCTGCAAACGCCATTTTGTTTCTGCCAACAAGGAGACCCCAAGAAATTATTTTCGTTTACGGAAGTTTCCCAGATTCGACTCCGGGAACGATTATATTTTTCCATAAGTTAACACAAGAGTTTCGATTTTTCAAGCTGCAAGGTTTATTTCCTTCATTCATTAAAATACGTAAATATGGACCACATTTCTCCGTTTTTGCTTTATTCGACGACAAAAACTACAAAATATCTTATTCTTCCAATGTTTAGACGTTACACGAAATAATTCCTCTGAAACGCGCATTTCTTTTTGAAATTTTATGGCTTTTTCGTACTCTTTCCGGGTGTTGCCAAGGCAAACCACATTGGTTCCTCCGATTGAATTAGTGTCTACTATGCCTTTAAATAGACATAATAGTTGCGTTATCCGCTTCGTGCTGTTTATGAAGCATCAAAGTTATAGTTGTAGCAATGTCAAAGTTAATAGATTTCAACGTTAATAATTCAAGATTATTATTATTCAGTAAACTGCGTGTAAGCTGTGGGCATTTTTAACGATTAACCAAAAGAAAAAAATCTTCTTTCTTTATTTCAATACTGGAATGTGGCCTTTTTCGTATAGGAGAGACAATTAAAATTGCACAATATAAATTATAAAAACAAACATGACATTCAATATATCAGTTGTTTAATTTTATAATGGCTATTATTACTTTTAAACATGCAGATTTCTGATTGATTTCGCAAAATTTATTGCGGGTACCACTAGTAATATTTAAAAGTCTGTGTATCAGAGAATGAAAGGAAGCTAATTTATGAGAAAAATGATGCCTGGAATCAGAGCTGATAACATTATTGGTATAAGACTGTTTGCGTTAGACCGCAAAAACATGTTTGTTATTTTCAATTTTAATGCTTAAATCCAAAAAATTAATTGACCTATTACATTCTTTCTCACAAGTGAAAGAAATGTTCTGGTGCAAATTATTTTTAAAATTAAAAAAATATCTAATTGTCTGTAAATCCGTCTCCTAAAATCAAGAATATTATCCACCTATCTATACCAATAATGGTCGTATCCAAGCCCTTTGTCAGAAAGAGACTGGAAGCAGGGGTTGAGAAAATAAAATTAATTGATCAGCAGACGCCCTTGTGTCATAGCACGCACCCATTGTGAAAATCAATTGCATGAAATAGGAATGTGTATAGATTTTTGAAAACTGCGGATAATTGTTTTCTAGAAATCACTGCACAATGTAATTAAGTATGAAAAATTTCGGGAATTTTTTGCGGTGAAATAGACGAAAAAAAGGTTGCGGGCCTTGGTAGTAGTTCCAGGGTTAAGGGCCAAAGTAGCATAAGTTGTATGGCTTAATATCAGGGGGAGGTTTTTTGTAAGTTTTTCGGTATAATACATGGGGTCAAACGGATGTATGTTGGGTGCATGGCATCGAACCGGAACCGAACCAAAATCCGAAACAGAAAAAACCGTTATTTTAGCTGGATTGAAACCGAACCCGAGCAGATAAAAAAATAATATTTTCCTGAACCCGAACCGAAGCCGATAACCGTTATTTATTTCGTTCCCTTTTTCGGTTCTCAAAAACGGTGGGAGCGAAAGAAGGGTTTTTCCTTTTGATTTAATATGAGTGTTTTTTGAAAGCCTCACTTGTCAACGCCGAATAAGGCAAAGGCTAATGGTTTTCTAGAAAATACTTACCACTATGCCTTTGGAGTGGTAAAAATGTTTCACGATTTTTACTTGGATTTTGCTTAAAGTTGGAGGTTATTGTCCCCATCAACTTCCATCACTTCATCATAAGCACTGAACCCTTATATTCTGGTAGTCTTTCTCTAAAGCTTATCCAGGAAGGATAGGTCCGCAGTCGTGCTTTTGAGGTATTCTTACTTCTGTAAAATATTTCTGTGTGTACAAATTTGTCATCCTAAGAAAATTTATATAATTATATATTGTATGGTATTTGTAATATTAACGTCTAAATAATTGTATTTAAAAATAGTTAAGTAGCTCTTCTTTGAACAACTCTCTATGAATTACATTATACATTCAAATGTGAATTAATATTATTGTACCTGTTCAAGTACGTGCATAAGTACTGTTGCAGTAAATTGTTTATGATAATGAGAGTATCCGCTTATATTGAAATCTGGAATATTAGAATTGGAAAATCAAATAAATCTTGAATTTTGATAGAATAACAACGGTTTTACATCAAATTAAAGACTACAAAATATATCACTTTTAATAGCTTTTTTACGCAGTAAAAAGGAAAAAATAAATTTTAAATTCCTATAGAACACTATTGGACGGAGTCGTATAAAAGCAGCCGTTTACAAATAGAATAACAAAAAATGAAAGAAGGGAATTCATATATTTTACTGTTCGTGACATGGTGGGAGGGGGCGCTTGCCTGATATTGCGCGCGGATATCTATCGTTGTCTTTTTGACTTTTGATAGTGAAAACCCTTTTGGTTTCAATAAAAATGATTAATAAAATAATAAATTAATACAGATAATTTTGGAATTCTCTTGATATTTTCTCAAAAATTTTCAGTGGGAGCAAAAAAGACCGGTTCGAACCGGTTCAATGGTGGTTCTTCGAGCGGAACCGAACCGAAATTTTTTGTTTTATGTGAGCCGAAACGGAAACCGGAGTGAAAAAAATTTCGGTTCAATGCCCTGGTTGAATGGCATAAAATCAACGGAAATTGTTGTAGGTTTCGTGGTATGCAAATTAGGGGCAAATGGTGTAATGTCGGTAGCCTAAATACAGGATAGTAGGTGTATGGGCGTTGGCATACGTTGCGAAGGTATGTTTGGTTGCATAAGATCAGGGGGAGAGATTATATATTTGGTGGCATACATTTCAAGGAAAAATTGGGGGGGGGGGGGTGCCGGTGGTGTAGTGGTTAGGACGCTGGCTGCTACTCGCCTTCTGCTTGAAAAGGTAGCGGGCACGAATCCTTCGCAAGTAGGGTTTTCCAAGGTCGCCCGGCCCCCTGTTTGTGTGGTTTGAAGAGACCGCGCAAATTCAACTGTTCCGTCCTTCGGAAGGGACGTTAAGCCGTTGGCCCCCCTGGTGTTCTTCGTAAGAGCAAGAAAATGCCGGCACCGGGTTTCCCTCATCCCTTCCCCAGTTATTCATTGCACTACATCCGAGATGCCCATTTGTGCTGTAAGAGAGGCGGATTGGCTGGGCACTCAATCAATCAGGGAAAAATTGGTGTGTTGGATAGCATAAAATCGAAAGACCTTTGGGTATGTTTGGAGGTATTGTTTCAGGAGATAATTAGTGTAAGTTGGGCAGGATATAATCGAGGGAAGTTAGGTGAATATTTGGCGGTAAACATTTTAGGCACAAACTGTGTAATACGAGTGGCCTAAATTAAGTGGGCATTGGTGGTACGTTTGTGGTATACGTTTTAGTGGCGAATTAATGTAATTCAAGAGGCGTTTGTTATTTTTAAGGAGTAAAATTTTAGGTTGGTCTTTTCAGGGAAGATTTGGTGTTCTTTTAGTGTTTTATATTTCTGATGAAAAATAGAATAGATTCATATGCATTGATTAGAGGAACTCGCATACGAGCAGTGTTATTGTTTTCAACAGCTTCCAATGGGACACACATTGGATCCTGTCATCATGCAGAGATGAACGAGATCCGTGGCTAATGAAATTGAGCAATGATTTGGAGTGCAATGCTTATGTTATTTGGACGAATGACTTTTATTTAATATGTATTTGACAGAACAATTAGTGTTAGCAATTGTAACCTTTTTACACACTTTTATTGAATTTGGCTTGAGAGTCATTCAATATCGTTGATGCGTTATATCTCTGGATCCACAAATGCTACAGAGCTGAAAATTTGCACATAATCCACATTAGTGGTACGTTTTAATCTATCAAGTTTTGGTACGCGTTTCAACAATTTCATTCGAGAATACATATAAATAAATATGGACTATGTAAATAAAGAATTAACTTTGAAAATTTTAAAAAGCTTGAAGACAAAAATTAGATAATAAAATAAATAAAAAACAGGTTTTTCAACGGCACACACTTTTATGATGCACTCTAAAGTAGAAAATAAATTTTATTGCTCCAAAATTTTCATCGAAATTTTCATTTTGTAAATTTGGCGTGAAGAATAATAGTGGTGACCTTTACATATAAGTAGTACATGATTTTCTTCTTGACCACCCACTTTTTTTCTTCATACCAAATTTACAAAATGAAATTTTCGATGAAAATTTTGAGGCAATAAAAATTTATTTTCTACTTTTGAGTGCATCATAAAAGTGTTTTATTTATTTATTTTATTAGATTGAATTAAGCATAACAGTGAACCACGTAAAGTGTGTGCTTCAGCTTGCGAAACGGTTAAAATATTTAAGTTTAGAGATTGACACATATTTGACGCAGTTGTGGTTGACTGCAAGTGCAAAGACGCGTGAGCATTACATATTGACTGTGCTTCCTCGCTTTCGATCCCTGGATATTCACAAAGCTGCCGGATTTATGTCATGGATATGCTACTCTCTCCAGCTCTCCTAATTCCTGATCCATCACGTCTGCCAAGACAACTGACATGGCTACCACAGCTATGGGATGCCGACATCTCCAAACGGAAGCGACCTGAGAAACTACCGTCTATACCGACGCAACTCCATGGGAAGGGGCAACCTACATTCCCAGATTCCAGCTCACAGATGTGTCCTTCCCGGACGAGCTCCCCATTTACGAAGCCAAGGGATGGATGGTTTTTTATACAGACACAATGGAACAGAAATTTTCTACGCCAGACATTAAGATTATAGTGCTATGTGATACCAAAGGACGTGGAAAATTGTTTCATAATCAGATATATGTAAATATGTGTTTCATTAACTTTTAAAGGACTAACGTGCATTTAAATGCACTCTGGGTTGTAGGGTCCAGCGGCCGTGCGTGCATTATAATGCACGCTCAGTCACGAGGCCTTCTCTGCTCGTTTAGGGATCGCATATGTCCTTTAGACGGCAGCTGGTTGTCCTAGTCGCCACGTAGATTGATATGGGATGACTCGGGTGTGAAAATAATGCAGTGCGAGCGCATATAATGATGACCTAAGCATTACAAAAATCAAAGGAAATTGGGGTTCTCTCCTAAATTACATGTCTACAGAGAGAGACAGCTACGCAGCAAATGAGTCATTCCCTCTCTCTCTCTCATCTGCGTCTTCATTCCCTTTCGCACTGATACCATAAAAACCATTATATTCTCACTTATTTCTTCATTTTTGCAAGTAAAGCTTTTTTATTTGTTTTTTAGATCACATTCACGAGTACATGGGCTAATTTTCAAAAGGTGATAAATTTTTTTCTCTATTTTGGCTAATTTTACCGGACTAAAGGGGCAATAAAAAGGAGCGGTCAGGTCGGTTTATTGCAGGATATTCCCAAAAACTTTCCTCAAATTTCTATACTCCTCGACCATATGGTCGGGGAAAGTAACGGTAATATATAGTTTCGAGTTGTGCGTATTCCTACACCACTCGTCTTTTGGGACTAGGCAGTCAATTACAAGTTCGCAGAAACGCATTGGTTGACACCTCAGACAGTCGTCCTCAAACCACTGAACTGCGCGGCAGCAGTCACAACGTGTTTTCTTTCGGCGAGATTTCATACTCTCGTAAGGTCAGTTTTTTATTGTTTATTTGCTTTGCTTGTAAGTGTTTGCGATGATATTTTATTATGTCGCGGATTCTTTATCTACCTAGGTAATACACTACCGGCAGTTAGTCAGGCCGGACGGCTGCACTCGTAAGACACTTGTAAGAAGAGGGTTCGAGTGCTCTTCCCGTCCACACTGCCTTACGAAACAGGCCTAATTCTCCCATTGATAGTTTAGAGCGTTTAGAGGACAAAGAAAATAAGCGCTGGCCGGCTAAGGGAAAAACATTGCGTTGCCGCGTATGTTCGTCGTGAGGAAGACTCTCGCACGAATTTCCGGAGCGGAAAATATGACGTGGGACTCTGCATAATATCCTGCTTGGAGGAATACAACAAAAAAGTGTCCTTTTAAGATTTTGCATGTAAAAATTCCTATATTATTAAAATATATATTTTTTCTTGCTATATTTTAAAACTCACATTTATGAAAATACATTCCGGCTATAGTGCAACTTTTTTGCTACAATATATTTTGAACGAATTCTGGCAATTATATCATAAGTTATGAACATTTGTTTGCAGGTATACATTTTTGATTTAAATACTCCAAATTAAATAGGGCCGTGAGCGCTCACAGCGGGGATTTAAATCCGTACGATAAAGGTTAATAAAAAATATGCCACGCAACGTGGCCCGTGTGTACGTCCCGACTGCTGACAGTCTCGCGGATCACCCATCTCCGGACATCCTATCCTGATATGCCCAGATTCACTCGCATTGGCATGCCAGCGAGTCTCCGGATATATAGGGGCGGGATGAAACGGGATAAGGGTCAAGCGGAGAGTCTGCAGCCGGAGCATCCTCATCTCTCTCACAGATTCCCAGCAGAACAAAACCGTCTTAGGCGGCAAAGGCATTTTCATAAACATTTAGACAATGTATAAATTGTTTTATGGTCGCAATAAAAATAGCTCAAGTTACACTTTAGTTAAGAGTTAATGCAAAGTGCCGATAGGTTTCTTTTTGCTCATCGTTAAAGTTTCATTTTGATGTCATCTTCATGTAGCCTCAATCATAATGAAATAAGTTTTTAAAAAGATTTCATGTTTGTCTAATATTTTATTTTTGATTTTTATTGTGTATTTGAAGTTTTTTTACAAATGTGTGATATTCAATTCTTCCGTTTCTGAAAGTTGTCATCATTTTTATAGGAAGATTTATAATAAAGTCAGGTTGTGCATGCAAGCATGGAATTTCAAGTTTATATTCTCATTTATTGTTTATATCGGTTTTTGTTCTGATGTCCAAGCTTTTATTTTTATGGAGACTTACGAAAATATCTATTTTCTAATAAATATCAGTCAAAAGAAAACGTTGAGTAAATTATTTTCACCTAAGGAGGAAAACCTTCGAAAGACGAAAAAATATGCCGGCCCTTTTAGGTTCCGCCTCTCGCAGATTGATTTCTATAAGTACATCAAAAAACGTAAAAGATATTCTGAAGAAGTAAAAGGTAGAATTTGATCTGGTGGGTCGTTCTAACTGAAAATGAAGAAATAGCCGAAGAGCGGAGTAAATACCTTGAAACTGGATACTTTGACCATCCCAACTACGAAAACAATCAAGTAGTAAATCAATACAAAGGAAATTTCTCCCCATTAAATGTAAATATTAATGACATTTATAAAAGAATTGCTAGAATTCAAAACAAGAAATCCTGAGGACCAGACGGTATTGGAGATGAAATAATTGAGTTCGAAGGGCTTGAATTGGCGCGATACATGCATCAAAGTTTTATAATGAATATAAACAATTCTGAAATTCCAAATAACTGTAAAGCAGAAATCCTGATATTAATACACAAAGATTCAATAAGCGGAGTTTCCGGGAGAGAAACCTGTTGAATAATTTAGGACTTTCTGTACTTTAGCCATTTCGAATTGCCAGCCAAATGTCGGCCCGTCAGTCTTTTCGGACCTTTGGCTGTCGGCCCTTGTCGGCCATTTGGTTCATGTCGGCCATTCAGTCGTTTCGACCCTTTGACCCAGACCCTTTAGCAATATGTGCCGAACATGTTAATCCCTTTGCCACAAGTCTGGCAATCCTCGAAATCATGTTGGACGACTGTGTGATCGTAATACTTCTTCCGACTAAATGTAAATTAGCGTATTTACATTTCCTTTATACTATTACATTATGTATATCAGAAGATTATAATATCGTTTAAAAACCATTCACTCAAATTACTCTTAAAATTCAAAATTTATGAAAGATAAAAAATGATATTAGATATAATCCAAAATTAATTACTTATACTATTTCAAAAATTCTTTTCCCTTAATACAATTTATAAAATTGGTCAAGCAAACAATTTTCATAGCATCATATTATATAACTCCCTCAATCATATGCGAATCTATTACAGCAAACTTGCCGCAAATCCCAGTTGTTTTAAATAATTCATTTTCGGTATTTAATATAAAACAAGAATTTAAAAATGGGATATAACATTTTTAAGTTAAACACTTTTAAGCTTAAATTAAATTAATCTAAAAATCCACCTAATCTTTATAGTTAAAAATACTTTTATATATTTGAGAAGAGAGAAACTGAGCTAAAATGAATCACAGGAAATTATAATGAGAAAATGATATAACGCAGAATCTCTGAAAAAAGTTACATTAGCGATAAGCAATAAACAATTTATAAAATACGTTGAAGCTTTGTCAAATAAAATAATTGCTAAATTAAGGAGAATTTTTTATATAAATCGCAAAAACGCCATGCACATGACATCAATAGATTGTACTGCACCGAAAATGGAAAATTTTTTTATCACGAAACGTAATTTATAGCTAAAAATTATCATCAAGCATCCATTTTGAAAAAATGAACATACGGTTAACATTTAAAAGATATAACAAAAAGCCATCAATTTCAATTTAAAATGATATTTTTCGCCAAAATAAAAAAAAGATTTTGAAAGAAAATAATGAATGAGAGAACAAATAAATACGTGTGTAAAAATCATTCTCTCTCTCTCTCTCTTCGAACACACGGTAAAACATGTTACCTTACCGTATTTCCCTCTCCCCATTTCTTTCTCCTCCCCTCACTCCCTTTCTCTCTTTATTCCTAT
Organism: Tanypteryx hageni; assembly: GCA_028673005.1. Lineage (NCBI taxonomy): Eukaryota > Metazoa > Arthropoda > Insecta > Odonata > Petaluridae > Tanypteryx > Tanypteryx hageni. Next base: position 208,195,999 of record CM054112.1, read on the forward strand.
CCTTCATTCTCTCTTCTCAGAGACAAAATTGGTAAATAAAATGCCAGATAAAGAGATGAAATCGAATAATACTCGAAAAAGAGTAAGACCCATGGGAAATACGTCGAAATAGTCGCTAAAACAGAGAGATACCACAAATCATTTTTCCTAGCTGCGATAAGGCAGGTCAATAGAGGCTTTCACTACAGTGTATGTAAAGTGTAATGGCACCCCATGCCTAATTCCGATGGCGACTTGCAGGATATAATGTATATGTAAAAAAATGGAAAACTCGTCAGATCTAGGAGCGTGTAGTGGAAGGGTCGGGAGAGAAGAAAATAGCGGGAATAAAGGAGAGAACAAATTTGAGGAAGAGCATGGAAGAAAAGTGTGCGGTATGGCGGGAAGTGTGGTGGAGATGGAGGGAGGGACAGGAGTGGAGTAGGGGAGGGAGAGGAGTGGAGGAGGGGAGGGAGAGGAGTGGAAGAAGGTAGAAGTGGAGGGAGAGGAGTGGAGGAGAGGAAGGAGTGTGTGTGTGTGTGTGTGTATTTTTGGCTAAACAACCTCTTGGATTATTATAGCCATAAGTCCTTCCTCACCGAATAGACTCACAAGGGAGAATGGAAACCCGGTGCCGGCATTAGCCTACTCTTAACGAAGTGCACGAAGGGAGCCAACGGCTTAACGTCCCTTCCGAAGGACAGCGCTGACTTGTGCGGTCTCCTCAAACCACGCAAACGGAGCCAGGTGACCTGAGGGGAGGGAGATGAATGGAAGAGGGGAGGAGTGGAGGGGGAGGAGTGGGAGAGGAGGGGAGGGAGAGGAGGGGAGGGAGAGGAGAAGAGTGAAAGAGGGGAGGGAGATAAGTGGAAAAGATAGAGGGGCGGGAGAGATGGGGAGGGAGAGGAGTGGAGGGAGAGTAGTGGAGAGAGAGTAGTGGAGAGAGAAGGGAGAGGAGTGGAGGAGGGATGGAGAGGAGGAGAGAGAGAGAGGAGTGGAGGGAGAGGAGAGGGAGAGGAGGGGAGGGAGAGGAGGGGAGGGAGAGGAGAAGAGTGAAAGAGGGGAGGGAGATAAGTGGAAAAGATAGAGGGGCGGGAGAGATGGGGAGGGAGAGGAGTGGAGGGAGAGTAGTGGAGAGAGAAGGGAGAGGAGTGGAGGAGGGATGGAGAGGAGGGGAGAGAGAGGAGGGGAGGAAGAGGAGGGGAGGGAGAGGTGGGGAGGGAGAGGTGGGGAGGGAGAGGAGGGGGAGAGAGAGGAGTAGAAGTGGAGAGGGAGAAGAGTGAGAGAGGGGAGAGAGAGAAGTGGAGGAGATGGAGGGGGAGAAGTGGAGGAGATGGAGGGGGAGGAGTGGAGGAGATGGAGGGGAGGGGGATGAGTGGAGTGGAAGAGGAGAGGGAGAAAAGTGGAGATAGAGGGGAAGGGAGGAGGGGAGGGAGTGGAGTGGAAGAGGAGAAGGAGTAAAGGAAGGAGATGGAGGGGGAGTAGTGGAGTGAGAAAGAAGAGCAATAAAGCTGTGGGGAAACGAGGCCACTGATTGATTAGTTGGGTCCCACGCGATTCCACGGATTGCTCCTTTTTCGCCGAGTTCGTGTGGAATGGGAGAGTGGAGTGAGAAGTGGGATAGGATGGGAGGGGAGAGGGCAGGAAAGGGGGAACCCTCCCACCGGGAAACTGGAAATACACTCCAGTATGTGGTGGCCGGATAGAAGGTCGTTGAGAATAGTGTTGCGAAATCGTGAAAACTGCAAGCGCTTGGATATTTGTTCGGAAAACTATCGATAGGGTATCTGAAAATGGAGACGGGAGGTGAGAGCCAATTAGTGCTTTTCATTTGTTTGCTCCACTGATTATATGTGCGTGAGTACACGCGCTCGTATTTACCCGAATGAAAGACAGACCTTTAGAATAGAGGCTCCTATTTGAAGAAAAAATATTTGAGTTAGTGCCAAAAACGCTTTTCTCTTGGCCCTGTACATCCTTTGATAGTGTAAACGGCATAGATCAGTTTTCCTTTCGATATGTTTCGTTATTTTACCGTCGTTTTGGTAAACGCCAAATTTTTACGGCGCGGTTTCTGGTGTTTGTCCAGATTGCTTTATGATCATGAATGAAGATTTGAGGCGTCATAGCAATAACGAGTCGATTTTGATATTTACGCTAATGTATAACCTCTATTCTAGAAGTAATTGTCCATATTTCACTTAAAAAGTTTAGAAATTTTTAAACAAAACTTTAAGGCTCATACTAAATCCGCGCTATATTTGTGCGATTCTGATCGCTTAGAGAATATTTTGTTCCCGAGATATTTTATAATACATGGCTGACGCCATCTCATGTTAAATTTTACCGCGTAAAGTTTCTGATTCAGAACTAATCTTGTCGCCTTTTTATGCGTTAACTTTCGACAAGAGTGTACTTATCTCATATTAAGCGAGCCTAATACTGCTCATAGTTTTTCAAATATTAAAGAAATGAAAAAAAATCACATCCTACTCCCAGCAAAATGCTGCATATAAACATATTTAGGTAAATACGCCTACACATGAGTTAAGTACACGTGATATGATGAAATCGTTCTTAATGTTTCATTAAACTACTCCGTATTACCTCGAACAGAGGAAAATGTTTTTCAAAAGTTCGTTAGCCGTCTATATTGGCTTAAAACTCAGAGAGCAATGATCACAAGGGGCAGTCGGTAAATTTCCAGTGATCACGTTTTATAAACTAATCTAACTCAATAAAATCCATCCCAACGGTTGTTTCATAATATTATGTAACTATTGTCATTTTCTGATTTATCTGTAAGCATGCTATATATTTCATTCGGTCTGATAAAATACTAACATATATAATTAGAATTTTGCGATCCCTGAATAGCAAGTTCTGTCAACAACACTATCAGTCAGACCAATGCCGATTTGGAGTTCAGAGACAATAAGAGGAGCGTCTTCCAAATTCTCCTAATAAAATAAATCCCATTAGCCAGTTACTTTTGTTATCAGGCGAGGTTACGATTTTCCAGCTTCCAATTTAGCCGTCACAAATACATTGGTTACACACATTTATATTTATTGAAAAATGACGTTCACAAAAGTTGTCACCGACATTTCACGAGTGTGGGAATCGAATTATAATAAGAAAAAGTAAAAACATGAAATTAAATCCACTTAAATGGCCAAAGGTGAGTTACTCCAGTTATTTTTGTATGAATTCATCAATCAAGGAAAAAAATTACACTTAAATCAGATACGATTAATTTCTTAACGTTTTCTCACTGAATTAATCGGAAATAAAAAGGGCCTGCCTAAACAGGAAATCTCACAAGCTGATAATTTTTTATACTTTTGAGGTATTCATAACGTAAATTTATAAGCAGTAAAATTGATTTCTGTTGACGTTTTCTTCGCGAACATATCGACGACATACTAAAAATCCCAGCTGTAACATTTTTATATTAAACAGATTATTTCTCTCCTTGTAATTTTGCATATATTAGGATAATTCGTAAAATTATTGTAATATACATTACCTGGAATGGATATCCGGCAACAACATTTACTCTTAGATAAATAGGAAGGGTTCTGTGAGCAAATGACATTATTGCGACAAATTATTCTCGGCCGAATAATTTATTTTAATGCTTTGGTGCGGGAAACGAGTCTTTTCGCGAGCTGCACATCTGAAATTGGAGTCTCCTATAAAACTTTTAAAAGTTCTTAGTAGCTAATAATGAGCGAGGCTGTTAAAACACTCTCCAAAGATTTTGTCCCGAAACTTGGCGTCGCATTAATCGAAATTTAATCCATTTCGGGCAAGACGTATTTAATTACCCTCTCTTTTCTCTCGCCCAGTTTATCGAAGTCTTTCTCCTCTTTCTCTCCCCCTTTTCTCACCATATCCAATCCTCTCCCTCGTTCTACCACCATCCAATTAATATTATCTCCGAAAGGCGGTTTTGTTGGTTTAACGGAGGCACGAGGAGATCGAAAAAGAGAGCGATCGGGGGATCGGAGCAAATTCTTCCGAGACCACTTCAATCTGCGTGATTGGTCGGCGATTTTAAGGAACCGCCGCGTTTATTAAAAGGGCGAGATTGAGATACAGAGAACGTTCATTATTTAGCGGACCCGAAAAAGAAGGATGGAGCGAAGAAAATGTTGGAGAGTGGATTGAGAGAGAGAGTGAGTGAGAGAGAAACTGAGGGAATTAAGAAGAGGACAGGACAAGAGGGATCCTGAAACAGACAGGAATATAGCAGGACCACCCAACTCAAATAGCACGGAGTGTGCGGGTTTAACGCTCGAAAGAGACTTTATGTATTTGCGTTCGCTGCGAATGAAGTATTGATATAAATGGTCGCCGTTCTGATGAGAGAACCTCTTATTAGAACAAGCAAAATTTAGGTCGAGGCAGCCAAACCAAAAGAAACGCAAGGAAGCGAAACGTGAACAAATGAAAGAAAATGATTGCCACGCGTGGTACGCGGGAATAGCGAGGACATCCATGCACCCATAAAATTGAGATGAAAGTAAATATGTTCGAATTTAAACGGGAATTAAGTTTTAGGGGGAGGAGGAGGTAAGGGAAGCAGGCGGCGGTAAAAAAAGGTACGCGGCGAAATAATTCGCAGTGAAGGTTAGCTGATGAGAGAGAATTAGGGCGAAGAGAAAAGAAATTTAACAAGGATGAAATAACTGAATAAGATGAGATGAGAGCGGCGATAAAAAGGAAGGGTAGAGATGGAATTAGTACTCAAAGAAGAGAGAAAATAAGAGAACGAGAAAGAAGAGATTGTGGAAAAGATGTACGGGAGAGCACAAGGCGCGCCATAGGAAGCAATTATATATATATATATATATATATATATATATATATATATATATATATATATATATATATATATATATATATATATATATATATATATCAACGACAACTAGATGTTGACGTATTTATTTTGATATTTTTTAAATTGTGATTATACATACACACACATGCTTTAAGAGAAAAGGTTTTTAGATGAATAAGTAGGCGAGTACACTAAAGGTAGGCACACCATATATTCGGGTGACAAAACTGGGACAAAACGATTTATGTAGATGAAAAACCAGGACATAAACGGGAAGTGCCTTTTATTATTTTTATTTTTTAAATAAGCTTATATGTAGAATTTTACCAATTTGCCAAATACGACCACAATTTTCATAAATTATGAAAAAGAATAGATTAGTTCCACAAAGTAAAGCTACATGCTATTACTAGTATTAATTTCGATATTGCAATAGTAAGGTTCAATCAACCAAACCGGGATATTAAAGGTATGAGTGAGGGAGTCCAAAACTAGCTAAAGAAAAAAAAACAAGTTTTTAAAATGACAATATTGAATTAAAAATTAAAAATTTTAACAAACAACAAGTTACATGACACTAGAAACCACTTTACTTATTCAGAAACAGTATTTTTTTACCACTACCCCTGACTTTGACTCATTCCTTTTCCGGGGCAGAACAGCAAACCTGCCGGGAGAATTACTCGAAACAGAGACGAATGGTAACCCTAATTTAATGAGAGATTGGATCATAAAATCCATTATAATGGAGGAAAAAATTGGAAATATGAACAACAGAAAAGACGGTTTGAAAGATAAATGGAGAAGCGAAGAAATGGGAAGTCAGATATGTCGAGAAGTGGCGGAAAACAAAGAGGATAGAAACAGGAAAACAAATGGTTTTGTATGAACTCACAGAGGCGTTCGTGAAAACAGAGCGAATTAAACAAGGAGACACTCATAGCATTTATCCTAACAATAGCAAGTTCTGTGGAATTAGGGAAAAGTAGGAGGGTCGTAGAATGAGCGAAAAAAGAAAGAGTTGGCGAATTTCGTTTAAGTGGAACAAGGTACAAAAGGCATGCAGAAGAAACGGGTTGAAAGGGGAAAATGAGAATGAAAGGAGGTGAACGGAGAAAAAGAAAGAAAGAGAGGGAGAGCTAAATCAGTAAGAGAAGGAAGAAAGGTGAAGGGGGTTAAAGGTTGGTTGGGAAGCGGCTTTGGCGGGAGTTTAGAGCGGTGAGAAGGAAGAGGGGATGAGTAAATGCGACGGAGAGTAAGTGCGTGGGACAGCGTAAATGGAAGGAGGCGGAAGGAAAGGGAGTGAGTGAGAGAGAGAGAGAGCGAGAGAGTGGGAAGGAGCAAGAAGGGGAGGGGTTAGGTTTCGAGGAGGAATTTCAGGCTTGGTGTGGGAGGGAGAGAGAAAAGAGGAAGGGAATGGGCCTTTTCGAGGGCGAATGAGAACTGAGGCACATGCTCGCGTGATCGCTGCTCTATTCCTCTTCCTGAAAATCGCAATTAATCTCTGCGCCTTTCAGTATGAGCAAATTGCTTGCGCATGACGCCGTGAAAACTCGGGAGTTCAAACAGGAGAGCGCAGGGGTAAATGAGATTTCGGATAAAGCGAAAGTTTCTATTTAGTTGGCTGAACATTTTTTTCCTAGTTGTTATTGAGCCCCTAAGGAGCTAAATTGGGGTTTAAAGGTGAGCATTAATTAAACCTCGTAATGGCGGTTTTAGAGGTTATATATATATATATATATATATATATATATATATATATATATATATATATATATATTAGGGTGGTCCTTATAATGGGGGGAAAAACAAAAGTTTTATTTTGAATAGGGGCACCACCCTATCTTATTCCAATGTTTAAAAAAATAATATTCCCAAAATTTGGTAAATTTTAGATGAAATTTAGAGGTTGCTACCAAAGCTTAAAACATTAAATTTTCTTTGCTTTAAACAAAATTAAATACAATACAAAGCATATAAAATTTATAGTTTGTAATTTCCATGCTATATTGTCACATGATGAACATAACAATACTGACACAGTGGTATATTAATTGTTTGTGGCAAGTGTTCCCTTCGCAAAGTCTGGATATCTCCTCCGATGATCGCTGACAACCTGCAGAAGATATTGCTTTTGCTGTTCACCCTGGGTGTATAATCGATTGTATTCTTCGATCAGGGCAACTCCGCATTCTGCCGTATCGTTAATGCAATCGATGGACCAGATGCACTTTTCTGTGGCAATGTAGTTCCCATCGGAAGCCCAGAGTTCGGGATCCAATTCTGTGAATTTCGAGTCAAGACCAAGTATGTCGAAAAATCTCAAAGTGTTGGCTGACACAAAATAGTCCAAATTTTTCTCCAAGATGCCATCCAGATCGACAGTACTCTCTTTGAGTTGTCCTCATTACCATCATTTTGGAGAGTTTTGATCATTTTGACTTTTGTATCTATTGATACTTTTTTATCAAAGAAAGCAAGGGCAACCAGCTCTTCGCTGAGGTACCAAAGATGACGGGCAAGCTTCTTCAGAGCAGCGTTGGCAACTATTGAGTTTGTAGTCTTGTACTGTTGGAGGTTCTTCAACAGCATCAGATCATTTAAAGGCGCAGCAGTTGGAAGTGCAGCTTCAAACCACGCCTTCAAATAGAATCTCACAACAATAATTGCTGTCCCTTATCCCAGCTTCCTCTTTTGTCTTCAATGGAAACTGTCCTTTGAACATCCACAGTTTGATAACATAAATGGCTTTGGCCATCCAACGAGTCTTATGCATTGCACCAGAAGCAAGAAATCGAATTCCACGATAAGGTTCACTTCCAAGAAAGGTGATAGAGATTTCCAGGAGTTCTCTGTAATCATCGCGAGGTTGCTGCTGGTTCAGTCGCTCTGTAGCAAAAGTGATTATTTCATCTTTAATATCGGCAACAGCACTGGCAGTGAACTCATCATCAAGTGCAGTTCTGTATTCGGACTTATCCAGTGACACCCAATGAGCTTGAAATCGCTTGAAGATTAGTAGCTCTTGGCTCGCTGATGGACTTACGATGTCAGAGAAGACAGCTTCCAGTACCAGCTCCAATATTTGGTGCCTGCAGGGAATGTAGAGAAGGTTCTTGTCTAATTTCTGTTCAATCCAAAGACATGCTCCATTTTTTCTTCCAGTATCCGACGGAGTAGTGTCAAAACACATGCCTTTCACTTTCTCTGCTAGATTCCACAGTTCCAAAGTTTCAACAACAGCCTTGCCCATTTCCAATCCAGTTCCAGCCGCAATCTTTGGAACACCGAGCAGTTGTTCTACTCCATCACCTGTGACTAAAATAGGAAGACGATCAACTAGTTCCTTTCCAGTAAGATCTGGCAGCAGCTTGCCATCCCAATGCACAACTAGCGGGACTGTTGGATTAAATTGAAAGATTATATGTTTAGCTGTTGCTTCCCTTTGCTGAATGCGACTTACACGAATTGAAGAACAATTTACGATTGTTTATGAAGGTTCTATAACGTTCTTGACAGTTCTAGATTGTTCCAAAAGACCTGATATGGACTATTACATAACACAAAAAGTGCTCCTGCAGGTGGACTTACGCAGGATTTCTGAGGGGTACATCAGAAAGGTTATATCTATTGAAGTATTGCGTAACATTGACCAATGGGTGCTGCATCATGATTTCCAATACTAAGTATCTACAATTCACAATTCAATTCAAATAAGTTTAAAATTTAAAATAATTTAAAAATGAGTGCACCTATGTTTATCATTATGATATATTGCGATTTTTCAGATCTTGATAGCGACCCCTAAATATTATTCAAAACTAACCTAATTTGACAGAAATTATTTTTTTTTCATAATGGAACAAATTCAAAATGTGCCCCCTCCAGTTTTCCAAAACTTAAAAATAAGGACCACTCTAATATATATATATATATATATATATATATATATATATATATATATATATATATATATATATATATATTACCGAACAAGAAAAACAATGGTTGGAACGGTTGAGAAATTAATGGCCCACCTGGCTGATTTGCAGACCGTATTTCCGCAAAACTAATTCGTTTTGTGATTTACAATTATTCCTAAAATGCTAAACAGAAAAGGAGAAAAAACTGTGTGGATCTATTTTTATTAAGCGCATTAGTATATAAATGCTCTTCTTATGATGGTTATCATTTACGGTTGTAAAATGGATAAAAAACATGCCAGTTTATTTGTTCTCCGGAACGTTAAACGCAGCAATAAGTTAACTATAAAAATTCTAAACGTATGCCTCCGAAATTACCGCAAATTTAAATGCGGGACCTATCATTAAATGGTAAACGCAGCGGAACTGCAATGCACAACGCCCATTATTACTTACAACCATATTTCAACAAAAATTAATTAAAAAAAAGCTGTTACGACAGAAAAACATGGCTATCTGCATCTTACTCTCATAAGAGACTCATGTGTTTAATCAACGCACTATATACTTTACAAAAGCTTATAACCACATTAACATAATTTTAAGACGTATATGAAACTGATAAATATGATAATTTTTATAAAAAGTCTGATGTGGTCACCACATCACTTTCTCCATATTTGTAATATTTCTAAAAATTTCAAATAAGTTCCATAATAATAAATATTTTAAGAAACTGCAAGAAAATTTTACACTTCACAAAGAACAGAAATAAACTCAAACCATAGACTTCTGATACTGGATATAGCCACAAAGCTCCAATAATTAAGAAAATAAAAAGGAGCGTTACTTAGACGTAGCTAAGCATCAATTGTTAAAAATAGTTTTCGGTAAGTGGCGTGGTGGTGGTAGCTAAAAATGTAAGATATCTCTTAAACAATGCATTATATGGGAAAATGTTTCAACAAAGGTTGTAGTAAATTCAATTTCCTATAACCTTTATTCCAGTACATTTTTACATTTATCAAATAACAAAGCAAATATTTCAAAATAACGGATAAGTGACAAGAGTAAACACCCAATTCCGGTTGACCGATATTTATTAAAACTAATCAGTTCTTCTGATTTTCGTAAAAATGTTAAATATAAAATTTCGCGTTGACCTAATTAATAGTTTTTGAGTTAGAGCACCCACAAAAAAGCTATCACATACACATACACGCAGAATTCATCGAGAAAATGGTCAATACGTGTTCAGGGGACCTCAAAACGTGTATTCCGTTGAAATCTCGATTTTTTTCATGAAAACAATACTTTCCCCTATACGGATAAAATCATCATAAAATATTTTCTTCTGATGGTGTACATTAACGGCATTAGCCAACTTCAGCGCTGTCTATTTAAAGCAGACAGTAAGAGTCAAGAAAAACCAAATAATACCCCACCGAATTCAAACTTCACTTATATGGGCACCTTAAAACAGCGCAACAACACTGGCGTGCACTCTGGGAAACCAAATTTAATCGAATTCAGGTGTTTCTCTCTCTTTACAAACCTTACGACTATCATTTCGAAAGTCATTTGGAGAATCGCACACCTTAATTAGCAGGATCAATCAGATGACTAACGTAGTCAATGATTGTCTGATTGCCGTCGACTCTTTATGATGCGATAAACGGTTCCCTGTATCTATCAAATCTAATTGATCCACTTCTGTTCCCGAGCGGTGGTCCCTGATTGGAAACGTACGTCCGTCTTTTGTTTGCGTAAATGAGTTTAATTTCCTAAAGCGATCGTCGGATATCCTTTCGATGCGTCAGAAAACGCAAAAGGTTTTGCGTCATATCCCTGTCGGCTGTCTCTCCTTCCCTGTCATTCTCTTTTTCTAAGTCCCAACTATAGAGCCGAGAGGAAACGTAACGGAAACATTTAACGACAGAAAATAAAATATATCTTGACGAACGTCGTATTCGGCCATCCCGGTTGGATGCTGTCCCGACCGGACAAGAAAATTCCAAAATGTTGAGGATAAAAAAATTGCGTGAAAAATACGTCTTTTGGAGCCTTTACAAATCCCAACTTTTGCGCTCCATGCTCTGGTGAATTTTTGGCAGGATCTCCTTCCGAAAAGAGCAGATCCCTTCCCCGTACCCTTTTCCCAATGGCTTCGCCCTCCTTCATCTTTCCCGTACTCTCTTTCTCTCTCCGTTCCCCCACCCTCCTTCGTCCGACGCCCACGTTTCCGATTCGCGTAATGTAGAGGACGTCATGCAACCAATCCGCTTTAAAATTATGCGTATCCGCTTATTTATTTTTTGGCCTTTCATTTCTTTTCCGCTCCTTTAAGGATGGTTTTATATTCCTTTATTGGATTTTTATCGGCGATTTAGTTCCTCAAGTTGTAGATAAAATGCCGGATCGGTACATGGATATGTCATGGAAAATTTCCGACTTAGAAATCGGCGGAAATTCGGTTGCAACACTCTCTGAAATAAACCTGCTCACAGAAAGACCGTTTTTTCTTAAAAATGGAGTTTGAAATCGCTCTCATCGAAGGAGAATATGGGGTAAAATATTTAATTTCGACAGATTTACGAAAGCAATAATATTTTTCTTGCGCTTTGCACAAAATTGGCTCTAGGAATGTCGGGTTAAAGAAATGTTTCAATGGAACCCGATGAAATAATCCATGTAAATGTAAGTTACCATTCTTTTCCTTGCGTTTTTAGATATATGATCTTCATACGTGATTAAAGTTGTAATATATGTTTCATAAATTAGTAAAAATATCCAGTTTTGTACGAAATGTATATTACAGAAAAAGTAAATCAATTGAATCATGAAATTATTTATTCGTCAATGTTCAAGACGTAAAATTGGATGATACTCTTTGATGGTTATATGAAATGCGTCAGCGGGTATTATTAACCTAAAACTTAATTCGTAGCAGGTTACCGATGTGCCGTCACACGAGAATTTAAATGTCAACAAAAAATATAAAAAGTACTTGGATCGCTTTTCCGTACTAGCACGTGTACCGAAAAAAAAAATTAGTCCAAAACTAAAGTAATAGCTGAGGAGGATTAATTTTATCCGTATGACATTTCCATATCGGATACTTTCCCCGAGTCCCGCCATAATGTTTTACCGACAAAATGTCGGAGTGACGATCATTTTTAATCCGGCATCGTTGTTTCAGCCAAAAGCTTTTTGAAATCCGATTGAATTAATTTTGAGCTCAAGTTTTCCACCACTATTTTGCCCATATTTATTTTATATATATAACAGCCGTTCTGCGGCTGGACAAGATAATAAAAATCGGTCATTTACGAATAATTCGAATGGAAATCCACTTTCAAAGGGAAACAAAATTAACGCGCATCGGCCGTTGCGCGTTATCGAATGCGAATCAAAAAATAGAAGAATGTGGCTCTTTATTTATCGCTCTTTGTTATTTTTCCCTTGCTTCAATATTTTTTGCGGATAATTACTATCCCAAATGTCATTACATGTAGCCGAATGTGTGAACTCGTGCACGATGGAGCTTTTAGAATAGCGGAAATTAAATCTCAATTTTGCTACCATGTTGACTTTATGCGATGCTCTTTTCATTTTGAGATCTTTTTAGGCTTCAAAAAACTTATCATCCATTGTATTAAACTAATTTCCTAAGTGCAAATGTTCGACTATCTAATATTTTTGGGTAGACGAATATAACTGGCACCTTAGAAAATAATCGCACAACGTTTGACAAATGGGTACTTTAATTACATTCCGTGCACACCCTTTAGCTGAAAATATTATTTGGGCATGGTTGCTAATTTAAAAGTCACCGTAAGTCAAAACTCTGTCGGTACTAAAATTATATCTAGATTACGGAACACTATACGAATCACCATAACAAATCTTAAATAAAATTTTCTTGGTTACTTTTTATAATGAAATCCCACAAAGTGATTGCATACTTGGCGAATTATACTTGTGTTTACATTTAAATCTTTATAGCAATCGATAAAAGTCTTGAATTTCATTTGGTACTAATTCAATAGAGAAAATGAAAAATTAAATCGACTACTTACTTTGCCACACATTAATAATATTTACTGCAAAGCATAGTAATCCTTCCAGTCTCGGAATTGCAAATAAAAATCTCAACCTCTTACTGATAGCGCGCGTTCACAGCTCTTACGAAATACATTCGCCAATATATTCTTAATTTTGATTCTTTCTAAGTTTGAGCGCAATCTCTTTTCCAATTAGTGTTTCAGTTGCTGCATGATAACGATAAAAGGAAGACAATTGTAATTCCTTCCTTTTATCTCACTTTCAAACATCGCGAAACGACCCTGCCGGTCTTCGTATGACGTCGTTTCCTGTCCGCTTTCATTAATATTTTCAATATTTCCGCACGCTTCGTTGTTCCAGGCCTTGAGGAACTCTTAGGAAATTCTCTCTTTCGATTCTTGCTTTTTTAAGAAGATTTTTCTTCCTTCGCCCTCCTCTGCGCCCCATTTGACTAAACAACTACGTTTAATCCAAAACAAATCCTTTCTGTTCGTATCTCAGACTTTCCATTTCATCGGCCCTCCAATCCCTGCATTCATCATTCTTATTTTCCAGAACTATTTCTCATATACTTAAGTCTCCATCCGCCTTATGTCTATCATTTATATGAGTGGTTTTGTATACGGTGCATTGATACAATTATTTATCCCCAGGTAGGCAGATCGTACTTTTTACTCCAAGTTTCTTTTTCTTCGTCAAGCCAAAAATTCACTCCTATTTTCGTTTTAATCTGCCAAAGAAAAAAAATAAAAAACTTTTTATACATTTTGGTGAAAATTCTTACATTTGCATTCTCCAAAACTCGAATTACATAAATTAAATATTTTTGAGAGGTGAAAACCCTTGAGACTCAACAACATTTGCTGTTAAGTCAGTGAGACTTCAACTTGACACTTGAAGAAAGCAAATATAAATAGATGATTTTAACATCAAATATAATATCATCATCATCATGCTTCTGTCCGAAGACAGGTTTTAACTGAATCGCTGCCTCCATTTCTCTCTCTCCCTAGAAGCCTCTTTTATACCTCTATAAGTATTATATCCCTGCTTTATATTATCTAATATTCCTATTCTTTTTCTCCCTCTTCCTCTTCTTCCACTAATTTTTCCTTCTAAGATCGTCCTTTGTAAACACTGTCTTCTCAATATGTGCCCTATCCAATTTGCTTTTCTTTTCCTGATTGTTTTTATTAGCGTCCTTTCTTCTCCCACCATTTCTAATACTTCTTCGTTTCTCTTCCTCTCTGTCCATTTCACTTTCATCATTCTTCTCCATACCCACATCTCAAAACTTTCTAAATATTTTTCCTCCTTTCTCCTTACCGTCCACGTCTCTGCACCATAAAGAACTATGCTCCATATGTAGCATTTTGCTAATTTCTTCCTTGTTTCTAAATTTATTTTCTTGCTTCTGAGAAGCTCCTTCTTCTCGTTAAATGCTGCTTTTGCCATTGCAATCCTACTTCTGATGTCCTGTGTACTACTTCCATCCTGTGCTAAAATACTGCCGAGATATTTGAAACTACTTACTTGTTCCAATTTTTGGCCATTTACCATTATATTTAATTCTTTATGTTCCTTTGAAACCACCATGACTTTCGTTTTTTCAGCATTGATCTTCATTCCATATTGTTGGCCAACCTCCACTAGTCTGTCTGTCATCCTCTGAAGCTCTTTCTCGCCTTCTGCTATTAAGCCCTGATCATCTGCGTATTTAATGGTGGTAATACTTTCACCTCCTATCTTAAATCCTTTCTCTTCCATCAACGCTTCTTCTGTTATTGTTTCTGCATAAATATTAAATATCGCTGGTGAAATAGGGCAACCCTGCCTCACTCCCCTCCCTATTGAAGTACTTTCTGTTTCTTCTCCTTCAACCCTGACTCTAATCTTTTGATCAAAGTAAAGATTTTTAAGCAGTCTTTTATCTTTCCAATCTATTCCTATTTTGTTTAAAATACCCAGCATTTTATCCCATTTCACTCGTTCAAAAGCTTTCTCCCAATCTACAAAACAAAAATACATATCTTTATTGACTTCTAGCGCTCTTTCTGTCATCATCCTCATACATTCTATAGCATCTCTAGTCCCCCTTCCTCTTCTAAAACCAAACTGATTATCTTGCAGCTCCTTTTCTATTTTACATTCAATTCTTTTGGTTATTATTCTGGTTAGAACTTTAGCTGTATGAGAAATTAAACTAATAGTTCTGTAATCCTTACAACATTTTGCATTGTTCTTTTTCTCCAGTGGTACCATCACCACATCTAAAAAATCTTCAGGCCATATGCCAGTATCATATACTTGGTTAAAAAATTTTGTGAGTTGCTTAACTGCTTTAGACCCCAAAACCTTGAGAACGTCCACGGGTATATCATCACTCCCAACAGCCTTCCTTCTTTTCATGTCATCAATTGCTCTTTTAACTTCAGACTCGAGAATACTTGGTCCTAGCTGATCTTCTTCCACATCCTCTTCTTCTTTTAATTCAATATTTCTTGGCTTTCCTTCTTTGTCATACAGAACCTCAATGTATTCTTTCCAGACATTCTTTACATTGTCTGGCTCCGATACTATTTTACCACTTTTGTTCATGATTCCTTTACGTCCTATCTTTCTTGCTTTTTTCTTGAATAGTTCCCTTGCTTTGCTATACATGAGGTCTGTTCTACAAATTCTTTCACATTCGACAATCTCCTCGCATTTTTCATTTATCCACTGTTCTCTTGCTTTATCTGTTTCCCTTCTTAAAGCATTATTTAACTCCTTGTACTTCTTGGCCTTCTTCAGTGTTTATGTTCTTCCACTTTCTCCGCTCTTCCATTTTTTGCAGCATGGCTGCTGTGATCCAGGGTTTTTTGTTTCTTTCACCCGTTATCTTTCCTACCTTTTTTTCCATAACATCTTTAATGTTGCTATGGATGTATCTCCACTCCTTATCTACATTCTTCCTATTTTCTTCAGCTCTCTCCCCCAACCTTTCCTCCAGCTCAGTCATGATAGCCTCCTTGTTTTTAAGGAGTTCCTCTAAGTTCCATTTCTTGTTAACTCTTATGTTTCTCCTAACGCTCTTCAGTCTACATTGTATATTTGTCACCAAAAGGTTGTGGTCAGAATCGATATCTGCCCCTGGTAGTGTTTTCACATTTTTAATGCTATTTCTAAATCTTTCATTGACTAGTATGTAATCTATCTGGTATCGTCTCTGGTCTCCTGGGCTTCTCCATGTGTAAAGTCTTCGCTGGTGATGCTTAAACCATGTATTAGTTACAATTAATCTATTTCTATGGCAGAATTCCACAAGTTTATCCCCTCTTTCATTTCTCTTCCCTAGTCCATATTTTCCCACTATGTTATCTTCCTGTCCCTCTCCGACTACACTGTTCCAATCTCCCATTACTATGGTGGTGATCCTTCCTTTTCCCTCATCCTCCAATATCTCCATAATCTGTTCATAGATTTCATCTACTTCGTCGTCGCCAGCATTAGTCGTTGGCATATACACTTGAATTATAAGCATTTCCGCTGGCTTCATCTGAAGCTTTACGGCTATTAATCTGTCATTAACTGTCACTACCTTGCTAATTCTTTCAGCTATCTCTTTTCTCATTATAATCCCCACTCCCCTTTCCTTTTTCTCCCCTCCCGAGTAAATAATCTTAAATTCGTCTGAATTTATCTCGCCTTCTCCTTACCACCGAACTTCACTAAGACCTACGATACTTACATTATTCTTTCTCATTTCCCTTTTTAAGTTCTCTAGTTTACCCCCTGAATTCATAGTCCTAACATACCATGTGCCTATTTTTAATTTCTCACTACTTGCTTCCTTATTAATCTTACATTTCCTCTGTGCATCCCCTAGGGTAGTCCCCACCCGGAGATCCGATTGGGGGACTATTTTACCTCCGGAATATTTTACCCCAGAAAGATCCATAGAGGTATTTTCAGCTTTTCAGCCTATCATGGGAAATATAATGAGGTAGTTTCCCCTTGCTTTCCTCATCGCAGTTTCACAGAGTGATTACCCATCTGTAGCTGTTCAGATCCACATGATCACCACCTACAGAGGTACTGTGCAAGCTGCTGCCCTTGCACAGGGGGATGTAAAACCCCCAAGACTGCTTCTTAGTCTGACTCTTCCCCTCAGACCTTTCCGGCTTGGATGGTCCTACCAGGAGAATTATCTCCCGCCGGCATAGCTCTTTGGTTCGTAAGAGTACACAAACCCTCCCACCTCTGTAAGGTTATGCAGTCCTTAGGGAGGGAAAATTTAATATAGCGTAGTGCAAATTCCAGTTACAGAGAAATTTAAGACGATGACTCTTGTAGTCGAAACATTGGTCGCGTATATTTTTCTGTTGGTGGAATTCGTACAGTTAATCCTTTTTCATCAAAATTCCTTGGTCAGTTTTAATAAAAGTTTTGTGGTAAAAACAAATGAAAACAACATTTTTCGTTTTTTAGTAATACTCTCAATTATTTTACTTGATTTCTTCGTATTACCTTGGACGGAGAAAATTTTCAGCTTTTCGATGAGTATTTATATATACATACACACACCCATATATATATATATATATATATATATATATATATATATATATATATATATGTATATTTACAATTAAATTTATGTATATATATATATCATAAATAGCTACTTATTACATATATAGGATAAGATATATATCATTATATATCGACGACTCTTACAGAGGAGGAGGAGGAGATAACATATAACATATAGGAAGATACTAATGTTTAGGCACTTCCAGATGAGCTAGAGATTCGAAATTTTTTTCTTAGGTAGGATTTTGTGCAAAACCGACTAGAAAAAACGAAAACCTTGAAAAAGTGTAACGATGCGGCCGCTAAAAATTCGCAATTGTTTAAACAAATTTTCAAGGTTTATGTATTTTCGCATGTGCTACGGAGTTAAAATTTCTTTTGTAAGTAGAATTTCTAAAAAAACGAAATAGGGATTATACAAATTTTGATATTTTAATTTGTTTGGCAGTTAAAAATTCCTAAAGTTTAAACAAATGGATAACTGTTTAGGTACTACGGGATGAGCTAGGAAGCTGAATTTTTTCAAATTATTTACAGAGTAGTAAATTTACAAAAATAAACATTTCAATTTTACCATATATGAATTGTGGCGGCCTTTAAAAATTATTTAAATTTAAACAATTAGAAAAATATTATTTTACTTTTAGAAGTGCTATAACTATAAAATTTGGCTAAAATGTGTAGCATTAGTACCTTATAATGAAGAATGTGTAAAATATTTAAAATTGCAACATTTGGGGATTGTTTTAATCTATTATTTTTACATGTGGGAAAAACGGAAATCGATGTGGAGGTGAAATCTTTAGAATTAAAAGAATATTTGTAATGATGAAATGTCTGTCTGAAAAATGAATGTTTTTTCAAGGTGAGATTGCAGTATGCAAGCACCAACTACTAGTATATATGTGTATATATATATATATATATAATGATATATATTATATATATATCATGACCTTGTAGTGACTAATACATGGTTCAAAAACCATAAACGAAGGTTATACACATGGAAAAGCCCAGGAGATAGAATGAGATGCCAAATAGATTACATCCTTGTATAACAAAGATTCAGGAACAGCATAAAGAACGCCAAGGCATTGCAAGGAGCAGACATTGATTCAGATCACAGCCTTCTAATACTTGACGTGAGTACAAAGCTCAAACAAATAAGAAAAACGAGAAGAGAAAGACAGACCTGGGACCTAGAAAAACTGAAAGAAAGGCAGGATGTAGTCAGCATGAGGTTGGAAGATAACCTAAGAAAGTTGGAAAACAAACCGAAGACCGTTGATATAGAATGGGATGAAATTAAAACCAGTATCAAGGATACCTTGGATAAAGAGATTGGAAAACAAGAGAATAAAATCAGAAAACCATGGATCACGAAGGAAATGCTGGAGAAAATGGATGAGAGACGAAAATGGAAAAACGTTAACAGTGAAGAAGGTAGAGCCAACTATAGGCGTATAAACAATGAGTTGAGAACGGCAACAGATAAAGCTAGAGAAAATTGGATAAAAGGAAAATGTGATGAAATAGAACAAATGGAGAAGTTAGGACGGTACGATATGATGTACGCTAGGGCACTGGAACTAGAAGATAAGAAGTCTAATGGAATTCGTGGTAAAGGAATTATTAATACGAATGGGAAGATAGTCTCAGAAACAAAGGATGTAGCACAGGTATGGGAAGAATACATTAAGGAATTATACAGCAAACAGGCAGGAGCGGCAAAAATAGAACTGGAAAATGAGAAAAACATTGAAGAAGACAACTTAGGACCAAGTATTATGGACAGCGAAGTAGAAAAGGTGATAGTGGAACTAAAGAAGGGGAAAGCCACGGGCAGCGATGGAATACCGGCTGAGATACTTAAAGTCATAGGATCAGAAGGACTAAAAGCGATCACGAAATTAATCAATAAGATTTACGAAACGGGAGAGTGGCCTCAGGATTTCCTAGAAGTAACAATGATCCCTCTAAAGAAGAAGCCAAAGGCAATGCAGTGTAAAGATTACAGAACTATAAGCCTTCTGTCACACACATCGAAGATCATCACGAGGATTCTTAATAAAAGGCTGAAGAAAAAGGCAGAAGAAATAATAGGGGAAGATCAATTCGGTTTCAGAAAAGGACGAGGAACTAGAGATGCTATAGGAGTAGTTAGAATCATATCAGAAAGGGCAATAGAATACAGTCAAGATATCTGCGCATGTTTCGTAGACTGGCAGAAGGCCTTTGATAGAGTAAATTGGGTAAAGTTGATGAAGATATTAAAGGATATAGGTGTAGACTGGAAAGACAGGAGACTGATTAGGAATCTATACGAGAATCAAGTTGTAAAGGTCAGGTTTGAGAATGTGGACACTTGCGGAATAAATATCGGTAGAGGAGTAAGACAAGGCTGCTGCCTATCGCCAACCCTATTCAATATATATGGAGAAAGTCTAATGCAAGAAGCTTTAGAAGGCACAGGGGATTTCAAAATTGGAGGAAGGATTATAAGAACAGTGAATTACGCAGATGATCAAGTACTTCTAGCAAGAAAGGAAGAGGAGCTACAAAAAATGATAAATAGACTAGTGATAACAGGTAGAAAATACGGTATGGAAATAAATACAGAAAAATCCAAGGTCATTCGAATATCGGGTAAAGAAGAGAATCTGAACATAACTATTGGGGGAAAGCCATTAGAACAAGTTTCAGAATATAAATACCTTGGAAGTATCATAACACGAGAGGCAAAATGTACGGATGAGATCAAAACTAGAATAGGAAAAGCAAAAGCGGCTTTCAGGAGAAAGAAACAATTACTTACAGGGAATATAAGGGAAGATATCCGTAAGAAGTTGATAAAATGCTACGTATGGAGTATAGCATTGTATGGGGCAGAAACATGGACGCTAAGGAAAAATGACATCAAATACTTGGAAAGCTTTGAAATGTGGACTTGGAGGAGAATGCTGAAGATAAAATGGACAGATAGGATGAAAAACGATGAAGTGCTACGAAGAATAGGAGAGAAGCGAATGATTATACAGACTATCAGAAAGAGGAAGGCTAACTGGGTTGGACATTACCTGAGGAGAGAGAGTATGATTAAAGACGTGTTAGAAGGAAAACTAGATGGGAAAAGGTAGGAAAAGGTTTCAGCTGATAGACGATTTGAAAGGGAAAGAGAGTTATCAAGATTTGAAGAGGACAGCGCAAAATAGGAGTATATGGAGAACCAGGTTTAACCAAGAATAATCACGGACCTGTCTACGGACAGACTACCTATGATGATGATTTATATTAATATATATATATATATATATATATATATATATATATATATATATATATATAGAATTGTGCTTGTAATAGAATGAAATAAGTGTACCATAGCGATGTCTCATTGTTTTAATTTGATATATTTTGAATTTACAGAAATTGTTAACTTGATGATTTCTTGTTTCTCATTATGCATGTTTATAATCCTAGACCTAAAGATAATTCTTCTTTGTTTCAAAACATTTAGAAATATGTATATATTTTTCGATCGAGAAATTTAAATCTCTATATCAAAAGTTTTCCTTGTTATATGATGAATACATATAGATCTTAAATGGGCTAACTGTAACTGCTGTGAACACGTAAACGTCAGCAAATACAACTGTGCTTAGAATAAATTATAGATAAAGTGGACATTTTCTAGTGCAATGTGATGTGTTTAATTTTACAAATAGTAATGTGATCTTCATAGAAACATTGTTTATGGGCCGTAAGCGCATTTGCCTTATTTTACATTTATTGCAACATTTGAAGCATGCCCATTGCCTCCTGCATCAATTTCATTAGGTTTAGCAGGTTTAATGATTGACATTCTTAGAAATTCTTTTTCGTTCTTTTTACAGGTGCAGCAGAGAATGTGTTCCAGGGCCGAAGAAATCACTTTACAAATAGATTTTTGCTTGATCCACGAATTCATTCTTGAGGTGAAAGTTTGACGTTTTTCGTCGTCCACGTGAATTTCCTTTAAATACGGTTCATGCATAAAAGGTATTAACGTTATAAAATTCTGTTACAATAATTCATTTTTATATCTTGATTGTATAATATTTATGTAAAAATACCTCACTGTTATGTAATTTGATAATGACTTTGTATTCTCGCAATGTGTGATATACGGTAATAAATTTGATTTCTTAAATGCAATTCATTCATTTAAGTCCATTTAATCTGTCCGTGCAATTTATATTTGCTATGATTATCGTATTAAAACGGGAGGGGAAGGGGGCGAGGGACATCCTGTGATGACGTCACGCTAGCATTCGTTAACACGTAGTTCCAAATTTTCCCGTTGACCCATCGATTGTCGCCTTCCATGGAAAAACCTGGGAGTCGTTTTATAGCATTAAGTTTCCGGTCATTCCGTAGGGGTACTAGTCTTTGATCGGGCCTATCCCTTCTTCAGCGAAAGAGTAACGTCAAGTGACACACTGGGCGGGGAATGACAGGGTGATGTGGGAAGGTTGATGATTGGAGGAGGCGGGGAGTAGGAAAGGTGGATAGCCAATAAGGAGGGAGTGCGGTAAGGTAAAGTGCGAATAGGTACAATGTAACAGAGGAGACATTGTAAGGGGGCTAATAGGGTTAGCGGAGGTTGAGGCCAGGCGGGGAGAAAGAGTCAAGAAGATGTATATGTGCTAGTTCCCATTGTCGGAGAAGGTAGGCAGGAGTGTCATGGGGTAACGCGCGAATAACCCTTACATTGTAGCAACTATTGCGGGGACATTGTGGGTATTGGCATGTAAAGCAACTGGGAGGGGTCGTCTGAGAGAAACGCTATTCCGGCGACCGTTCATGCGGATGTTTAACGGATTGCTGGTGAGGCTACGTAAAACGCGGGACAAAGAGTGCAGGTAAGGAGGTAAATGACGTTACGGGTGGTGCAGTTGCTTGTAGAGGTGATGGGGTAGGTGATGTTGGTGGAGGGACTCGAGAAAGAAAATGAGGATAGGTGAATAGGGCAAGTGAGGCAGCGAGGTTTGCCGCAGGGGTGAGACCCTATGGCCAGAGGCGTGGTAGAAGTTGGAAGTTCCTTCATCCACAGGATATTTCCCAAATTGGGGGGCCGGCGGAAGAAGAGGAGCGGGGGATTGGCAAAAAGGTTGGTAAAGAGGGACTGGTGGGAGGAAGAGGTAAGAATTGGGTGGGCAGCATGGAGGATTGTTTTGAGGGCTTCGTGCGTACCAGGAAGGAAAAGTGTAGTAAGAGTGAGTAGAGGGGTAGATGCAGGGATAGTGTGTGAGGATGGTATCCATTGTGGGTAGGCGTCATCGCCCTATGGATCTGTTCGTAGACCAAGACTGGAGGGTAGCCACGTTTGAGAAGAGCGTCCTCGAGGACAGAGCAATACTGTAGAGGGGAAGCTCTATCAGAACAAAGCCTCCATCCTCGACGAGCAAGGGCATAGGGGATAGAGGTTTTGGTATGAAGGGGATGGCAGCTATCAAAGTGGAAGTATTGGAGGCTGTTGGTGGGTTTGATATGAGCACAGGTGCGGATTTTGCTGTTTTGGAGGTAAAGATCGACATCCAAAAAAGTGATGTGGGAGGTAGAGGATTGGTGGATGAAGGAGAGTGAAGGATGGGAGGAGAGGCGCGAGAGAAAGGAAAGGAGAGAGTCAGGTCCATGCGTCCAAATGAGGAAGACATCGTCGATGTATCTCAGCCACAAAAGTGGTCTGAGTGGTACGTTGAGGAGTCTTTCCCATTCTCCTAGGTAACAATTGGCGTATGAAGGCGCCATTCGGGTGCCCATCGCAGTGCCTCTAACTTGAAGGTAGTGAAGCCCATCGAAGGAGAAGTTGTTCATTTTGATCACCATTTCTGCCAAGTCTAATAAGAAATGGGAAGACGGTCTTGCGTCGGGTGGTCTTGAGTCCAGGAGTTTATTAAGGGCAGAGAGTCCATCATCGTGGGGGATGTTTGTGTAGAGGGAACAGACATCAATAGTGGCCAAAATGGTATTGGATGGGAGAGGAAAGGGGAGGTGTTTGAGGCGTTTGAGAAAGTGGTTAGTGTCTTGGATGAAGGAAGGGAATTGACGAATGAGAGGTTGTAGGTGGGAGCCAACGAAGACAGAGATGCGTTCTGTAGGGGAATTAAAGCTGGCAACAATGGGGCGGCCGGGGATGTTGGGTTTATGGATTTTAGGGAGAAGGTAGAATGTGGCTGTGCGGGGTTTGTTGGGGATCATTAGAGCAATGACGGAATCGGGAAGGCCTTCCTGTATTCCTGAGGAATGAAGATAGAAGTAAATTTGGTAGCAGTGGTGGTCTGTGGGGTTGTAAGCAAGGTGATGGTGAAAGGTTACGTCGGAAAGTTGGCGCTCGGCTTCCTCGTTATATTTGGCGCGACCCAATACAACCGTGGTGGTGCCCTTGTTGTCAGGGAGGATGATGATATGGTCAATATGTTTGAGTGTAGAAATGGCAAGCCTTTCACGTCTGGTAAGATTATCTGTATGGTCGGTTGGGGTGAGGTTGGGAGATTTTGGAAAGGATATAATTGAGGTATTGTTCGACCGGGTGTAGGGAAGGAAGGGTGGGTGGAATGTATTGGGAAGGAGGTTTGAAGATGGAAAAGTTAGATGGAAGGCCGGGAGGGAGTTTTGGGTTGGCAGAGGTGAGAGAGTCTTCTTTGGGAGGGTTCGTTTTTAGACGTAGTGCGCGGACAAAGGACTGGACGTCGGCAGGGAGGCGAAAATGATCAAATTTGGTGATGGGACAAAAGGAAAGGCCGCGTGATAGGAGTTCATTCTCGGCAAGGGTAAGCACGTGGGAGGAAAGGTTCAAGACTTCATCTGGTTGGCAAGATGAAGAGGTGGTGGCAGAAGTGTGCGAAAAATAGGAGCGCTTCAAAGGTTTGCAGGTTAGGAAAGTATGGGTCTTTTTCAGGATATAGAGTGATTGTGGCGTTGGGAATTCCAGGAGGTCCGCAAGACAGGGAGTTTGACCGATGAGTGGCGGGGAAGGAGGTGGTTTATATATATATATATATATATATATATATATATATATATATATATATATATATACATTTATTTATATATATATATACATTTATTTATATATATATATACAATAAATATTTTAGTGTGTGTGTATGTGCGCGTGTGCACCTACCGTTGAAGCCATCGATCTGCTTTAACGGTGCACTTTTGGTGATACAAGACAGTAAAAACTCGAGAAAAGTTAGACAATTTTCGCGCCAGCAATTTTCCAAAAAAAAATAAATAAAATAGACCATTTAGACGTAGTAGCGTTTCGGTCTCACGCCTGTATTTTTTCATTTCTTTCAAAGTCGGCGCGTGTCTCCAATGGCTGCACTTGACAGGGAGTGCGAAGTCGACCTCGCCGTCACATGGGCCCTTTTGTCTTCGACCTTGAGCGGAGGGCATTCGCAAGACAAAGAAGGCAGATGTGAACAGCGTTATCTGGCCATGTCTAGGGTCTCATTTTGACGGCAATTCACTTGTGACGACGGGAACGGGAGACGGAAAAGTGGGAGGAAGTCGGAGGCCGTGACCATCGAAACCTCACAAGGAGGTCCCGGCTTTCACAGTCCACGACTCTGGAGTAATGAGACTAGAAATGGAGCGAGAGGGAGATAAAGAGAGGGAAAGAGACGGAGGGTGGAAGAGCAAACCTTCCTTCACTTCCATTACCCAACAGTTCCTACTATCGTCTCCAACCTCTCCTTTCTCTCCGTCTCCTTTATTCGTTTTCCCAGGGGAGGGCAAACAAGCAGCTAACTCACGATGCCCTGGACGGAGAAAATTTTCAGCCTTTCGATGAGTATTTACACACACACACACACACACACACACACACATATATATATATATATATATATATATATGTATATATGTGTGTGTGTGTGTGTACATATCATAAATAACTACTTCATATATATATAGGATAAGATATAAATATATTTATATATATATATATATATATATATATATATATACATATACAATCAATATTTGCGTGTGTGTGTGTGTATATGTGTACGTGTGTGTATGTGTAGGTGTGCGTGTATGTACGTATGTATTAATGTTCTTTATACGTTTTTACACCGTTGAAGCTATCGAATTCAAAAGTTTCATGGGCAATCCTATGGGCCAAAGGAAGCACATGTCTAAGTTTGCAGACCGTGGGGTCTCTTATGGAGTCAAAAAATACTATTTCCATAACAATGCATGGGAAAGTGCGGAGAACCCCCAAAATGGGTTCCATGACGTTTCACCCAAAGCATTTCACTCACGGGACGTTTCACCCACAGACACTTCTCCCATGGGTCATTTCACCTATACACTCTTCGCCCACGGGATATTTCACCCACAGACACTTCACCCACGAGAAGTTTCATCCAAAGACCTTTCATCCATATCTTTTCACCCATAAGATTTTCGCCCACAATACAGTTCACCCACATAACGTTTCACCCATTGTTTTTGGACCATGCTTCAGTTTAAATGCTAACAAGTGAAGATATAAAATGAATTTTTATAACCGACTTTTATACAGTAAATACATTAATATGAATAAACTCTATAATATAATTATGATAACCTTTCTGCTTGCATGGGCGTAAAAAATTGCAAAAGAGTCTACCAGCTGTTGAGTGATGTGGGGGTCTCTCTATTTAAACTTTAATCTTTTTACAGTTGTGAGAATGGCAAACAAAAGTAGAGAACTCAGTGACAAATATAAGAATGTTTGGTATATAAGTAGTAAGAAGTTTGATAGTATATTTTGTTTCATTAATGAAAATACTGACTTATCCATTTATATTGCTTAAAACTAATAAAAATATGCTGCTAGTTCCGAGTAATTCAGCTTAATATACTAGTAGGAGTGAAACTTGAACATTTCATATTTTAGTCAGCTAATTTAAATGACAAAAATAATAAATTGTCCTTTTCCTAACATCACATCAACCATCCACATAAAACCACTGTACAAGTATAGTTAGCTGAAGAATTGCTAAGCTACAACACAACACTTCAAAATGTTTTATTTAAGTTTGTTCAGATTAACATCCTTTACAACAGTATTACCTATATTAATTACTGAAAAAAGGAATACGATACTTAATTGTGAGAGCTTTTAGAAAAATGCAAGAACAACTAGTCTTAAAGGAATTAGAAAAGATTTCATCCAAAATAAAAAATAAGCCAAGTCAACAGTTCCAAAGAATAAAATTATGTTCATGGCACAAACAACATAAACAAATATAGTCATCTGAAGTAGTTTTCAAATGAATTTTCAATTTGAACTACTCCGAAAAGATCGCATTAATGATGATCAAGGTACCTAATTATTATTTAATTATTATTGTAGCAACGTAAGCAATACACAGAAACGGAAAGAGGAAGAAAACTTTTATTATTAAATGGAATGGACTATTTTACCGAAGCTAAGGTAGATGAAATTACGTAGGGATAATAATTCGTTTTATTAAAGTTGTAATCTATTGACCGTCGAAATTGCAAATACAAACCATAGGTATTCTTCTACAGAATAATATGCGTGCGTAAAAATTCATTTTCTTAAATAGTCTGTTTGATGTCAAAATTACAATTACAAAGCGTATTCTTTTCCAAGAACAATATTCTTGAGTGTAGTACAATTAAAACGTTAAAAACATTATGTTGAATTCTCAGGTGAAATAATTTGGAATACTCTCTTTATCAGATAGCGATATTTAAACTGTTAAGTTGATGAAAGTTGTGGAAACTACAGTGCGTTCCACACTTAGTTGACAGTATGGGCTATCACTAATTCTCTCTTTTCCAGTGCTATTCCCTATAGCTCTCTCCCCATCCCGCTCAGCTGCTAAATTTGTTTTGACTATGGTGATATTGTCATTTAAGTAAAACGATGACGATTAATAACAGTATGTTTTACGAGTAAGTTTTTACACCAAATTTATATATGTAATAAGTTTCTGACTTCATACAATTTCGGTCGCGCATTGACATATTTAATGATAAATGAATGATATTACGCAAATTAGCGTATAAATGTTGAATCGTAATACAAATCTTATTTGCAACGCATTTTGGCTGATGAATTAATAGAAAATCAATGAATAAATAAAAACAATCAGATTCCTCGAAAATTAGTATTCAATCTGAAACAAAATCAAAAGATCTTTCTAAAAAGGAGTACGTGTATTATTTTCATTGAAATTTAATGTCCTACAACCATTTAATAAAACATAACAATTGGTTTTCTTTCATTTCTAATTTCATCCTGTAAGGGCGTAGGAAAGGAAAGGAAAGGAAAGAATGGACGACGTGGCATATGGGCAAATGTCTGTGCTTGTGAAATACTATGTCAAATGCATTTTTAATTAATTATTTCATTCCGTGATGTGATACAGAAAGTTCATTCCTCTAAAAATAACAGTTTCTATAATGTACTTCACTTTATTAAACAAATAAAGAATATCATATTAAAGATAAAAGGATGATGTTATGTTAAAAACGCTATTTCCATTCTATACTTACTATTGTGCGTTTCACGTCGTCCGTTCACTACGTGTTCTTATGGGAAAATCGCTATCCCATGTTATTTCCCTATACTGCCAATTCTCGGCGTTGCTAATTCGTGCAAATACGGATTTTCGCCGTTTTTGGCATAATTCTCACTTAAACACCTAATAAAGGATGGAAAATAAACCAAATGAGTACGAAAATAAACTAAATACTTTATCAAACCGAAAAATCGCCATTTTTTCATGATAGTTCCATTTTCATTGAAAATTCTTCAGCCACATTCATATTGGAACTACCAAATCTCTCAGTCTTTTCGCTGAAATCACACGAAAAATTTTCTGTAGCTTTCGCAAGATTTCCATAATTTACACATTCTATTATAAGGATCATGCAAAGCAATTCATTGTTGTTAAAAATTAAATAAAACCGAACGAGGTTCTTACATTCTGCATCAGTGCACTAAATTTTCACTCTCTTGCTAACTTACTATTATTTGTAGATAAAATGTTGAGAAAAGATTCAAGTTATTTTTGAAATGGAGATGAACTCAATATTTTTATTGGTTTTCGAGATATGGAATTTTACATTAGAGCGCGAGAAACTTATGCCGCCTCGTCGGAACTTTTTCGCGTGCCACGAAAGTTAGGCCAAAGAGACACTTAAATTATTCTTTTCTCATCTTCTGTTTGGGGATATTGCTATTTGGTTGAATGATATATTTGTGGCGATAACAGTATCAATGTATCTCTTTATTTTATGATTTTAATTTGTTTTAAGGGCAATAATAAGAATTTCTGCTATTGATAGTCGGAGTAAACAAGTAGGGGTGTACAAGGATTTCCTGTGGTACAGAAGTGCTTTTCGTCAAATTCGCCGTAGTATAATCGTATACTAATGTATTTGCTTTGAATTCAGAAAATCTTTTTTCCTTATATGGTGCTAGCCCTGCTTTTTAGATCCTTATATGGTGGTAGCCCTGCTTTTTAAATCCGCTCTAGACATGTCCATTTCATTTTGCCATTCTTTACTCGCCCTACAAAAGATTTTTTTAAAAATTGGTTCAGCCAATACCTTCGAAATTTATAGTTATAGCAAAATTTTAACATTGATATTGTGTTAGCCCTGTAAAGTCGACCCGGTTGAAATATGCTATTTTGTTTATTTATTTATATGAAGATTACATATACCATATTGGGTTAAAATCCATGCGGTCAGCTCTCTATAAATACGTGCAAAAGAAATATTATTTTACTTGTTACTGTGGTAGCCCTGCTCTTTAACTGTGCTTGAAACATCTTGATTTCATTACAATATGTTTTTCAAATCTTACATACAAAATTTAATTGAAATCCATAGAGCCAATTCCTTCCAAATGCTTAAATACAGAAAGTATAATTTGTAATTGTGACACCACTGTTTGGCTGATTCGGTTTAAATATGCTAATATGGTTTTTTATGTGTCCATTATCAGTATTATATTTGGTTAAAATTTATGTGGACCGTTCAACACAAATACGTGTAAAAAGAATTGTTTATTCCTTGTGTTGTGGCAGCCCTGCTTTCTATATCTATACAAAAAAACTTGATTTTGTTATTTTATGTTGCACGCCTTCTTCAGGCTAAATTTCGTTGAAATCGTTTCAGCCAATTCCTTCCAAATACATAATTACCGAATAGTTTAATTTTACAATTGTGGCACCTGTGCTGAGTCGATCCGGTCAAAATATGTCATTTTGGTCATTAATTTATGTTAGTATTCTATACCAAATTTGGTTGAAATCGGTTGAGCCAATTCTTCACTGATATATGCGTACGGACGTATGGACATCACGAAGATAATACTGCTTTTCAGCAATGACGAAAAGCACTAAAAAGCCAAAGTCAATAGTAACATAAAAAACAAATAATCAAATTATGATAAATGTTTTGCTTAAATTTATTATAAAAGTAATAAGCATATGTACAATAGCTACGTTCATAAGTCTTTGGGTCGTTGGTGAATTAATTATGGGTGAAAGATCTTTGGATGAAACGTTATGTGGGTGAACTGGAATGTGGGCGAAAAACCTATGGGTGAAAAGGCATGGATGAAAGATCTTTGGATGAAACTTCTCTTGGGTGAAGTGTCTGTGGGTGAAACGTCCCGTGGGTGAAGTGCTTTGGGTGAAACGTCCGGATACCCCAAAATGCCATTCAGCTCTTCACTGATGTGGATATAAATATACCTAAATATTAACTTACGATCACGGAAAATGGCTTATGCTATGCAAAAAACTGCATATTATAATTTTCTTTATACTTTGTCGTATTACATGCCAAATCGCTCTAAATTTTCTTTTAAGCCCAAAATTTATCGATTTTGATGACCATTTTCCAGACCGTGACAAAGATAAATTTCTTAATTGTTCTCCTCTTCAAAGGGAGATAGCCACGTAAAGATTAACGCAACGAAAATCCACGCCGTGGCGCACCGTTGAGGAAGAATAGCCAACACCAGGATAAAGAGTACGAATGGATTCATGCCTAAATATAGTCTATGAATACTTTTAGAGTGAGTCAAATGATTTTTTTAAATATTAGAACATTGTTATCTTTTACCATTAACATTTAAACATTTACCGCAACATAAATCGATACATCTACTTAAATTTTTTAGGTAACCAAGATGTTGTTCATTGTTTACGTTTTGGCTAATAGTACTGACATAATCCACATAATTTTATTGCTGTTTTAAAAGCTTCGGTGCATCTATCCATGTGAATATTAAGTAAAACGTTAATGCGTAATTATATTAATGATAAAACTTTACAACAGAATGCATAAAATAGTAAATGTTAATGTAAAATCGCTTGCGTAAAAAAGGAATGGGGAACGTTTGGTAAAATTGGGGTACCCAACAGCGAAAGTAAGTAAATTTCAGAATTTATTGTATTAGTATTATGATAATATGATATTAAAAGTGATATATCAATAAAAATAAAAAATAATAAAAATCGTTTGCTACTTAAAAGAAAACTTTTCCAGAGCGAAGCCTGGCGTTTCAGCTAGTATCTTATAAATATTTTAGAGCGTATGTGTGAATGTATGTTCTTTATACGTTTTTACACCGTTGAAGCTATCGAATTCATAAGTTTCATGGGCCATCCTATGGACCAAAGGAAGAAGTTGGTCTAGGTTTGCAGACTGTGGGGTCTCTTATACCCCATGGAGTCAACAAAATACTATTTCCATAAGAATGCAGGGAAAATGGTGTGGAGAAATCCCAAAATGCCATGCAGCTCTTCACTGATGCGAATATAAATATACATAAATATTAACTTACGATAACGGGAAATGCCTTATTTTACACATTAATTCTGTTCATGTTTTGTCGTATTACATGCTAAATTGCTCGAAATTTTTCCTTTAAGCGTAAAATTTATAGGTTTAGATGACCATTTCCAGGCGCCAACAAAGCTAATTTGTTGTCCTCTTCAAAGGGAGACAGCCAAGTAAAGATTAATGCAAGAAAAATCCACGCTGTGGCGCGCAGTAGAGGGAGAATAGCCAACGCCAAGATAAAGGGTACAAATGGATTCATGCGTAAATACTAAACATAGTCAATGAATACTTTTAAAGAGAGCCATGATTTAAAGGAATATTAGAACATTGTTATCTTTTACCATTAACATTAACTGATTTATCGCGACATAAATGGATACACTTACTTACATTTGTTTGGTAACCAAGATGTTTATTGTTTATGTTTTAATATATAGCTACTTGTGCCGCACACACACAAAACTCTTAGGTACTTCTTGAAGGGCTACAGATCTGAAATTTTGCATGTTGGTTGATCAAGTGGCACAACTGACGGGAAATATCGAAAATCACAAAAAAGTTAATATTTAAGGAATCTTTATTAAGCCCAATGTTCCATTTCAATACCCCATAAGAAAAGCATGGGATTCAGTGCAAGGCTTTCTAGAAATGCATTTTTAAATTACTTAAAATTGGGATAGGAATTTGGGAAAAGGACTGTTGTCTATTTAAAAGTACGGAGTGCCTAATTTTTGAAGGTAGAATTCAAATACATACCGAATTAGCGTTAGGTATTTGCTTATAATCGGAAAAAGTGTGAATTTTTTCTCTTTTCAACAATGGAAATTCAATACTATGGCAACGATCTCTATGCTTTTAAAGGGATCTGATATTATACGTTACGACTGCAGCTATGTAATGCTTTTAATGGAAATAAGTGCCGTCCTACGGATTACAGCGGAACTTCCATAACTCGAATCTCAAGGGATAGTAAAAATTATTCGAGTTATATGAATACGGGAATATATTTTTTATATATTTGTATATACACAGTGAAATTCCTATAACTCTAATCTCAAAAGGAAGCAAAAAGTATTTGAACTATAGAAAATTGGAGTTACGGAAATATATTTTCAAGTTCATTCCCATAAGCATATAAGTTAAATTATTCTAATTTTCAATATCATACATATTATGAAAACATAATCACTTATGTCTTCCGATAATAGGTAAGTTTTTACTGTATCCAAAACACTAATTGCATCACACACTGCGATTGAGGGTATTGTAGAATATTGTAATTCTCACGTACTAATGAAAGCACAAACACGACTATTAAATTTGGGATATCGACTATATGAAGGAGCAAATAGGTTAGTTTTCCTATAGGACTATAAGAGATCACAATCGTAGAAGCAGCCATGATAGCAGTAACGGTAAAACGTGAAAAGTATTTTAATGTTGTGTTTCGTAGTTTTTCGAGAAATATTAACTCATTTCGATAGTTAAATATAATGGCGTCATACCTATTTATCGATATTTTTTACCCAACTACGTACTAAAGGCATGGATAATGATGCAATAATCTTAACAGAAAATATCCTAATTTTTCCATAAATTTAATGTATATGGTATTGTCATAATGATGATTATTCTTATTGCCCATTCAGGGCGATCTGAATCACAAAACATGAAATAGGAAAACTTGGCCAAAAGTGGCCAGAGAATTTATTTTTTACGTTTTAATATTAAGCTTGTGCCTCACTCACTGACACAAAACTCTTAGGTACTTCTTGAAGGGCTACAGATCTGAAATTTTGTATGTATATATATATAATCATCATAGGTAGTATGTCCGTAGACAGGTCCGTGATTATTCTTGGTTAAACCTGGTTCTCCATATACTCCTATTTTCCACCATCCTCTTCATATCTTAAAACCTCTTTTTCCCTTTCAAATCGTCTATCAGCTGAAACCTTTTCCTACCTCTTTCCCTTTTCCCATCTAGTTTCCCTTCTAACACGTCTTTAATCATACTCTCTCTCCTCAGGTAATGTCCAACCCAGTTAGCCTTCCTCTTTCTGATAGTCTGTATAATCATTCGCTTCTCTCCTATTCTTCGTAGCACTTCATCGTTTTTCATCCTATCTGTCCATTTTATCTTCAGCATTCTCCTCCAAGTCCACATTTCAAAGCTTTCCAAGTATTTGATGCCATTATATATATATATATATATATATATATATATATATATGGATGTCAACAAGGTGTTGGGATGAGGAAACCCAGTGAACACTCACCAATCAGACGACTTCAGGTTGGCGAGGCACCGGGGATGTCGAAGCGACACACGTAAAATAACACTAAAACACAGAAACATCACAAACGTAGAAGCTTTCGGAACTACTCCTTCTTCAGCTACAGAGATATATATATAATGACAGGCAAAGAAACCGGAACACCTTAAAAAAAACTAATTACTATAAATTTTTAAATTAATAATGTCAAAATAGATTTCTCGACCGTGCTACGCCTCTAATAGGCCATTATTGATTACAATTATGTTACAATAAGCAATTATGGAGTGATTGTTGATTATCCCCTGCAGGTAATGTAACGGGTTTTACCGCGCAAAGTGGTTTCCCCGGCAGAAGCTTGCTGTGTGCCGTTTCTGAATACGGGAAGGCGGATTGTTGCAATGAGCGGGGAAAGACAATGAATCGCACAATCGAGCTGTTTCGTATGTTCTTCGACAGGTAGCGTTTTCTTGTCTCCATTTTATTCACTTTTAAAATGCCTTTAAGCGCTGAAAACGTCGCAAGAACTGTCGCTTTGGTTGAAGATGGCCGCTCTCTTTGTTATGCTGCTAAAGTCATTGGTGCCTCTCTTACCACCGCGTTCATCGAGCTGTCCATCGCTTCCGAGAGAGTCAAAGTTACACAAGGAGGCCCGGATCAGGTCGACGAAGGAAGACTTCGGCTCGAGATGGTCGGTTTATTATGTCGCAAGTGTTCCGAAATTGGTCACAGCGTAAGAGGCTCGAAAGCGACTGCAGCAAGTGTGGCAGGTGAATGTGACCGAACGAACAGTAAGAAGAAGCTCACGCAGACCTGCTACAGGTCCTGAACTGACCCCACTACATCGCACAGCTCATCTTCAGTTTGCGTGGGAACATGTGCAGTGGACATTGGAGCAATGGAGCGCAGTTCTGTTCTCGGACGAGTCCAGGTTCTCCCTACGATCACCATACGGAAGAGAGACAGAGTCTGAAGAAGGCCTGGAGAGCGTTTTGCAGAGTGTACATTCGCACAAAGGACGCCGTCCATGGAGGTTCCATCATGGTATGGGCTGGTATTTCCTTTAACTCTCGTACGTAGCTCGTCTTCATTGAGAACGGATCTCTCACTGCCCACCGCTACATTGAAGAGGTCCTCATTAACCACGTGGTTCCCTTTGCCCCGTTTATTCGGGATAGTTTTATCCTGATGCACGACAATGCTCGTCCGCATGCCGCTCGCTGCGTATCCCAATATCTGAACTGTCCGGCGCGGAGCCCAGAGATAAACCCCATCGAACATCTTTGGAACTTGATAGGAAGGCGCGTCCGTAATCGTCCTGCCGTTCCAGAGACGTTGAACGACCTTCGGTTGTCACTTCAGGAAGAGTGGGACAAGATCCCACAAGAATAGATAAGGACCCCAATTGAAAGCATGAACTGGAGGATGGAGGCAGTAATTACGACCAGAGGAGGAAATACGCGATATTAACTGCGTTAAATTCAAAATTTTGGATTTTATTTTGTCATGACATTCAGACATCAATCAATTCGTAAGTTTTTTGAGTCATTTTTTTAATTGTCTTTAACCACTGATTTTAATAAAAAAATTAACAAAATCTGATGTGGCCACCACATGACTTTCTCCGTATCTGTAATCTTTCTAAAAATTCCAAATAGGTTACATAAATAAATATTATAAGAAACTGCGAGAAAATTTTAGACTTTACAAAGAATAGAAATAAACTCAAACATAGCCTTCTGATATTGAATATAGCCACAAAGTTCCAACAATAAAGAAAAGGAAGCGTTACTAAGATGTAACTAAGCGTCAATTCTCAATAGTCGTCGGTAGGTGGCGTGGTGGTGGCAGCAAAAAATTTAAGATATCTCTTAAACAATGAATTATATGGAAAACTGTTTCAAGCAAAGGTTGTAGACAATTAAATTTCCTACTACGGTTATTCCAATACATTTTTACATTTATCAAATATTAAAGCAAATATTTCAAAATAACGGATAAGTGACAAGAGCAAACACCCACTTCTGGGATACTAATCTTCACCAAAAACTAATCAGTTCTTGTGACTTTTATGGAAATGTTAAATATAAAATTTTGTGTCGACCTGATTAACAGTTTTTGAGTTAAGAGTACCCACAAAAAGCCGTCACATACACATACACACACACCCCCACAGACATAATCGAGAAAATGGCCAAAACGTGTTCAGGGAACCTCAAAAAGTATATTTCCGTTGAAATCTCGAAGTAGATTTTTTTCATGAAAACAATACTTTCCCCTATAATACGCATGGAGGAAGTAAAAATGTTCGTTGTTCATATTCTTCCTAAACAAATATTGAAAAACGAGTGAAACTGGCCATATTTGTGTATGTCAGGCGTACAAATAATGTTTATTTTCAGTTCCTTGCAGTATCAAAAATTGTAACCATTTTTAGCTTAAAAATTTATAGTATAGTTAGATTTTTTAAGGTGTTTCGGTTTTTTTACCGGTCAGTGTAAAAAAGTCCCATTTTAAAAACCCATAAGAAAATCTGATGTGGCCACCACATGACTTTCTCCATATCTGTAATATTTATAAAAATTTCAAATAGGTTCCATAATAATAAATATTTTAAGAAACTGCTATAAAATTTTAGACTTGACAAAGAACAGAAATAAACTCAAACCATAGACTTCTGATATTGGATATAGCCACAAAACTCCAACAATTAAGAAAAGAAAAAGGAGCGTTACTAAGACGTCACTAAGCATCAACTGTTAAAAATAGTCTACGGTAAGTGGCGTGGTGGTGGTAGCTAAAAATATAAAATATCTATTAAAGAATGCATTATATGGAAAAATGTTTCAAACAAAGGTTGTAGAAAATTAAATTTCCTACAACTTTAATTCCATTTTTTTTCATTATCAAATATTAAAGCAAATATTTAAAAATAACGGATGTGACAAGAGTAAACACCCACTTCCGGTTGACCGATTTTTACCAAAAACTTTACAATCAATCGATTTTTTTCATGAATACAATACTTTCCCCTATACTACGTTAATACAGAATGTAAAAACCATTGAAAAATGTGCAGGGCTATATAAAATTACTTTTTTAAATCATTTAAAATTAAGATAAATAGTCGGAATATGCACTTTACTGTGAAACAATGAATGAAGTTCATTTTAAAGATAGAATTCAAATCCATAGTAAATTTGCGTATAACGTTTCGGTCTTCAACAATGAAAAATATTAGCTACCATATCAACGACTCCAATGCCTTTCAATGGGAATTGATTTTCCATACTTTAAGAGCATTGGTTTAATTCTTATTGCTAGACTGCATTATAAACCATTTAATTTCAGGCAACGACGTATACATATGATGACGTGATAATTTTTAATTAATTTTTATGTGTTCTTTGGACAGAGTGCAAGAAGTGGACGCATATAAAGGAGGTCGTTTACGTCCATCCGTCCGTCCGCATGGTAATGCTCGGAAATCGCCGGACGAATTACGATGAAATTCGGTATTAGGGGGTTCTGCTAAAATTTATCTACCGATTTCAATTTTGGTCAAAATCGGACAAAAATGATGACCACTTTACACGAAGACCTACAATGTTCCTTTGTTTCTACTCGGGAACCGCTGGATGTATTTTGATGAAAATTGGCATGCTAATACTGGTCGACCGATTCCAATTTTTGTTAAAATCTGAAAACAATAATACCACTTTACATGACCTACATGTAATTGGGAATAATTTTGAAACGAGAAAAAAGTCTGCTATGACCGGGAATCGAACCCGGGTCTTCCACTTGCCGGGCGGATATTCTACCTCTGAACTATCGTGGAAGTCCCGGGTTCGATTCCCGGTCATAGCAGACTTTTTTCTCGTTTCAAAATTATTCCCACCTTTACAGCTTATGCCTGTCTGCATAGGATCTTCGGATCATATTATTCCATCAATTTCTTACATGTAGTTAACAATGTTCCTTTGTTTCAACTCGGGAACAGCTTGACGTATGTTAATAAAATTTTGTACTGGGAGGTTTTACTAAAATTGGTAGACCGATTCCAATTTTGGTTGAAATCGCACAACAATGAAGACCACTGTACATGAAGGCCCACCTGTAGTTGACAATGTTCCCTTGTTTCAACTCCGGAACCGCTGGACGTATTTTATGAAATTTGGTATTGGGGAGTTTTTCTAAAAGTAGTTGATCAATTTCAATTTTGTTCAAAATTGGACAACAATGATGACCACATGACATGAAGACCTACAATGTATCTTTGTTTCAACTCGGGAACCGCTGGACGTATTTTGATGAAATTTGGTATTGGGGAGTTTTGCTAAAATTAATTGATGGATTCCAATTTTGGTTAAAATCAGACAGTAATTACGACTACTTCACATGAAGATCTACGTGTATTTCACAACGTACCTCGCTTGCTTCTCGTTAAATTCTCATCTGAGCGAAAAATATTGAGAACATTGTGAAATCTCAAAGAACACATTTGGAAACTGTGTGCTCCGACATGGAATACACCTTACCAATCTCGTTTATTTTTGTTTTTCCAATCTTATATCCTTTCCGTAATTCTAAGACTTTTCAGCAATTCCTTTTTTGCTATCGGATTTGTCTCCGTCTTTCCTCCTTTCCTTTTTTCGCTGTCCCTTTTCACATATTTATGTCCATTTTTTCCGATACTATTCCCAAACATGATTTTCATTAGCTGTTTTACATTGTTTCCAACATTTTACCAGCACATTTATTTATTCAGCTGCCATTTTTTCATACATTGTCGTCGTATTTCCTGCTCCGTTTTACGACAACCCTTTCTGACGGATATTCCTTCGCGTTTTCCGTCAACTCTTCAGTGATTTTCAGACATTTTTTTCCCTTAACTCCAATTCTTGGAATATTCAATCTCCTCCCTTTTAATATATAATAAATCGCGACTATATTTTTCATCTTCTTTTTTCGACCTCCTTCCATTTCGACCTAGCCCTAAATTTCTCGTGCTGGCTATCGTCGTACACTTAATTTCCAACCTTCCTTCCTTCTCCCCCTTTCTCCTACCTTTCTGCCTTGTAGGCCATCTATCTCTCGCCATCCCCATCTCCTCTCTCCCGCTCCCACCTCACCGCTTTTTCTCTTGTGTTTCCTTGGTCGTAATTTGTAATCTGTCCCCCCGCTCTCCGTCTTGGGTACGTCTTGACCCCGCATGCCTGCCCCCCCTCCATAACAAATACCCTTTCTTCTTTCAACCTTTTTGCTGTCCCTTCAAATCAACCTTTTCTTAACGGCTGTTTTACCTTGCGCTCCTCTCTTCTTCTTTATACTCTTATCATCTATATCTCCTCTTCCCTTCCTTCTTCTCCTCTGGTGCTAATCTATAAAAACCACTCTTCAACCTCGTAAAAAAAATACATTTCCACCTACGGTCACCTGTCTCGCTCGCCACCTTCGCGCCTATGGTCCAACCTCTCTCTCTGTCAACTACGGCGAAGGAAAAAAGACGACATAGTCATTCAATAAAACATACAGCTAGGCTCATCATAATTTTTGTCTCATCTTATCAGCGCGGAGCATTTGTGTGTTTATTTGTATATATACACATACACGCATGTTAGTATGTACGTGTGTATGTATGTGCGTGCGTTTGTATCCGTTCCATCTCACTTTCTCTTTCTACTCCATTTAATCATTTTGCTCTGTTGTGATTCTATCTTCGTATGACTACTTTTCTCCGCAAATTCTCTCTCCGTCGTTGGAAGCATTTATTTCCAACTTCATTCCTCGCTCTCTTGCTTCCTGTTTCTCCTATTTCTCTCACTCCTTATGGAAGAACCTTTATCTCAGAATTCAATAAACCTATGTATCCTCCCGCTATTTTATTTACCACGGCCTGTCAGTGATTTTAACTGTTTAGATCTCGTACTAGTACTTTTATCCTAATTGGAGACCATAGGAATACCACTAAAATGAAAAGGACGGTTCAGCGTACTTGTTACGAAGTGTTATAAATGTTCTTAGCAGTTCTTGGTGGTCATTTATGAGGCGTTGTTTGAATCCTAAAGGGAAAGCTAAATTAACACAAATAATGGACTCAAACAGCTACGCACTGACATAAAGAATCGATAGTATAACAGACACCATATTTTAAAAATATAATTTTTTATGCATTATATGTATTAATTTGTAACAGTAATCTTCTAAGGTCTATAATTATGAGTAGCTACTACTCCAAATGCTCATATGAAGAAACATTCAGTTCATCATTGTCCAAACTCATGCAAAGTTTCAATGAAAATTCCGAGTGGCATTGTTCAAAAAGATTATACTATACTATATATTATAATCAGGCTTGGTATTTTTCGACGCTGATTATTCTTAAAAATTGGCGACGAATACGACGTTTATTTCAATACATTATACTAAGTTTGGCAGTTTTCGATGTTAATATTTCTTAAAAAGCGACCACCAATATCGTTTATTTTTTCTAAAAATCGGTGATAAACATCGACGATTATTTTTATACATTTTGTTAGGCTTTTTAGTTTTTGACGTTTATATCTATCGAAAAGCGATTACAAATATCGGCATTTATATTTCCTAAAAATCAATACGAATGTCGACGTTTATTTTAATACATTTTATCGAGTTTTCATCTAGACATTTGTATAAATTAAATTTCTTCTATTTAAATTTAAATAAAAGTATATAAATAAAAAAGTGACTTATTTTATGCTGGTATGTTTATTCTTATCTAAATCCTGTGTCGTTTACTTCGACCACCAATCTGGTACAGCTAATTTTTGGAATATTTATATATATTTTACACGTTAATTCGCGCCCCTTATTCACGAAATCGTGATCATTCGCGAAAAAATGAATGTGACATGAAGATAGCGTACAACAAAATGTATGAATGAATTCTAACGATCGGTATTCATTTTTCAGTTCAGAAAACCCCTTCTTTTCGTCTCTTGGAGGAGGTCAGCGGATCTTGTCGCAATGAAGACGCAGCAGACGTCACCCGAACTTTCGGTAAATGGAGTCCAAAGTGCGTAGGAATTATCGGATCTCTTCAAGGGCAAAAACAGAGCGCAATAAACTAACCATATTGCTTCGGATCCCGCGGCAGCTCAGTAAGTTCTAAAGACCGTGACATAGGCGACATTAGAAAGCAAAATGTAGCGAATTTAAAATGTGGTGTGATCGTTTGGTAATAGAAATACCGATTTACTCTTGTTTTTTGTTTGATGGTAAGTATTAAGTGTGAGTGCGGAAAAATAAATTCAAAAATCATGTGACGCATAATTTCGTAGAAAATGTAGTGGTGAAAAATCGACACACCGACGAAAATTCATTTTCGTCAAATTAATTTTTTTAATCGATGTTAAACAACATTTATCGATATAAATCGATCCTACCAAGCCTAATTATAATTTATATTCAGCCAGGAATTTTAAAGATTACCTAATCTACTTCCCTAAGTTATTATTATTTTTATTTTGTTATTGTTGGAAAGCAAGGTCGTTTCATATTATGCGATAAATGTTTTAAAAATATATTTTTGATTTTTAAACATAATGAGGGGAAATCTTTTTCAGCATAAGTTACCATTAATTCTTTAAAATGTTTCATTTTTACCGAGTACATGCAAATTCCCTTATTTTTTATTCTAGACATTTTCCTCCTAGGGTCTTTTCTTTCGCCTTCAACCGCGTAGATAGACAAGGACGAAATCTGACTTCAGCACTTGCCTTTCTTTGTTCGCATACCGGCCTCCCCCCATTCACTCCGACTCCTACCTTCTTAAACCCGTTATTTCGCCCTTCCCTATTCTCTATTCTCCCATGTTTGCAAATCCTCACCCTTCCGCGCGCTCTAATTCGCGGCGTTCTCCCTCGTCCGCCGACCCGTACTCAATCTCTGCCCTTCTCTAAGCCCTTCGAGTCCCTCTAAACTCGCCATAATCCTCTCTCCCTCTCTCATCCTCCTCCTCCCCTCTCCCAAAACCCGCTCTTCCCGATCTTTTCATCTCTTCCGCCCCATCGCATTCCCCATTCCCACCGTTCCCTCGCAATTTCCAAATACTTAGTCATCCTTTCCCTCGTCTCTAAGTCTCCATTCCATCCCCATTTTCATGCCATTATTTCTGCCAAACCAGAACTGATTCTCTTCTACCGTTTTAATATTTTTTCGACGCGTGCTCGCCGCTCCTCTTTTCCTACCCCACTTTATCATCGAATAAGCCTACGGAGAAATGTATTATTAGTTTTTTTTTTTTAAAAAGGCTGCATCTGCTTCTCCAAGTCTTTAAATTTTTGATTCCGCGCGTATGGTTCCATTTTGACTTATGTATTGGAGCCGCCGAACTGAATGGAGGATTATTTTTCTCGAGTATGCCTGTCCATTAGGTGAGGTGCTTTTCCCCCCTCGTTTTCCTGAGCGGCTTTGATGTCCGGACGCGCACTTAGCTTCCATACTTATCTATTCCCTTATCCGAGCAGTCGAGGTCGGTGACGTATTTTAATGCGAATTATTCTTTCAAGTATTTCTGTTTCTCTTTAAAAACTTTTAACAAAAGAGGAAGTTAAAACAAAAAATGCCTACATTAAAAACCACAAGTAAATGCTTAAAGAAAACTTGAAATTGGAACTGCCTTAGTTGATTTGACGAAACGTAACGAACAATTCTATATTTTTTCATGCTAGCCAATTAGATTGCATAATATAACAATTACGTAGAAAAACTTACGATTTACTTTTTATGTAGAAAGTAGAACATGAGCGATTTTGTATCGTGGGAAAAATGTGAGGATAAGAATAAGAAAGTTAATTTATTTTTCTTTAAAACTTTTCAAGTCTAAATATCGTAAGTGGATTATTTCCGATTTTAATTTGCAAAACAGTAAATGCCTGGAAGTCGAAAAATCGATTTTTACGTGTTATCTTATGGGAAATAGAAATTATCTACTGGAGTCGAACCCGGATCTGTTTTGAGGATTTTTTTCGTAAATGACTTTTGCTATAAAAATCAAACATTTTTAACAAATTTTAATTTTCTACCTACTGGCTGAGTTTGTTAAAATAGCATTACAATCAGTCGTAAATAGTTCTCGATTCTCCCGCTCTTTTATAAAGCCTTTTTAAGTGTGAGGAACAAACGTAGCTATTATAATAAGACTCCAATTTGACCATTTCGCATCTCTTGTTGCATTTCTTCCGTGATATTGATATTGAACAATCTGTTCCAGTGATTTTTTTTCTCTTGTCCTTATATTGAAAATATTCTCACAGTTTCAAATTTTTTATATTCGTTTCAATTCCATTCTATCTTCCAGTTATCAGCAATCTACGAGTCATTTTCTGGAGTTCCATTACGGTGTCTCGTAATACTTCCTAAATTAGGTTTTTTCATTTACATGAAATAAGACCGTCGACTAACGATAACGTACATCTTTTTTCCAGTCAATAACTCTTTCCTTCAATTTTTATGGCCATCCCACTCTTTTAGACGTAACATTAAAAAAATACATCTCGCATTACATTCTTCCTTTAACAATATCCACATTTCATTTCCTTTCCTCTGCTACATCCCTCGCCTCTTCCCTTACCCTTATTCCTCAACATAGATCCTCTCCTCTCATTAATTTCGTCTTTCAATTTTTTTCTCATCTTTTTTCCAGCTCCATTTTCTCCCTGCTTCTCCTTTCATTCTCTCTCTCTCTCTCTCGTGATATTCCCCGGACTCCGAGGATTTCGCCCCGGCTGCCCCCGCTTTCTCCTTTCCTTTGGTCAGCTTCTCTCTTCATCGCCTAGGGAACGCCCTTCTCCTTCTCTCTCCATCTTCCCTCCCCCCCACTCCTTATCCTCGCCAACGACCGAAACCGAAAATTTCGGCCCTATTCTCCCAAGACTCGTTCAGAATTTCTTTGGCTTTCTCTCATTCTCCCGTTCATTCACTCTCCCTGCCCCTTCATGCGTTTTCCCTATCCATTCCGGTACGCTTTCTCCAATTCGTTCAATCTTGACCTTCCACGGCTATCTACTACATATATATACAGTGCTATTTTATATAATAATGTACCGGTATTTAGATTGGACGGATTCAATGGGGGGATGAGTGGGTGAGGGAATTTATTTTGGAAAAAACTGTACAATAACGAATTTATAATTTATTCGATTCTATTTTAACATTTTTTAGGAAAATTACAATAGGAAGGAATTCAGTAAAAAACAATACAGCTGAATAATTCATAGAATGTCTCAAATTTGAACTGCATTTTTCTCTTTAGTAAAATATTTTTCTAAATTTTAACAATTTTGTGATAAAATATCTTGATTATAAGACACTGCCATGGGGCTATGCAAATTAAAAATACCGTTTTTAGTAAAACCAGCAAATATTAATGTGATTTATTAAGATTAAAACAAAAACGCAAACCATCAATGTATCCCCGAGTGCTGGCCTTAGATATCGCCTGGAAGCAAAAGGGTTTATATGAGAGGGGAAGAGAGGATGCTCGATGCCCTCTTATACGGTCCTCAATACAAACATTTGCTTTATCGATTCAATACGTGAACGTCTCTCAAAAACGCTGACTTGGGTGTTTTACTTTTTTGGCTACAGATTATTATTTTTAACACAGTTGCCGGTACAGATGGCCGTTGCGTGCCACAAGAAAAACCACAGTGTGTGCTATGCACATTCCCGTGATTATATCTTAAATTTGTTAAGACAAAACATACTATCAATTTCTGGGAATCAGTGATATTGCATATATAGCATACATAGCCGTTCAAGTCATTCCTATCACTCCTATAGTTACCCAAAATCATCTGTATACGGCTATGTATAGAAACATGCACTGGTGGTGTAGCTTTGTATGGGCATAAACATGGACGCTAAGAATAAATTATATATAATACTTGGAAAGCAAATGCTGAAGACAAAATGGATGACA
Organism: Tanypteryx hageni; assembly: GCA_028673005.1. NCBI lineage: Eukaryota > Metazoa > Arthropoda > Insecta > Odonata > Petaluridae > Tanypteryx > Tanypteryx hageni. Next base: position 208,240,507 of record CM054112.1, read on the forward strand.
GGATGACAAACGAGAAAGTACTAAGAACACGAGGCAAACGAATGATTATGCAGAATATAAGAAAGAGGAAGGCGAACTGGATTTCACATTACCTTAGGAGAGAAAGCATGATTAAAGGAAAACTGGAAGGAGAAAGAGACAAAAAAAGGTTTCGACTGATAGACGAATTGTAAGCCATTAAGACATGCAGAAGACTGCGGAAAATAGGAATATGCAAAGAAACAAATTTAACCAAGAATAATCACGGAAAGGCTGCCTATGATATATTTTTTGTCCAGTAAGAGAAAATTTTCTCCACTCTTCCAGTTCGGATTCCTCCGTATCTCTCCTTCCACCTCCCCTTCCTCTCCTCCTTCATTGCCGAACTCCCTCCCCCTCCCTTTCTCCTCACGCCCCTTCCAACTACCATTTCCACCTCATATAACCCAGGGGAAGCAAGATTGGAAGGGTTGGTCTGCCGTTAAAGAGAGAGGAAGAGAAAAGACGATAGAAGAGAGGGAAAGAAAGTGATAGAGATGGCGAGGGTGAGAGATAGAGAGGAAGCAGGTGAGAGAGAGAGAGCAAAAGATAGGGCTTCGCCATTAGGGGTTCGTGTTATAGGAGGTAGAGGTGAGAAGGAGATAGAGAGTTTTCGCTCTGGGGGTGAGAAAGCAGAGTGTTAAGGAAGGTGGAAAAGAGGAGGAAGAGGTTGAGAGAAAGAGCGTGAGGGATGGGAAGTACGAACCGTTGCCAAAGAAGGCGTTAAGCGTGGGAGGGGAAAATTGAGAGGGGATAAGGGTTTGTAGTGAGGGAGGCATTATTTTTCTCGGAGTATTGGTGTGATAAAAGTAAGGGGAGAGAAACAGGGTGCCCGTGTGTGAGCTGGGTAGATTTTGGAAGCTCATGGATGTCTGAGAATAAGAGAGAGAGAGAGAAAGAGAGCGAACGAAGCGCCTCCTCAGAGTGGGGTGAGATGGAGATGAGAACCTCGAGGCTACGAGGAAAAGGAGAGAGGGAGGTGGAGAAGAGTGAAATCCCACGGGACAGCACGCCTCTCTCTCTCCGCCTCTCTCTCCCTCCCTCTTCCCTTCTCTCTCCCTCCCTTATCTCCACGACTTCCTTCTTCATTCGATATCTCCTTCCTCTCCCTCCTTCTGCCTCCTCTCGCTTCCCTTTACTCCGCCACTATCTTTATCACTCTATCTCCTCATCTCCCAACCTCTTTCTATCTCTCTACGCGTCCCGCATCTTCTCCCTCCACTCCCACTTTCACTTTCCGCTGGATTATCCTAGGCAATTTTCAATATGACTCATTCATCTCACCATTTCACTTAGCCATATATGTATGCATAAAACCTTATCAAGTTCTCTCGAAATTATACTCTGGTGAGCTGAATTTTATATTTTGTCCTCGTGCGTGTTTCTCTCCGCAGTTCCTCCACCTTTCTCTACCGATCTCCTTCCTTCATCACGGTAGGCCCTTTTTTCGCCTTCCTGCTTTCAACATCTTTTCCACTCCGCATCACATTTATTACCCGTTTCGGCTTCCTTTCTTTTTCACTTCATGTCCCCTGCTCTGCTCTTCTTCCTCCTCGACCCCAATATTTCCACTGCGATCACATCCAATATCCATATCGCCATTTCATTTCTCTCTATCCTCGACGCTTTCCATCCTCTTATCTTAATTCGTCCCTGTTATTCGACCCGCATTCTCTCTTTTCCCTCCTCTCGTACGATGTATTCATTTTTTTCCTAACTCTCTCTCTTTGTCTGCCGAGAAATATTGCTTTATTCTGAGTCATAAGTTCCTCTCTCTTTCTTTGTTGCCGTCTTCTCAAGTATAATCACCTTTTTCCCTCTTTCTTCTTAAATTATATTCTCAAATACATCGACGGTTTCTTCTCATCTATTTCCTTCCATTTCAACTAGGATATATATATATATATATATATATATATATATATATATATATATATATATATATATAGTACCTTTCATCCGGTAAGCTAAGTTTCCCAGATTTTGGGTCTTTACGTACTTCATATACAGTATTTATATAGGGCGGATGCGTCCATATATTTGCACAGTACAAAGTCCAAAAATCGGCAACATTGGGATTTAGAGTTTGCTGGTTGATAATATATACATATAAAGTCAAACCCCGATTTTGCGCCACCGTTTGTGTACCATTTACATTGGCGTCAAAGCGGAGGTGGCATTAAATCGAGATTTAAGCTTTCTCTATGTAATCATAAAATGCAAGTTCTGTTCACGAAGATTCATAGGCGGTATGCGATGGTGGCATTATATAGGAGAGGGTAAAACAGAGTTTGACTGTGTGTGTGTCTATATATATATATATATATATATATATATATATATATATATAGTTCTCTCTCTGTAGCTGATGAAGGAACAATTCCGAAAGCTTCTACGTTTGTGATATTTCTGTGTTTTAGTGTTCTTTTACGTGTGTCGCTTCGACATCCCCGGGGTCTCGCCAACCTGAAGTCGTCTGATTGGTGAGTACTCACTGGGTTTCCTCATCCCAACACCTTGTTGACATCCATTTATCCATTTTACCTTTCCTTTTCCGTAAGCTGTTATATATATATATATATATATATATATATATATATATATATATATATATATATATATATATATATGAAATGTGGACTTGGAGGAGAATGCTGAAGATAAAATGGACAGATAGGATGAAAAACGATGAAGTGCTACGAAGAGTAGGAGAGAAGCAAATGATTATACAGACTAATAGAAAGGGGAAGGCAAACTGGGTTGGACATTGCCTGAGGAGATAGAGTATGATTAAAGACGTGTTAGAAGGAAAACTAGATGGAAAAAGTAGGAAAAGGTTTCAGCTGATAGACGATTTTAAGGGGAAAGAGAGTTATCAAGATATGAAGAGGACAGCGGAAAATATGAGTATATGGAGAACCAGGTTTAACCATGAATAATCGCCGACCTGTCTACAGACAGACTACCTATGATGATGATGATGATTATTGTATATATAAATAGAGCGCCTCATACGCGCTCCAAGGTCACTCCATCCAAAAAACTTTAAGGTCGCCGAGAGTCACACTTAGACTATAGAGGAGACCCGTAACGCAAAAGAGGATTAAAGAGGAGTCATGTGGTCGAAACGTAAATTGCAAAACATGAGCCAGGTGATGTTTTAGGTCTGGGTTACCGAGCCCTTTGCGGAAACCCCTCTCTCTCATATTTCCCATATCTTTCTCCCATCGGATTTCCCCCCCTTCTCTTTCCTCGTACTCTCACTCCACCGTCCGTTTTTCATCTATGCTCTCCATTTCCCCCTCTCTCTCTGTCCCCTTATTTTTCTGCCCTTACTGGAAGCGCCACCTACAAGAGCCAGCAACCCTGACGACCTCGTTATCGGCGCATATCTCCCTCGTATCTTTTTATCCCTCTATTTCTATCCTGCTCGTGAGAGATATGGCCCGACTCCTTCCCTCCAACCACTTTTTCCTCTCTACCCATAAAGACTTTACCCTCTTCCCTCCCAACCCACCGCCCACCACCGTAATCACTCCGTTTCGACTTTCGGTCTTCATTTTTTTCCTTTCTCCCAACCCGGAAGCCGTAAAGAAGCACCAAACACGCTCTTCAAAAGGGTCGTTTGTCTCTCTTTCTCTCTCTATCCTAGAGAGTATCGATTATGTGTCCCAGGTGGATTATTTCTGTCTTCGGTTTTGCAACGTGATGACGATGCGTTCTCTCTTAGTTTTGATGTAGGAAAATCCTCTGCCATTTTACTTTGCGTCGCGTAATGCTTTTAATAGAGAAAAAGCGGCATTAAATATAACTTCGAGCTGGTCTTGGAGTTTAAATGAGTGTTGTCTCTTTTTTACGAGCGTTCAGTTTGACCCGTATATCTTTTCAACTGACAGTCTTCGCGAACCGATACACAATTCATTGATAACGATCTTAATAACCACGAAATAAAACATTTTTGCAACTTCATGCGCGAAAAATATTTTCATTTTGTCATGTTTCATCGACTGTAGATAACAAACAGTTATCAATAGTTAGTATACGGGCCTCATAAAACGGTAAAAACTCAGAAATATCTTGGTAGGCTATTAACTCTCGATTTATCTTGGAAGGAGCATATTCGAAGGATAGTAGAAGCATTTCGTAACCGACTAGGATCTGTCCGTAGAATATTAGGGGTATGTGATGAAAAGACACGTGAGGTTTGTTATTTTTCTCTGGTTATACCGCAAATAGAGTATGCGTGTAGCGTATGGGAGCCAAATTCATACAACGAAAGGGAGCGCGTTTAGTGAAACGTCAATATGGTAGGCAAGCAAGTATCATGAGTCTAATAGATGAACCTGGATGAGGTCCAGGCATTGCCTATAGCAGAGATTTATATCAGAAGAAATTAAAGATGAATTATCAGACGTAATTAAGAAACCATCTTACGCGGACGCCACGACCACAATAACAAAATACGAGAAATTGATTGTAGGACGGACATATACAAGGAATCTTTTTTCCTAAGATAATAATAATAAAGCACAACAGAAGAATAGGTCAGTGATAGTGACTTGCAGAGTATGTATTCGGATTCACACACCTAAAACAATCTGGTGATTCTTTCAAGTTTTGAGAATGCGCATATTTTTTAGTCTAAATATAAATTTCGGGTGTGGATTTTGGACGATGTCCGAAAGTTGTATCATAACTGTCGCAGAAGTAGGCTAACCAATGCTCCAATAATTACGCCCTAAGTGTGTATGCGCGGTAATATTATTACCGACTGTTAATCCATTAGGAAAATCTTGTTATAGTACGTTATATTGCCAAGTAATTGATTTTCACGCTGGCAATGCTCAGTTTTATGAAACGATTCACCACTTGCAATTAGATATGGATTGATTTTGTTCGTTTAGAATGGCGTAGTTTCAATATTTGATTATGTAATAGGACATTGGCTCTAAAACCGCTGAAACCACACTCCTGCCCGGCAAAAGCGTAAATAATTTAACACGTTTCGAAATTATTGTAACATACGTGCAGAAATAATAAAGGACCTAGTATCAAAGAGACTTTAATTAAATGTATCAATATTTTGAATACTGATTATAATGACTGCTAAAATGTTTATCATGTTATCGATGAAATGGGATATAAATAAATTAAACGGTAATTCCAAAAGCAGTCTGCCGTTATGACCCAGCCATAGTTCTTAAGAGGTAGAAATATTAAATAGAGCAAAGTTATAGCAAAATACTTTGTTGGTTCACTAAGTAATGGCTTTATTTTTTAGGTTAACCTATATTAATTACTTAATTATATAAATTCAACTGTGATTAATTCCGACAGATAATTTTGCAACTTTTTCTTTTAAAACTTATTCATTTATATGTCAAACTGCATTTCAACGTGACCATCACTTCAAAATGTCGCATAAATATTGTTATATCACAAATCGATAACTATATTTTTCCTTTTCTCATTTCCTGGTAATTCATGGCATGAATACTGTTAGCCTCTATAGTCTTTATCGTTGAAAATTCTCGGGAATTTAAAGACGAATAAAATAGTTAAAGGAAAGAATAGACCAAATTATATTTACGATTTATGAAAAGCATAAATTCCTCATAACTCTGATACCGATATGCAACATGCTGTGATCGACGAAAACATTGGATTACAAGCCATTCGTTAACGAATGACTTTAAAATTCCATCTCGCAAAAATTTTCCTAGCACCAATAAAAACCAATTGATACGTACAGATGTATATATGCATGCACCTACGATAAATATGCGAGTTTTACATTCCCTCATGAATGAACACCGAGAGTTATACCGGTTAGGATTATTTTGAGAAAGGGAGTTGTACGTTCAAATGCATTCATCGCTAACTTAATGCCAAGCAATAGTTCTAAAGACATGAGTGCAAACGTTGTTCGGGAGCTAATCATAACTCCAAACTATAGGGGAGAGATAAGTTGGTTTGTTTCGCTCCAGCTCTTCCTTATCAACCTCCTTCTCCCTCTCTCTCTCCCTCTCCAGCTCTCTATATCTCTTCCATCTCTCCCTCTATCTTTCCCTCTTTCTGCCTCAGTTGCACGGACGGAGAACTTGAATCAAATATTCTACACAGCGTTCAAACCACTACTCTTTCACAATCCAATGCGAATGGAGGCCATTTTAAACAGTTAAATACACGAGTGATATTTTCCATAATGCTTCTCAAACATGTTAATAACACTTTGCGGTATTTCTTGCGAGACGTTTGCCCGAAAATTTCCATGATGCAAACTCCGCCTGCGCATATTAAAACACAGGAAGATTGAATTTATACATTTCGATCCTTCGCGCTCAAGCGAACAAACTGATTTTAAAACAGATCTTTCCAGCAGTAGTTCATAAATATTATGGCTAGATTAGGCTCCCAAAATGAATATTTTGCCAGTTTCAAAATATTTTCTTTTAGAAATTTCCCAGTAGGGTTATTTTAAATAATTTGATTGTTATAATAAAATAACATAAAATTCAAAATTTAATCATTCAAGTTGACCGGATTTTGCTGTTTAAATAAAAAATACAATTCATAGTTATCTCTTTATACACTACAATCGCCGATTTGGAGCGCGAAAACCAGTGTTTGTGACGGGAAAGAGTATGGAAATAGTATAGAAAGAGAATATTCTCGAAATATTATCTTTTTCAAATTCGAATATTCTAAGGATTTATTTGCAATTAATATACCACAACTAGGAGTTATTTGCAAACTTCAACATAAATAAAATCCTAAATTTGTTATAAAATAAAAATTCTAAGGTAATTGGAAACGTTAAATGTCGATGCAAATACATCAATTATTACTTTCGTAACAATTTATAAGCGTAACTGTATTGCTGATGCGCGTCTTCACTTAAATCTACACAACTAAAAAACAGCTTTCTACACCACAAATTAGTTATGTAGGTAAAAACATAATGTTCTACCATATCAAAATCCAGTTTGATATATATATATAATCTCAGGAAGATAGCAACATTACAGTTGTCCTTAACAACGAAAAAACATTCCCAGCGTGACAATCACGTACAAAGCAGCTATTCTAACAGAGTTAGCTGCAGAAAAATTTCGGAAGAAGCGTTGAAATTCCTCAAGTCCATCAAAAATTTCGCAACAGTAAAGTAGGTAATATAAATTCGTTCACCTTAAGTCAGGAATTCCGCTCCAGGATTAGTATTTCTCCTTAATAAATCATGCGTTATTTGTCCTTCCTATTTTCTTGTTATAGACACCCTCTCTACTATCTCCCTCTCGCACTCTCTGCCGTAGCGTACTCCATAGGAAATTGAGTTACCCATAACTTAAATGTGATTAGGTTCTGCGGGAAGTCTTCACTCGTAGGAAACTTTTAGCCGACTCCCTTCTACGCCCTACGATGTTTGCACATCTAAGGTTGCTGATGTGAACTCCTTGAATTTCTTTTCCGCCCTTTTCCCTCGGCCTCCCACTTTTCCCATCTCTCTTTTAAACTGCCTCCCTTCTTAAATAAAAACCGCCCCATCCGTCCCTCTCCTTCTCTCCCATATTTCCATCTCTACTTTCTCAAGCTCTTTAACCCCCCCCTCCCAATTCCCCCCCTCCCCCAAAAGTAACTCACCCGTGCTGGCATTCGGCTTGCATTTATCAGCCTCACTTTTCCCATGTGTACCTCCTTCGTTTCTAGCCAGCTCCTTACCAAACTACTCCGCTTAATTAACCACGCTCCTCAGCACTTCGCGGAAACACTGTCGCGCAGCTTCCTCCAGCCCTTATCCCTCTCACCGTCGCCCTCCCTATCTCCTCTTTTTCCCCATCCTATCCCCTCCATCCTCAACATATTCCCCCTCATCTTCCTCTCTTCTTCTCACCCACCCCTCTCTCTCCTTCTCACTCTCTCTCTCTTTCGCTCCTTGAATGGGTATCCGGTGTGGTACGCTCCCTTCTTAACCCGGCTCTTTGCACACTCTCACCTTCCCCTCTCTCCTATCCTATCTCCTGTTTTCCTCATTTCCTCCCTTCCCCATCCCTCTCCGTCCTCTTTCTCTACTCACTTCCCTCTCCAACTTCTCCCCCTTCCGTCTCCCTCTCTCATCTCTACTATCATCCCCTTCAACTCTCTTTCTCTCTCTCCCACTGCACGGTATCCAGTTGCAGGCCAACCCCACCTCTTTTTACTTCACATCCGAGTAACTTCGCCCCGTGCCCCTCCACGAAAACGTCCTCTTCATCTTAATATCTTCTCTCTCGTTCTCCTTCACGCTCTCTCTCTCCCTCACTCTTGTACCGCTCCTCTTGTCTCACTGGTAGTTTATCATCACTTCTCTTCGTTATCCTGAATCTCTCAGCTTTTTTCTTTACACCAACTCCAAACTCCATACCTTCATGTCTACCTCTCTCTATATAACTTACTCTCTCCTTTTTCCTGCTTACTGATGATATCCACTCAAGAATTTAGCTATCAGAGATGCACAACAACTATTCCATTACACTAAAATCTATTTATCCTACGAAAAAAATCTGACTAATCGAGTAAATTATGCGCTACAAGCTATATATCCAACAGAAAGTGCAGCATGAGCTCAAACGTACACAATGAACAGAGAAAACATTTATTATTGCAGTTTTCTATAGTTAAAACTTTTATCTCTGCATTTGTTATCCACTCCTGGACTGTTACTGTCAGGAATTAACTCAGCGAGTCTCTTGATAAATTAATTTGGCAAGAAACATCATTCAGGCATGTTTAGTATCAATCGATCCGCTGTCTCTTCCAAGGAAAGCGAATATTTGGTTTGCATATAATCGCAGCGTTACGTAAATACTTTTTAAAAATCGATAGATTCGATCCATCTCTGCTTTAAATCTATCAATCCCTTTCTCTCCTCCCGTTTCACTTTCCCGTCAGCGATAAAAAAAACATTCCTGCTAATCCCTCTCCTCTTAAGTCTCCCCCAGCCTCTTAAACCGTTCCAGCTCTATCCCGCGCATTTTCCCGCCGGATTCAATTAAGCCTCACTGTACCCTCTCCGTTATATTCAGAAACGTAGATGGAAAGTGGAAAGAGGCAGGGAGTCAATGCTTCCCTCCGAACCCTCATCCACCCCCGGCTCCCCTCCGCCTCCAAGCTCCGTATTCCACCCACATCAAAGAGGTGGAGGAACGGCCCATCCCTGTGTAAACACTCGCAGGACCCTTTTACTTCAGTCTTTGGCTAAAGCGCCTCACTCAGTACCCATTAGCTGCGCTGAGGTAAGACTTTTCAAAGTCTAAGAACCCCTTTCTCCCGTCCGTCCACACCCCCTCCCTTTGCCTACATCTTCTCTCTCATCCAAATCCTCTAGGATTTAGAGTTTTTTTCGTTTGTTCTTCGTTATCTTTTTTTGGAGTGTGCTTCCATCCAAGAAGTTTAAATTCTTTGTGAAAATAATCGCGTGTTTAAAAGGCTTTAAAGAGGAGGGAGTTTAGGAGCCACACTCTCAATGTCATTGGTTTGCAGGTTGAATTTCCACACCGTAAACATTTTGACGGCGTTTACACCGTCGGTTTCGGGGGAATTCCTATACTGGAGTTGTGTTTGATTAGTCTACCGCGAAATTTGTGTTTATACGTGTGTACGCGTACATGTTTCGAACGTATCTCCTCCCGTGTTTCATCTATCGAAACGTTCTTTCGAATTGGAATTTTTTTGTGTGAGAGGCTGAGTTTCTCCGCAATACGAAAATTAACGTTGCGCATAAAGTGATATTGAATCTCGGCTCGAATACATTCTCCGCGCAATTTTGTTCTACAATAAATTGATAACTACGCATTCCGACGAGAGGTTTTTGTCTAGAAGATAAGAGCCGAAAATATTTATTTTGGCGATATTTAGGCTACATGAGAATGCCTTACGGCAATATTTGAAGTTTGGTTTCCAGGAAAGCACTCCATTCGATATCTCATATCAGAAGTGGTAGCACGAGTTTGTTTGACGGGGCCAAGCGCCAGATTGAGCACACATATCGTACCGATAAATTGGTAATTATAATGAGAAACGGAAATAGATAGATAAACCTACGTATACATGTGAATATATATATATATATATATATAAGGGGTGGTACGGTTCCACTTTTTTCCGGGTTCCGGTTATATCAATCTTATCCCGGGTCCGGTTCTCGGTTCCGGTTATTATGCGATCTTTGCACGAAGTAAACGCATATAGTGGAGGTTGTTTCCGTCCGTCCACATGTTTAACCCTGCACATGTCGTGCGGGGTCTGTGAGATGCCATTAAACTTTCAATTCATTAGTGTAGGCGAAAAGTTAAACAAAATAATTAAATACCCATTTTTTGTCAAATAATATTTCCCGTAAAACGTAAGGTTTATGACAAATTTAAAGAAAAGGAAACTAAGGTATTTACGTAATTATACGATTTTCGATGTTCATTCCAAAAAAATATTAATTAAAAATTTTACAACTCGGAGACCACTGGACATATTTTAATGAAATTTGTAATTGGGGAGTTGTAGTAAAATTTGTCCATTAATTAAAATTTTGGTTAAAATTGGATATTATTCAAGACCACTTTACATAAAGACCTACATATATTTTACAACGTACTTAGCAAAAATCTCGTTAAATACTCATCTGAGAGACAAATATTGAGAACAAAACTTAAATAAAATAATTAAATACGCATTTTTTGTAAACATTTTCCCGTAAAACGTAAGGTTTATGATAAATTTAAAGAAAAGGAAACTAACGTATTTACGTAATTATACGATTTTCGATGTTCATTCTAAAAAAATATTAATTCAAAATTTTACAACTCGGAGACCACTGGACATATTTTAATGAAATTTGGTATTGGGAGTTTTAGTAAAATTTGTCGATTGATTCCAATTTTGGTTAAAATCGGACTACAATAAAGACCACTTTACATGAAGACCTTCATGTAGTTTACAACATGCCTCTTTTTCAACTCTGGAACCGCAGGACGTATTTCGATGAAATTTGGTATTCAGAAGTTTTACTAAAATTTGTCGACCGATTAAAATAATTGCGACCACTTCACATGAAGAACATGTAGCTTATGATGCACGTTTCATCTCGGGAGTCGCAGGACGTATTTTGATGAAATTTGGTACTGGGGAATTTGATTAAAATTTATCGATCTCAAAGAACGCATTTGGAAACTTTTTACTCCGACATGGAGTACATCTTTCCATACTTGTATTAATCTGATCTCCGTTTTCAGCCAAGTTCCGCTTCCAGCATAAGCGCCTATTAGCTTCGGTTTGTCCGTCCGCCCGTCCGCATGTTCTTTCTCGGCTTCTACCGAACGTTTATTTATGAAATTCGGTTACAGTCAAAGACAATAAGAAAATCACATAAATCGTGTAAGCCAATCAGGGGGTACCAATTTACTGGTGGTAAAAAATTACCTTTCCGTTATATCTCGTAAATGTTTGGTCATATCAAAATAGTTTTCAAATAAATTTGTAAAACTAGCATCTGAGAGCATTTCCTTTCCTATACATTTTTATCGTAGGAGTAGCCATTATCAAGAAAATTGTAATTCCCTTTGAAAAATTAAAGCATAGCTACCTATTTTTTGTCAACGTAAACAGTCTTATTGGTTACTGAAGTGAATGAGATCTGCCTTAATAACAAAATACATTTAATTCCTTACGCGTGCATGACAGATTTTGTAAGCGGAAGGAAATCTATGGCAAAAAAGAACGTAAACGTAAATATTACAACTACTGAACTCAAGTGAGGTATGTTTTAGATAATTTTCGATTGTTTGGTTGATTAAATCTGTTTAGAAAATAAATCGATAATGAAAAGTTAAATATTTTTCTGGCATCATTTCTGATATAAAGTTTTGCAGTATTTAGTTATTAAAATTACGTACGTAGTAGAAAACGCACAACTTCCATCGTCGATATATGTAGGCCTGGTAGGATTCGATTTAAATCGATTAATGTCGATAAACGTCGATAAACATCGAATTTTAAAAAAATTTAAATTCGACGGAAATTAATACCTAGTCGTCGATAAGTGTTGATTTTCACCACTACATTTTCTACGAAATTTATGAGTCATGATATTAAAATTTTGTTTTTCGCTCTCAAACAACATATTTACCACCAAATATTCAAAGCGGGGGGGTTTTGGGGTGGGATGCGATTATATAGCCTCTCCCACTCAAATGTCAACCTCACCTGCACGTGGTGCACCCTGCTTCACAGACGAGGCTCTGGCGTCCGAGTGACTCCCGGGATAAGGAGTCCCCCCTCTACCAAATGCCAACGGCCTATTTAGGGGCGGATGAGAAGGTGGAGGGGTAGGGCACCCTCTTGCCCTTGGGGTGGGAAACTGCCCCTAAAGGCGGAGGAACTATTTTGATAGTCAACGGCATAGGATGGAGAAGGCAACAGGAAACCACTCCATTAAAGATCCTATTGGATATCCCGAGGGTAGCAACCATGGAAGGTTTTAGAAAGGAATTTGTTACTGATCATGGTATTCGGAACCCAAGATCCGGCAGGGGATGTAGCAGGGCTTCTCAGGTCGTTATCCAACGAAATCCCTGTCAAAACGTCAAAATAGGTACTTGGAACGTCAGAACATTACTAAAAATAGGTAAATTAGAAGAAATAAAGAAAGAAATGGAGAAAAATGAGATTGATATTTTAGGTTTATGTGAAACAAGGTGGCAAGAGAAAGGAGATTTTTACAGTGATAAATTTAGAATAATTCATAGTGGAGGTGAAAAGAGAGGAAGGAATGGAATAGCAGTCATTATTAGTAAGAAATGGGCAAACAGTGTTTGCAATACATATCACATAAATGATAGGTTGTTGATGGTAAGAATGAGCACCGTGCCAACGGATACAGTGATAATACAAGCGTATTTCCCAACAAGTAGTGCAGAAGAAGGAGAAGTAGAAAAGGTGTATGAAGAAATGGAAGAACTTATAAAGATGACAAAAGATAAAGATAATGTAATAATAATGGGAGACTTTAATGCTGTGATTGGATCTAGTCGAAATAGTAGAATGGTAGGAAAATTTGGTTTAGGTGAAACAAATGAAAGGGGAGAAAGATTAATTGAGTTTTGTGAACAGAATGAGATGATGGTATCAAACACTTTCTTTGAAGTTCCCAAAAGAAGAAGATACACATGGGAGGCGCCAGACAGAAGAAGGTTTCAAATAGATTATATTTTAGTAAAAAGAAGATATAAGAACCAGGTAAAATCGTGTTATAGTTACCCAGGTCCAGATGTAGACAGTGACCACAAGCTAGTCATGGCAAAATGCAATATTAGGTTTAAGAAAATAAAGAGAACAGTTAAAAAGAACTGGCATCTACAGGGACTGAAAGAGTTACCAACGGCTAAGAATTACCAAGAAAAAACAAATGAGTTGATGAGAAATTATGAAGGACAACTTAGTTGGGAGGAATTTAAAAAAGGGGTTATTAAAGCTACAGAGGAAGTTATTGGAAAGAGAAAATTGGAGCCTAGAAAACCTTGGATGACTGAGGAGATACTGATTTTAATTGAAGAAAGGAACAAGTTGAGGAAGAATGGAAATGATGAAACTTATAAAAAAGTTAAGAATGAGATTATTAACAAATGCAGAGAAGAAAAAGAGAGATGGACCAAAGAGATAGTGAAGGAAATTGAGGAAGATACAAAGGGAGGAAGGCAAGACAAAGCATACTTCAAAATTAAAACTCTCCAGTACAAACCAAGAACTAAATCGGCAATAGTTAAGGATAAGGAAGGAAATATGTTATGGGAAAATGAAAAAGTATGTGCTCGGTGGAAAGAATACATAGAAGAATTATATAGTGGAAGAGATGTTGGAGATGGATGTAGATTTATTGAAAATGAAGAGGAAATAAGAAATGACGAGCTAGGCCCAACAATAACCAAAGAAGAGTTTTATAAAGCTATTAATAATCTTAATTCAGGCAAGGCAACAGGTGTTGATGGTATACCTGCAGAACTTTTGAAGAACTTAGGGGAGGAAGCAAAAGAACATTTCTTTAAAATTATAAAAGATTGTTACGAAAAAGGAAAATTACCTGATGACTTTATAAAAAGTAAAACTATAAGTTTACCAAAGAAGGGGAATGCAGTGGAGTGCAGTAACTACAGAACAATTTCACTACTTTCGCACGCCTCAAAAGTTTTAATTTATATCGTGAAAAACAGAATAAAAAGGAAAATAGAACATTATATTAGTGAAGATCAATTTGGATTTAGAAGTGGGAGAGGAACGAGAGAAGCTATATTAGCCCTCAGGGTGATAATGGAAAGATGTTTAGAAATGAACAGGACATTATATTTAACGTTTATTGATTTGGAGAAGGCCTTTGATACAGTTAATTGGGAACTGTTGTTTAAGACTATGAAAAAAATAGGTATTGATTGGAGGGACAGAAGATTAATTTTTAAGCTTTATCAAAATCAAACTACAAGAATAAATATAAATGGATTAGAGAGTGAAGCAAAGATAAGGAAAGGAGTAAGACAAGGATGTCCGCTATCTCCATATTTGTTTAATATGTTCATTGAAGAAAGTATAGAAGTTATGAAGGAAAAGACAAAAGGCATAAAAATAAATGGAGTTAGAATACACTGCATTAGATTTGCAGATGACATTGTAATATTCAGCGATTCAAAAAGAGAAATGAATAAAATGCTGAAAGTATTATCGGACACGTTAAAACAGTGGGAATTAAAGATAAATATCAAGAAAACCAAATTGATGGTTATAGGCAAAAGTAATGCAGGGACAATATCAAAGATCAAAATAGACAATCAGGAAATTGAGCAGGTGAAGCAGTTTTGCTACCTAGGTAGTACAATTACTGAAGATAATAGATGTGTACAGGAAGTGAAAAGAAGAATAGCACTTGCAAAGCAAGCTTTTCAATGCAAAAGGAGCCTACTGACAAGCAGTCACATGATTTTGGAAGTAAGGAAATCCTTTGCAAAAGCTTTTGTCTGGAGTACCATACTTTATGGTAGTGAAAGTTGGACGTTAGGAAAGAGGGAGAGGTCCCGTCTGGAAGCGACAGAAATGTGGATATGGAGAAGATTGATAAAGACAAGTTGGACAGAGAGAAAGACAAACCTTGAAGTTTTGGAAGAAGTAAAAGAAGAAAGGAAACTGATCAGAGGAATGGAAGAAAGGAAGGCAAAATTTTTAGGCCATGTGATTAGACATAATGGATTAATTGTGAACATCTTGGAGGGGAAACTTTTAGGGAAGAAAGGAAGAGGCAGACCAAGAAAGAAATACCTAGATGACGTGGAGTCAGTGATGGGAGTTGAGAAGTACGAGATGTTGAAGAGAATGGCAGAGGACAGGAGTTCATGGTTGCAGAGACAAGGCTTAGCCTTTAGATGAAGAAGAAGATTCAAAGCGGCATAGACAGTCTGTATTTGTCATACCAAACGGCCACACAACATTCGGAACTTGCTTTCTAATGTCGCTTATGTCACTGTCTTAAGGGCACATACTGAGCAGCCGTGGAATCCACAGGTAAGGGACAAAATATTATGATCGGTTTATTGTGCTCTTTCTTTATCCTTGGCCAAATCCGATATTCCATACGCACTTTGAACTCCATTTACCGAAGAGTCGGGGGATGTCCTCTGCGCGACAATATCTTCCGACCTCTTCCAAGAGGCAAAATGAAAGGTTTCTCCGGACAGAAAAATGACTACCGATCGACAGATGGCCTTATGGCATTTCCAAAAGCACCCTGTCATAAAATTTATATAATACATCTGAGAGTATCCCCTGTGCTTAGTTTCTTTTGCATTGCTGTCGATGGAGCATCGTTCCATATACGCACTTTTTGCTTTTTTTCGTATTCATAGTCGTTTATTACGAGTAAAATATACTTTCTGATTTATTGCGAAGAATTAACTGTTCCAGGTTGGTCGCCGAAGTCAACGACAACATATCGCAAAACGTCCTCTTTCAGAAACGATAAAATTGATCTGCCACAATAGTTCAGTAGTAGAATATCCTCCCAGCAAGTGGAAGACCCGGGTTCGATTCCCGGTCATAGCAGACACTTAGCTCGTTTCAAAATTATTCCAACAACACATTCGTTAAAATCTAGATAACAACAAACAAAGCGTATGTTTACTGCTTATTTAGGCTTTTTCCTTTGTAGCGTATCTTTGTTTCGAATTTAGGCATTTTTTCCGTGACTTAAGTTGCGTCCGAATAAATCCAGCTCGTGCAGACTGATCATATACTGCTTTTGAACCAACTTTACTGTTTTCTCCGCAGCTTGCGTGTGGCAGGGCATCTTGAACAGAAGCAAAGTAGGCGGATCTTCTTTGCTTGAAATGGCTTGTTGGTCAGCATTTGTAATGGAGCTGAGTATAGGAGGATCGGTAACTGTTACCTGAGATTAGGAGTTTGTTGTAGTTCTGGGCTTTGTAATTCAGAGGAGGAACCCTAACCGCCCGAAGTTTCTCACTGTTTTCTTGCCTTTGGATCAGAATGCGTTTAACGGCCGTTTTTCTTAGACTTCCTTGTATCCGAGATCATTGTGAGGAGTAGGTTATCAGTGTCCAAAGAAAGCGTTCCTTTGAATCACTGGATCGATTATCTTCCGAACATTTTCGCTGAGAAACCGCAACTCGTGGATCAGCTTCCGTAGGTGTTGTGAACCATCCTTACATGACGGGTTACACTTGATTGCAAACCAGACGGGTGTATAAATTCGTCTATTAGATATTGCTGGGCTGTTTTCAAATCATTTATGTCAATATGCGGTGCTTCAAAATTGACTTTCTGATACTATACAACTGGTAGCTGCTCACAAGTTTCGAGTGCCTGTCCTACAGAACCTGTCAGTTTTTTTAACCCTTGAGTGCTTCCGTCAAGATGGAGGAGCAGGTGATGTAGTGGGAGTTCGTTGGCATGGAGTAAACAAATCAGCCATTGAAGGACCCTGCCAAGATCTGCTTGCATGCGAGCAATAACCCCTGAATTTAGTCCTGTATTAACAGCAGTTCCGTCACTTACGATCCCGCACAGTTCAGTGGTGTCAATTTTATTCTCCTTTAATTCCCCCTCAGGCTCAAATGGATATTTGCACTACTGGCGGATGACGGTGTCACATGACCGAGATAGGAAGAGCCTGGTTCCTACACAAACAATGTTTCTCCTGTTGCGTCTTCTGGTACCTTTTGCCATCAATATTGACCTGTACTAGGGTGTTATTTTTTATCATCGAAGTAAAGACCTTGCAGGTATTTTCTATCTGCAGCATCTCCCTCCTGCAAATCAAGGCGTAGTTTTTCCAATGCCCTTCTTACTCTGTTTCGGTTCACGATATCATCACTTCCTGCTGCCTGCATAGCTTTTGTGACAAGTAGTGTGGTATTTCTGTCTGAGAAACCTGCCCTGTCGGCTTCTAGAGTGACGGCTTTTAGATCAGCTTTACTCGTACTTGGCATAAGTCCATTATCGGGTTTGAAACCACAATCAGTGATGTCAGTCCCATTCTCAGACTGACTGTGAGATGAGCTCCTGTCTGTGATTAGCACTAAATGTTCTCTCACATAGTTCACTCTCAAAACTCGCCAATGCGACTGATCGTCGGCGCACTTGCGGTGTAAGCATCTCAGACAAAATGAGGTATTTCCCGTCTGACAGAGCGAGTAACGCTGGCCGCCGCCAGTGCCGCTATCCAGTTTCAAAAGTAGCTGCAGCGTGTACTTTGCACATCGCCATCTCACCTTGGTGACTTTTGGTTAGTTTGGAAATGAATAACGCTCCAAACAAACAAAGATCTGCACAACATGGTCGACTACAGCCGAAAAATGGACGAAACGCTATCTGCAATCTTTGGCTGCGGTGGGAAACCTCTAAAAATTGTCCTACTGAAAACAAATTTTTGTTCCATATTTAGTGCCACGAAATACACCCCATGCAGCGTCAGGCGTTTTCAATTTCGAAAAAAATTGAAAAACGATCCACCCTAGTTTGTATGTCTGTCTCCTACTAACAACTATTGCACCAATGGACCGATTATCATGAAACTTGGTATGAAGCTCGTGCTGCAAGGGCCCACCTCCGAGCTATATTTTATTTGGCGAAGATTGAAGTCCCTGGTTCGATTACAGGAACGTTTTATCCCTATTTGTTTCACATTGGAAATCTCAAACCCATCGCGCAGAGATGTTTCTTTAATACATTAAAATATCTTAAAATTTTGATATTGGAGCGAAATTTGTATTGTTTTAAGGAAAAACAAACGTAAATCCTAATTCTTATCACCAATTTTGATAATTGATCGTATTTTCTTGAATAATTAAGGTGAACCACAGTTTAAAAAATATGACTTAAAGCCCGTGTTAATTGTACGATATTAGAAAATAAATTTAGGATTGAAATGTTTATTTATTTATTAGAGCCCTACTGCGACAGCTGGAGATACTAAAGCACAGGCTGTGATTTTATTTACTGAGCAGCCTCATTGAAAGGATGATTATAGATTTTTCCTCCGATATATATTTTAAAGTTCGAAAGAGAAATTTAATCTCAAAAACTCGTGACACACCTTACAGTTGAAACTTCCACGAAAGGGAAGACTCCATTTCGTAATGCGAACTGACATTATTAACTAAAAGTCTCATCTTTTGCAAAACTTTAATTATAGATTAAACGAATGTTATCAAGTTTGTTCTCATTAATTACTCTTCAAGTTCACGCAGAAAAATATCAAACATTTTTAAAAAGTTGTGTACAAAATATTAATTACGCGAAAGAGTTTGATTCAAGTTATTTAACTGGACAGCTTTATAAAAATATTTATTATTAGGGGTTCTAGACTTGCCCCTCCCCGTGCGTGCGTTCCAACCCCTGGCTGCTCTGTTTACCGCATCGTTATTTTTCTGCTCACCCCAAAAATGCTCCTTGTAATCATCGTCTTCGTCAGTATTCCGTCCGAATAAGGGTCTGTGATTGTAGGTTAGTTCTCCGCATCTATATTCTGCCCTCTCATTGATAACTCTCTACCCATTTTTCGGCTAATAACTCGCACTATTCATTCCTCGCCCTCTTTGATCTTCAAGTTTTCCTTTAATCGTGTCTTTATTCATGAGATTACTTGCCATGAAGTGTTTGATACAGTTAGCCTTCTCTCAACCTTCACGATCTTTATTTTCTCTGCTATCCTACTATCTATTTTATTTTTTTGTATGTTCCTCCACGACAATATTTCGAAACGCTTCACGGATTTCTTCCGCAACGTAAATTGCTATATTCCACACGGATTTTCATCGGTATAATCCTGTCATTCATTTACTATGTATGTTAACACAGGTGATGGGATGTTTATCGGTCAGCCTTAATTAACCCAATGTAAAATGATCAATGAATAAGCAGTAGATTTAATCTAAGCCTTAATGAAGATTTTTGTGATCTATTTACTTTATCTCTAATTTTAGAATATCCTTAACCCCCTATGATTCTATTCGATTGGGCGCCAGATCTCTAAAGAATTACGCACTACCCAATACGCGCAGTAAATAAGTTGCCGTTTCACTACCTTTGCTGCGGTAAATCCTCCAGAGGCGGAAGAACTCGGCTCTCCCACTGTGAATGAAATTCCTCTTGAGAGACACGTCCAATGACTCACCAGCAAATCGGAAGACGATAGGCAAGGCAAAATAGGCAACGATAAAATTACACGTTTAAAATGGTCTCATCCACCCGGTTCCTGAAATGAGGAAAGAAAGTTAAATTATCCGCGCATTTTGGCAGTCTCGACAAAATATATGAAATGTCATTAAGAAAATATTCTAAAGAAAGCCATGTTGTAAAATAATCTTATCGAAAAATTCTCGTACAGATAAAATTAATCTCACTTCATCCATCAACATGTACACATATTTGAATTTTCAGAAGAATTAAAAATCATATCCTTAATTTTCATTATTAGAAACTCATGACTTGCAAAAATCAAAGCTTAAATATATCGGAAGCATTTATGACTGCACCAAGTAAATACAGATTTTATTCGAGTCACGTCGAGGATATGTTCATCTTTGAACGCAATTTCCCATAAAACTGTTATTATGATTAATTTGTTCCTAGTTCAACCTTTTAGCTAGTGAGTCAGTTCAACCCATTTATTACCCAAACTTTGAAATAATATGCTTTTGATAAGGCTAAAATTTATTGAGATACTAAAATTAAATAAAATACTAAGATTTACTAAAACGATAATTTTTTAAAATAGGCCTTTGCACTGAAGTACGTATTTAAAATAAAAATCATTCATCAGACACGATGGAGTGCAAAACGTAGTAGCAAGCAAGCTGTTAGAAGCAAGGAAAGTTATGTAAAGCTCCCTCATTCCTCTTATATTTCACCTGTTTCAATTTTCAAAAATATATTACTGTATTTTTAACATAATCACTTCCAAGAGGTCCGGCTTCAAACAGTTTTCGAAAAAGCAGTAGCAACGACAAGAAGGATTACTCAACAGGCGCCATAATCTCGACCCTGCCGGTCGCTGAAAGATCACATCCTGCTACAGAAAAGTTCTGCTTATTAAACGTTCTAAACCTTCAGGCAATTCTGAAATGTTTGACACGCTTTTGGTGCATGATGAATAAATTCTATACTTTTGTTTTGTCTTACTAAGGCGCCGTACTGGCGAGTAAAGTACCTAGAATTCGTGTTCAAGATTCAGCCACGGCACATTAGCGAAAGAGTAAATTTCGAACGAGCACTTCTCGTGTAAATCCTGTGCTCTACACCAGTAAATACATTTCTCAGTTCCTTGAAGCTGCTACAAGCTACAAAATGTACCGTCAGAAGATTCTATCACTTGCTAGTTGAAACGTAGTTCACCTGAGTCTTAATAACTTAATTATTCTTATTTCTTCACCACAAACAAACGTCCGTCTTTTTTCATTACCACCTGCCCTAATTTTGTATTAGTACCTATGTAGTATTTTTCATGTAATTGGCAATGACGCTTTGCTATATGGAAGAAGAAACTGTCTAGTATAAATCTTGTCCAAATAAAGACGCATATCCATCCATCTATATCACGGCTCATCTCGAAGAATTGACAGTCGCGATTATAATTCAAAGCAAATCTAGTGAGGACAAATATACATTTATTGAAACGACAAAAATCAGTAATTTTTGGTGCCATAAATGATGATTCGAGATGTGCCTTTTATAAAAATTAATATTATTATACTATATTATTATTATATAATATATAATAATAATAATATAATGTATAATAATATATATAATAATATTAATATATATATAATATATATTAATATTATTATAATATATGTTGTAAAAAGAAACTTTTTCTAAACTTTTGATGCTTCACGTGGTGCGATAAGAAAAATATTGCCTGTCCTTACTCATACATAGAGAATCATCTCCTAAAAATTAGGTTGTTCTAAGTTCGATAGGTGTCGTTTAATTGGACGGACGGAAAAAAGTAAAAGCTAGCGTTTTTTTTTCGAAAAATCGATATGAAAACAGATCAAATAACGATTAGTGTTGGATAACAAAACATGCAATTAATAGTAATTCTTTAAAAGTGCCAATGAAATAAAATTATTTTTAACGCGAAATTTACATGCAAATACGACGTGTGCCCAAAAAATTCAATAATTTAAAAAATTGAATGAAGCAGGAGTAATTGAAAAGTGATAATCCATCGAAGCTAAAAGGAAGTACAGTAAAACTCCGATTATTCGTGTGCGGAATAACCGTGCTGCGAATTAATCGGGAGTTCTAAAGCAAATGTGAATTTTTTTTATTGTATAAAAAATGAAGAAGAAACAGACTTGACTGGATTACTAAACATCCGTCGATATATCAGATCAATTAAATAAAAGCTGTTTCAACAAAAGAGACAAAGTTCACAGAGTCATTTGTCAAAAAATGTAATGTAAAATTTTACATACCCGATATGAAGCTAAGTTTTTCCTTTTCATTTTTGAGAGTCTTATAAAACAAGGCCATATGAAATATGCAGCTATGATAAATTACTATATGGTTGAGTGAATACTTTAGTAACATATTATCATTTTGTCCCATCTTTATTATACGCACACAAAGCGGTTTCTCTAGTGTTACCAAACGTCCTCTTTTGAAGAGGGCAGTCCTCTTTTTGAAGATGTTGTCCCCTTGGAAAATAATGTCCTCTTTTAACACATCTTTTTAATCTTGACAACGATTACGTATTTAAAATATTTAAGCATTTAACAAACAAAACAAAAACGTACCACCGTTAGTCTGATAAATAGCTCTCCTCTGAATCCATCTCTTCTTATATTACAAGTAATCGATCGACACTTGTGTAATTCAATAAAGTAAATTGATACTAACGATCTAATATATTTGCTCCTGCAATCTCACGTAAGAACACAGTCCAAGTAAGAGAAGTGTTTTACCTGTTCCAATTTTTCCTCATCCACTTTTACATTTGCCCTTGATCGGAGCCGTGCTTACAAGGGGTTCAATGTGTGCACCGCACCTAGACGGCAGGAAACTGCTACAACAACTACATAAAAGGAGTGCAGCAATTTACTGAACGGCAACCCGAACCATATTTTGTTACAAAAATAGTTTGCTTCAATTCAAGAAATTAATTTTTAAATTCCACCGTACTTTATTAGAATATTTAACGACATATGTGAAAGGTTACCAGATATCCTCTTTCTGAAGATTTTGTCCTCTTGAAAATTGTGTTCTCTTTTGAAATTTTGAATATCTGGTCAGCTTATGTTTGTCAGACAGTATATTCATTATCAAAAACCAATTTCAATTTTTTGTTAATTTATTCCACTCTAATTATATTTTATGGTTTAATTGATAGCTCTTAATTTGTCCTGTGACATGTTTTACGTGAATAAGTATTTAACAGGCATTATATCAAATTTTGTGCTAGACATGGAAAATGAGAAAAGATGTGAGCAAATTAGAGGCATTTGAGGCGTGGGTGGGGCGTCGACTAGAGAAAATTAGTTGGAACGAGAGGAAATCAAATGAGGAAGTGTTGAAGATAGTAGGGGAAGAAAGGACCTTAATTAGAGTAATAAGGGATAAGGAAGAAATGGGTTGGTAAGAATTTGAAAGAAAACTGTCTATTGACAGAAGTCACAGAAGGAAGAATATTAGGAAAGGTGTAAAGAGATAGGAAAAGGAAAATTACATTAGATGCATTAAAAAAAAGAATTGAACTTGACGAGAAAAGCATAGATTGGATTCGGTGTTCATAAAACCTACCGGAAGGTAGAATTACTATGTATGTATGTATTTATGTATATATAGCAAGTTTTTCTTTAAAAATGCGAACTAAACGTGTTTTTCAACTATCCATTTCTACCCAAATCCCAATTAAAATGGATAATTGGAGTTTAACTTTATGTATTAAGTAATTCCAATGAAAACATTTTTTATTTCCTTAGCAAATTATATTAAATTATTGCATATTATTGGAAATTTATATTATCCTCCGCTTCTAGTATGCTGTACTATTTTACATAGCATTCATTAATATTCATTTAATGTATAATTAATATTCATGTATCCATCATACGCTAATATAAAGTGACCACATTTTCAAAAATTGAAAGGAGTACACTAGGACGGGCGTCAAATCCACCTCCACTCTCTCTCCAAGCTCAACGTCATTTTTTTGTTTTTTTATATAACAGAGTGTAATTTGAAGATAGGGGCTTCTACATAAATGTTAGAACAAAATATCGGTTTTAATTTTCTACAATACTATCAGTACAAAAACTGGATACACGACTCTTTTAAACATTGTTTTTAAAGTAATCGATATCGGCACTTCCCTATGTGATGTATACATTGCGAGACAATATATTGCGAGTTTGCAAAGGAGTACGAGTCTTTTTAAGGAGTACCAAAGGAGTACACGATTTTTCAAGAGTACAAAGTCGCTGAAAGGAGTACGTTTGGCCACCTTAGCTAATATCAAAATTATAGAGATTTGAGAACAATACGCAACATACAAAACTTAGAAGAAGTTTCAATCGTTTTTTATTTATATGAAAAATAAATCATTTTAACTATATATGCATGCCTTTCGTCTAGGTATTACGTAAACGTCAATTTCTTCAGGATAACCCCGTTATTAAAGAGTTGATGGCACTTCTGACGCGGAAGAGTTATGGTCCATAAATGAGTCGGACAAGATTATGGATAAAACTAGGTTAGCGCAGATATTCATAAAAAAACGCATCATCTCCATAAAACGCAATAACTCAAAAACAAAAAAACTCTTAATCGCCTGAATAAATCAATATGGTTAGAGAAGCTCTTCCTTGCTCCATAACCTTCCGCGCGGGGGTTATTTCGAGCGTGGAAGCTGCTGCCGCTGCTGCGAGCACCATCACAAAAAACAACCCGAGTCCGGCAGAGAAGCAGAGAACGCCATGATGGCAACCGGCGTAAACATCGCCCTTGTCTTTCGCTACATAGTTTCGTCCGACAAACGAGCCGTTGTTAAAAGCATGCAACATAGTGCGGTACACATTTCGCAAACCAGCGGCGCTGCGTCGTCCTCCTCCCCCACCCTCCCGGCATTTCCTCCCTGGCCCGCTCTTCCATGCCCCCTTAACCCCCTCTTTTCCGGTACGGAGTGGTTAATTGGGGAAACCTCTGCCCCACAATGATATGCACGGTGTTAGGGATATTCCGTGCAAGCGGTTATGGTGGGGCCATGTGTTTCTCTCGGCAAACGTGAATAACGGCCTCAATCTCGTCCGTTGTATTTGGAGTGGGAAAAGGGAGGCGGTACGGCTGTGTGTGCGTGTGTGTTTGTGACAGCCCTTCGTTACAGTATCACGGCCTGAGCTGGACCAGGTCAGAGGAGGACGCAGGAAAACGGAAAACGGAAGGTTTTTGGCTTCATAAACAAACATTAACATCAGAATCTTCCTGAGAGAATCGCCACGCAATCGTTACTCATGCTTATAAGCCTTTGATTTTTGACAGACCGCGGGCGATCGGGGCTAATGACTAAATGCCGGCACATAATTGCTTTTCTACATCTGATCTCCTTTCGTTTGCTCGTAGGGAAGAATTTCGTTTTACACTATCGTTTACAGTGCCAGTGGAATTCAACATAACGGAACTCATGATGTATTTCTATGCCACTTTGGAGATACGACTTGTTTGTATTGCCTACTCTGTTACCTCAATAAATGTGGTTATAACTTAGACGATATTTTACTGATTCCAAACATGTTATGTATGTGCACACAATTTGTTTTTTGTGTATTTTTTCTTAAATATTCAACATAATGAGGGAATTTTATCCATTAAAATCAATAAAATGAATCAGATCAAATATTTCATATCTGATTTACTAAACTACCATATAATTTCTAATAGCAAATTAATTTCAGAAGAAATCTATCTTAAGTGACACCTTTTTGAATTTGTTAGATAAGATACAGACATGAGCAGAGGTAAAACCGATTATATAAAAATTCATTAACTATGTTTCCTCAGCCTTTTCTTAAAAGTAGTTCTACATAATGACTTTAATTAATAATGAATGAATCATTTTTATAACAGAAGGCATATCTTAAAAGTTCAATATCAAATCAGAAATCGAATATAGAGAAAGATATCCCTGGAAAATCGAATCACTTAGAATAATAAACGCTTCCTTACAATAGATTTGCTAGTTTTACTTTGGCAAGGAAAGTCTCGGTCAAAGATGGGCATTGAATTTGATAATATCAAAATGGATCGACTTTCACATTTTCAAATTAGGCGTAATTAAGCAGAAAGCGGCACATACAGGATCCTCCAAATTGAATCATGACAAAAAGACGGAATACAAACCGAACTAATGGTAAATAAAAATACTTGATCGATTTGAGACTACTTACTTTAAGCTAAGTTAAATGGAATATTATATTCCAATAAAAAACCGTTTTTTTTATTTACAACATGTAATTGGCTCTATGTAACTTATCTTCTGGTTAAGCAGAACGTTTACGTTTATACAGGAATTTATACTAATCCTGAAGTCCTTCTTAAGTTGGTTAATATTTTAAATGAACAATTGTGAAAAGTTTTTTCCTCTGAAGAAAAGGCTAAAAAAATCCCGGTTTCTTTGGAGAAACGTAATAAATCTCATCAAACTTGCACCATAAAAATTTCCGAGGAAAACCAATAAAAGTTGAAATATGGCTGTTCGCCATTTAATTTTTCTTAAAAAATGTGACCTGCACTATCCATACCTGGCCCTATAGAATTCGAAGGAGAAAGTTTTTACATCGTAAAAGTTTTCGCAATTAATATGCGAGGGAAATTTATGGCCAAACGTTTGTCCTCAAAAGTGACATTTTCATTTAATACATTCTGTCAGAACATCATTTTTGATATTTGAACGAAAATACTATTTTACTGCCCACTCAATTTTTAAAATAAAAATTAGTAGGAAAAGACTTTACAATACAGTTATAAATCAAAATATTATTTATTATAAATCTACACCTTTATATAGATCATTGGTCGATTTTTTATTTAAATACTGATTAATTTTACATCTGACCCGAGAACGTTTTAATAAACCAAGAAATGTTACGCGAAAACATATTATATTCTTATTAATCATGGATACAAATGCTGGCACCACTAAAGCCGCAGATATTTATAGCTTTTTCTAAATGTTTGATATCTTTTTTGTATTGCATCCAAATAAAACGCGTCCCCTCGTTAAAATATATTCAATAGAATTGAATGCTGCTCAGATTTCCGCCTACAATTCGAAAAGCGAAGATCCCTTCGAACTAAAAACCCGTCCCTACGCAGAAAAGATGCATTTGCCGCAATTTAGACGTATCTGCGAGGGGGGGAGAAACAAATTTTTAAAATAGAAAACCAGGAAAGATTTTCTTCCTCCGCCAAAAAAACAACTCCCTAAGGGCTTTCCGGGAGAGCCGATCTTGAATCTGAACGTTGCTTTGCTTCCTATGTATATACAAACATGCATTCCAGGGGTATTGCGATCGATGCTAGGAGCTCTTGCTTGCACTGGAAAAGGGAGTAAAGGGAGAGAGGGAAGGAGAGAGATATGGAGAGGGAGAAAGCACGGCCGTGTTGGCGACACAAATTCCCTTTATGACCGAATCGAGGGGAGGTCCCTGAGATGCACGAGAGGTTTACTATGGCCCCCAAACAACTCACTCCAAAATTCATTTCGAAGGTGCCCGACTATGTCCTCCCTCTCCCTTCCCTCTCTCTCTCTCTCTCTCTTTCCCTCTTCTCGACTACTCCAAACCCCCACTCCACCTTCCTGCTCACGTAGTCTCCCCCTTCCTCACTATATTACCCCCTCTCACTCTTACTCCTTTATACCCTACCCAACATTCTCCCTCTGTTTTTCCCTCCCTCTCTCTCTCTCCAGTCCCCTCTTCATTTTATCTTTCCACTCACGCTATCCTCCTCGTTTTCCCCCTTTTCTTTCACTTTATCTCCTATCTGGATCCCTTTCTTCCGGATCTTTTTTTATCCGTCCTCCTCCGAAGTGCGGGCTTTAATCTCTTTCAAGTTTTTGATGTATATTCTCGCGTATCAATCGTCCTCCAGGGGATTTCCTCTTTCTACGCCCCCAAACCTCTCTTTTCCTGCGTTTTCAGCATTTTACCTCATCTCCTTGAGTCGCAACACTCTTGCACCTTCTATTTTCTTCCAAATAGTCTCCTTTCTCCTGTCCTTACTTAACCTCCCTCGTATTTTTTCGATGCCAATTTCGCCCCAGCGTTTCATCTACGCCCCTATTTATTATTCCCTTATCTCTTTGTCAACAGACGCACGCTCTAATTAGTCCATTTTTCCACTCTCGAAAACCACTCACTCCTCTCGCTATACCTCTTCCACCTTCCATTCGTTTCTCTCTACTCCCCTCGATCATCCGACCTCACTTCCCCTTTTCCCTCTTCCCATTCCTCCCCCGCTCCCTTACATCCTCTATGCTTTTCTGACCCGTACTCTCTTTCCCTCTATCGCTCCATCGTAACGCCATTCTCGCACTCACTCTCGGAGTGAAGATTCGCATCAAGCTCCTTCCGCTACCTTAAAAAGTCAAATCCAAAAGCACTAAGCAAACCCCATAACCCATACGCCGCCACCTATCACTTTATCGTGCCTACTACCATTCTCCTCGTCTTTGCCTCAACGCAACCTATACGTACATACACTCACGTTTTACGGTCCTCATAACTTTCTCGTCTATGCTTACATTTTTTCTCCCTACTTGCTTACGTTCTCTGGAGTTTCTTTTCTCTCAATTCCCTCGTAATTCTGTACGCTGCCTCTCCTTATCTACACATACCTACGCCTATAAATTACTTCTGTTGAGAAAGTGCGACGACTTTTACTGGAAGAAAATCTTTGTTTTCGAGGAAAAATCTTGGTGGGCAGGAAACTACCTTACCGTGTTTCGGATACAATTAAATAGTCCATCTCAGATGATTAAAACACGAAAAAATTCTTCGACTCTCTTGTTCACAAAGAAGTTTCATATCAGAAGAGGCTGTTCAGAGATCACGTAAGTGGTAATAATGCTAACCACTAATTTTACCGTATAAGTTGTTGTATAAATTAAACTACTAGAGTAGATATGTTAATTTTCTGCAATATAAAAACTATACGAATTGGATGAAGATGCAAGATAAAACAACAACTGTTACAGCTTTTAAAAAATTGGAACGGCTCTCACATCTCAAATACAAGTCAAACCTTAAAAAAGTTATCGGAGTAAGTGGATCACTCCGAGTTACCTTAACCTAGAAAAAGTTCTGATTCCGTAGAAAAAAAGAAAAAAATGAGGTTTTTAATAAAGTAAAACGACGTAGTGGAAAATGCTTTATTTTTACCATAAGAAAATTCGCATTTGCACCCACAATGTATGACTAGATAAGTGCAGTGCCTCATATGACACAAATTAAGGTGGGATTAGCAGCGAGGGAAAAAATATAAAAATTTTAAAATAATTTATTAAGGTGCGCCGCGTGCATGCGTGTTGTTCTCTTGTAAAAAGTATCGCATGACCTTATTGCTGAATCGTTTTTATCGTTCTCTCAAATTACTCCATCTCTCCCTCATTCTAACCAATCTGTCTTCTCTCTCACCATATCTCTTTCTCTATTACATGCCACTAAATCTCTCGGCTATATCCCTCCTCTAACTCCAGTTTTTAACCATTCATCGTCCTAAATTAGTGTTTGACCACCGTTTTATTTCTCCTGCACATTCTCCTCCATTCCAGCCCCTGCACCCTTGTACCCTTTTATATTTTCCTTGACATTCCCGAACTCTCCGCTTCGCAATTATCCAATCTCTCTCTCTCTGTCGACTTTCCTTCCACGCTCCGCTATTTACCTTCTGATCCAATTCCCTCATTTTCCCTCCTGTCTCCTTCGTTCTTTTTCTCTCCCGACCGCACTCTTGCGATCGTGATTGTTTGCGACTTCCCCCTCTTCCCTCCCCGACCCCTTTTCCCCTTTGTCTCGCGCGTGTCAACTTTCCCACTTCTCATTGCCACGGGAAAAGAGGGAGGGAGAGAAGAGGAGAGCAGCCACTACCACACCCGATTGTTTTCTCCATTTGAATCCAAACCACTTTTTCCCGGCGACGTTGCTTTACACGCCGCCTCCCTGTGTTCTTAAAGTCCAACCCAAAAACTCCATACACACATATCCGACCGCCCCGCCAAATCGGCAAAGGCCAACACACACACATGCCTCTTTAAACGCGCTCACTCTTTCTGCCACTTCATCATGTCATCCTCTCTTTCTCTCTCTATCTCTCCTGGCAAAAAAACCTTTCACCTTCCTCCAAAGCGCGCACAAACTCAACGTACGAAATCCTACCTCTCCCTCTCTCTCCGTCTTTAATCCTCCTTCCCCTCCCTCCTTCCTTCCTCTTTCCCTCTCTCTTCCGCCTCACGTTCCCTCTTCCCCCTCACTTCCTACATTAACATCTCTTCATCTCTCCTTTCCTCCTCGACCTATATCCCACTCTCCTTTCTCCATCTCGACCCGAAAGTCTAAGCACGGTAAAGGTACGGAATGAGTGGATGGCGCGTGTTTAGAGGATAGCATATAGAGAGAGAGAGGGAAGGAGGAAGATTTCCCTTTAATCCCAAACTCTCTCCCTCGCACCTCCTCCCTCCATCCACTTCCATTCTTATTCCTCTTTCCACTCCCTTTTCCGCCCGCTTCCCGTATCCCCGCGCCGTGCATCCATTGAGGTTGAGAGCCCCTTTTCTCTCTCTCTCTCTCCCACACTCCTCCTTTTCTCTCTCTCTCTCTCTCTCTCCCACACTCCTCCCGCACCCTGCCTTTTCTAACTTCCCCAATGTTCACCGCTGCCACACCGCCCACCAGACCCATCTCACGATTTGGAGCGCCACCTAGCTTTACCCTCTTTCTCTTCCCCTCTCGTCGCGTACCTATTTCCCACCTACCTCTCCTCCTACCTCTTCTCCGACTACCACTACTACGTCCCCGCCCCTCTCGTTCCTCCGACATCCAATTTCGGCCATTTCGTGGAACCTCTTGCGTTTTTTTTTTCTGCTCACCTCTCTTACCGCTCCTTAATCTCCGTCTCTTATAGACTTCCTCTTATCTCGCCTCTCCAAACTGTTTAGCGTGTTACCGTATCATGAGTTTTTTCTACCCTTCGGCTTCAGAATTGTGTGTCCATAGCGTGCGAAAAATGCGAATTTTCGAAAAATATATATATATGTATATATATATACATATACGCTCTAAATGAGGATTCGTTACAACTTATAAGGGAATATCTCGATTAAGTTGAAACGTTTTGTTTTTGCGTGGCTGCTGCGCGTTTTTTCGACTATGACTGTATCTGTGAAGATGGAGACTTCAATGTCTAACGTCAAAGCGCTCCTAAGGTGACTCACTCACCGTGAAAAACTCTAAGGGGCACCAAACGTCTCGTATAGCCATTTCAAAGAGATTCTGTTAATATAAATAAAAACATATATTGTAAATTTCCACTAGAAACAAATTTATTCGACCGATTTCGTCTGTTAGTCGAGCCATCCCAAGTGGAATTTGAGATTCTGTTAAATTACCCTCGTGGAAAACATTTAATTTTAGGAAAAGAAGCATAAATTTAGCAACCAATAGCAAAACTACCCGCATCGAGTTTGGTTTTAGAACTTTAGTGACGTTTATGTGACTTGTTAGTAATGGCTTGTTTCAGCTCCTCTTTTTTCTTAGCCAATGGAAAGGGCATAATATAAATTTTCCCTTCGAGTAAAAATTTTAGAACATAAATTTTGCAGTAGTAGTTTGGGCTTTTATGTTTTGTAAAGGTAAAACATTTCGTAGGTGCTTTATTTCGCTTTCCCCGGCAATCGATAAATTTTCTCTTTATTATGCATGTATTAATGTGACAGCAAATAAAAATTTGTAACAAATAGTACGATCGCATTAATTCCACTGAATGGACATTTTCGCATCGTTCGTTATTGACGAAATCGAGTTTTTGTCCTGCACTCCTTTGCTAAAAAAACCGTTACCAACGTGGATATTTAGAACATTGGGTCAAGTGAATAAAAATTAAGCAAATGCTTAAAGCAAACAGTATAAGCAAAAGCATTTGCTAAAAGCATAAGCAAATGCTAAAAGCATTTGCTTCATATTGAGTGAATATAAGTTTGCTTTTGCTTATAAGCATTTGCTATTCAGTTTTAAGCAAATGCTTAAATTTTACGAAAGAAAGCTCTTTTCAACTCTTCCCTCACTTGTTTTTGCTTACATTTAAAGTTTCACATAGTTGAATTACAAACTAAAAACATAAACATATTGGGTAATATTTTTTTTAAAGTTAATTAATAATTTTTTAAAACTTGTGACGGGCTAGGGTTTCTCGGAGAGGAAAGGGCACAAATGAAAGTTACACGTAATAACACAAACACCTTTAATCGCCTGGGGCGCACACTACACTACGTAAGCTTCCACAAGAGAGGAGAGAACTGACGCGCACCCTGTTGGCTGCGCGCAAACACAAAATAAAATGAACAGCAAAGTCCGTTATCGGTCTGGTCTCGTTACATCCTCCCCCTTAGAATGGCATGTACGACCTCGAATGCAATTCTACAAGGTCTGCCACTGGCGGCATCTCCTAGGTGGCTGCATCCTAGTAGGTAGCGCATGTATGTGGGAAGCCACCGATGAAGTAGAAGGCACCGATGTCCTGGAAGGCACCGATGACGTAGAAGGCACCGATGTCCTGGAAGGGAATGATGTCCTGGAAGGCACCGATGACGTAGAAGGCACCGATGTCCTGGAAGGGAATGATGTCCTGGAAGGCACCGATGACGTAGAAGGCGCCGATGACGTAGAAGACACCGATGTTCTAAAAGGCACCGATGCAGGTCTTGGGGCTGATTGCTGTTGCCGTGGACGGCCTCGTTTCCGCAGCGGCCGTAATAGACACGGATCAGGGGCACCAAGAGTGGCGACAAAGGGAGTCAAGGACGACACATGGTAAACACCAAGAGGGATATTAGGTGCTTCAGGAGTTGCAAGCTGATATGTGCTCGGTGAGATCTGCTTGCAAATCAAATATGGGCCATCTCGTCGAGGGGCAAACTTTGAAGTGTAGCCATGTTTGGCTTTACTTAACGCGTGTATCTCGACCAGAACCCTATCCCCAATCTTAAAGTTAATGCCGCTTCTTCTTTTCTCGTCAGCGTATGATTTTGAGCGATCTTGCTGAATTTCATGCTTTTCCTTCGCTTCTCTTAGTGCTTTTGCAAAGGTTTTCAGGTACGGAGTAATTTCCTGTACAAACGGCGAATTATCAACTATCGCACGTAGATCACGGATGACGTCGTCAGGTGTACGAAGTTCACGCCCGAAACACAAGTAAGCAGGGGAAAAACCGGTTGCCTGACTCTTCGTCGAATTCATCGCGAATCGAATGCTCGGTAGGTGATCTTTCCATCCGCTGTGGCAATTGGCGGTGAAGATAGCCAGTTGGGTCTTAAGGTCCCGATTCTTTCGCTCTACAGGGTTGGCCTCAGGATGATACGCAGGTATCAAACTCTGGTTGAAACCCAGACAGTATGCAACCTTTTGCAGTACATCGCTTACAAACTGCGTGCCGTTGTCACTAATGACCCGTCGCGGGATTCCGAACCGAAGGATCACTTCGTCGATTAGAAGTCTTGCGCACGCAGCAGCAGTAGCAACTTTCAGTGGGAACAATTCTACCCATCGAGTTGATGTATCCTCCACTATAAAAATCCACCGCTCCCCGGTAGATGTCTCTGGCAGTGGACCAAATAGGTCCATCGATAGCACTTCAAACCGTCGGTGTTGTATAGGCGTTTGTAGGAGTCCAGCTGGTTTGAGGTTGCTAGGCTTAAAGCGCTGGCACTCGATACATGATTTCACATGATCTGTGACCGTGCGACGCATTCCTGTCCAGTAGTATCTGGAGCCGATCTTCTGCAAGGTCTTTTCTGCACCGTAATGTCCGGCGGTGGGCGAATCATGATATTCGTACAATATCTTGGGTATTTGTGTCCGTGGTAAGACCTGCTGGGCATCTCCATCATCATGCTCAGGGGAATATCTATACAAAATGCCATTGAGCATAATATATCCCCGGTCAGTCCATCGTACAAAATCTACCGCATTCTCCTGTGACTCGAAGCAGTCGATTATCTGCTTAATTTCTGGATCAGCCAGCTGCTCCTGCCTGATAACTTCTGCAGAGGTGGTCGGCATGTCGACAGTCGCAGAACAGATATTCATATCCTCGTATTGGCCTGGTGGACGTGATAGCGTATCAGCCACTGCGTTACATCGCCCTGGAGTGTATTCTACTTGAATATCGTACGATTGTAGAGATAGAGCCCATCTTGCCAGGCGACCACTAGGTGACTTGAGTGTCATGAGCCAGCGGAGAGGTTGGTGATCAGTAACAACTGTCACAGGTGCTCCTTCTAAGTATCCCCGGAACTTTTCCAAGGCCCAGACAACTGCCAACGCCTCCCTCTCAGTCGTACTATAATTGCGCTCAGGGGCAGTCAGCAGTCTGCTCGCATACTCGACGGGGCGTTGGTCTGGAAGCTCCCCCTGGAGTAGAACCGCTCCCAAAGCGTAAGCGCTTGCGTCTGTTCGGAGCACATATGGCAGTGTATGGTCTGCTTGCCGAAGGATGGGCGGTGTTGTTAATAATTCCTTGAGCATCTTGAATGCATCATCTTGACTCGGTCCCCAATTCCATAGAGCATTCTTTTTCGTCAAATCACTTAGAGGCCGAGCAACACTAGAATAGTTGGGCACAAACCGTCGGAACCAGGACCCTGTCTGCAGAAACGTTATGAGTTCTTTGACGTTCTTAGGTGCTCTCATTTCTGCGATGGCGGCTATCTTACCGGGATCTAGTTTGATTCCTTGAGATGAAATAAGATGGCCAAGATATTTTATCTCCGACGACCCAAGTGTGCACTTTGACCTATTTACATGTAACCTGAATTGTTGCAGGCGACTGAACACTTGGCGAAGGTCTTCCATGTGTTCATCAAAGGATGACGATAAAATGATCAAATCATCCAAGTACGCCAGTACCTGGACATCTCGAAGACCAGATCGGAGACGGTCAATCAGCCTTTGAAAGGTGGCAGGAGCATTTCGAAAACCAAATGGCATGCGTTTGAATCGGAAGTGGCCCAAGGGCGAGATAAACGCAGTTTTGTCTCTGTCTTCAATCCTGACCGGAACCTGCCAATACCCTGAACGTAAGTCAAGCGTAGTAATGTACAGGGACTGCTTTGCTGCGTGAAGTAGGTCATCTACACGAGGTAAAGGGTATCTATCTGGAACCGTCAGACTGTTCAGGCGTCTGTAATCAACGCAGGTCCGAAAGATCCCGTCCTTTTTGGGCACGAGGACGACGGGCGCTGCATAGGGAGAATCACACTCCTCGATGATGTCCTCAGCCAGCATTCTCTCAAGGTCCTGCTGAAGAAACTCCTTTTTGGCAGGCGACAGCCTATATGGGGGTACAGCGATTGGAGTATCATCGGTTACCTTAATAGCATGCTCTACAAATGGAGTGGGCTCCTTGCTAGGAGAAAACACATCTTCATATTCAGCGAGAAGTGCGGTGATGCGGCGTTTCTGGTCCTCATCCAAATTCTGTCCTTCATCATCCCGTAATGGCAGGTTGCTGACATGGACGTTGCTCACAGGTACAGATGTAGCAATATCTTCTTCTCGTACAAAACCGTGGCGGCTACTGGGATCTTCCTTGAAGAACCATTCATGTCCGGGAAGATCCAGAACCATGCCAGCACTTCGGATAAAATCTATGCCAAGTAGCATCCGGCTCTCCGGATGATCCGGAATTGCGATCAAGGTCGTGAGGATCGTACGATTGACAGAAATTTCCACAGAAAAACTCCTGGCTAATACGCGATGCGTTTTTCCATCAGCTAACTTCATGTCCAGGGAAGTCTCGCTGAACGGACGCCCTCGAGAAATTAATATATGATAAAGCTGTGCACCGGCTATACTTCTTTGGGAGCCAGTGTCAAGACAAGCTAGACCATCCAGTCCTAAAATCTGGACCGGGAGCATTGGTCGCGATGAACCATCATCAATAGAGAAGGTTGACTGCGTAAAATTGAAGGATGAGACAATCGTACTTTCAGTTTTCATGGGAGGCGCACAGTTAGGACAGTTGCTTCTGACGTAACCTGGGGCACCGCACCCAAAACACGTTATTTGTGGTTTTGGCGAATCAGATTTTGGGGTATGGGGTGATGATTTTACTGATTGTGCAACATCACCCTTAGTTGCCTTTGCTTTTTTGCAATCTGATTCAACGTGGCCGAAATATTTACAGTAACTACACCTCGGACGCTGTTTCTTCTCCGGTCGGTCTCTACCTTCATTACGACTGACATCCTCTAATGGTCGCAGAACCTCACGCTGTGAGTGTTCAATGTCTTTTGCACGTTGCAAAAGACTCTTGAATGAGTCGAAATCGCTAGGTGAAAGTCTTTTCCTAACTTTTCTATTCATTAACCCGTATACAATATCTAATTGCGCGCGTTCTGGCAAGGTATACGGTAATTGGGACAGGAGGGCGCGAATGTGGCATACAAAAATCTCGCTTGTTTCATTTTCGTGTTGCTCACGTGCAAAAATCTCTCTGAAGACGAGATGAGGCGGCAATTTGCGAGAGAACGCGTCTCGAAACGCGCACACGGCACCGTCCCAGTCCGAAATATCTCTCTTTATACCCTGCCACCATGTCGCAGCAATGCCTTCCAGAAGCATTGAGACACCACGTAATGCATTTTCTTCGCTGACATTTGCGCAATCCTTAAAGGTCAAAACCGAGTCCAAGAATGCGTCAACATCAGACGAAGCACTGCCGTTAAATCGAGAAGTACATTTAGAAAAATTGCCGCTACTTGGTGTAACAAGGACGGGGCTCGTCAATTGCCTATCAAGAACAGTCATTCTTGCCGAGTCCGTAATTTGCGCAATCAGCGCCTGAAATTGTTCGTTTGATAACGTCAAGGCTGGCGGAGATTCACTCGTCCCTTCCGTGGGTGATGATTTAGATTTAGGCATGGTAGATATTTATAAACTAATCCACGCAGGAAACAATATCACTCAGCGGAAATACGGAAAAATTCGCTAGGCGGCAAGGCCCAAGGTCGCAGCGCGGAAAAAGCAATATGGCCGCACAAAGTAACAACCACGTGAAAGAACGCAGTTTGGCCAAAAAAGCAATATGGCCGCGAGTAAAACAATATGGCCACGCGGAAGAACACAATGCCGCAGCGCTGAAGGACAGTTAATTGTCGCAGCGCGAAAGGACAAATATTTTCGCAGCGAGCAAATAATATCACGTGGAAATAAGAAATTTACGGACACACGTATCGCACTAAATTTCACTGTAGGTGGAAGTAGGCGAAGAAGTATCGCTTCGCGGAAGGATACTTAAGAAAACCACGTGGCAGGATGTATAGCACTAACACGTAGAAAATAAACAGCACACACTAATTATGGCCAAAATACAAATTTGAAATTTGCGGACACAAGTATCGCACTTAATTTCGCTGTATATGGCACTAAGTGAGGAGGTATCTATACACAACATGGAATTGGTTGCGCTGCTTCCGGAATCCGATGCTCAGATCTGATGAGTGTGTTTAAAACGCATATATTCCTTTGCACACTTTTATCTGCTCCCGAGCCGCGAGTTGGGCGCCATTTGTGACGGGCTAGGGTTTCTCGGAGAGGAAAGGGCACAGATGAAAGTTACACGTAATAACACAAACACCTTAAATCGCCTGGGGCGCACACTACACTACGTAAGCTTCCACATGAGAGGAGAGAACTGACGCGCACCCTGTTGGCTGCGCGCAAAAACAAAATAAAATGAACAGCAAAGTCCGTTATCGGTCTGGTCTCGTTACAAACTTTTTTTACAACCGAATTCGATAATATCACAAATCATGGGTGCATTTTTATTCATTTAGTTATAGTAGTTTTATCCAGTCATTTGCCTTTATAGCGAAATCCGGGATCACTTAAGTGCCTTAAAAATATTTCTCCGCCACGTCTCTCTTGATATTCTCCGAGTAACAGATTTGAAATATACTTAACATTTTCTTCAGAGAAACGATATAAATTTTTTTAACCATTGGTTGTTGAAACTTTTCTCGTATTTTTTAACCTTTTGTGTCACCATAAATTACCATATTTATATTTAGGATCAATTGTCATGAAAATAGAGTACTTAAAAATATCCTAGCAATCCCTTTACCTCTCTTAAAAATGCTTAAGCATATGCTTAAAGCATTAAGCAAAAGCTTGGTTTTATTCACACAATTTTGAGCAAATGCTTAAGAAAATCCTAAAAATAAGCAAATGCTTATTCATTCTAGCAAAAGCAAATGCTATTTTTTTTATTCACCCCAAATCAAGCATTTGCTTAAAAAGTGCTAGAAATCTTAAGCATAAGCATTTGCTTATTTTTTATTCACTCGACCCATTAGCTTACATTTCCATTCTAATAATACTAGATCAGGAGTGTCCAAAAAATTGGTCACAAGCCACATATGGCAATTCGGCCATTTACATGTGACGAATTGAAGCTATTTATCAGTTACAATTAATTTGATCACGAAATAATATTCGAAATTTAGATTTTTTGGTAGGCATGGAAAATGTTCTCCATAATAAGCAATTCAAAGTATAACATGAGCCATACTTTTAATTTATACATACATATTTTATGTTAGCATTTAAAAACCCCTAAGTTAGTGTGTTTCCTGCGTGCAATATCAGTCATGATTGATGTCGGTCTACAACTTCAGATCAGCTACAAAAATCGCTCATCACATTTATTAACACGGCATACATTTTGCATTAAATGGCGCAATTGTGGTGAACATCAAAATTCTATTGGACATCCCTGTTCTACATGAATATGGTTGTTGAAAACTTCATGTTCATCATTCCACTCATATTGCCAAATTGGACGGCATCTTGTTTCTTGCTGTAGTTTAATCATGCGGGAGGACCATTCTGCTCACTTAGCCAAACAACAACATAATAGAGCCCCGCGCACGAGTCACTTCAAAAGAAAACAAATGCCGAAACGTGTTTGCATCATCGAAAAAAATTCGGGTCGCAAAATTGGTAATCATTTCATTCAGAGAAAGAAAGAGCTTATAGAAACCGTGTACAAATCGCATAATCCATCAGTCAAACAAATACAGTGCAAACTCGGATTTGATTAATAAAAGCGATTATCTCGTTTAATTAACGTATTCAACAGCACTTTGGGCGAAGATGATACGACAATATGCGTTTTGAAACACATGAAAAGGCCAAACGGGTTCGCCACGGCTGAAGCGAACCGGAAACAGCGGGGAATGATCCCGCCGAGTTGAAGTAATGAAAGTATCCATATGCCAAAAACCATCGAATCGATCCCACGGAACGAGAACTGGAATCAAACGGACCAACACACACACACACACAACCCGTCAATTCTCTCTCTCTCTCTCTCACGAATCCAATTTTTCAATCCTTTTCCTCTCTCTCTTTCATGTCTCCATCGCTAACGCTACTCCTTCCCTCACGTTTCCTCTCTCTCTCTAAATCCATCCCGTCCTCTATCGTCTCTCTCCCTCTGGCCCTCCCCTCCATCCCTACCTTCTCTCGCTCGCTCCCTAAACCTCTTCTTGCACCCTCGCAATTGTCCTCTCTCCGCGCCTACGCCATAAATCCCGTTTCGCTCCAGTCATCCTCACTCCCAATCCTACTCCGGCAATCCTTCCAAAAAGTCCCACTCCTCCTTAACCTTTTTATTCACCACATCTTCTCATTTTATACAACCCCGCTACGATTCGACCTTTTCCCTAAAAAATCTTCCCTATCATCCCTCTCTCTCTATCATACAATCACGCAATCTCTCGCTCTCTTTTCCACACTTTTAATGGTTGAGGCGAAGAGTAAAAAGTCGGATTTAAAAAAATATTTTAGCTCCTCCTCGCCCGAATAAGGAATCTTATCTGATGATCTGTATATTCTATCGCGGAGGTAACTACACCTCCCAACATTCTCTGCCAAAACCGATCCGTCTTATGGTCCCTACGTTCTACCGCAAACAACCTCCCTCACTCCCCACGGCCGAGCGCTCTCTCTCTCCCGTCTCTCGTCCTCTTGGCGCTCAACGTGAGGTCCTCCAAAGCTCTTCCTATCAATCTTGTCTCCGCTCCCTCCTCCACCTTATCACTCCCTCCCGCAACGTCCTCATATCTAGGGGAGAAGTGATTCCAGAGCAAACACACGGGGCTGTTCCTCTTTCCTACCCCCTCCTCCCCCGACCCAACCATAGCACTTCCGTTCCAATCCCTTCTCCTCCCCTATACACACCAATTTTTTCATTTTTCCCGAACATCCAGATTGGAGCGGTCATCCGTGGCAATTAATTAAATTGAACTGTGGGGAGTACTGATTTTAAAACGTCTACGCGAAGCCTTTTTTTGACGAATCGATTAATCAAATGGTTGTTTTTATAAGAGAGCCCTTCGGCTTCTTGTTTTCGGTTACGATTGAAGCGGTCCGGATAGCTCTCCAACGAAAAGTTATCCTTTCATACCCTTGTTTTTTGTTAACTCTTCTTTTAGGAGATTCCTGCTTTCTTTCCCAAAATATTCCCTTTCCTCATGTACATCTCGTGTGTTCACCCTGGGTAAAATTTTATTAAGAGAGACAATAACAATGAACGGCAGCCTTCATCAAATTACAGTTGGTTTAGGAATTCCGACTGATAATAATAACCAGAGATAAAACTAAAAGTCATCGGTTTGCTTGTGTGTATTTCTGGCTTATCAACCTCTTGGATAATTATAGCCATAATTCCTTACACACCAGAAAGCGTCATCTGTGTTTTGCTTTTTTCACTTTGGCTCAATTTTCCGCTTCTTGTTTTTGCTTTCTTAATGCTTCTCTTAACTTTCTCATCTATATTTCTCTTCTTTCCTTAAAGGTCATTCTTAACCCTGCCATAAATATATTGTACGTTAATTCCCAAATGGTGTGCCGCGGCACTGGTCTTCTCTGGCATTTTGGAAGAAGCGGGAGAGCTACTCTGCAAAATTGGGGCGGTGTTATTTGAGTGTGGTATGAAAATGGGTGGGAAGAACCGCACTAGAGAATTGTTGAGCTCATCTACTGGCTGAAAGCAAAATCCAGAATAAGCACTTATACTTTTAAAATTAAAAATTAAGTACTTAAGTATCTCTAAAAGCTGCAGCAATAATTATGTCTACTAGACATACCAAAGACAAGTACTTAATTTTCCAATTTTTATTCAAGTGCTTATTCTGAAATATTGTTCGTTAAAACTTCCTTCTTAACATATTTTTGGATTAAAGCTGATTTCACACTTTAAATTTTGTTCAGCCGTGGAAACAATCCAAAACAACATTTCCAAAAAAGTAGACGCTTCCAAAATGTCGCAAAAATAAAAGAAAAACTTTACTAGTAATACATTCAGTTATCGAAGTAATCCGATCAAAATCATTTCAAAATGCGTCGCCAGTTTTTTCTAAATACAATTCACCCACGGATATATATTTTTCCGGAATAGTTCCGGTTCATGAATCGCTCAATAAATTTACCCTATTTGCCGTCGGCAGCGGAAGCTCTTTTTATTTTTAACTCTATATTTATACCTACATCACGTGAACAAATATTCTCTGGGTTAAAAATAACGATGATGATGCTCTGCCATGACCAAACAAAATGATCAGTTGTGCTGGAAATTCAAAATCACGAGACGGCGCGCAATTTTTGCGAGCGAGAGAGAGAGAGGGGGAGGGAGAAAAATAGGTTACTACCCTACGTGCTGCGACTCGCTTAAACGCGGGCGCGGCGCGGTGAATATTTGATAGAAAGAGTTTAATGTTGGAAGCGAGGAATGAGAAGGAAAAGCCGCATAAACGCACGCGCATAATAAATAATTTCGCATCAAAAGTCTGAAAACAGAGACGAATGCGGAAAATTAGACTTCCTAGCGGCGGACAGAAATTCGATATGATGTTGACGCTGGACGACGGAGATGATTTTTTACCGTAATAGAGTTGTTAAAATATAGAAATATAGAGTAATGGAGAATGTGTATTCTCCGCACGAAACGTCGGCTGAAAATATTCGGGGTTTGGCCGATTCCGCCGTGCTGCCACACTTGAGGTCATCCTGATTTTCGCGCAAACCGAGTCAGAGTTTCAGAGAAAATGAAATATAGCGCGATGAGCTTCACTTTGATGCGATGCTCGAAAATTGGAATTATGAGTAGCGGAATAGCGGCTAGAATGAAGTGCGGCGTAATTTTATGCCGTTATTTTGCTGCCGTCCCTTCGATAAGCTATTCAAAATTCTGAACTGAGTTTCATAATGGCACAACAAGTCATCCTTCATACACATAAAAATGCGAGAGAAGAGAGATTCATTCCAAGTTTACCTTTGGAGCAATGTATAACCTGAATTCCAGTTCTGTAAAGGATTGAGTATGATTTTGAAAGGAAGGTCTTTTATAAAATGTAAAATGGAGCTAATTTTAGATGGCCCACGATAGTAGGGGGATTCTAACTTCAGCTCAAACATAAATCAGGGGCAGGGACGGCGTTGCCGAATTACACACAAGATTGGATCAAAGTGAAAGGGAGGCGCAG
The DNA here is from genome assembly GCA_028673005.1 of Tanypteryx hageni. NCBI lineage: Eukaryota > Metazoa > Arthropoda > Insecta > Odonata > Petaluridae > Tanypteryx > Tanypteryx hageni. Next base: position 208,282,871 of record CM054112.1, read on the forward strand.
AGGTTGTGCGCGATGTGTCAACGCTGCTGTTCAGTTATCGGCTGGAACTCTTGGTAATTTTTTATATAATTTTTTGTTTGTTCTCAGAGCTCAAGTTAGGTTGCGACGATTACACAGACCAAGGAGAAAAATCTTAGGAAATGTGATTTTCAAATGTGAATTATTAGTTCGCTTGAAAATGATGTAGTCGCTCAAGTGAGCGTCCACCATCGCATTTTTTCTGTCATTCATGCTAATATTGTAATTCTTACTGCATTATGAAAATTTGGGGGAGAGAAAAGGTGGAAAGAATGTGACAGGATATAGTCAGAAAAGAACTAGATGCATCTAGAACTAGAAGCATAAGCGGCGGATGTTAAGTATTGCCCAAACATATCCGCGAAACGTATCCTTTCTCTCCTAAGGCAGCTATGCATAAATATAAATCTTCCTGCACGACACTTTGACATACACACATCTATATACGGATACATAAACGCACCTACATATAACGTGTCTGAGCGCTGTATTAACATTTGGCGACCAGCAAGGGTCGTATTTTTTTTACGAACCAGGATCATTTTTCGATGATATAACCTCGCTATTTTACGTTCAACATGGTGTAAGGGTCTTCGGCGTCACGAGTAACGGCGTTTCCAATCACTATATCTTATTCCTCCGCATGCCCATGCCCCTCGTAAACGGCTTTATCGCCTCTGCCTCCTTGAGCGACTACTCCTAGGAATTCGTCATTTCGCGAGAATTTTAGTATATACCAGTGGTGGCATAAGCTACGGTTCCTGTACGATGAATCTCTTGCTGGTATGAAATCGAGACTTCTCGGCATTTGTCTCGTTATTGCCATGGCTTTCCAATTATTTTACTCGTGATTTATGACCGCAGTCTTTTCATCTTTTCCCTTCCGTCGTTGACTATCTACATCAATCTTATGAATTATCAAAATAGTACTCCGACAGTTCCCATTGCTATACTATGTCTATAATTTCTAATAAATAATTTTTGTTAGCGTAGCTATTGTTCTAGATAAATCCGTAGAAAAACGGAGAGTTAAAACAATTAAATAAATGTAAAAGCGTAAAAACCACGTGTGGAATAATATACTATACATAATGTGACAGTACACGAAAATTAAATGGAAGAAGAGAAAAAGCGGAACCGGCGCAAAAAACCGACTATCGACCTATTCCTCTCACGACTATTTTTTTTATTTTGCGGAAATCTAATCCATATATTGAAGGAGAATTTCCCCAGCGGATTGATAGGAAACATGTCACAAACATCGTTTCTATGATCGGGATATAAACTCGCCTCGATGTGCTTAGGAAGATTAAGTCCCGTTGCATTGGGGTCGCCGCCAGAAAAAAAGAGCGGATTAAACGACTTGGAATAAGTACGTCCCAGAATGGAGATTGAAATATGGGAAGAGATTAATGTGCGGGAAATAAAATAAGAATGGAGCGGAAGAGATTAACGAGCAGAGGATCCTACATGGAGGATTCGGAGAATAGGAAAATTTTGACGAGTGATATTGCTACGGGATGTCCAGAAAAAATAAAGAATCATAAAAAAATGAGAATAGAGAATACGGTGAAGATGATTTTCACAACTTTTAACAAAAGAATCAATAAGAAGAATACAAGATACAATATAATGGGATAAGAGGATGTTAGAATGAGAGATATAAATGATAAAGTAAGACTCAACGTGGAAAAAGCTCACGCGCGATATTTAGAAGAAAAAGATTGCGAAGAATGAATCGAGACAGAAAAATATGAAAAGGGGTAGAATGCGAACATAAGCGACCCTATCCTAATTTCATCCCTCCATATATAGCTCAACGCGAATTCAGTCAATCCCTAGCTCCTTTAAACCAGACAACCGTGGTCTCAATCCTTTGGAGTCCGTACCTTAAAATGTTACTAGGCGTGAATAGCAAAGAATGATAGGTGATGAGAGGAAAAGATGCACGAAGTAAAAGATGATAAAACACGAGAAGAGAAAATAAAGAGTGAATCGAATCAAACAGAAAAGAGGAATATTTAACAATGCCAACAAAGACAACAAAGACCTAGCAATATAAGGAGACTAAGAGTGGAAATGATAAACGCAACCTCATAAAAGGATCGAAAAGAGCTGGAAAGATAAAAACGATTAGGGATTTAAAGTGAGAAGAAACACGAGGTAGCTTATTCGCTCGCGGATTATTGCGTGCAACTTTGGGTTAGTGAATGAGTGAGTGAGAGGGAGAGAAATGGAATGAGAATCCTGAAGGATTCAGGATGAAAGAGGAGAGGAACAGAAGAGGGAATTAAAGAGGGAGGGGGAGAGAATACAAGGCCTCACGCAGCTCGTGGTATCTTGGTAACCCACACCCTTAAATCTTTTAACCCTTTCTACTCAACCTCCCCTCTCCCTCTGAGAGATCTCTCCACTTCCTCACTCCACCCCCTCCGTTTCTGCGCCTAGCTTTCCTCGGCGATAACCACCCTTCCGCGTCAAACTGCTCTCTGCCGCTTCCATTCTCGTGGAGTCATGGACTGTTCTCCGTTCCTCCGTAATCTGTGTAATGGCAAATGTGCAGCCAAAGAGCTAGTAGGAACGCAGTAAGGTCTAATCCGCGGCTGGCTGGCCCCATGTCGGATCGGAGTAGGTGAGCTGCACATGCGGACCCGCCCATCTCTCCCCGCCTCCCTCCCCTCTCTCCCTCCTTCACCCTCGTTTCACCGCCACCACTTTCCCTACGCTCTACCCATCTGATCCGAGTTATGTTATAGCCATCCCGTTATTAGTTTTCGGATGCGCCGCAACGGTGTGGATTTTAAAGGGCCGGAATTCATAAAGCGGGAAGGGTACATTGACGGCGCCTACATCAGTTTCTAAGGCTAGTCCTATATTTTTTAAGTTTAAGTTTTATATGTGTATATATATATATATATATATATATACGAGTTTTCGGTGATTGCATACTGAAAGTGCTTAAAAAATCGTCGTACACCAAGATCTAAACTCGTAAATAAACCAACGTGTTCTCCAGGGCAACATCACTTCAGCCACGTGGATCCTATATGTATTAGATAATAAATTCCATGAGTTCAAACAATAATTATAATTTTCCGCGAAATTAAGGCAACTATCCATGATTTACAAATTCTCTGGCAGTCGGCTCATGCCCAAGTTTTCCTGTTTCAAGTTTCGGGACTCAGATCCCCCTGCATAAGCAACAAGAATAGTCATTAAGACAATATCCTATACACTAAAATTAGGGAAAAATTGCGATATTTTTTGTTAAGATTATGGCATCATCATCCGTGCCTTTAGCAGGTATTTGGATAACAAATCGCGAGATAGGTATGACGCCATTATATTTAACAATTGAAATGATAAATTTCGCGAAAAACTACGAAACACAACATTAAAATATTTTTCATGTTTTACAAAATTTCTTGTGTTAGTAGATTTAATGACGTCAACATAAGTTTACATCGCAGTTTAAAATTAATAGCATAATAATATATAAATAAGAGATTAATTTTCATTTTCCGTGAAATTAATGCCTCTATCTGAAACACTTAAATTCTCTGGCAATCGGCTTGCGTCCAAGTTTTCGAATCTCTGGTTTCATGGCTTAGATTGACCTGTTTCAGCAATAACTATAATCATCATTAAGAAAATAGCCTATATATCACACTAAAAAGTATGTAAAAATTAGGATATTTTGCGTGCTAGGATTATGGCGACATCATCCGTGCCTTTTAGTATGTATCCGGATTAAAAAAATTAATTTAAAATTATCACGTCACCATATGTATATATCGATTGCTGAAATCAAATGTATTATAATGCAGTCTAAGCATTAAATCAATGCTCTTGAAGAATGGAAATTAATTCCCACTGAAAGGCATTGTAGTCGTCCCTATGGTAGTTAATATTTTCATTATTGAAAAAGGGAAAAAATTTCAAAATTTTATGATTAAAATCAAATGTTTAAGCAAATTCAGCAAGGATTTGAATTTTGTTTTCAAGAAAAATAAACTTCATTCTTTCATCCTTGGTATGGTGCATGCCCCAACATTGTAATGTAGTTGTAAATAATTTTTAAAAAACAATTTGATATATCCCTGCATCGTTTTCAATGCTTTTCTTATGGGTGTTTAAAACTGGAAATTGGGGTCAAAAATACCCCTTAAATATAACTTTTTTCGGAATTTTGGATTTGTTCCAGAGGTTTTACCCAATGACCTATCATAATGCCAAATTGCAGCTCTATAGTACTTCTGGAAGTACGTTAGGTTTTATATGATATATATATATATATATATATATATATATATATATATATATATATATATACATATACTAGTAATCGGTGCTTGCATACTGCAAGCATTGGTGCCCTATAACCACCACACCAAATTTGATTCCTACTATTGATGAGAATTACCGTAAATTAATTGCCAAATATTCCGCAATGCTATTTACACAGGAAAAACTCAAATGCTGGAGTGTCTGGAGTCGAACCGAGGAATCCTACAGGAGTGGTCTCATAATATTTGCTAGTCTATTCATGGCATCTACAAACCCTGACAATTTCAGGAATATTTCTCTTAGTTCAGGCTACATACCATAATCACTTTTCCCTTTGCTTTTAAATGTCACGGTCTGAGATTGACATCATGACACTAAGCTACTTTTCTGTTCGTGGCACTAAGCTCTCGTTCAGTTTTATTAACACGTAAAATAAATTCCAGAAGAAAAGCATTGTCTCGTAGCCATGGCAGAAATATTGGGCCATTGTTATAAATTGTATAAAATCCCGTTTTTATGCAGTAAAAATCGAATAATTGGACTAATTCGGCATGGATTCGTGTTCCACTTTCAAAAATAATCTTCGTTCTTTTTTCCGTCTTATCATTTAGGTCCAGAGTTTGTACCTTAATTAAAAGCAATTTTAAAATGCAATTATATAAAGGCTTGTACAGATTTAAATGGTTTTCTAATGGGACTTGAATATGAACGTTTTGGGGTGTAAAAGACCCTGTTGTAAGGGGAAATTTGGAAATTTTCTATTTTTCCTGATTGCTTTGGACCAACAACAAGGTTTTTTCCAAATTTCAGCTCTGTGGAATATCTAGAAGTACCTTAGGTTTTATATCATATATAATAATAATATATAATACTAGTAGTTGGTGCTTGTATACTGCAAGCATTTCATCTCACATTAAAAGAACATTCATTTTTCAGACAGAAATTTCAACATTACAAATAGTCTTTTAATTCTCAAGATTTCATTTCTGCAGCGATTTTCGTTTTTCCCACATGTAAGAATAATAGTTTAAAACAATCTCCAAATGTCGCAATTTTAAAAATTTTACACTTTCTTCATTATAAGGTTCTAATGCTACACATTTTAGCCAAATTTTAAAGTTGTAGCACTTCTAGAAATAAAATAATATTTTTCTAATTGTTTAAATTTAAATAATTTTTAACGGCCGCCGCAATACATATATGGTAAAATTGAAATGTTTATTTGTGTAAATTTACTATACTGTAATTAATTTGAAAATTTCAGCTTAGTAGCATTAGTACCCCATAATGGAGAAAGTGTAAAATGTTTAAAATTGCAACATTTGGGGATTTTTTAAAACTATTATTTTTAGATGCGGGAAAAACGAAAATCGCTGCGGAGTTGAAATCTTTAGAATTAAAAGAATATTTGTAATGATGAAATGCCTGTCTGAAAAATGAATGTTTTTTCAAGGTGAGATGAAATGCTTGCAGTATGCAAGCACCAATTACTAGTATGTTATATTCTCCTCCTCTGTAAGGAACGTCTATATAGAATGATATAATATATATAAATATATATATCCTCCGTAAGAAGCAGCTATTTATAATAGATACTAGTAATCGGTGCTTGCATAGAATAGTTCCTAAACCTTTATTTGATATTGCTGCAAAGAACTTAAAACTAAATAAAACTCCCAAACTCCCTTGTCGTCTAAAAGAAAGAGCGTTCTATTTTTTCATTTACTTAAAAAGGGTTAATAGAACAGTTGCTCCATGAGTCCTCATATTTAACGTGAATCTATAGATTTTTTTCTAGTATTATATATCTATAAATCTTCTAGTAATAAATCTCAAAAAATAATACTATCGTAATTTTGCTATTTTCATAAATGGAAAAATAACTTGCAGGAATAAAAATGAAGTTATTTATTTAAAACAGTTATTAAGTTGAATACCTATCCAACAAACAGCACGCGGTTTAATTTTAAAATAATATTTGCAGCGAGTCAACTTTCTTGGAATTTATTAATTTAATTTATTACCCGCGACAGAGTATTATATTTATTCAATCAGATACAAATCCTAGCAAGAGTTTTTTGTTTGCGCCAATGCTTATAAAGAGCAAATATTTCCGCTAGTACTTAAGTGAACGCTTTCCCAGTTTTTAATAATCGCTATTATTCGGCATATCGGCCTTTACCCGACGTCAAAAAACTGGCAGCGAACCGGCCATTCAACATCCCACGCAAACATATAAAGACAACACTTCCTCTCGCACCCCATTCTCAGTCGAGACATTTTACAAACACTCCCCTCCCAATTCATTCTTCCAACCTCTCTTTCAACCCGTTGTACCCATCATTTCTGCACTGTTTAGAATTTGATTAATAAATAAAGATAAAATTTCGCACGAAATATAGCTCAAGACATGACGTGTATGTAAAGTGATTTTTAAATATCATTTAACATATTTTTACTTTTTAGCATGCAATTTAAGATATGATCTAGCTAGCACTAGGACATAATCTGAAATGAGTTGAACAAAAATACAGAAAATACGTCAATACGTTCATAATCTAAAGTATTTATTTGCATAAAAAATATGCACACAGTCAAGGTCAATAATAGTACATACTGTTTGGGTTTAGTAGGATATAGTTAGAGTTATGACCTCAAAATTAGCCAGCTCAGTCACATATTTGAACCACTACTCAAGTCCCTCCGTCTCCTCTTCTCCTACGACCCTTATCTGCCTTTTAACCCATTTCCACTCCACACTCACCGCCTTCTCCTCCCCCACACCCCTTCTCCCCATATAACCGCCCATCGCTGTTCCCATGGCCAGCTAAAGGCCGTTATCTCTGCAGCACTGTGATTCGATATCAGAGCATATAACGGTATGATAGCTGAGAGACTGGGGAAGTATGAGAGGGAAGAAAGAGTGGAGAGAGAGAGGGAGTGGGTGTGTATGTGCGCGCGCCGGAGAAGATAATGTGATGGTGACGGCAGTAGTGAGGTGGGGTTGAGGGCGTGAGAGAAATATGGAATGGTTGGGAGAAGAAAACTATAGAGAGAGAGGTAGAGTGGAGATGGAATCACCCATCCAGCCACCCAAAGGCCATTTCTCCCTACTCTTCTTCCCTCTCCAGTCATGAAAAGGGCAAGTATATATTATTCCTACCTCACTCTCTACCTACCCTATCCCATTCCTCTTGTCTTTCTCATTCTCTCTCTCTCTCTCTCTCTCTCTGGCTCCCTTACCATGAAAAGCCCCTTTCTCTTTCACTAGTCCCTCTCGACGAGTGCGTCCTGCCTCCTCCATCTCTCCCTCCTTTTCCTCACTCCCTCTTCCTCACCCTGAAACAACCCAGACTCCCTTCTTCTTCCCATCCCACCCGACCATCTCCACGCTCATCCCCCTCTCCTTCCTCAACGACGAACTACAAAACTACTAACACACCTAACCACTCTATTCCTTCTATTTTCTCTCCTCTCCTAGCTTTTTATCTCTCCCTCCCTTCTCATCACATCCTGCTCCGAACCCATGCTCTCTCTCTCTCTCTCTCTCTCTCTTCGTCCCTCTCTCCTCTCCACTTCCTCCACCCTCTTTCTCTGCCGTTCTCGCCTCCCTGCTAATCTGACTAATGGAGTCCATTCGACGAGGGCTAAAAGGAAGGGGAATATTCTCTCTCTCTCTCTCTCTTTGGAGCCTACCCAAACCCCTTAAAGTCTCCCTTCGTCCTCCCTCTTCCCCGCCCTCTGACAAGCCAACTCATCTCACCTCTCCCCCCTTTGCCATCCCCTTCGCTTCCCTCGTCAAAACCTCACTTCTTCCAGCCCTCCCGGAACCATACTTCCTCTCCGATCCTCCTCTATATGCTTTCCTTTTCCAAAGCACAAACATCTCTCACGCTGTAGTTGCTTCTGCCACTTAACCCGTTTCTCCTTAGAAAGCAATTCATCGTTGAGAGTTAACTCTGCCTGTCTATACGTTTTGTACGTACATATGAAAATTAAAATGTATATATATATAAACATACAGGCAGGGACACGCATGCCTGATTATACATATTTGCATTTTTCGGAGACGCTATCTGCACCATCTCGAGAAAAAGAAAAGGTGGGTCGAAGAAAGCGGGTAAAAAGGAGAGGTAGGTAGGCAGGAGGGTGGAGGAAAAAATTGAATAAACGGAAAGAAACTTTTCAATCTGCGAAGTGAGAAGAGTTGAAGCGCTCGCTGGATTCCCGTCCCACTTTATCCCATTCCACTCCTTACACCCTTCTGAATCTTATCTCTCACCCCCACTCTCTCCTCTATTCACTATCTCCCTAAGACTTACCCTCTATCTTTTTCATTTTGCCAATCCAAATCCCCTTCAAACTTGTTTTATTCTCCCTCTCTATCACGTCCTCCCGACTCTTCTCGCAAACATATACGCGCACAACCCTCCTCATCTTAATCCCTTACTCTTTGCTTATTCTATTTTTCTCCGCTGGTCCAGCCGCGTTCGACATCGTCGGATCGGAACCAAACGGCAACGCGAGACGGCGAAACGGGCCTCTTTCCTACGATTCGAGAGAGATTTGAAATCGAAAGCATCGCGGAGGATTTGTTCCGAGAGGCCGCCACGATGATCATACTTCTTTTTTCTCTCTTACAAGCGTGCTGCAATCTTTATCTGTCGCCCCTTTTGATCTTTTAATTGATACATCTTCGTGTCGGCTTTAATGTATCTCTCTCCTCTCTCCCTTTCAAATAAACATTCTCGGCAGTTTCCCTCCATTTCTCTGTCTTTCCTTTCTTACGCTCTCCCGGGCATTTCCCGCTACTTTTTGCCATGCTCTGCTCCCATTACGCTCACCCGTTTCTCGCGTTATCTCTACGACCTCTATTAAGGTTTTTTCACTTGTTTTTCTATTATCTTGTCCTCTTATTCTATTAAGACCTCCACCTTTCCCTATGTGTACGTATTCCGCTTGTCTCTCATCAAATCCAAGCAAAGGATAGAATTAAAAGAGTGGATAATCGTGCGTTTTACGATCTCTCGTTAGCCGCAAGAATTGCAGCCAATTAGAAAGGTAATAATCATCCTCTTTCATTGCATCATATGGTTGAAGCTTCTTGTACCTATTTACCTTTTCGATATTTTCTTCTCTTGTTTCCCAGCTCAAATTTTCTTTTTATCATCGCAGCCAACCTCTTCCGTCGCATATTATTCCCGCAGTCTTCCCTCAAGAGGATGGACCGGAAAACTTCGCACGACCCTCCCAAACGTTCTACCCGACCAAATCCCACCGGGACACGTATACATGTTTACTTTTTTTGCGGTCACACTGAATCTCCGGTCCATCTCCCTAATCATCCCTCGACGCTCATATACGCTAGGCCAAGTTCCTCCTGCCTTCCCTATCTCTCGCGCATCTCATTCCTCCCGTTAGACCTCCGCAGCTCCCCCTTAACGAACACCAACCTCCTCTTTTTATGGACCGCAATCTTGCCCACGTAACGCCCTCTCCGTCTCCCTTGTTCTCCTCCTTACTCCTTCTCGGCTTCCACCTCGACGCTGTTATATCTCGGTGTGGGACTTCCTAAAGGCTAAAGAGAAATAAAAAGAGGTAGGGAGATGATAACGGGGAGGTGGAAGGTGGTGGTGTTAAAGCATTCAGGAGAAAAGGACGAAGAGGGATGGCTGAAGGGAACGAGTTGGAGGAACGAAGTCGGTTGCATCGAGAAAGAGAAAGAGAGAGAAATAGGTTGAGAAATAAGCGTTACTGAGAGGTTAAAGTGAGCAGTAGATGGAATCGTAAAAAAGGAGAAGTGAGAAAGAGAGAGAGAAAAATAAGGAGTGTTGGAGAGGAGGTTTCTCCTGGAGGAAGAACGAGAAAGAATTGGGAGGGTGGAGAGATAATAAAAGGGGTGGATTTGAAGAAGGGCGAGGGGAAGAAGGATTGGAAAGAAAGGCAGTAGGAGGTGGTGGCGTAGGGAGAAAGAGAATATAGGGGATGAGAAATAAGGTGTTGGACTTTTTTCCGAGGCTGAGAAAAGGTGGAGAATTCTTTTTAAAATTCGGATGCAAGGGTGTGGGATGAAGGAGTGACAGGGAGGGAAGAGGGTTAAGTTTTTCTTAACGTCGCCTAGAAAGAGAGAGGAGAGGGATGAAGAGGGTTTTCTCATTTTTTGTTAAGAGTGGGGGAATAAGAGAAAAGGGAGTGAGTTAAAGGAAGGAAAAAGAGCTGGATAAAGAGATATAAGGTTTCAAAAGAAAGGTTGAGATGGTGATGGAATGGGACAAGGATGTCTCGAGAAGAAAGGAGAGAAAAGATGGCGAGGGAGAGAGTAAGGGAGGGAGAAAAGATATAAGGTCGCAGGTGCTCGAATAAAGATGAGGATCATCCAATTTTCCATTCTCAAGATGATGGCCCAAGGGTCTCCGCAAACAACGAAAATTCCATCCTTTCATGTCTGCTTCGTTTCATAATTGTACAAGAAAAGTATCTAGCGGTAAATAAAAATAGGCGGAATATTATGAATATATTTGTTTAAGGAGATATGATTATGGATGCATTCTCCAAGAAGAGGAGAAAAATTGAAATAGTAATGAAAGATTTTTCCCTTGGCAACTTTCGGGACAAACATTTCCAAAATGAGAATTTGTTAGTTATTTAAAAACACGTATAAAGTACTGTTATTTTTCAATCCAAATGGCAAGATGAATTTTTTACAGCAGTATTTGGCAACAAATTAATTTTGATCCCTTTTGAATGAAATGATAAGCGTTGAGGCAAAGATATCAATTCAATATACATATCCTGATAATGCAATAACATTTGGAATAGGCTCTTACCGAATGTACAACTACCTTTTAGATAGAAATATATGTTGAATCAGTTTAAATCCAGGGAGAATATGTGACCTATCACCTAAAAATCTAAGATTCAGGTCTACTTTACCAATCCTTTTTGTTATAACAAGATAAAATTTATCAAAGACTGCTTGGTAAATACACGAGTGCGATGAAAAATCGAGTGCAAGTGTCCTACTCGCTACATTTCACAAGTGACGAACGTAATAAAGAAAACAGCCTATGAGTAAATTTTCGGTGGTCCGCTCAGATAGCAAATAGGGTTTAACCCCTTTGATTTTTTTGCATGGGGATTTATCAAGTCAGAATGCGTCAAACAATACTTACAGATCTGCAAGATTTACGAGATCTTATATATGGGCTGCAGTTGCCTAAATAACTCTACAGATGCTACAAAATGTGTTCCGAGATGCAGCTGATAGATTTGAGCCGTGCAGAGACACTGATGGTGCTCATGTAGAACCCAACGCCTAAGTTTCATTGATAAATATAACTCTGATTATAATTTTGCATTATTTACTCTAAATTGTTTTGATTTCAATAAAATATATAGGGACTTAATGGACACCCTGTACTATGGAAATGGCGAAAAATCTTTCAATTTAAATGGGCGTTAAAATATGCATTAAAAGTTTTGATTCCATTTCATTACTTCAAATCCATGCTTGTCGATGTATTGTAAAGAAACTGTTCTTAGATGAAATATGAAGTATCTGAAACATTCTACTAGCAGAGCGATACGTTTTGGTGAAAGGAATGATTTGACAGAATTTATGGTAGGGCAAATTTGAAATTCTTATTAATAGCCTTACTATACTGAATTACATGACAATGTAGGAAGATATTTATTTTACTAGCGTAATTGCCCGTCATGTATGACGGCTATGCGTGAACTAAGTATTAAGTCGATAACCCGTCCTAGGACGGAATTGATGCAATAGTCCTGAAAAGCAGCGATGATTGTATATTTTTTTTTTAATTTTGTTTATGAGCAAACGTAAATCTAATTTTTATTCATTAATTTTGTAAGACTTCCTGTAAAACAACGCTCTTTGTAAATCATTCATCAGTGCCAAGAAGTCGATCTTGTGCAGAATTTTCCTTAATTAAGACTTTGGTGTTGTTTCGATTTTTTGATCTTGACAATGGAACTTACAGTTGTCCATGTGAGAAGACGGGCTGTCAAATAGATACCAACATGATCATAAGTTTGACCTTGAGCTTTGTTGATTGTAACGGCAAAATCTGGAATGATGGGAAATTGTCGTCGCTTGAGAATTTCGTTATTAAAATACTAAGCATATTCATTTTCTTCCAATTTCTTGTATCAAACAAATTTCACGCCATATTTGCTGATATAACTATGTACCTATCTTATCATAAATGCGCCAATAAATATAAATTGTGTCAAAAAATCACCTATAATTAGTAAGTTGTATCTGCATACCTTCTTCAATGTCGTTGAGTAAACAACCGATAATAAAATATTATATCGTACACATTTTGTCGTAAATAGTTCTCGAACCTCCCGCTCTTTAAGAGCGGGGTCACATTCGAGCGTTCCGGAATGACAGATCTGGATGTTATACAAGAGAATTTTTTACTGAAACCGCGAAATCGGCAAAAATTTTCGAGTTTTTTCGTCAGATTCGATAAATTTCCTGAAAGTGTCAAAAATGCCTGACTGCGATTTAAGAAGATATTTAGCGATCTTAGAGAAACATTGTCATCATCTACATTGAGTCCAACTGATGAAGGATCAAATTTCGTTTTTACATTATGTTCACTGAGATTGGTGGCGGAGTGTTTTGAGTGATGGCCTTCCGTGTAGCTGGCCTTTGCCCGTCCCGACTTGTGAGGAAGACACGCGAGAACAGCACTTCCCTCTTGCTGCTGTTTCCTCCTCTCTTCAATGTGAACTAGAGGTTATCCGTCGAAATCGGCGGTTAGCAGAGAGCGACTGCAGAGATCCGGCTCGCAGCTCCCACGTGCGGTGACTAACACGCACATCACCCATCCCTCCAACTGCCTGTCTCCTCCTACCGTCCGGGTGGCGTTTGACTGCCTTCAACTTTCATTCAGATCGGGTCACTCATGCGCCCACCGTAACCTATATCGAAATTCTCTCTCTATTCGAAATATCGATAGAGACGCACCCCCCTCCTGATTGAAATTCTGATACTGCATATAGCCTAATTTCTAAGTTGGATCGATCTTAAGATAAGTTGCAAGTTTCGTGCAAATCGATCCAGCCGTTTTTGCACTATCGCCGGTTATTTAGTTGCCCCCTCCCCACAACCCCCCTCCTGATTGAAATTTTGATATGATATGTAGCCTAAGATCTAAGTTGGATCGACCTTTCGATACATTGCAAGTTTCGTAAAAATCGGTCCAGCCGTTTTTGCGCCATCGCCGGCTCTTAGTTTCCCCATTCCCACAATTGAAATTCTGACGTGATAAATATCATCAATAAATGGCGACTCAATTCTCCGATCACAAATTTTCAAGTGCCTGCACATCTACATGGTAAGTACTTTCTTTTGACACCTCAACCATATTCCTAGTTGCTGCCGTTGTATCACACGTTCTACCACAGGAAAAAAGCGATTTAAATTAATATATAGATGAGTGCGCGCGTGGGTAAGAATTGATACTGCAGGTCGGGGTCTCTTCAATGGGTTAGTACCCACTGAAAAATTCATTGAACTTATAAGCACTCAAAGTATACAGGAAAATGCTGATTAGCCTAATCCGTAGAGTGAAGCTGAGATGACATTTTTTTCTTCACGCATCATAAGTAAAATGCTGATATAGTATTTTTGCTTTTTTATGTTATAATTAGTGTTTGTTGCACTTATCATGCGTTTATTCTTATAAATCGTTTACGTTCGACTCAGTCTCCGTATCAGTGGTCCCTCTAACCCGCATTTTCCTATAACATTTTACCTTAGCAACAGTCGCGGATTTAACATTGACGACGATTTCCAGAAACGTAAGCATGGCGATTGAGGGCCTACTGTAATTCAAAGTTTAAAATATTTAATTAAATTTCAGTGCATGTATAATTTAGTTCTTATGCAATAGAAACAATATAAGGACAAGCAGAACGAAATATGTCTTAAACAAATTTCGGAAACGTTTGAGGATATAGTAAAACATAAATATAAATGTGTTATCATAAATTGATTACTGCATGATGCATAATATTGTATTTTTCATCGCCAATCTTCCCTCGTTTCCCGTATTCCGCAGCAGTAGAATGAGTAGTTTTAATGCTCAATAAAGAAAATTGATTGTACGTCTGTGACGTTAACACTGCTACAACCTTCGAATTTTAATTGTATCAGATTTTCATTCTGATTGCTTTTAATTTCTGCGGTGAAAACAAAAATTAAATTTCAATCAACGCTCTTATTACCACGAGAGAGGGGAATTCATTGTTGGGATAACAAAGTAAAAGTGCCACATTGTTATTTCTTCATGTTATTTTTTCATTTCAAGTGATATTTTCCTTCCGAAGCAATGTACTATGGATTAATCAATTTGTAAAAATCGTAATTGCTGATAAAAGTTTTTTAAATATTCCATGCGCATGAAAACAGAGGAAAAAATATTGCTTTTTCTTGTCATATTGATATTTATTTTTAACGAAAAAATCTAAAGAAAATTATTTGAAAATATGGATGATGTAAAAATTAATAATATATTTACACCTAAAATATATGAAAACTCTACAAGTAAAAAAACGTCAATATTTATGGGGGAACTAGTTTGTCACCAGATCAATGGTTCTCAAACTCCGAGTCGCTAAAGGCTTTCAGGAGGACCGGGAAAGGTTTTCAAAAGGTCGCGAAGACAATGTTTTGTTTTATTTTTTAAATTTTGTGTAGGAATATATTTAGAATAAAATTAATTTTTATGCTAATTAAATAGATTCTGATAATATTTTAATTTTATACTACGCTTTATATTTATTAGTTGATGGATAGGGTTAATGGTGTCGGATTAAGGCAGGCTGCCTTAAAATGGGGTCGCAGCTGCATTTAGTTTATGAAATCTTACGCGAGCTATGTACTTGCCATCCCTGGCCTAGATCATCTATTAGAGACCTCTCAATTACTACTTTGAAATTTCAGTTACTTTATTCATCATCACGTCGGAATGAATAAGAAATTCTTATTTTTAAGAGAAAACCTTTAACGTGAAATAAGAACCTCTCATACTTTTTCAATTAAGTTTAAATAATTAGAGAGCTAGTCTTATGGCTGAAAACAAATTTAAGAACAAGCACATGAATATCAGAAATTGAGAAAATAAGGACTTACCGAAAGTAGATTCTAAAAGAGAACTAATTCATTCAGAATTTATTTCCGGTGATCCATCAATCAAGACGGCTGCGTTGGAACCGAAAGGTGCATCGGGTTTTTCATAGCCTAGCTATGGATATTGGAGATACCTAAGATAAGTCTGAAGTTAAGTATTTATTATTTCAATTTATTTACTTAAGTACTTATTCTTAAATAAACTTAATGATTCCTTTAATGAAATCTATGTGAATATTCATAAATACATAATGATATTCCGCAGCGGCAATTAACTTAAAATGTTGCGTGATTCCGACCTTTATATTTCAGTATACGTCTTCTACTCTAGTTTGGATATAGCGTAAAAGCAGCTATTCGCTGCGCATAAAAAAACCCGTAAGTCATCCTCATCACTTATTTATCTCGCTCTCGTTTTTGGAAAAACTTTTCTGAAAATATGAATTTCAATATCTTTCAGCTATGAAAATACTATGCTATAGATGACATTTTTGGAATCGTTCCAATTTTTTCACAATTCTTTCAGCCCTATTTTCCGTGTACTCTTTGCAGTGAGGTCGTATTTCCTCACCATTCTTCCTGTGGAGACGTTGCTCATTGTGAAGTTTCTCGTTGCCTTGCTCTCATTTTGCATAGGAATTTAGCAAAAAAAATCAACATCTATAGGTTTCACTGTAGCAGGATGATATATCCACATTAGAATGGCGACGACATCTCATAAAGTGCCAAATTAAATACGAAAATCTCACATTGCGTTGACTCAGTACATAATAACAGGAATTCTCAGCCCGTTGTGCACGAATCAGCAGAAATCGTTTACACGCTGTCGGTGGTCCGTGTAAGTGATTACAAACAAATTTTAAATCTAGAAGGGATTTAAAGAAGGTGGCACTGCAAGCGGGAAATGAAACGATAAATAGTTGAAAATATGTAACAGACAAATACAGAAATGCAATCGATAGTGGCCAGCGGTTACCTTCGATTCTGGTTGGTGGACCGTGAGCTCAAAAAGGTTGAGAACCCCGGTCTCAGAGTATGGCAGAATCTGAGATACACTCTTATTGAATTACTACTGTGATTTTCCGTAAAAAATTACGGGTAGGTATGAATGGTCTATTAAATTAAAACACATCAAGATGTATGCCTTAGCTAAGCGTTACTTCAAATTTATCTCTATAGCCGTTCTTCTATTTGGAGGTCGGCCTAGTTAAATAATTCAAAATAAGAAAATCCATGGTTCACTGTCAACATTTAACGAAATTCTGCTGGAAGACAGGGCCGGTGAAATTGCTCTACAAACTAGGCGGTCTCTTAGAGCAGTGGCGACCAACCTACGGCCCGTGTGCCGGATGTGGCCCACGAAGAGTTTTTGTGCCGCCCACGAAGCTATGATGAAAAAGCAATTCATAAAGTTTTACGAGAATTTTTAAAATAAATCTTTCAAAATTGAAATAGTAGCCATATAAACCTTATTTAAAATTGATGTTCACTTATGTGGCATCTCAGAATATATAGATAACTTCCAATTTAAACTCTAATCCGGCACGCTGAAGCATTGGCAACTTCCAATGCGGCCTGCCGTAGAATTCGCAACCACCGATATGTCCCGCCGTGCAAAAAGGTTGGGAACCACTGTCCTAGAGCACTTGTAAATGAGAGGTTTAGATCAGCGTCGATAAACATTTTCTAAGTGGTGGGCCGCATTGGTGGTTGCAAATTCTTCGATGGACCGCATTGAAAGTTGCAAAAGTTTCGGCGGCCCGAATTAGTTGAAATTTGAAGTCACCTACAGATTCTGAAGTACCATATTAACCAACATTAAGTCTAAATAATATTTATTGGGTTAAAATTTCTATATCAAATGCTTAATTATCATAATTTGAATTTTAACAATATGAATTTTTGTGTTAAAATTTCCGGATCTATTTATCATCATAGTTTCACAGATCACATAAAATGCTCTGAGACAGTAATTATTCAACCAATGGTGGTCCGAGAGCACTTAAAGAGGTGGTCCGCGTCCACTGACCAGTGATCAATAAACTAAAATTAAAAATAATTCCTAAATATTTTGGAAAAGATTTTTTTAGAATATCACCAATCATAAGCCGTCTTGCACAAAATCTAAGCGATCCTCCTCATATTATCTTTCTCTTCGTCCTATCTGCGCGAAGCAGGAATCTACAATGACAGAAACGAAAACAAGATATCGAAACGGTTGAGATAAATTCAAAGTTGCAACGATCTCTATTCAATTTTACCACAAGATTTGAGGAATTCTGTTCAAACATTCAGGCTTAGGAATCGCTCTAATAACAGAATGTACACCTTAAGTGCAATGCGAAAGAATGTTTGTAATTAGTAATTAAAGATCCCTGATCAATATTTCTGATTTCATATTAATAATTATATACATAATATCCTTATTCTGTACGTTGGTCCGTCCGTCCTTCTGTCGGCACGTCCGTCCGTCAGTTGGTCCGCTGGAACGCTCTATAGAAATTCCCATGAGAGAACACTTAAAATTACCTTTTTTCACTTGCAGACTTTTTTCTTTTGCAAAATTAAATTAGAAGTAATTGACGTACGATCTTCGGACCTAGACCATTTTAAAGAAAATAAACAGATTCTTATCGTCGATTTTTGCCTTCGGTCCGAAATCGCTCAATTTACACGTTTAAATCACATTTATTGGAAAATTTTAAGCTATTTAAAGATATGTTGTCTTACCGACCGTGTCATTGTTAAACCTCTAGATTGTATTGTCGTCCTTATACCACATGTGTAAGGAAAGTGTGTTTTGAATGCTTTAGTACGAGAGAGAGAAGGCGCCCGAATTATTTATAATTTAAATCGTGTTTTTCATTAATTTCTTTTAAGTTAACTTACTACTGAAATTTTTGGTAATTAATTATTTTTATAGTTATTTTCATAGTTTTTTTTGTACTGCATCTTATAATTAACCGAAGTTATAAATTCGCATTGCATATACGAATCACGTAAAAAGTCATTCCATGTCATGCAGACCTTTTTCGTTTACATTTGAAATATTTCAAGGATGAGGTATTTAACTTAGTTATGCGAAGAGAAGAATTTAAATCTCATTCGTAAATCTCCAAAAATTACGTTTTTATAAGATTTTTCACGTTTTCACGCATTTTATTTATATTGGGCCACTGTTGTCCCAATTGTTGAATTCTACTAATGGCCTCATAATAAATGCACCAATTTAGTGCTTTTACACGGTCAGACATTTATACATGGGTATAACATATTTACTGAATATATTAAGTAATTAGAGGGAGGAAAGAAAAGAGAACGGGAATGAGCAGAAATTGAGCAAGAGGAAGAGGACGTAGTATTTGTATAGTATTAAAAGGAGCTGCAGTACAAAAATAACAACAATAAATTATAATTGATTATAAAAAATGTTATACAGTTGAATCATGCGCCATTGTCAAATGGTGGAAATTCATAAAACTAAATATAGGTCACGTAATTTTCAATGGATTTCTTTAGCTGATAATACAGCAGATATTTCGAACCGAATTTCGAATAGGAGTGAAAAATAACACTTTAAGACTTTTATTTAAATTTCTTTATCTCAAGTGATTTTTCTGGAAAATTTTCAAAACTAATATAGTTAAAGTCCAAAGTTCTATTAATTACGTTGTTGGTGTGCGTCGCACACGACGCACATATAGGCACCCCTTATCGATCCTACTTAAATTTGAGTGCAGGATGAGATTGTAATTCCTAATAAAAGGAATGCCTATGTAATAAAGATACGTACGCTCAACTAGTCCTCTTCTGCAACTCTTTCAGCCTCGTACAAAACCATTTAGATCGATACATTATCTAGCTTCCTCTGTTCTACTATGTATGTTCTCACTTCTTCCTTTAGTTATGGACATTTAGGATGAAGCTTACGAAAACTGTTTGTCTTTTCCCGTCACCTTCAATTTTTCCTCCTGTTTTCTCCATTCACATATCATTTTTCTATGGGACTTGTACCGAAATGACGTTCTGCTGCTCGGTTTTCATGCGATTTTGCATATTGGATAACCTGAAGCTTATATGTAATAGTGTAGGCATACTCTTTCACTCTTGTAGCCATTGAGATCTCAATACACGTAACGGTATTTATCCTAGATATTTATTATTTTTATTTACATATTTTATGACATCTACGGAAATTCTAATGTTTCAAAGCACCAATCGCGCAATTAAACGGGCTCATTAGGAACTAAAATGAATGAATAACATCGCAAACGCACCGAAATTGTAATTACAGTCAAACTCGGATATAACGAGCGCCACGGGACCGTTTAGTTTTGCTCGTTATAGCCGTTAAACTTAATATCCGTGAAGGCAAAAGCATGCATGCGTATGGTGAAATAAGACATAAGAAGTAAAAGTGAATATATAAACATAAAGGTTATTTAGTAAATTTATGAAAAAACCTAAAAATGAGAATAAACTAGAAAATTTAAAGTAAACATAAGTACATATAAAATTTACTCACAGCTGCATCCTTAATCACCCCCCTTTTTACAAAAATAACTTTGAATAGTAGCCTGTTTCATAGATTTCACTTTGAGGTCTCTTAAGTTTCCTCTTATTACACTTAGTGCACTAAAAACACCATCGGAAATGTCAAAGTTTTAAAAAAAAAATCATTTAATGTTTCCATGGCATCCTGAGTAAGGATTGTGTCTTCGACACATTCAACATTGTCTTCATCACTGTCTGCTGTGCTTTATACTGTCTCTATTATTTCACTCTCCGTAGGAATTCTACTGGTAATCAAATCATCATCAACATGAACAAAATTGTCAATGTCATTTATATGGTCAAAATTCGCAATTCCATTTTCTTTAAGCCATTCTGATCTTCATCAACGTTATGGTTATCAATCGAAAATTCTCCCGATATTAAACCAGACATTCGAAAACAGTTTATGATCGTTGTAGGTGAAACATGCATCTGTCATCAAATGAATTGCATCCAATACAGAGTCGTTGCCATCTAAACCTCTTTCCCTCCTTTCAATCAACTGTAGAACAAAAAATCGCTTGAAATGGAATTTAAAACTTTTAATTATCCCCATGTCCATTGGCTGCAAAATAGAAGTCGCATTTGGAGGCAAAACACCAGTTTTACATTGGATAACTCCTACATATGTGGGTGCGTAGGACAGTTATCGACAAGGAGTAGAATGTTTCTATTTTTCCTCCGTAACTCGTTGTTCCACTGACTTACATATTTCTGAAAAATATTGGAAGTCATCCATGCCTTTTCATTAGCTGCATATTCAACGGGAAGCTTCTTTACATTTTTGAAACAACGTGGCTTTTGTGACTTACCAATAACAAAAAGTTTTTTTTTGTCAGTCCCATTTACGTTTGCGCACATTACAACTGTTAAACGATTCTTAGGTCTTTTGCCACCAACACATTTGTCACCTTTGAATTTAAACGTTGCATCTGGCATCATGTTGTAAAACAGTCCAGTTTCGTCGGCATTGTAGATGTCTTCTTCTCTGTAACCTTTTCGACACTCCTCCCAAACACTTTTCACCCATTCACTTGCCGTTTTTGAATCTGCTGACAGGGCCTTTCGCATAAACAATGTTATGCCGATTTTTAAAACGATCAAGCCACACGTTATTGCATGTGAAGTTCTCGTTTCCTAACTGCTATGCAAATTTATCTGCCTGTACCTGTACCGTTGATGGGGAAACCAGCATTTCTCTGCATCTTAAACCACTCCAGAAGTGCTTGATCAACAGTACCCAAGTCGCACTTCCTCATTTTCTTGTTCGTTGTTAGGTTGTTCTCTAGTGCAGATAAAATCGCTTCTTTGTTTTTCCATAGGGTTGAAACCGCAGATGACGATAAATTAAATTTTTTACACACTTCAACATTTTTTTACCACGTTCTAACTCTCGAATAATATTACCTTTTCGCGAATAGACAAACACTTCCTTTTATGTACGGACATGTTACTCGTTCAAGGGCAAAATCTCAACTGATTTTTGTGATCAACGCTACGAACTTTCTTTGCAAACTGTGAGCATACCAATTCCAGGAAGAGTTAATGAGGAGACGGATTAAACGTGGGATTTCCCATCTTTACGTGGGAAAGGGTGTTGGGTGCATTCGGCTGAGCGACGGGGGTGGGCGCCATTGTACATGCCCTCAGCCCCTTACTCCCTTCCAAACACAACCTCCTGGCTGTAAAAGAGCTGGGGGTTGGGAGGAGAGGACAAAGGACCTCCGCGAGTGCCACTGTACCTGCAAGTTGGGAATTCTTGGTTTGGACGAAGGGATTATTTTTTAACAACAACGCCGCGGTCTTTAACCTCCCCGATGGATAGGGTGTAGAGGCTTGACTCAAGAACACAAGGTTACATATTTTGGGTCACTATGAGGATTGAAGGGGCTGACCGCCGCCGCGTTTGAGACAGTGAGAAGTGGTCAAAGTTTGCTCGATATATCCGTGAAGCGTGCTCGTTATATACGTGAAATATTTGTATGTAAATGCTCGTAAACTTATCTTGGAGGTAGCATTTGCTCACTATAGCCGTAAACTCGTTACAACCGTGCTCGTTATAAACGAGTTTGACTGTATTTTGAGCGGACATGTAATGAACCGCAATAATGAAAATGCGTCGTCGGAATTCACGTTGCAAGGTTTTACTGTATATATTAACATTTTTTCGCATTAATTATTAATAATGTATATTTTAATGTTTTTGAGACGAATGACTCAATAATTCCATTTTGTGCATAAGTGGGTTCGTGAGTGTAACCTTGATTACAATAATAATCTTACCTTCGGTATATAAGACGCAGGCTGATTTTGGGAGTAAATTTTCTGGAAAAAGTGTGTCTTATAGCCCAAAACATACGGTATTTTTAATATTTTAGAGATATTTAGAGATATTGGTGGACCGCGTAAAAGTGGTCCGCAGCATCGGAAACGTTAAGAACTACTGCTCTAAGGGACCGCATATAGCCCGCGTGCCATAGGTTGCGCACCACGGGCATAGAGCTGCTGATAAATTATAATGCCTAATTCTTCTCGTGCATATCATGTAACAAGTGAAGAACAATGAGAATGTACAATCCGTATCGTAAATATTATTCTCCTTTTTCATGTAAAATTAGCCTGTAATATTATATACCTACAGAATTTTGATCCATAGGTACTAATGCAAAACACTCCTTATTGAAAGTTAATTGTGAAGGGAAAACGTCAGTCTCGAAGGTTGCGTAAGGACGTCTAATACTCGTGCACAGACCCTGCTCAAGGTATCGAGTAATTTATCCTCCAGCGTCGCAAAATCTCAGTTATGTAGTAAATTATTACCAAGCGCTGATTGCTTCACAGCTTTAATTATGGCCTCTAAGTTGATCTTATTTAAACGAATAGACCAAAATATTTGTAAGACTTGAGAGATGAGGTGTATTTGATAATGTCATAACGTCAATCGATTCAATACATTGGCGTCCGTATTTTGAGTTATTTTCAACAAAATGATATTCCGCGAAAATTTTATATTATTTTCTAGGCCCAATAACTTCTGGTTATCAAAGACATTCCCTCTCTTATGCTCCTTCATGTAAATTTAAAGCGATATGAATATTGATGACTGAGCGATATTTGGACAGGGAAGATTAAAGTTTATATTCCCTGGCATATTTCCGAGTGTGAATCACCACCGTGTTAGTGTTTGCGAGCGTTTTATTATTTATGACACCGATAAATACGCGTATGAGGGGTTTACATTTATTCAGAATGGCGATTTACGACACAAAGCCAGTTAGAACCCGCCGATTAACGAAGTAAATCTTGTTTTTGTGCAGCCATAATTATGAAAAATATCACATCCAGCAAGATGGATATGCATCAAGATTTTGTATAAAATGCAATATTCTGCATTCTGAATTTCTGGAATTGCAGTTATAAATAAAAAAAATAAAATAAAAAGCTTTTTGGCAGATTGTGGTTGAAATTTATTCCAAATATAAGATGAGAGCACTTTTCAAAAACAATTTTTGTCCAAATAATCGTCCATCAAGAAAAACTAAAGCAGCGTTTCCATAGATACTTTAATTAATACAGAAGTAACTGTATTAGCCGTGTCATAAAAAGTGTTGAAAGGAGAAGCACGAGTTTACCTAAAAATACCAAATGCATTTAAAATAGGAAGAAAATTTTTTCAAAATATTTCTAGTGTAATAAAGTATGCTGAAATAAATCCTTGAAATTTGAAAAGTCTAGATAATTCTCTGAACTATATCATCCAACTAGCAACAAAAGGAATAAAACTATCCATGAACCTAATTTCCTTTTTTTGAAGCCACGTCTTGCTTCGTAATTCGATGCATTTCTAATGCAGCAAAGTATTTTAAAATAAATCCTTAGAATATGAACATTTAGGCTAATTCTCTGAGTTACACTATCCAATTCACAACGAGTGCGTGATTCAGATTCATATGACATGACATACGAGTTTACGAGACTGCATAGGCATATAAACTATCCATGGAGACAAATTCTCCAAAAGACGTCTCTTTTTTCATTAATTCCAAAAATTTCTATTCTATTTATTTGTACTTCCCTCGTTTCTCAATAAAAGCGCTATTTTCCAGTCGCATGATTGCGGGAAGCCTTGTTCTGCTTTCCTGCGCATGTTGCCGTTCATTTCAAGCGGAGATTTCAATTCGCCGACGGCGTGCACACGTCGCTCCTGCCAGCCTTCTAGCTACTCTGAGATTATTGTTTTGTAGTTTTCATAAGTTCTCAATCTAGTAAGAAATAGTAATTTTATTCATTGGTTAAGGACCTATCTACATTTCTTCCGGAACGTTTGAGTAGTGGGTGCAAAGTGAAAGGGGAGCTACATAATTTTCCCGTTCTTATAGCTGTTTCGTACAAATCACAATAATCACTTTCTTTAATCTGCAGCGGATTTAAAGTTTTATCGAGGACTTCATACTTACGATTTTCAAATTACAAGGTTAGATTTCACTTTTAGATTGATTTGCCGGCAGCGTAAATTTCTGTTTCAAATTCTGTCGATGCTTGAGTTCATTATTCATAAAAACACAAAAATATGTTCAATAGATTATTCTAACTATCCATTAAATTAATGTAGACAAAGAGTTACTTAGAAATTTGTGGTATTAAAAATGTGTGCTCTGCATATAGAACAAGATGAAAAAGTATACACCATAATTGGAATACGCAGAGATTTCAAAAGCGTTCTTAATGGGAAATACGTACGTATGGAACGGTATCGAAAGATTAGGTGATTCTCGAATTTTTATCTTCGAAACTATAATCTCGGGGACTATCTTGTAGTAAATGTTGTTCTCTATCCAAATAATTTCTTTAATCTATAACTCACAGATAATATAAGAGAATGGGAGAGAAATATATGGACTTTTAATTGTTGTTTGCTGAGAGAACCGTCTTCGCGATCAATGTAAACAAAACATACAATGTTTTGCTCGGGATTTTCTCGAATTTTTATCTCCAAAAGTATAAGTTGTAATTATGTGGTCTCTGGACCATCTTGTAGTAAATGTTGTTCTCTATCCGAATAAAGTTTTTAATCTATACCTCGTAGATCATATAAGAGAATGGGAGAGAAATATATGAATTTTTAATTGTTGTTTGTTGAGAGAATCATCCTAGCGATCGATGTAGACAAAATATGCTATGTTTTGCTAGGGATTTTCTCGAATTTTTATCTCCGAAACCATAACACGTAATTGTCTTGCCTCGCGGACTTTCTTGTAGTAAATGTTGTTTTCTATCCGAATAATTTTTTAATATATATCTTACAGATTATATAAGAGCTAGGGAGATAAAAGTTTGATATTTCATTGTTGCTTGACGGATGCCATTTAACGAGATACGAGTATAAGTTTATTAATGTAATTATGTAAAGTGGAAGTTCTAATTGAGGGATTCAGTTGAAAATCACAATTTAGCGATAAATTTTAATAAAGGTCACTCATACCTAATTAAATTAAAATCCGTCAAGCGGTTTAGGAGATGAAAGTTACGACGGACGGACGGATTAGACGTGCAGATAAGGCGTTCCGCTATTACCGCTTCGCTGGTAAAGAACGCCTAAAAATTATAATTTATTATTTTAAGGAAGACGTACATTTTGTGGAATTTAATTTTCCCCTTTACAAATGTTGTGAGAGTTAATCAAATGAATGAATTCTCCTTTTTAAAGTTTTTGTTCTACTAGTTTATTTTTGATAAAAATTGTTTTTGGGGAGATAAAAAGCTTGATAAATGGAAATTTTAAACTCATATAAGAATTCATTATGAGACTCACTGAGTTGAATAAATTACATCTAATCACAGATGCTTATTTATCTTTGTTTATTTTATTTTCGTGGATTTTAATATATCCGTATCCCTGAAAATAAAAAACATTCTTTTATGATTAAACTTTATCTCATGGAGTTTTCTTAATTGTTTGTTTTACTTTCTGAGATATTTTAATAAATAATAATTAATATTTAATCGTGTTCATCTTTAGATTATCAAAAACAGAGAACCTTTAGAACCTTCAAAATTTCTTCTGGTCTTTAAAACGACACAAGGATATGAAATATATTTTAATTTCTTTTTGACATTAATGTTCCTCCGCGTCCCTTAAACCTCTTGAGATGCACCTAGAGTGAATATATATAACAGAGTATCAAACGGTATTTTGGGCTAAAAAAGGGTTCCTTTGGTTTATAAGGCAGTTAACGTTATTACAGAAATTTAAGCATTGTTACTGGTTTTTGAGAGTGTAGAATTTGCTTTTGAAAATAAATATGAACACACGCACGCACACACGGAGTAGTATAATTTCCTGTTAAAAATGCAATGCATCACCTTTTTCTTTCGATAAAACTTTTGCAGATAAATTTACTGCTGATGCACGCCAAAACAACACAAAAATGCACTCATTACGACACAACTTGAATCTGCATAACTTGAGAAACACCATTTTACGCCACATTTTAGTTATGTAGGAAAACACGTGATGCTACCACATATCTTTAGTCAATTCGATATAAATAATCTTTTGAAGATAAAAATAGTATGGTTGCCCTTAAGGACGAAAATTTTATCAGCGTGACAGAATCGGATCAAAGGCTGTTATAATAATAGGAAACTGCGTAAAAACGGCTAATTCTGTGTTCCGCGAAAATTAAATTAAATTTAAATTAAATTAAAATTTAATAGCTGCGAATCTTTTATAAATTTCGCAAGAGGAAAAGATAATTGAGGATTCGACAAATATACTATAATTGCGATAATACGAGACTATGCGAAATTCAATTTGTACAATGCAATTTTTAGTAAAATGGTGCATTACTATTTCACCCATAGGATGAAAACTTATTAAAAACCGCATAAGCTTTTCAAATAAACTGGAATAATTTTCATAATTGGAGGAAACAAAGACATAAGAAAAATATGCTTATAAAACATAACTATATGCAATTATCGGAAGCATATTGCAGTAAACTGATTACCAACGCGAGGATGAAATTTCAACTCAAAAGTTATCGAGCGCTAGATAAAACAGAGCACGAATCCGATAAAAAATAATTACAAAATTCCAAAAGATTAAGAATCACAGTATATCACATTACAGATTACATTCGTAAGTAGATTTGTCACCGAGTTTTATTTTCATTTTCAATCGTGAAAAGGAAAATATTTCACTTTTCGCTTTGCGTAATCCTGCACAGAACTCTCTTTATCTCTCTCTCTCTCTCTGGAACTTCAATCTTTTTTGTTATAATCTCTTAAGTTTTTTCCAGGCTCCTCGCCGGAATCACATCGAACGAAATTCTCCAATGAACAAACTGCCGAGAGAGAATAAAAAAATGACGGAAAAGAGAATATTACGCGTGCGTCACGGCCCGTGCACGAGATATGATTGACACGTCCTGACCGAAGGGGTAAACAACCCTCGGTCTGGACGTGTTTCATGGTAGCTGACGGAGACTTACAAAAAATACATACACACACACTATATAATATATGTATGTATATAAAGCACACACTCGTTTCCACACACATGGATTCCTTCTCTTAATTACTAAGTATTTCAGATTAAAAGACTTAAGGAGAGATGGAACCTATTTTCTTATTTTGGCGGGGTTGAAATCTAGGCCATCTGGTGGCAGACATAGGGTTGCGGATGACAGTGGCGCATCGATCAGATTGAAGACGTAACGACAGCGCCCGTGGAGAGAGAGAGAGAGAGAGAGAGTAAGAGGGGGAGAGAGGAGAAACTGGAGCGGAAAATGGTAACAGAGGATAGGAAAAAATAAAGAAGAGACGCAAAAATACGGAGGAAAGATGAATGAGCCGGAGAAAGGAGGCTGCGGAGACAGAGAGAGGAGAGAGAAAGAGAAAGAACCTGAATAAAGGATCGGAGATTATGGCGAAATGGGGAATATTTATTCTTTTCCCAAGCACCGAGACGGATGGGAAAAGTGGAGAATAGTACGTATATGTATATGAATAGAAATACATAAACATATATACATACACACGTTTCTCCATTTTATTCAGACCCTCCACGGAATCAATGAAGCGCGGGAATCCTCTACCTAACAATGGGCTTTAACCGAGAGAGAAGGAGAGAGGTTGAAGAGACTCGAGCGAAATATGGAGTAAAGGTTTCTTCCTTTTTTCATCAGTAGAGGTAAAAAAATCAAGAATTCCCGCGCGCATTCGCTGTTTCAGTTTTTCCCCCACCGTTCCGAGAAAAAGCAGATTGAAAATCTCCGCCATGCCTGAGCGCACGTAGGATGAGAGGAAGAAACGGGTAGGTTGAACGAGGGGAGGGGTTGGAGAACAGGGAAAGCGTGGGAGTAAAGAAGAGAGAGGGTAGGTCTGGAGAAGAGGTAGAGAGAGATTATCGGATACTTCCGCGCAATCAAGACTCTGCATTTCTCCGCCTCGAACAGACCGGACGAAATGGCGCACCGGAGCAGGGAAGGAAAAAACGTACACAAAGCGAACAGAACAAATCATGAAGAGATAACCGTTTCTCTCGCATACACGCACGGCCCGAAACGGATTTTTTTAAATGCACAACGAGTGCGATATTATTGTTTTATTTTTAAGGCGAAAAGTTGAGAGGGAGCTAAGGTGGGGATGGAAAGATAGGAGAAGTGAGGATCTCATTGTTCTATTTCCTCTTCCCGATTAAGTGAAGTCTCTTACATTGCCTTGGATTATCTAAGTACGCCGTTGAAATAAAATGTCCTCATCCTCCCCCCCTCGTTGTACTCCCTCCCTCCCACCCCCCCTCTCTTTCCCCTCCACCCAACAACCCTTCTCTTATCATCCTCTCTTCCCCACCCCCGCTCGTATCCTACACGGAGGATTCATTAGCATGACGTTTTGTTCGCTTTAAAACCGCCGGCGAAGTTGGCACGATAATGTCTTCTCCAACGTCCGATCTTCTGAAAGCCACTCCTCTCTCCCTCCTCTCTAAAATTCCTCACCCCTCCTCCATCCTTTTCATATCTTTATTGCGGGAGGAGCTGTTGACAATGAATTCCCATTTGCCGCAGTACTCTCGCGGTGGAGGGAGGGGGAGAGAGAGGCTAAAGCGAGGGCGAGTTCATTGCAGTTATGGTAAGGGAAGGAGGGGTGGGAGAAATGAAGAAAGAGAGGGTTTAGAGGAGCGAGAGGAGTAATAGGAGGAAGATGAAGGAGAAAGGCCATAAAAGGCCATAAAAACAGCGTTTTCGCTAGGCAAAAATAAAAGATAGCAATACTTTGAGATCCTTTTTTTCTCTTTTCCTTTTGCCATTTTCTTATCCCCTCTGTCCAAAGGGGTTAACTGCGTAAATTCTCCTTCCTCGAACAAGGCAGTTAAACCACCTTCCAAACCGCCGAGCGTCGCAACGTGCGAAAACCCGTGTTTGGGGAAGGACTGAGAAGCGATGGAGTGAAAGAGAATATAAAAGGCGGCCAATCAATAGATCATTACCATTTACAACGCGGAAATGAAAAAAATAACCTTTCAGCCAGTCACCTGAACATACAACTTTGTAAAAAAAAATTGATCGCTGATTATTTCTCTTTCTTTCCTCTCCAGGCGAAAAAAGAATGCCAACACGCAGTTTTTTTCCGTTTGGGAATGCGATGATTTTTTTAACACCTTTAGTAATTTTCTTCCACATTCAACCTCTCTTTTTCGCGCATGATCTTTGTCTTTGTTTGCACGTATATTTAACACCAGGGGTCGGCAACATTTTTTGCTCGGCGGGCCACATTCGCAGTTGTGATTGCTTCGGTGGGCCGCATTGGAAGCCAAGAAAGCCTCGGCGGGTTTGATGAATGAATGAATCAGAGGTCGTCTAGAGTTTCTGTAGTATCATATAAGCGAAATTCGAGTCAAACCAACTTACTAGCTTCACCAGAAAAAGGTTTTGAGACCGTCGTTTTACTGAAAAAATATGAAATTGCGCATGAGAATGTTTCCTGATCGCTTTCTCGTTACAGCTCCGCGGACCGCACAAAGCGCTCTAGGGGGGCCGCAAGTGGCCCGCGAACCATAGGCTGCCGACCCCTGACATACACAGACACGCGCACAAACACAGTATCGTCGCCGAGAAGTTTGGCGCCTGGGGCAAGACCGAAAAACACCACTTCCAAGCTCACTTAACTTTACAAGCAACGATTTAAACTCTTCGCCAAATAATAAATATATTGAATTTGTTACCATAAATACCTCAATTCTACCCAATAACGTTTTTAAAAATATTTATAACAAATTATAAGCTCGTGACTTGGCTAATGCCGCCCCCTTTTTCGGTGCCTGAGGCAAGCGCCCCGCTGCGGTACTCCATACATATATGCATACATATACATAAACATATACACAAATATGTACTCGTATATAAACATACACAGTGAACTCCCGATTTACCGTAGAACGAGTCAATTCCGACTGATCGGCACTATTTAAACGTAGTATAGTTCACACATAGGGTAAACCATACAAAGATTGGCAACCAATTGTTCTTTGTACATTTATTCTGCTATACTACAATGTAACTCATGTCTTAGGCGATATATGGCATCGCAGTGCCTTTTTCTTTATGCTCCTTTATCATTAATGCCGCAGGATTATATAATCCATAATAATCCATAATGCATTATAAATTTTAAACTTTTTACTAATTTCACTTTTATGATTATCATTATGCTGTTATTTGTAAGGAATTAATTTAAAAATGCTTTTAAAATACTTTGAAAAATGTCAGAACATTGATTTATAATACGATAAAACATAATATTTGTTTTAATAACATATTACTTGTGGCAAATCACTGTCTTAAAGATGGCCAATAACTAAAAAGAAAAGGGCCAATCACTATACCAAAGAATAAATATATAAAGTGTATAAATGTCAAATAATCCTTTTATACATAAAATTATAATTTTTTAAATTATAAGACCCAAGAGAAAACATAATGCACATGCCTTTGAGTATATATTAATTCAAAATATTGAAGTTCTAATATGAGATACTGCTGTTCAAAGACGAAAAAATCCTTAAGTGGCCAATCACTATATGGTTTTCCCTATGAGAAAAAAATAAACGTTAAGAAAGTATGCTTTTAAAGAACCGTTTAATTTAATGCTATCATATAAAGTAAACTTACAGGTCAAATAATATTCCAATACGTATTAGAACTTTTAAAAGGTAGGACAAGTAAAGGCGGTATGTAGTAAACGCGGTGTAAGAAAACATATCGAGTCAAAAGTTTTAAGAAATTCCGGTTTATTGAAATTCAGTATATTCTATATCCGGCTAGTCGGGAGTTTTCTGGGCGCACGGGCGCGCGCGCACACACACAACACAACACACACACACACACACACACATATATATATATATATATATATATATATATATATATATATATATATATATATGCACACAGATGTTGTAGCGGTTTAATAGTTTAATACCGTGCCGTATCACTTGCTCCGTATCGGCATACCCACCTCGCCCTCTCTCCTCTTTCTCCCTCATTCTCCTTCGCGACCTCCCACCAAGACTACGACAAAGAAGAAAAATGTGTGTGTTCATTTGAGATTCCGACCCGGCTACGCCATATCGGAAAATCGTTATGGCGACGATTAAGCCACCGGCTATGCGGAAGGAGAGGACTGTTTGAGAGAGTACGAGAGGAAGAGAGAGGTCGGCATCGGAGAGGGCAAGGCAAAAAAGTGGCGGAGGGTGGGTGAGAGAACGTACGAAAACCGAGAATCAGAGAGGGAGAGGTAGGGAGAAAGGGAGGAACATGAGATCTTAAGAAGGGGAAGGTGCAGCAATTTCACCGTCTTGAGTGGTATTTCTTTTCGGGCGGGAGCGAGTGGCGTGATAACGGTAATGGCCTTTAACGCTCTATACCCATCCAAACCCCTTCCCTACGCCATCCCCCCTCACCCACCTCCCTCTCCCCATTCAGCCTCGCCCTACACACTAAAATTGCCGGGGGCATTCTCCTGCAAGAGCGAGTCCACAACAGTAGAGAGAGCCAGGGAATAGGAATTAGCAGGAATTGGAGGATATTAGGAGTAGGAGAGAGATAGGGGTGGAGTAGGGGTGAGGTAGGGGAGGGTAGAGGCGGAGTAGGGTGAGAGTAGGGTGGAGTAGGATAGAGTAGGGTAGAGTAGGGTCTACCCTACTCTAGGGTAGTAGGGTAGAGTAGGGAGGTGTAGTGGGGAAGTAGATAGGGACGAGACGCCATCGGGGAGGGTATGAAAACGGGAAATGGATTATTTTTAATAGGGAAAATTTTTTTATCATCAGTTCCTAGTTCGTTTCGCTTTTGTTCTCCGCCCCCACACAAGGCTCGTGAGAAAGGTGGGCTGTTGATTGGGAGAGATGGAAACTAAAACCACAATCATCCGCGTAGCAGGTGGAATACGGATGCATGCTGTCACTTTTCGGAGGCGGTTGATAGATCACTTGAATATCCTATATTCTAGACCTCTGGTTTAATTTTAGCTCAGAAGTGCTTCTGGCGATAAAAATGGATGATTATGAGAGAAAAAAAGGCAAGACGAAAATGATAAAGAGCAAATTTTTCAACAGCCAGTAAATAGGCTGTTATAAAAGTTAGAATCTCAACAGGTGAAAAGTTAAATACATTTTCCTCGGGCGTATTGTATGTGATAATGATCATTAAGTAAATGTGCCCGCGTTAATATTAAAAAAAAAACATTCCACCGTCAAACGCACAACAACAACATCCCTGTAAGTAATCGCCATTTAAAAAATATCCGGCAGTAAAAGAATGCTGGGTTGTGTATGCGTTCCACTGAAAAACCTACATGTTACGCCACAGGCATCATGCACATTTTAGTTTGGTCAATCCGTCTTTATTTTTTCTTTCTCCGTAAAAATGAAGTTTGCTTTATGATAATTAAATTCTACATTGATCGCCACTACTACACCACATTAATTCACTCTATAAATTCTTCGATATGCCGAATTCTAATGTGAGAAACGTTGGATAAATAGTTTTAGGGGCTTTCTAAGCTCAATGCGGGGAAAAGAAGGGAATGTTCGGATAAGGAAGGGTAAGAGAGAAATGGGACATAGGAATGAGGATAGAGTCAGGAATGAGATGTGTAATGGAGATAATATAATGGAATGGAATGACGTGAGGGAAATTTTAACGTGGCAATGAGTAGACCCCTGCGTGGGAAGGAAAGTGGGGGAGGAGAGAAATGGGAGGGACGAGGAAGGGAGGAGAGGAGAGGGCGAATTTGAGAGAATTGGGAATGAAAATGTTTTAGAGGAGGTGAAACGGGTGGAGAAAACTTTCGAGAACGGCGCAAGAAATTTTTCGAAAGACAGGTTATTACGAGGATACATTTTTTAGGACGATAATTAGAGAGTTCAGGAAGAAATGACCAAAGATAGTGTCTGACTTGAAGGGACAATGAGAGAATGCTATTTTGAAAGGAATAAATTAGAGGAGAGATAATCTTTTAAATGGCAATATTTTTATTTTATTCGTAGAGAGAGAGGTAACTCGAGCGATTCGAAAAATTTGACTGAAATTATCGAAAGGCGAAAATGGAACAAAAATAACTTTTCCTGATTTAAAGGAAATAAAAGTCCGATATTTAGGAGATTACACTGAAAATATTTTTTCAATTGGCAGATAAATTAGCCTTCAAATGTATGAAACACTAGGGAGAAAGAAGATTTTGAAAAAAAAAGTAAAAGTTTTTATCCCGCAAAGGTTGGATAGTTTGAAGATTATTGACGCAATGGTTTTCAAAAGTGTAGATGAGGTTGCTCCTTTAAGCAACGGGAAAAATCGATTTGTTGATTTGTCCGAATGGAATAAAAGTTTTAAAATTAAATCAAAAATTATAAAGCCTGAGAACCATAACAGATATGCCATTCCTGAGTCACGAATGAAAAACATAAAAGGAGTAAGAAAAATCGTTTGGAATAATAATAAACGATAAAAAAATTCTTTGACGTAGCAGTTAAAAAAAAGAGCAATAAAAATGGATTGCATAGAACTCGGGCATATCTGCGCCTAAGTAGTCTACACAGAGCGTTGAAGTCTGCTAGTTGATGGGCCGCCAACGAAAGCTAAAATTTTTTATTTTTATTTCTGCTCATAGATGCATGTTTAAGATATTATTTTGCATTTATTTATAAAAATGCCTTTTTTTGTATGATGATTCAATGTTTCTCAAAACGTTCAAGACAATTTCCCATAATGGGCTATTGCCCCGGAGTACTCACATCCATAGCTATTACGCCACAGCTTTGAGATTAAAACGGATTTCGGAACAACTCGCCACATTTTTAATAATGTCAATGTGTAAATGATGTTATTTGTGTTTAAAGCTATAATGTAGTCTTCTGGATATTTTTAGCGTTCATTAGAAACGTAAAGAGGACGATTCGCTTTTTTTCAGGGAGACTACCCGGTTGATCGTTAATCTAATACAGAAATACAAAATTGCCGTTTTATCTCCAACTTTGTCAATAAAACAAAAACCTCCTACAAATAAGTAAACACCAAAATTCCCTTTAATTTCCTCTTCGCATTACAGAATATATTTAAATGAGCAATTCATTTAACAATACGGAGAAATACAAACAAATTTGTTTGCTTCCAACAAAAATGAATGTTTACTCCATGCGTAACGGATTATTTGACACGACCGGAAACAATATTATTTTACGACGGAATTGAAGCAGTGGACAGACAATAAAGGCATTTTATCTGATAACTGATATGTTTTTGAACGGACGTAACGACCTATTTCACAGTTAGTTGCCACTACTTGACGCGAAGATTAAATCTTAATTGAAAATAAACCCCTATGTATTTTATTTCAAAGATTCATTGGTATGAAAAATGACATGGACTCAAAGTAATTTGGTCTCCTATAAGATTTAAGTGAAGTGGAGATTGATGGTCGGTGAGATAGAGGGAGAGAGAAAAAGAAAGGGAGAAGAAGAGAGGTTAAGTAGCGGAATAAAATGGAAGATAGGGGGAGAGAGGAATGGGAGAATGAGACAGCGATGAGCCTTAACAAGTATTTCAAGTGGTTCGCGGCGTCAGTGGAAATGAGAAATAAGGGCATGAAGAGAAGAAAGCAACACAGAAAGTAAATATGTAGAAAAAAGGACTGAGGGAGAGAGCTTGACGAGAAAAGATGAAGGATAACGAAGAGGAAGACAGGATGAGAATGTGAAAAAAGAAGATAAGGAAAATAGAAAAGGTAAAAAAGAGAAAGTGATAATAAGAGAAAAAGCACAACGGAATATAAAGGGATAAGGGAGAGAGCTTGAAGAGGAAAGATGAAGGATAACGAAGAGAAAGAAAGGATGAGAATGAAAAAAGAGAAAATGAGGGAAAAGAAAAAAGGTAAAATGAATCAAGCTATAATAAGAGAAAAGGTACAAGGTGATAAAAAGAGAAAGGAAAAAGAATATATTGATGACTCAATAGCGAAAATGTTGGAATGATAATTTTATTAGAGACTTATGCTTACTTATCATACAAAATATAAAATAATCGAGGTGGATTTTGTTCCTCTTTCCCTGCCTGGTTGTACCACAACTTGATTTGAATTTTAAAGTAGACTGGAATGGAACTATAGAGTAAGGGGAGAAGAAGAGAGAGAGAATGAGAACGAGCCAGGGAGAATGGGAAAAAAGAAATCACCAACTGAGAATAAGAGAAAAACCACAAAAGAAAAAAGAGGAAGGACTCACTCCTTAGAAATGAAACGACAAATTAAAATACAGCTAGGAAAGAGAAAGACAGGAAGCGACGCTAGAAAAAGATATAGCCAGAAAAAGAGTCGAAAAGAGACAGAGAGAGAAGTAACACTGTAGAGGAAAGGCGAAACGAGAGATAATTGAAAATATAAGGGACAATACGAAAGTGGGAAGTAATCAAAAAAGAACGAAATACAGACGGAAACTTAGGAGCACAAATGGGAAAAAAAGAGAAAAGTTGAGAGTGGGTAATATACATGTAAAGAGATTCTCTCTATTTCTATCTATATGGAAGAAGAAACAGCGATCTAGAGAGAGAGGGGGATAGGATGAGGGATGGATTGCCGGATGGGATGAGTAAGTCGAGAAGGATTGGATTGAGTTGCTGTTCCAGGAGTGGAAAATGGAGAGAAAAGGCTGCGAGGATCGGGTGCAGAAGGATGGCGTGGGCGAAACCTAAAGAGACACGTGCTGGAGACGGTTTAAGCTCTCCCTCAAGAGTTCAGCAGAAATAGAGAGGGGAGTAGAGAAAGGGAAGGATAGAGAGCGCTTAAACTCGTACGTAAAATTGGAGTTTAGGATTCACAACAACTGAACACGAGACGAAGGTACACACCGAATGGGAACTGATCATTTAAATCCCGAATTTTGTTTGCCATCCAAGAAAACGAGACGAGAAGAGTATAAAAATGTAAGAATGAGGTTCGGAAAAGATTTAAACTCCTTCGTGTTTCTATTTCCGTACTTAGCATGAATGACTTTTGCAATATTTTTAATAGCGTTATAAAAAGAGTATCAAGCATTTGCGAATTTGTGGATGTAAATTAGCATTGGGATTTTTTGAGGTTGATCATTTTGCAGACAATAACAAATTCGTCAGGTAACGAAACTCAAGCTGATATACATGACTTAAATTCAATTTGAAATTTTGAAAATGATCGTTTAAAGTTTTGCTGAAAATTAATGATAGAGGAAAATGTAAAAAGAAAACTTCGCGTGTCATGTTAATACAGCTAGCTCACCCAATCTCCTACCTTATGTAGAAATAATTGTAATTCAAGCTACACGTGGAGATTTTTTCGTGCAGTGTGGATTTGGTTGCCCTAGCTTAAACAAATTGGCAAATATTCGATTACAAACACGAGCAGTCGAACGGTGACCGGAAAATTTCTTTGCCTAACTCTTATATAAAATCTACTGGCAATAGTTTTAGCTCTTCGGCAGATAATACACAGACACCTGAGAACAGATGAAGAGAAGATGCGAAAAAATGCGTAATTCCCTGGGTAAATGTCGGTGTGTTATAACCGTAAACAACAATTTTTTTATAAACTATGTGCGCATTTCAATTTCATGAAATAATTATCTAAGCGTTCAATTTACGATATCGTCAATTCTAATCAAAACTAGCATCGACAATAAACGAAGTCCGGTATTTTGACACTGAAATGGTCAAATCAACTGAATCGAGCAATTGTTACATTTATTGCGATGGGATACCCTAATAACTGGACTAAAACATTTGATAAGCAATTAAATGGCATAATCAAA
Source organism: Tanypteryx hageni (assembly GCA_028673005.1). Taxonomy (NCBI): domain Eukaryota; kingdom Metazoa; phylum Arthropoda; class Insecta; order Odonata; family Petaluridae; genus Tanypteryx; species Tanypteryx hageni. The sequence goes on from CM054112.1 coordinate 208,320,232, forward strand.
TAATGGTAAATACTGGCGAAGAAGTACATAAATTTGAATTTCGTTGGACACGTTTTCCGGAGAATTTCAAATCAAACCTGCTGAGTTTTATGACAAATATGAAATCCTTTCTATTTATCATGATTCGCTCCTCTAAAAAATGTGGATTAGTGACAATAAATTACCTAAATTTTCAATGAATTTTGATTTGATATAGTAAACATGAAGTAATAATAGTTTTTCTTTTAATTGCAAAATCAATAAAAATAAACGGCCGAATATGCATTGCACAAACTTTCTCATATACGTTTGGTCGACTGTGTACGTATATAAAATAAAAACGCTTATAAATCAAAGTTAACCGTAGTTTAGTGGATATTTTAATGTCACTGGTCAATATTTAGTAATTTTTAGAGACATATGGCTTAGTAAGTATTATTTGTTACATCAGCCTGTACGATTGGATGGATTTTAATCAAAATCCTTATAGCCATTTTTGAGTCAATCGAATTTTGTTTCAAAATATCCAAGAATAATGTACCCTTAATTGTTACGAAATATCGTTCATCTCTTCAGAGTGAATGATATTAACCATAAATATGAGATATCATTCGATTCAGTTTAACCGTTTAGGCTGTAATAAGATTTTTAGTGGATCGCGGCGGAGGCGTGACGTCATAGGGCATGGGTAAAGTAGCTTAGCGTAGATTCTAATGCCACTGGACGCCATATAGTGATTTTGAGAGATATATGGCTTACGTAGTATTATTTGTGACATCAGGCTCTACAATTGAATTAATTTTAATCAAATTCTCTAGAGCCAATTTTAGTAAATTAAATTTTTCAAAAAATAGTCAAGAATAAACTACCCTTAATGATGATATATTGCACAAATACGAAATATCATTCCATTTCATGTACGCGTTTGGGCCCTCGAACAACAAACAGACGGCAGACAGACAGATGGACAGACAAACAGACAGCATGGCGGAAACAACTTTTATGGACTCAGGGACACCTAAAACGTGTATTTCCAACAAAATCTGGAAGTCGAATTTTTTCAAGATAATTTCTCAATATACTACGCATATGAGAAAGTAAGATGTCACTTGGAAGTTAAGCACAGAATTAAAGCTAAAATATGCATTTTCATCTACCATTTAATTATAACATTTTTGGAAAAAATGAAATGTATCATCGTCTAAAGATGTTATGATAGCAAACAATATCCCCTTAAAATGTTGGAATTGTAAATTTAATAAATATGTCAGAAATTTAATATTTGCTAGTCACACTAAATACAAAACATCAATATTGACGAAGCCCGTCTATCCCTGCCATGGCGTAGCTCATATTTAAATTTGCATTTAAAAATATAATTGAAGTGTGTCTAGTCTTGGATGGTCAAACTTTTGAAAGAAAAGTTTATTTTTTTAGATGATTCTAATCTGCGTGAAATTCGCGCTGAAATGTTTCAAATCGAAAAAAATCAATACCTTCAAATCCATAAAATTGCAAAATTGCGGTTGGCATTGTCACCCTTTTTAGCAGATTTTCATTTATCGTTAACTTTCATTCTCATTTTTATTAAAAAAAGTTAAAAATACTTAAAAATTAAAAACTTTCGTTTCTGAAATGAAGAAAATCTAATCAATCACAACGAAAACGACTGCTTCAGTCCAATCCAGTTTTATTTATTGGCGTCGTCATTTATTGTTTTCAAATTCCACAGGTAGTTTTTTCCTAGCTTTTGAAGGCAAACAATCCATCTTTTTCGATATTCGAACACCTAATTATTGTCCTCAAACGCTCCAAAATTACCCACTTCGCAAACGTAATTATTTTTCAATACTTCTCACAGAACCATGCCACAAGGGGTAATAAAAAATCGACCAGTTTAACAGGGTCACCTTACACTCAAATAAAAGCAAGAGAGAGAGACGGTGAGGTAGAGGCGGAATAAGGATTAGACCCGCAAGAGGCAGGAAGAGAGAGAGAGAGGGAGGGAGAGGGAGGAAGAGGCGGAAAGAAGAAGGGAGGGAGTCATGAAGTGGGGATTAGTGGAAAGGAGTTTATCGTGTAGGAGGTAACTGCGTCAGAGAACACGGAGCATAACGGCATGAAAGAGGAGCGTAATCGTTTCGGGAATGGGACGCTTCCGCATCATTCCTACCTGTGAGGAGTTGGGAGACTGTCGGAGGTACCAAATGGTACCATTGCGGCGGCTGACATTCCTCCTCGCCCCTACCGCCCTCCTTTCTGGTGCACCCTATACATACGTACATGCGCACATACGTGTACCGACCAGATTATAGGGCGATTTCATTTATGAAATTGTAGGCCGCGAAAACCGTACTCGCCTAACAATCGCGTCCAAACACGTCTCATACTCCCATCAACGTTCAATTCTGTATATGTATATAATACAAATACAGCCGTCTGCTGGTATTTTGTGAAATCATTCATATTTTCCCAAATGACTTGATTCCTTTTTATGAGCTTTGCATTTATATTTGAATTGAGAGTAGCCCCTCAGGCCTTTTTAAATAAAATGTTTTACCGCTCGTAATACATTTTCTATAGAGAGGATTTTGAAAGTAAAGGTCGTATTATAGCCTCTAGGCTTGGTATTTATAGACGTATATTTTTCTTAAGAATCGATGACTACAATCGACGTTTATTTTTTAAAAGATCACTGACGAATAAAGACGTTTATTTTTATACATATTATTAGGATTGGTAGTTATTAACTTAAATATATCTTTTAAAATACCAGTAGTACTGTTTATTTTTTTCTAAAAATCTACGACGAATATCGACGTTTATTTTAATACATTTTATCGATTTTTTATTAGAAAAGTTTTATAAATTGAATTCCTTCTAATTAAATTTTACTAAAAATGTATAAAGAAAAATAAACTTCTTGTATGCTGTTGTTTGTTTTTATCTAATATGGGTGAATGCGTTGTTTTTAACTTCGACTACCAACCTGGAATAGCAATTTTTCTGGAACAAATCAAAGAGTATATTTTACTGATAAATTCGCGTCCCCTTGTTCACTACATCGTAATCATTCGCTAAAAGATTTATGTGACGTGAATATAGTATACAACCAAGTGTATGGATGAATATTTTTATGAGGAAATCTTACCTTGTTGAATAACGAACGATTATGAATGCTGAAAATAGCCCAGATTACGTGTATGCAACAGTAATGCAGAAGAAACTGAGCATGGAAGACACTCTTACTCGAAAGACGGATTATATAAATTTGATGCATTTGAAAATACCATAAGCCTGCATAAATATTTCCAGGGTGGAGCAAAACTTGCATAACATGTAGCCAATCGACGAACAGATATGGGCGTTTGTATGTATAATGCGCAATTTTTTGTAGAATGTAAGGGGGACAAATGTCCCTCTTACCTCTTATTGCGGGTGCCCATAACTATAAGGACATCTGACGATCGTTATTTATTTCTCAGTTCGGGGAAACCTTTTTTCGCCTCTTGGAGGAAGATCTTATCGCGCAGAAGACACAATAGACGTCCACTGACTTTTCGGTAAATTAAGTCCCAAGTGCGTGGGAATGTCAGAACAGGTCGAGGGTAAAGGTAGAGAGCAATAAACCGATCATAGTGTTTTTTTTCTTTACCTTTGGCTTTGTATTATGTTCTTAAGATAGCGACATTAGAAAGCAAAGTGTAGAGTGTAGTGAATTCCGAAAGTTGTGTGACTGTTTGGTAAGACAAATACCGACTGTCTTACTGGTTTTGGACGTTTGCTGGTAAAATATATTAAATTTTAGTGTGGCAAACAAAATTTAAAAATCATGAAGCATATTTTCATATAAAATGTTGCGCTAAAAATCGATACTTTATGGACGACAATTTATTTTCGAGGATTTTAAAGTTTTTAAAATTCGATGTTTATCGATTTAAATCGAATCCTATTAAGCCTACTTATAAGTAAAGCATAATTAATTCTCTTGTTTGAAATTTTGTTTATTGCATTTAATTTTACTTCGTATCTTTTCGTTTTTTGTTATAGATCGGTTTGTTACGACTAAAAGATTAACTTTATTCAAACCGTACGAATTTTCGAATTGTATGATGTCCGACAGTCTGTAATTTAAATTCCAAGTTTTCTGCAGTAATAAATGGGAATGGAGGACACTATGGGCCACATTGACAATAATCGGCTAATTGCGAAGTCGTTTCGCGCACTGTCGATTTTTTCTAACAATCCCGCCGACATACGTCTTCCAGATATTTTCCTCTTCAAGACACAACCAGTTGTTATAAACTTTTAATCTTATGCTGAGAAGTAATACGCGTTCTCATAGCGGCGGACAATCTCTCAGCCATAATGGTTTGATGTGAAAGCAAAACATAACAGGAAAGAAACAATAAATTTGCAGCAATTAAACAAGATTTCAGTAAAGAGAGATTTATGCGTACGTCAGCGTATTTCATTAATGAAAATAGCCTCTTGATATGAATCAAACAGTACATGTCAATGAATCAGTGCGGCCGGTATTTTCGGAACACAATCGGTTTATGGGAAAATTTTCTAAATTGATCGCGATCAATACTAGGGCTTTTTTTAGATAATTAACTCCAAGAATTAGATTTCCACGTCAGCACCATTCTTCTGCGGCCACTACGTATTCTCAGAGGTATGATCGACTTAGAAAATAATGTAAGATGGTCTAAAATTTTCAACCCAATTTTAGGAATGAAACATATTAAGGAAAACATCTTAGAGTATTAATCGAGTAAACAGGGAGCATAAAAAATAGGCACGTGCAAATCTTGCAACATCCTTTACCAAGATTTCCAAGTTCAAGTGTGTGTTTGCGTGTACGTGTGTTCCGTCTGGAACAAACAGACTATCCCATTGGCCGCTAATTGCACTCCGTATCGTCTAACCTAATGCCGTACCGCCCATTTACTTACTCCCCTCACTCGCCCATTCCCTTTCTCTCCCCTCCCGCACCCATCTCCGCGCTCCTCTCTGTCTGACTTCCTCAATACGGCTAGCTTGCAGCGCGGTTCGTAATCCAAGCGAATCCATGTTTTTTTGCCTTCCTCGTCAATTCAGCCGCGCTGCGCAGGTAGGCAGGCACACCGGCTGGATTCCCTGGAGGTTTTTTTTATTTATTTGTGCACTCTCCACCGAGTAAATTAAGTTTGCGGAACGTGTTTCGGCTGCAATAAATTCTCGTTATTGACGCGGTAGTCCTCAATTTGTACGTAAAGTGGTTTCGAAAAAATTGAATGAAACATTTCAAAAGGAGCCATTCCGAAAATGTACTGTATCGTGTATACGGGAAAGGTAGGATGTTGCCTACTTTTGCTAGCTAACGAGAATTCGTTTTGAACTAGCTCTATTAATTTACGTATAAGTGGGCAATTCTAAAAGAAATATTTATGCGTATTTGCAATATATTTGCCTGATTAAAATTAAAACGGCGTCGGTCTTTCTAACAATGTTACTATTGATGCAAAAATTGATATTAAACTCGCTTAATACTTATTCCATGTCTCACCTCTCCGCCAGAATATTATTTATAAAGTTTATCGTTTAAATTAACTAAGTTAGTATAATTTGGAAAATGTCAAAATTGAATGATCAAATCGGAACTCTTTCCAATATGAAAAGCAATATCATAAGAACAATCATTTTCAATATTTATAATCCACGGATTTTGCAAAACATTATTTGAAATTGCATAAAATATCACCTCTTTGAATCTAGGATCGGTTAATTTTCCCTAAGATCAGCAATTTTTGGTTGAAATATGCACCTGTTTTATCAAAATTTATATGGATGCCGGAGTAAAATTCATCAAGTTTGAAATAAAAAAGTGAGTAAATGTGAGCAAACTTTAAAACTTCTGTAATTTACCCTGCAATAATGATTGTGGAATTTTCCACAGAAAAAGGGCTGTGATAATAAATGAATAAAATTTACGCATATGTCGGCATTTTTCACTGCAGTGCAGCAATGATGGTATAATGCAGTACTCCAGGTTCCGCTAGGCCAAGTCGTCATCATCAACATCTTCCGAAGCTTTTACCAATGATCCTACTAAGGGCAAACTCATATTAAAACAAACTTCGTCCCTAGATACGAGACGTATAACTCCTTTTAATTATTATTACCCAACCTTACTCGCATCCCCATATACTTATTCCAACCAGTTTATCCCACATCCTTACGCTACTTCATCGCAAAGGCCGTTTCAAGACATTATTACCCAGAATTTGTACCTTTTTCCGTAAAACAGCCAACTCGGTTACCGAGTTCAAAACCAGTCTCATTTGCTTCTCTATACCTAAACACGCACGCAGGCGTATAATCGCACGCATACATATGTGTATTCATACCCTGCGTTCAATCTCGACAAAATCCCCCTATCGCAGTTTAATTAATTAAACCACTTTTAATAACAAGATTTCGCGCCAATTCCAACCGTCTAAACACAAAACCTCTCTTCCACTTTCCCTCTCTCTCTCTCATTCCGTAACATCGCCGCCATCCACCCAAGACCGAAACTCGCAATATTCTCTCCCCCCTCATTTCTCCTTTCCACTGTCTCCCCCTCTTTACGCCTCTATCCCCCCTCCCCTCACTACTTAAGCCTCTGCCACCCGAAAGACCCCCTTTCGCAACTTCCTCAAATCCCAAAATTTCCAACTCTCCCTCACTTCCCATCTTTCCTCCTTACCTCAACTTCACACAAACCTCTCCCTTCACCTATTCTTCTCACCTATTAACCTCCCCCTTTACTTCTCCCCCTCCAAATCCACCCCGTCCGCCAACTTCCCTCCTTCCTTCTACATTCGCTCTAAATATCCCTCCCGCCGCTAAACTTGGCGTCCCCGCCTTCCCTCCATCCCATTACCGTCGCCTCAATCTGCATTTGTCCTACCTCTTCCCACTTCCCCTCTCTTCCCCCTCGCTCTCTCCCTCTCTCTCTCCTTCCCTCCCAATTTCCTTCCATCTCCTTTTTCTCCTACGCTTTCTTAGTCTCCCCTCGCCGTCTATCATTTCACTTTTCCCAATCCCCTTCCCCTCTAGCTTTCCCCCAGCAATATTTTCCCCTCTTTTCTCCATCTCTTCCCTTCTCCCCGTTACAATAATCTCAATATGGCTCTCTTATACGCTAACCCACTATAATTCCAACACCCACTCACTTATCTCCCATAAACCTAACCCCACCCCCAAAAACCGTTCGCGTTCTCATAGAATTTTCCCTTCCTCCTCCTCTAAACTCCTCATCCCCCTTTGAAAAACCTCCCGCCGCAATCCCTCCATGTTTCCTTTATATAAAGCTCACGCTTCCATGGCTTCCATTTCCTTTCCTGAGGAATATACCGTTTAGCGTCCTATACGTGCGCGCCCGCCATCCTGCCAACTTGCCGGAGACTTTGGCTCCTCGGTTCTTGCGGAATAATCAGTGAATGCGGGCCGCGAGGGGTTTTTGGACGGGTGGATCGGCGGGTCGGCAACGCATGTGTGTGCGAGAATGTGGTGTGTGTGCTCGCGTTAAGGTGCGGGCGAAGTGGGAGAGAGAGGGGGTGGGGAAAGAGTTTTGGGTATCACACAAGCGGTATAGAAAGGTGGAGAGGGTACGGAGAGATAGAGGGAAGAACTGCGAGGGAGGCAAAGTGCGGTGTGAAAGGGAGAATCACACCAAGTGGGAGAGATTGAGAGAGTGAATGCGTGTGTAGGCGAGAGAAGGTTGAAGTTTTGAAGAGTAAGAGAGAGAGAGTGAGGGGGAAAGGTGGTAGGAGTGAAATAGGTTGAGAAGGAATGAGACTCGTAGGGAGAAGGGAGTGCTTGCAACTCCACTTGCTCCTTTGGGATACGTACCAAACTCGTTTCTCGTTCTCAGGAAGCAAGGGATGAAGTTGGGGAAACGACCTCTACATCTCTCTCTCTCTCTCTCTCACTCTCTCTGCTTCTTTTCTCTCTCTCTCTCTCTCTCTCTCTCTTATCTATCTCCCTCTCTCTCTCTCTCTCTCTGGTTTGCTATAATCCGCGAGAGACCGCGTTACCAAACTCATTTGCTTGTATGGGGTAGTTGAGACTTCGTTAATTAGGCTCGATCTCGTTTTATGTTAAGTAAAGTTGAGAGAGCTTTTTAAGTGATTGAAGAGGGATTTTTTTGCTGTTCTTATTAACCTCGTTCGACTTCGTTTTCCTTTTTTTCCTAAGAACAAGTTCGGGTTGGTAGATGTTTCTCGAGTGACCGAATAATTTGGTCGGAACTATTTTCAACGTCTATTTTTATTTGGTTAATTAAATCTTTTAATGGCATTATATTCCAATGAATTAAAATAGTATAACAGCATGTCCAATGCAGCTAAACCCGCAATTAATTTTTAGATAGAGTTTACCAAGTAGTAGTAGTGGAAAAAAGCGACTTAGTAACCGAGTAGAATTTTGTCAAATTGTAGGAATTTATAGTACTATGTATAACAGAGAAATTAGAGAAGGGGAGAAGAGACGTGACTTCCGAGAAAAAATTGCTTACATTTCGAAAAATTTTCCAATCCCAAATCTATGAATTTACCTGTAAAAACGTTATACAGCGTAATTTATTTTCCCATTGAAACGTTAAGTAACGGTACACGTACACAATTTGTTAACAAAAGTGACGGTAAGTAATAATACCCTCCCCCTACCTCCCTCTCTCTGCCACCCTCCCTCCATCTCTTTCTATTTCCCTTCCTCCGTCTTCCTTCCTTCATCTCTCTCCTTCCTCCCTCTCCTTCTCGTTTCCAGTCTCTCCCTCCATCCCTTTCTCTTGCCCTCTCTCTCTGACTCACTTTTACCCCACCCTATTTTCTCCTCTCTTCTTCCCTCAGCTCCCAATCTATCGCTCTCCCTCTTTATCTCTTTGCTACCGCCCTCCCTTCCTTCCTCCCAGTCTATCTTCCAGCCTATTTCTCCCCATTCCTATCTCTCTCCTCACATATCCTATCATTTTTCTACATCAATATGGTCGTTTAGATAAGCAAAGGAAGGAAGCCATACTAAATGTCAGTCCCATTGGGATTACGTAATTTCGCGAAAAGTCCAGCAATGAGGGTTGCCACGAAGGCGAACTATTTTTCCTTCAAAAAAACGTAAAATCTTGTCGTTAAAAAAAATTTGTGGAACGATTCGACGAGCATTCGAAAATAAGCGGTAAGTAATAAATTGCCATTCTTTTAGGCGATCTTTGGTTCACGTGCTGAGTTATTATGATTATTATATATAATTTTAAAATGCTAACAAAAAATGCTACTTCCCATATCTTATTATGTTATTCAAATGGAAAGAAGAAACACTTCTGGAATAGATTCCATGACCTTACTTTGAACAGTCTAAAATTTAAAAGAGATAAGGCCAAGTAAATCCTGAAAGTACGATTAAAATTTGAATTACGGTTCTCGACTCAAAAGCGTTTTGATAGACTAATAAACGGCGCAATATACATCGCACAAACTGTGTCATATACGTATGTACGTTTGATCTCACTACACTTTTTGCCCCGAAATTAACTCCCCTCTGACGCGTGCGCTGAGCGTCTTGTACAGAAATAATGCCACTGGACGATATATAGTAACTTTTTTGGGACATATGGCTTAGTATTATTTGTGACATCATGCTGTGCGGTTGGATGGATTTTTAACGAAAGCCATTTTTGAGTAAATCGAATTTTGTTTCAAAATATCCTAGAATAAAGTACCCTTAATTGTTGCGCAATATCGTTTGTCTCATCAAAATGTCTTTTTTTAATGATATTATCGATAAATATCATTCGATTTAGTTTGACCATAAGGTATTGTAATGTCACTGGACACCATATAGTGATCTCCAGAGACAAATGGCTTACGGAGTATTATTTGTGACACCAGGCTCTACAATTGGTATGATTTTAATCAAATTCTCTGTAGCCATTTTTGAGAAAATCAAATTTTTCAAAAAATCGCCAAGAATTAACTACCCTTTATTTTTGTGCAATATCATTTTTATGAAAAATGGGTCTGGAAAAAATGATATATTGCATAAATACGAGATATCATTCGATTTTATGTACGCGTTTGGGCCCTAAATCAGCAAACAGACCGACACACAGACAGACGGCATGGCGAAAACCACTTTTATGGGCTCAGGGACACCTAAAACGTGAATTTCCATCAAAATCTAAAAGTCGAATTTTTTCACGATAACAATACTTACTCAATATACTACGTATATGAGAAAGTAAAAAATTAAAGTGTTCTCGAAACACGGAAATTTGAAATAATATAATATATTAGACAATATGGCACATATGTTTTCAAAGAAATTAACATACGTAGTTATACTTCATTATTCCTTCTAATTGCGTAATAATGCGAAGAGACATTGTTTACTTGGCGATTAAATTGGGTTATTAGCAAAAACAAGCAATTTCTCCATAGCTCTATTAACTCTCGTTTATTCTGGAATTAAAGTTTCTAACATTTTAACGTTTCACCTATTTCAATAAATATTACCAAATAAATAGTATTTCAGAGATTCATTACAGTTTTTTCGTATCATTTACTATCGCATATTATATTCAGCCTCATTTATGTAAGTAAAGACATGATTTAACTCTGAATAAATATAATTTCAATAAACTTTACTTAAATTAATTTTTCGGAAACCTAACTCCTCTAAATAGAAATTTCCTGTTTTTAATTTGATCTTAACTTCTATTAACTCATCATTCACGATTCAATAATATATATGAACATAAAAACACACCCCAATCTATCATAAATACCACGGAAGACCTATCCGTTTCCTTTATTAAACCGGTCCATTTGTGATTCTTATGATCCGTGTTAACCATAGATCCATCGGCTCAATAGAAGGTTTGCCCATATAAATTATTTCCTCGGAATATAACGCCATCAGAATCTCATCAAGTCAGCCGGAGAAAGTTTTAATTGGATGAGTTGGGCCTCGTCAAAACGATTTTATTTGCATTTATATAATTTTCCACACGCTTTAGAAATTTTACCTTCCTGAAATATAAAACTAGCTCCATTTTGAAAATAAAGACACTTTTCGAGCAAATTGGGAGTATATTTTTTCTCTCCCTTCCTGCCGGAGAATATCCTTGACGCGGAACTCAACGGGAAATAAGAGAGAGATGATTCATTTAATCAAACAACCGACCGTCAAGAATAACCAATTTATTTTCGGCTAACTCCGATCCCATTGCGAAAACTCTTCATTACTGAATCAGCATGCATGAATTGTGAGAGAGTGTGTGTGTGTGTGTGTGAGAGAGAGCAAGAGAAGGAGGTTGTGGCTGTGATTTCCAAGTGATTCGCAGCGAACCAATTACGCCTGAGGGGCGGGTAACAATGAGAAATTAGAACTGCCAGAAAGGAAGGTTAAGGAAGGGATGGAGGAGGAAGAAGGGTAAGTAAGAAGGCAGAAAGAGAGAAGCAGAATTAAGGAGGATACAGAAGTCAGGAAGAGAAGGATAGCAGGAGGGGACAGGAAGTTAAAGGAAACTCAGGAAGATGTGAGAAACTCAGAATGAGAAACGAAATGGAAAATAGGGACGCTGTAGGTTATGCACCACAAAGAGCGGTGAAGGACAGAGAGGGGCAACGAGAGAAAAAGAGTAAACTCTTGAAAGAAGCAGAAAGTTAAAATTTAAGCCAAATGAAAACGATGACACTAACCATGGAAAATACGAACGTTCTGAGTCATTCCGTAAAGAGTTAAACTAGAATAAAATTTATCCGAGATATATACCAATGAACAACAAGAAATAATAAGAATAATCAGAGATACAAATTGAATATTGGAATAAAAAGTGTCCTCTAAAGGAATTCTCGATCATACGCGTAAAGATTCATTTCGGCCATCTGGAACAAGCAATACAGTAGTGGTTCACATAGATTCATTCTTAGAAACAATGCGGGATAATGGACTAATGGAAAAACAAATAAACTTGAGCTATAAGTCATACGGACTGAAATGAAGGACGAAGCGAAATTCAAAACTAAACAGATTTTCTCTGGAGGGCGAAACGAGACGAATGCGAAGGTTTCAAGATGAGATGACAAGACTAGAGAACAAATACGAAACGGAGCGAAGAAAAGGGAAAAAGCGCAGCAGGACGGGAAGAGTAAAGACAAAAAGGAGGGAGGAAGAAAGACGAAGGACTCGAGAGGATGAGAGGAGAGAAGTAAGAGAGTGAAAAAAGGAGGCCGTGATGAAGAAATCAGCATTAAGGTTTGGCGAAAGCGAGAGTAGGCGAGCGAGCAAGAGAGAGAGTATGTGTCGATTGAAAAGGAGAAGGGTCGAGGGTGAAAGCGAGGAAAAAGCGAGGAGAAAAGGGGTGAAATCAAGGCCCACAATTCTGAAACCTTCCAAGTTATATTGCCTGAGGGGGAGAAACGAGAGGAGAGAGAGAGAGAGAGAGAGAAAAGAGAGGGGGACATGCCCGAAACACTGGAGAGAGGGTGGGAAAGAAGGGTAGGAGAGGGTGAGGGGTGGGAAAGGGACGCAGGTGAAGTGGGGCTGGAGATGGGGAGGGGGGTCTTAACACGGTCGGAGACGGAATTAGTGTGTTGCAGAGGAGGGAATGGGGGCGGAAGTAGGTGGAGGGGGTTGGTGAGGAGAAGAGAGGGGAAGAGGTTTGGGAAATTGTTGCATTGTTGGGAATTGAGATTGGGAATCAAAGCGAAGGGAGAAATAGAACGGGTGTAATAAGGAGCGCGGGATGGTAGATTAAAAAAAAGCGAATCAGACGAAGGGGGAGGAGAGGAAATAAAGTACGCGAGTCTGATTGAGAAATAGGTTGGAAGGAATAGATAAATTGCTGCTTTTCTGGCAGTAATAATTGGAGCTCTGAAGGGAAACGGGTAACGAAGTTTAAAAGGCGACCTATGCGAAACATTGATCCAAAAATTAATGAATGTGTGCATTTTTGGCTAATCAACCTCTTGGATTATTACACTAACAATTAATGTTGGTGATATTTTTCAGCTCTTAGGACCACATGTTTATTATTAATTAGCAAAAATTAATAAATTTATAGTTAATGTAAGAGTAATTTTGTATTAGCGGTTTACCGCAGGTGACAAAAACCACTGAAAAATTGAGGAACCAATTAAAAAATGCACGGTATTTCCGAAATGCGACCCTAAAAATCAGTCATTAATTTTGCATTGGACAGAATGGCACAAGCAGCTCCGATATAAAGGCGAAATATTTTTAACGCGAACAAGACAGCGGAAAGCCATCATTCAAATAATGAAATGGAGAAACAAAGAAAAAGTTCGAGGAAATATACCGCGTTAAGGTGGAATGTGAATGTTGATGAGGATGAAATGGCGGTATTAATCAAGGGAATGGAGCAGACGAACGAGGAAAATAGCATTAAGTGGGAAGGAAGATGGGCAAAGCTGCGAAACAATTATCGCGGGAAGATGAATGGAATGCGCTCGAGGGACATTTGAAAAACATCTGCAGAGCTAAACAAAAACAAATTCGAAGAGACAGATGGGGAGGATTAACAACAAGAGAGAAAATGCGAAATGTATAGGTATATATATATATATATATATATATATATATATATATATATATATGTATAATATATATACATATTTATATATATAGTGTGAAAATAAAGACCGGCAATTTATTCTTGAATGAGAAAATTAAATTTTAACCTAAATTACAAATTATTGATCATTTGCAGTGTGCGTATTAGAGGATTATAAAATTTTAATTACATATAAAGAGATAGCGTCGATATATTAACGATTATACCTATGAAATATTTTATCAGAAATACATATGGGAATTTAAACGACGGTAAACACGCAGAGGTCGGGATTCAAAGAAAGCTGGCGAAAGGGACAAATAAAAGCATGGAGTTGATGAAAAGGCTCGTCGGGAGGTAGGGATATGAAGTCGAGTCTCGAACAATGGGTAAAAACGAAAGAATAATCGCTCTAAACAAAGAAAATATTATCGTATTTATCTGAAGATGAATTGGAATTTAAAACGACTCCCAAATATACAGGCATACAATTGGATAAACATATCAGAGGAATTAAAGCTGGGTTATCTAAGAAAAATCTGAGTATTTTCTAACTACAACAGGAAATGGAGGGGTGCTTCTTTATCAGTATACAAACAGCGTCATTCATATACCGGTCATAAATACCATAATCCTTACGCATTGATATAAAATTTTATTGTTACGGCAGTTTAACTTGAATCAATAGATTAAGAAACAGACACTAAGGTAAGAATGATAAAGTAAAATAAGCATAATGATAAATTCTGTACATATGCGATTTGATGCCTATCCCTATTCCTTCAAATCGATAATAAATTCAGTGTGAGATTCGGATAAATGCGGTATATATATATACACACACACTAAGATTTTGCGCTAGGCAAAAATTTAAAACTTCAAAATAGCAGCAAAGCGGGTTAGGATTCAAATTTAAAATTTTCATGTTTTTAAATATGACATTCAAAATTCAAAAATCGCTACCAAATCGCGTCGGCGGAAGAGGACACATACAAAAATGGAAAATGAACCGGTGGACAAAAACGAAATGATGAAGCGCGGAACATATGGGAAGAAGAATTGCGGAACGAATGGAAGACGGAATGTCAGAGGGAAAAATAAAATAGCAGACGATGAAAAGGGTTCGAAAGTGGCGAGGAAATTACCGCTAGGTGAAGAGAAAGGAATCACCAAGAGGTGATGAACGAGGATGGAATGGTTGAAAGGACGAACTTATAAAGGTTGTAAGAGGAGGCGGAGGTAAAGGTGAGGTGCAAGGTGAGGGAGGGAGAGTGGAGGAGGAAGAACGGACGTGTGAGTGAGAGAAATGGAGAGCGGAGGCCTTGGAAAAGAGGAAGATTGGTTGGTCGGGAGGAGGAAAATGGTGCTGAGAGAGAGAGAGAGAGTGGAAGATTAAGGGCTGAAAAGAAGGTAAGAATGGAAGAGTGTTGGGGGAGGAGAGTGAGTGGGATTTCGGAAGTAAGGTCCCGGGATGAAAAGGGGAGTTTGATGAGGGGGGAGGAAGAGGAAATGGAAGGAGACGCGAGGGGTGGAAATCGCGGGATTTCCATTGCTCCCAAGTAAATTGAGGGGGAGGGGAGAAGGGTAGGAGCAAAAAGGGGATTGTTCTATTTTTGTTTCGCATGCTTCATCCCTTGGGATTGAGCGGGAGTGGAGCAGAAAGAGTGCGCACGGAGCAAAACAAGGGGGTTGGGAGGAGAGGAAGGAAGGAAGGAGGATAACGGAAAATAACAGAAAGAGAAAAAAAGCCCTAGGGAGGGATATGTCGTGTTGACACCTACCAGGATTTGCCGGGAGGGATAAAAGTAGAGGGAGGAGTAAGAGTAGGAAAGAGAAGGCGGATTGGAAGCTGGCCGAGGTTTTGCTCCGTTAGAGATGGATTTGGGAGAAAAGCGGTGTTAGGGGAAGAGAAGAGGACTGTATGAGAGAAGATGGAAAGGTAAAAAGGGGGTGATAAGAAGGGGAGGGGAGAGAGGCTAGAGTGTGTGGGTTCTGTGAGATGGGTATTCAGGGTTATCGACTTCGTCGCGCTTGCCATCCCCGCAGTGTGTGTGTGGGTGTGAGTGCGTGTGTGTGTGCGGCTTTGCCAATACTCTGGTCAGGTCTTTGGGTATCTATCCACCCCTGCGTGTGTACTTTTAGCCTCTGTTTGACATCACGTCAACGGTTAAAAGCGCTTCCATTGAGCACTCACGGTGCCGCTTTTAGCCGCCCGTGAATACGGATTTGGTGCCTTTTGTGGAGGCGTTTAGGAAGTTGGCAACGTCAGCGTGCGTGGGCGAGTGCGGAAAAATATTTAAAATCCGGCTTTGTGCCGGCTCTAAAAAAATTTATTCGGATAGTGGAGTGCTGCAAAACAATATACGGAGGATCTCGACTGGCTGTGAATGAGTGAAGGTAGATGGATTTATTTCTTTGTTTTGCACTGCGTATGATGGTATACGTGCATGCAGCAGCGATATTTGCTTCGCAAAGTGAAGATTATTATTAGAAAGCTCTCTGTTTTATTAAATGGATACATAATGACGTTTGATGTTGGATTCCATTATATTATATGTTTATTGCGCTATTAGATTTATTTACCCTTTCTCAGATATTGAACCCAAATTTGTAACAAAGAACGCTAATAAGTGAATTTTATTCCTCAACAGGAAATACCTATGACTATAAACAGCAACACTATAAAGCAAAGAATGAATATCACATTTCCGCTTAACTATGCATGATACAAAATGTACAAATTACATATATATCATAGTTGAAAGGATAGCATCCGTGCACTACCTTAACTTCATATTCATGGATTAAAATTCTGTTTATTTCATGTTACAGAAAGCTATTAGGATTTTATAACAGTAAGGTATTGTTTCAATTTCATTTGTGAAGTTCCCATTAAATTCCCCGCTTGAATATTAGGGCAGGAAATAAATTTTCGGTGCAACGAAATAAAACTTCTGACGTCATAGATGATAGGATACTATATCAGGAGACTACTTTGGAGCAACAGTTTAAAATTGCACATAGTATTACGAATAGAATAACTTAGAACTTTATGTATGTCAGGACCATAAAAAATCTGTCTTATAGAAACAAACGATTTGTCAGAAATATTATTCTTCTTACTACGTCCATCTCCTTTCACAAGACACCTCTTCAAAATAAAAAAGAACGGATTCACAAACAACGAGAGAAAAATATCTTTAACATCCGCAACATTTATAGAGTTTTTTCATTTACGTAAACAGAGTTAATTTATCAATGAAAAAACCGAGAGAATTAGGCTACTAGGAATTTACAATTTTTATCTCAGAGATCCAAGATTACATCTAAGTTAATTATTACGCAAAGTGCGGGAAGCGGAATATTCACCTACCAGCATTTTATATTCCTCTTTCTTGTTTCAGGAGCATAGAAAACTTTCCACCGAAACAAACGAACCCAAATGATCAAGTCTTAGAGCATCGCCGACATTTTAGAGGGAAGACGTTATCTCAAACTTTTCAGCAAAAAATGGAAGCACCATCCGACCCATCGCACGATAGCATGTTTTAGAATACTTTCCGTAGATTTTTAAGTTTACTTTTTTTGCTACACGTGGTCCTATCCCTATTAACTTTAAAACCTCGACAGAACAAAAATTCACGTCGAAATAAATTCCGAAGCTTAAAGTTTACGGTCGACAAATTTATTGCACATTTTAATCTCGTGTTAAGCCATTCTGTGTGTGTACCATATCGCAAACTTCGCCTTGTTTCTTTTTTTCGTGAAAGATATAACGCGAGAAAAAAGTCCAAAAACTTTTGAAAGGAAAGTTTATACAAAGAGAAGGACCCTTAACATTTTCACTTCAAATGAAAGCCCCGAGAGACATAAAATATGGGTAATGGAGATTAATATCTTCACGAGGCTTATACACCTCCTGCCTTGGTTTTCTCAGGGCGTGAGATTGGCATCTTCCCCCTCTTTCTCTCTCTCTCTCTCGGAGCAGACACTCTAGAGGTCTCATGAGTCTCCTCCCTCAGGGCATTGCAGGTGGTAGAGAGAGAGAGGGAAAGGAGGAGAGTGAAGGGGAGGGGAGATGGAAGAGGATGTATTAAGGGGCGACAAAGATACAGAGAGAGAGTAGAAAGAGAGGAGAGCGTGAAAGAGATAGGCAGTCCATGAACTTATGGGAGCGAGGGGTTTGGGTAAATAAGGGTAGAGAGAGAGAGAGAGCGCGTAATGCGGAATCAAGAGAAGGAAAGCAGAAATATATGTATAAAGCGAGTAGAGATGAAGTGATAGGAATTTACTTTCACTCGACGATACGTGGAGAAAATTTAAAGCACGCATTCGCACTTAACTCTTGTCTGACAAACGTGCTTAACATGCCTCTTAAATATAAGTTCGTATGTAAGTGTGCATGTACAGGCGTTTTTGTATGTGTAAGTATATGTGTTGATGCAAATATACACACATAAAATTGAAATTAAATTAATAATGATAGATATTTTTCAACGTTAAGTTTAAAAATATCATTAAGGTAGGAAAATAAGGATGTGTACACGGGACGACCGTGGAGATATATATTTCAATACATCAAAAGGTATGCAATACCATCGGTATTACTGCATGCGGAAAACGATGCATTTAAAACTGAAAAGATGTTGAGGAAAGTTGCTATCAGATATTCAGAATTATCCACAGAGACAAAAGAGAAAGTCTAAAAAGACTAGAATGGGGGGGGGGAATAAAGGTAAATAGAATATTCCACTAACTGGCGCTGACGACATTACGTCTACGATAAGCCAATGGGACCTTCATGACAGATCCGAGAAATTGAAACGTGCAAAACCCCATTCTGATACCAAATAGAAATATTTTGAATTTAATCGTGAATTACTATCTTCTACCTACAACGACGCCGTCACAATGTTACAAAACAAATATTATCAATAGGGAAAGCAAATGAACCAGCAGGGCACATGCAACAGCCAAACACTTAACTATTGGAGACCTAATACTGCAGCCTATCTGATCCAGCTATTCCTCTCCCTAATAATAATATTTTCTTTGAGTCCTTAATGAGGACTTCCCATCCAGTAAACAAGATTTCAAAAATATAAAGACTGCTCTTCTGCGCCAATGCTGCATCACAACAAAAACGACGAACTTAAGATAATAAGTAGCACAAACTTGCATAAAGTGCACATGAGCTTTGTAATTAGCGACGGCTGCAATAACAGTTGAAGAGAATGTCAATAAATAATATATAGAGGACGACAACATGACAAGCACGAAAAACGGCACACCGCGCATAGGAAAGAAAGAACTGAAATTTCCGTGATCCGCAAGAAATGTGTTATTTATGGGTATGAAACATACACCATGAATGTTATTATAACCCAGCGCCTGCAATGAATAAGATTACCACAAAATTTAAGGTGTCAACAATGAAAACTTTGTTATTACGTTAAATTTCCATGAATATAACGGAGGGTAAAAAGTACAGCTAATACGTGGTATTTAGTGTAGTATGTGGTCCAAGACATGTTTAAAGGTAGAAAATGGATTCGCACAATCGAAAACATTGGAGAACATTGGCATAGAGACATGCGTGTTAGCGATAACCCAAGGAGATCGCTAAGGAAATGACTTAACAGTTAAATAATATAATTAAAAAACACGAGGACATTATAATATCAGTGAGAAGATAACATTCTTAAAATAAATAACCAAGACCTGAGATAATTGAATGGATTCCGGAAAATATAAGGAGATCTAACAAAAGACCTCTATATAGATAGGATAAGGAAATCGTGATATTTTCAGCCCCAACATGGAAGAAGGAGGCAAATGACGCATAAAACTGGACAAGCCATTGGTAGTCCTTCATCCGGCTATGGATAAAAAGGAGGGATGAATAAAATGCAAGTTAGAAAATTTTAAATGAATCTATATTCCTGATTACACTTAATGTAGTAAAATTTTCTTAACATATAAGTTAGCCATGTGTTTCTAAGTGAATCCAAAAACGTTCTTATCTTTTTCATCTATCTCTTTCTTTATTTTTCCAAATATATACAGTAAACGCTCCACATTCGCGAGGGTTACGTTTACGTAAACTCTAGCGAATATGGAGTTCGCGGATGTTGAGACCATAATAGGGTAGGTTTAAAAAATCGAGTGGAAAGGTAAATATATAAAAACATAAACCAAAATCTCTGAATAATACTATACTGTTTATTATATAGTATCAATAATTAAACTAAACTATTAATAAAATCCTTAATCTGTTGGTTAGAAAGCTATATGGGATTTCCCACAAGAGGGATCTTAAATATACCTCTTTCAAACATGCAGACTTATTTTCTTTTGCAAAATTAAATTAGAAGTAAATGACGCATGATCTTCGAGTTAAAACCATTTTAAAGGAAATTAAATGAAACAATTTATTCTTATCGTCGATTTTTGTTTTCGAATCGAATTTGCTCACATTAAGCTAAAATATTCGAATATTTGTCAACATTTTGCATTTTTATCAGAAAATCAACATATCTGGTGAGTCCATAATACCTAATTTTTTCGGAATAAAACGTTAAAGATGTTGTTAATTTAGTTAGAAAATTGTATACTCTTATTTTCTTATACTAATAATTATAAAAAAATATAATAAAGTGAAAAGCTGTTCATCTACCTTATCTAATGTTCATATAAGTATCAGATTTAGCTCACTTCCTTCCAATATAGTTGAATATATTAAGTCCCAATTTTCCCGTTGAATTTCAACAGGCATTTACACTAGTCTAACAATAATAAAAGGCTACTTCTGCCCCTTTGTGGCTCCCTATGTCACGCTATAAAAATGCAAATAACTCAATAATGGAACGAGATTCGTTTTTAATATTTGGCAGGAATGATCGATTTATATATTTTAAGATGATGACAAAAAGAAATCTCGAAAAAGTCCTAGGTTCGACTCCAAGGTAGACCTTTCTATTTCCCATATGATAACACGTAAATTCGACTTTTTGAATTGTAGGATTTTATTCTGTTTGAGATCTAAATTACAAAGAATTAACCTATAATCTTCGGATCTAGCCCATTTTAAAGAAAGAACTATGACGCTTCTTATTCTGTTCATCTTTTCCCACCTACAGTTCGACATTTCTCATGATGAACGTTTAATTCACATATTTTGGAGAAATCTTGCCATTTAACGGGATGTTGCCATGTCGACCCATTACATTCTTAAACCTCGAAATCCTATTGTTATTTCAATCCTTATGGGTGAAAGCGTGTTTTGAATGCTCTTACAATTAGTGCGAGAGAGATAAGGAGGGAGAAATTCTTTTCGTAGCAACCAATGTAAACAAATTATTTACGTTATTTACGAGAAGGACTACATTTGAATGTAGAACATTAATCATTTGCATATTAAAATTAGGTACTTAGAAAAGTACGAAACTTGAAACATCGAACGCCTAAAAGAACGAAAGTTTGTTTTCTTTTCATTCAAAAAAATTCAAGGTATATTTATTTGTTCATTTTTTATTTCACAAATAACTTTCCTGTTGAATTTCAACGGGCATCTCCCCAGTGCTATAATAATAATAATATGGCGATGAAGTCAATCCGAATACTCCGAAGAGGGTGATTGAGGCGGGTTGGGGCTGGTCGAGATAGATGATTTGGGCTGAAAAAATCTGGTGATGGCCATTTGTTTAGCTGTTTTCTGAAGCTACTTTTGAATTTAAAGGTAGTGGCTGGATGTGCCTCAATCTCTCTCTTAAATTTGAGGCTCCTTTCCATTACAAGATCGCATTCCACCACTCTGTCTATCGACGCCCGCTGCAGTAACATTATTTCAGTAAGAGCTTTGAGGTTAAGGGAAGACTTTGTAGAATCTTCCTCCACCTCCTCTTCCTCACTGTTGTCCTCATTGATGAGCTTGTCTAGGCCCTCTTCAGTCAACTCCTCGGTGTGGGACTCGATCAGTTCCTTCATCTCTTGTGGCTGCATATCTTTAAAGTCTTCTCCTCCAACTTGAGCCGCTAGCTGAGCGATGTCTTTAAGATCATCACTAATGGAAGAAAACCCAATGAATTCATTGACGACCACTAGCCACAGTTTCCTCCAGCAGGCATTGATGGTAGACGGCATGATCTCGTTTAGCGAATCTTGAATGTCAGCGATGCAGTCCGCGATGCTGAACAACTTCCAACAGGTTTTAACATCCAGTGTTGGGTCTTCCTCGATTGCATCCAAAATGCACTTGAAGGTGTGTCTTGTGTAGTTAGCATTAAATGCCGCAATAACACCTTGATCTAAGGGTTGAATGAGAGAGGTCGTGAGCGTTTCTTGGTCCCCCGCTCACGAGATCGCGCTACGCGGCCAACACGTTCAGCTGCTTGCTCACTTCGAAGATACCCCTACTCCGTGTCGGTGTAGTTCTTCTCATGTCCACATTGTTCATTTTGTATACGTATGCTATAAATAGCGGTAAACTTGAGAAATAACAATAAATGTGGATCTTGCGGTCTCATTTCAAGTTGATTTAAAAGCATAATGGTAGGAAACGTTTATCATTGGAATTAAGAACACGTAAAAACGCACTAATTAGGATGTAAACAATAAGACTACAAAATGTGATATGTACTTTATAAGAAATTCAATATGCTACGCTGACCGTGTTCGCGCTAAATCTGGCATCACTGGGTCCGAGGCTGAAATAGAGAGAGGAGCAGCGCGCGCCTGCGCGCCTGCGTGGCTGTGTACCAGTGTACCAAATAACCATCTTGTTGCAAACTCGCGTATCTGCGAAGCCAAGGTGGTCACGAATGTTGAGCGCGCATACATTAGGTACATCGCGAATTTGAGAATTTCGAGAATGCTGAAGTCGCGAATATGGAGGGTTTACCTTATTTCTCCAGAAATGTTTATTTTAGATTTCTGCTTCAATTATATTCCAGAGACTAATATTTTACGAGGTTTTTATCGATGTGAGCAAAACATAGTCTTTGTGTTATTGTAACTGTGTCTAAGAGAATTATATTTTAAGTTAAAATAAGCAACAATATTTTCATGAATAATTATTAGGTGTATTCAAAATAGAGAGATTTTAAATCTTTGCGTTGATATTTTCTAACCAGCATTCATATACGACTACTCTTGTTGGTAGCCATGACAGAGAAAAGGCGTACTTTATAACGGAATTCACAGAGTTTCAAAAAGATTTATTTGAATGGCTTAATATTTCTCGTTATAGTTTACACCGAATTCTATTTAAATTCATTAATGGTATGGTATTTTGGTAAGTGAGATTTATTTTTTCCAGGAAAATTTGCCCTGAAAAGGGCCGAATTTTCAGCCAAGACCAACGTCAGAGAAAAGGAAAAACCCAAGGCCACGGCGCGTCTCCCATACATTTCGACCATCTCGGGGAGACTTTCAAGAATTTTGGTCAAACACGGAGTGACCACCATTCAAAATCCACCGACGAAAATCAGGGGTTTATTGAGACCTGTAAAGGACGACACAGGCTTGAGGACTCCGGGCGTTTACTCCATTCCCTGAGAGTGTGGGAAACAATACATTGGGGAGATGGGGAGAACAATCGAGACCCGTATGAAAGAGCATGAGCGGTGCATCAGACTGCGGCAACCGGAAAAATCGGCGGTCGCGGAACACTGCCTATTGGAAAATCATTGCGTTCGGCTATCAGACGCGAAAGTGATTGCGAAAACCAACAGGTATTGGGACCGGATCGTCAAAGAAGCCATCGCGATTCGGCTCAATCCTATGAATTTCAACAGAGACAAAGGCTTCACGCTCATTAAAGCATGGGACCCGACCATCAACCAGCTGGGCGAACAACACCACGCCCGTGGACCGACCCGTCGACCAATGAGAGAGAGGGTCAACGGATATATAAACCGTGGAGGATCAGCACCTCAGGTTCTTCCTGAAGATGATAACCGAGTGCGTTATCGAAACGTCGGAATACGACAGTATTATGACCCTGCTGGAAGCCCGAGAAAACTTCTTCGCATGTTAAAATATGTTTAACTACCATTCACATGTGAAAATTTGAAATCCATAGCTGCATTTAAGAATATCACGTCAATTTAAAACGGGTGGTGCAATTTGTGTAACATGGAGATTGTACTTCATTACTAATTAATGCAATGTTACCATTAGACTCATAAATCCACGAAAAACAATGTTTCTGATTTACTACACATTTTAACTGGAAGAAGTTAAATTAACATCATTTTACGACTATATATTTTATGGCATATAGTGTAGGGTCCCCTTTTTTATTGGCAAACCCCATATATTTATGATTAAAAGCTCAAATGAGACAATAATGCGAAAGGTTTCAGTAGTAATTATTTCTTTATATTAAATAACTTACAAAAAAATGAGGTCCAACATCAATCGTTATTTCTCGAAGATTTGTGTTTATTTCAAACAGTATTTTTCAGGTAAATACTTGTGAATACAGGAATGACCGTGAAACCTTAAAAATTTTACTCAGTTTTAAAAAACCAACGATCAAAAAAAGTAGAGGATGTCGATAGAAAAAAACGTGCTGGACGGGAAATTAGTGAGTTAAATTTAGGGTGATGGGAGAAAGGTCGGGAGAAATGGGAGGAAGAGAATAGAAATGGGATAAAGGGGGCGGAAGGAGAAAGTGAGGGGAAAAGGAACGGGAAAGCGGCGAATGAGATCAATAAAGCGCGGGAACGGAGAGGAACAGGAGACGCAGTGTAATGAACACGTAAGCTCGCATCTCGAATTTTTATTTCGTTGAAGGATAAAACTTTTAAAATAAATTACAGAAGTTTAACGGAGGATTAGTCGTAGAAATAAAACCTACGGCAATCATAGTTATCCGAAACTTTTTCGGAGGAAGGTTGAAGAGGATGAGGATTGGAGAAGCAGGAATTGGGTTTGGGTTGAAGGACGGCAATGACGATACGTACGGGCGCTTCTAGGAAATAGATTTTGAAATCGAATCATTACCGAGAGAGAGAGAGAGAGAGAAACGGGACCGGAAGAATACGAGAAGGAAGGAAAATTGCCCAATGATTATGCTTAAAGCAGAAAAGATGCAAAAGAGAGTGAGAGGCCAAGGGACAGAGAGCTTTTAACCGGAGAAGAAGAGAAAGGAGATGGGAAAGTGAGTGGGATGAGGGTGCGAATTAAAAGCGGTGTAATAAAGAGAGAAAAATACGAGCAGGAGAGAGAAAGGAGAGGGGTTGAGAATAGTAGGAGTGGTTTACATGAAGGATTGCTAAAGTGCCTAAGGGATAAACGAAGAGGCAGAGAGAGACACAGGGGCAGGAGAGAGAGTGGTTTATCGTAGCCTGGAATGTTGTTGGATGGACTAGTGGTTGAGGAAACTCAGGTCTCCCTCCCATTCTCTCCCTCTTTTCACCCTCCCCTCTCCATTTCTTTTCCTCTCTCCCCTCTCTATCGCCCTCTCTCCCTTCCCTCTCCCCCCTTTCTCCTCCCCTCTCTCCTCCCCCCTCTCCCTCGTGACTATGTCTCTCCGGGGACTATGACAGCGGAAGGCAAGTAAGAGTTTGAATGGTGGGAAACTGGGAGGTAGGCAGAGGGATGGAGAGGGAGGGAGACGCCGCTGGCGTCATCCTATCGCCATTCGCACGCAATCACTCGGGGCGAAGCTCTACCCGTTCCCATCCCACCAGTCCCCTTCCATCGAAATGCTCGCTGTCCCTCTCTTGCTCCCGCCGATGACGGACGCGACTGTGCGCTCGGTGTTGGCGAAAAGGAGTGGCGTCGGACGGGAAGGATTGGGTAGAAGGTTTAGGTGGAGGAGTGAAAGGATAGGGGAGAGTGACGGACGCTTGGAAGAGAGAGAGTGTGCGGGTTAGTGCGTGCGGGAAATGAAGGAGTATGGAGGGTGAGGGAGAATGAGGAGATGGACCGCTTTCGCCCATTCTCTCTCATTGCGTCGGGGGGGTTGACGTGGGGATAGTTAGCCCCTGCGATAAGTGAAGCCAGATGCGCGCGGACAACGCGCACACAATGGGTGCAATAAAACCGATTGAGCTCTTCATTAATAACCTCTATCCCCGTCTCTCTCTCTCTCATCTCCCAAATTCTGTATGGAGGGGATCACCGCCTTACAATTGGCTCAGCATTAATTGCCCGATCCGATGCGCTGGAAACGGCGACCGGATAACCGGTTACGGATGCGTTCAGAAAATAAATAAATAAGTTTTTGTCCTTGTACAACCAGAATGCCGAGTGTTTTTGCTGAGGCAAAACATTTTGCTTAAAGAGACTCGTACATCTAGTGAATAAAAGAGGGAGGAATTAAAGGTAAAACGGTTTTTTAATTGGCATTAATCTTTAATATTTGAAAGCCTGGGTAATTGAATATCTTCATTACACAAGTTATATGGTCGGAATGTAACGTATAAACTTTACTTTTTAGCCAAACTTGGCCCTTAAATGAAGGTATTTCAGTGACATGAAACATTTTCAGAGCGATCTAATGAGTTATTCATTTCACAAATAAAGTATTTTTCGGCAGTAAAACCTTAATTAAACAAGTCTAACTTGTTATATAAATTGAAAATTTTATTTTGAATAAGCAAAGCGGGCATAATGTACGAATATTGTTTAAACAAATTCAACACTTAATTATTTTAAATTATACTAGCTGCCTCTATACTTTATAGTTGTTTATACTCACTTTAACATTTATAACATTTAATAATTTGTGCTAAAACAGTCCTTAACTAATTCAAGCTTACTTTGAAACCTTCTAATTCCAAGTTATTTATAAAGAACTTGGGATACTATATTTTTATTTTCATAATAGTTTACGGTACAAAAGACGAAATATTTCCGGAATTACAAAAATTATTATTTTCGAGAAGTTAATATATCTATATGTATATGTGAATTGCATGTACACTATAAATATACTGGAAACATAATTACAAGAGATAAAAAATACAGCGATAAAATAAGGAATAGAATAGCAAAAGTAAAAACCGCGTTCAGAATATAACTTCTACAAAACGAAAAAATAAAGGAAAATATACAAATAAATTAATGAAATGCTATGTATGGAGCAGGAACATGAATACTCAGAAAAATTACATAAAATACGTGGAACACTCCAAAATGTGGGTATGGAAAAGAATGCTGGAAATAAGATGGACAGACAAGATGAAAAACAAGGAAATAGAAGAATAGGAAAAAAGCGAACGATTATAGGGACTATAAGACAAATAGGGGTTTCCTGTGGTACATAAGTGCATTTCGTCAAATTCGCCGTAGTGTAATCGTATATTAATGTATTTCCCTTGAAATCAGAAAAATATTTTTCTTATATGGTGGTAGCCCTGCATTATAGACACGCTGGAAACATGTTCATTTCATTTTGCCACTCTATACTCGCCCTACAAGCAAAATTTCTTTTTGAAATCGGTTCAGCTAAGAACTTCCAAACTCATAGTTACAGAAAAATTCTAACCTTGATATTGTGGTAGCCCTGTTTAGTCGACCCGGTTGAAATATGCCGTTTTGCTTATTTATTTATATGTAGATTATATACCATATTTGGTTTAAATCCATGAGGTCAGTTCTCTAGAAATACGAGTAAAAGAAATATTAATTTATCTTTTATTGTGGTAGCCCAGCTCTTTAGCTCCGCTTTCAAAATCTTGATTTAATTATGGTATGTTGTACAAATCTTACATAAAGAATTTATTTAAAATCCGTTCAGGCAATTCCTTCCAAATCCGTAATTACTGAAAGAGTTTAATTTATAAGTGTGGCACTCCTGTTTCGTTGATCCGGTCCAAATATGCTATTATGGATTTGTATATGTGTACATTACTAATTTTAAATTTGGTTAACATTGATGTAAACAGTTAAACACAAATACTTGTAAAAAGAAATTTTTTTATTACTTGTAATGTGGCGGCCCTGATTTATACATCTACATTTAAAATATTGATTTTGTTTTTTAATGTTGCACACCTTCTTCATACTAAATTTCGTTGAAATCGGTTTCGCCAATTCCTTCCAAATTCATTATTACCGAAAGGTTTAATTTTGCAATTTTAGCACCCCTGCTTAATCGATTTTGTCGAAATATGCCATTTTGGTTCTATATTTATGTGAATATTCTATGTACCAAATTTGGTTGAAATCGGTTAAGCCAATTCTTCCCTGATGCATGCTGCGGACGGACGGATATCACGAAGATTATAGTGCTTTTCAGCAATGACGAAAAGCACTAATAAAAGAATTCGACCTGGATCGGACATTATCTGTGGATAGAGCATGATTAAAGACGTGTTGGAAGGAAAACATGAAGGAGAAAGAGGTAGGAAAAGGTTGCAGCTGGTAGACGACCAGAAAGGGAAAGAGAGCTATCGAGACATGAAGAAGAATGTGGAAAATAGGAGTTAGTGGAGAACGAGGTTTAACCAATCATAATCACGGACTTGTTTATGGACATTATCTATTAATGCGATGATGTACATGTATATTATACACGCATTTAAAAATGTTCTTTTAAAAGCTAATCATCACAATACTTAAGCAGGTACACGGCCGAAAGACATCTAATTTAGCTCTCACGAAAATTTAAACTTGCTCCAAATTGGTTGAAAATTGCTTTTGAACCTAAAAAACTAAAAAGATTTTAATTAAAGAGAAATATTAATTAATTGCCTCTGCTAACTCGCAAACATTTTTATCTAAAATTCTAAGCATATTAGAATTAGGTTCATAGTGTTTTAAAATTTGCATGTTTTTATTTGATGCGGAAAACAAAATGATAACACATTTAACTCTCAATAAATGAAATAGGTATGGCTAATAAATGCCTTAAGTGCGGTTTGAATTGAAGATATTTTATCAGTATAATCTATATAATCAATAATACAATTAATTAGCTTAGGAATTAATTTATATAGCATAAAATGGAGGTGTCAGAATTAATTCTTTGTTCTCTGTGTTTTAAAGCTATGAAAGCTGTAAGAGCATTTTACATTCAATAGAGAATTATCGAATTCGCCTTATGACTAAAATCAAATTGAAACGATGCGTAGTTAAAATGACCATATATACTCTTTATTAACGGTGAATTCCCACTGATAGCGGCTACTTCGTAGCCGTACCCGCACCTATAGTTATCCAAACCATTTTATGGTCATTACTGCTTCAATTTGAAGATTATAGGTGTCGCATGATCGCGCTAAAATTACGCAAAAATATTCCTGCTGGAAGACTAGTTTTTTTACTTTGTATCAAAATAACACAACATTTATATAGTCGGAAACTACAAAAACGAATTATACCTTATTACATTTATTTATATGTATATATTTGAACTAGTGTATTTAAGAACAGTTATCAACCAGGTTCTATATTGAAGGCAGCAGAGCTTATTTTAATGCTCACAAGCCTATAAATTAACAAACACGTAAGCATATGGAGAAATGACTTTCCGTCACGTTCGTAAAAAATAATGTCGAAAAAGTTTCCAAGGAGCGATATAATAGAGCACACTTTGATGAGCTAAAACAAAACGTCTCACTTGAAAATATCGAGGCTCCCAAAGCTAATAAACAGAACCCGTAAACGTCGTACGGTCAACGTATTTTCCGCAGACAGAGGAATAGCGAGGTTGGGGGGAAGGGGTATCGAGGATCATTAAAACAGAAACGGGAGTGAGATAGAGACGACTTTGACGACTGCTGTACACCGACGCGGCAGGTAGTTTCGTTAGCCCAATATAGCCCGAGACTTTTACGGCGTAGTGGTAGCATCAATTGATTTACTGCTTCATTAACTTTTTTGAGCTGAGATTTAACGACTGTGAAATCTTCCCACGTTCTCTATCACTCTCTAATCAATAACGGGCGGCTTCAGCGCACGCGGCGGAATGGCACTGGGGCCCATTAAAAAAAAATAAAAAGCCGGGAGCAGCACGCTACGGCCGCGTGCTATGGGGATCGCATACGCGAATCCCCTTTTAGAAACTAATATAAAAGCCCGATAAGTGCAAGGAAGGAAGGCTAGAATGAGGGAGGAAAATATGTGAAAAATAAGCCATAAGCGATCCGTCCGTAGGCCATAAAAAATTCCTGGAATGCGAAAAGCGCTCATTTTCGTGGGAGTGTGTGCGTTGTTCCCTGAATATCCACAATCAGGCAGGCGCTTCGGGCGTTGCGCATAGATACGGTAAGTAATAAAATAAGAATTCGTTCCGACGATAATCCATTGTTAGAAAAGGAGGAAAAACTTTCTCTTGAAATGGTAACGTTTACGCATACCAAGTTAAATAGTCGTAGTTTTTTTAGTTGAGATTTTTGCCTAGCATTTGTTGGCTGTGTTAAAAAATAGCTACATTCGCCATGAAATGCTGTAACAAAGTTACAAAAAAATATAAATTTTAAACAGAGTAATTTTCATTCGAAAACACAGAGTACTAGCGTGCCACACCTTTTATTCCGTCCATAGTAAAAGGCGGAAAATGGACCAGATTCAATTTCGGAAAGCGACGTTCGCTCATATTTGAATTAAAAATTTAAGTGGTAGTTGGAAGCGTATGCAAACGTTTTGCAGAAAGTCGTCCTATTCCGTATTCTAAAGAACGCTTCTAAGATTTATTTCGCGTAAAAAATACCTTGCAACATAGTCATATAATAATTAGCTACTTGTAAAGCGAAAAGGCACGACTTCACTTCCAATATTCGCGCTTCTAGGTGTGTGCGCTCGAAGAAGAAAAACAAATAATAGCAAGTTTACCATTCAAATATTTCTTCGTGGAAATTTTCGAAAAAACACATTCAAAATGGTGTCCTTCCCGAACTCGCAGGCTTTGGGCATCGCAAATATTCTCTATTTTTTACAAAAAATTCGCTTGCCTCGTAATTGCTTCCGTGAGGAAATTTTCCCTGCTGGAACACACTACTTTGAACAGTTATTTCAAGGAATTGGAGAGGTAGAGAGAGAGAGAAAAAGAAAGAAAAAATCCTAAAAAGACTTGACTAAATGATTAAAAAAATAGAGGAAGCAAAAAGCGAAGGAAATAAAAATGGAAATGAGAGAGCGCCCCGAACGACTTCTGGATAATTGCAAAAGTCTTAGGAGGATCGGTAATGTGGAATCTGGGGAAAGGGTCACAGGGGACTCTGCCTGCCGCTATATTGGGAAAGGATACTGCGGCGAGGATTGAGAGGAAAAGAAGGGAAGGAGGGATGGGAGGAGAAAAGAGGAGGTGGAGGAGACCGCGTTCCAAGGGTGTGTTTGTTAGGGGAGAGTGAGGAGAGAGAGAGAGAGAGAGGGGGGGAAGAATCCATGGTAACGAAGGTGTGATGCGTTTGGAGTCCACACACGTGGACGACTGATATAGGAAGAGGTGGTTGGGATGATGTAGTAATGAGGGATAGAGGGAGGTAAATCCAATGTATGATTTACCGTCTGTCCGTCACGCTATGCATCTCCAAAACTGTAAGTTGAGGTAACACGCGACAAACCTCATTTTGCTTCTAATAGCTAGAAAACTTCAGAAAAGCTATATCCAGTTTCATCCTTCATCTCAAAACAAAATGGTGGCCGTTTAAAAAAATATTTATAAAATTTTATATCGGAAAGGATACGTTGGAGAAAACACTTTTTGGGGAAAATATGGGTCTTTTCGGCTTAGCGAGGCTTAATGTGAGGCGTGTAGCGCCGAGATTCCTGGGGCGAGCGAAGTGGGCGGAGGGCGGGGTCGACGCACGTAGCGCGTAGGGGCATGGTCCATAGTATTCGTAAAAATAAGGAAGAGGGGTGTCGAGATCAGATACGAAGAGAGAGGGTGATGGAATACGGATCTAGCGAGACATGTCCGAAATTCGAGAGAAAACACCCGCATTCCATTCCATCCCTCCTTCTTTCTGCTATTTCTTCATATCCTCTCTCTCTCTCCCTCTCTGGACCATCGTTGTGAAAAAGGATGGGAATGGAGAAAGGTCAGCGTAAGAGAGTGTGAGAGCCCGAAAAACGAATCAACCCGCAAGACTTTTTAAGTCCCTTGGTTTAATAATGACCATTTTGTAGCTTCTCTCTCTTTCTCTCTCTCTCTCCGATCCCTTCCCTCTCCCTCCTTTCGCCCCTTTTTCCGCTACACAAACGCCAGGAGGGGAGGAGAGGGTGGAAGGGGAAAAATGTCGAGGATTTCGGAGATTGGATTAAGGGAAAAGGGTTTTTTTTCTTCTTTCTTCCCCTCACCCTATCTTCCCTTTTCTCTCTTTTTTATCCCTCAGAGTGAGAGAAAGTTGAGAGCTGATGGAAAAGTGCGGAGTGAACCGTGTGTGTGGCGAGGGAGTGATGCAATTGACAACAGTGTAATTTTGTAAAAAAAATGTCCGCTTCCTCATTCGAAAACAAGAGGGAAAATATGATTTTATTGCCAAATGATTGCGCAGGCTAGTCCTTTTAGGCTGATTTTTCCAAAAATTAAAAAATATCCCATGATTGTAGAAATCTCATTCCCTATATGATTTGTTAATCCAGTCTAAAAATTACTTTCAATTTCCGGTCATTGTGAATGCTCAGTTATATTATTTGGATGAATTATACATAAAAATGTGTATTAGCTTGAATCTAAAACTAAAAATATCCACTTTTTCTTGCCATAAATTAGTATCTCGTAAACTTTTAAAGGGTTTGAGTCAATGCGGAGCTGTATTATTTTTAATTCGGAGAAGGCTCGACGTTATATTCCAAAAATTTTACGACGGTTGGGGATCAGACTGGAATATTGGAGCGATGAAAATCTATCCAACTGAATTTACCGGACACTTTTTCAATCGTAGATTCCTAACAATAAAAAGGTCACTTTTAGCTACAAGGACGGCTGGTCATTTACATTGAATCTCTTTTATGACGCAGTCCAACAAGATTCGAAAGGGCTTGCAAATGTTTCCGTTCTGTTTAATCGTCTTTCACAGGTGAACGAAACGACTTCCGACCAAAATAATTTCGTTCCATTCAAATGCCTGCAAAAATGGATCAATGGTTTGCTGTTCTCTTTTTTTAAAAATGGCCGATTCTTACAATAGGTCTCAGATATTTAAAAATAGTATCTTCATAAGTAATCTTGTTTCCTTTGCGGGATAACCTTTCAGATAAATACTGATAATGATTATTCCCGTCATCAATTTTTCCGATCGATAATTTATTTTTTAATAATTTCTTTCTTTGTTTTTCAAACCGCCAACTCTATAGGAGTAGCAGAAAAATATTTCGCTCTCCTCTTCCATAGAATCTCAAGCAGCGATTCAGATGGCGATAGAGATGTATATAAGAGGGAAGGAACAGGAATTTATGCAGCGACGGTACACAGCTACACCACATTCCATCCTCTTTTCATAAAGGTAACCCATGGAGAGTTTTCTGCGTGGCAAGAAAGACCACTTTCCCCCTTTTTGCCCGTTTATTTACCAGACAAAATTCCCGTTGGCATCCCCATGCCGACTACATTCCTCCTCCTCCGTCTTCCTCTTCTTAACCCTTCTCCCCATCCCTCCTCCCGGCCTTTGAATCCTTTTTGTTCCGTGTTTGTCGACGTGTCGCGAGAGAGTTCTGTCCCTCTCTGGAGAAGGACGGCTGCGGAAGGGAGAGGAGGAGAAGGAGAACGTAGGTCCCTCGGGGAGGAAACGGCGGTACCCTTAAGTGTTGTCGAGACCACCCTAACGTTGCTACGAGAATGGAATATTCTGCAGTCATGGAGTTTTTGAAAGCGACAAGGAGGGCACTTGGCCACGAGGACTCTTTCTTTCCGTCTTTCTTTTTCCCCGTCTTTCTCGTGCGCCTTTGGGAAAAATGTACGCCCCGCTACGCCGCTCAATTGGGAGAGGAGAAAGAAACGTCCGGATTTGTTTATTTTCCACGGATTTATGCTCCATAAAAACAAAAAGTTCGGGTTTAGGTTCACTGGCGAGTCCTCTCGTGTTCAAATTTTCAAACAGGATGACATTAGAGAGCGGCTTCCCGGAGGAATGCGCGTTTTCGCGTTTGTTTATTTTTTGATCTGTTGGTTAAAAACTGCGATTTGTTTGCATTATATTTGGAGGAGGCTTGAGACACTTAAAATATTGACTGTAGTTGCAGCAAACATTTTGGTAATGCTTACAGACCGCACAAAGACAGGGCCATTTTAAGCTAGGTGAATCCATAACAGTGAAAATTAAGGACAACGTGTGTACCTACCTTATTTTAGCACAGGGAATGAATAAGTGAGGTACAGTAGTTACACAACTGAAATAATCGCTATGTATTATACTGTTAATTAGATAGAGAAATCCGTAGCTCTAGTAGGGTAATTATTATATGATGCAAAGAGCATCTTCAAATTTTCACAAATATATGACCAATTAACATCACCGAAGCTTTTCTGGAGTTAGATAATTTTGGATTCTAATTTATCGGGTATCAAGTACATTTATATGTTACAAAAAAGACTACACTTAATTGCAAAAGCTGTGATGGTGACATGGGATGGATAAGGCCAGAGTTTCTTAATGGAAGTAATTGGCTGTTTATATAGAGGCTCGACCTCCTATCTTCCATTGATCTCGTGCGAGTACAGTATACACGTTATGGCATCACGGGAGTTAAGCTAGGTTTACATTAATTCGAGCTCGCATTGAAGTCCACTTGAATGCGAGCACGAAATAGTGTAAACAGCGAATTCCTCGAAGCCGAGTGCTTCGAATTCATGCTCAAACTCATTTCGATGGTTCCAGTAACTTACAAACGCGTTGGCTAGTAGCTCGAAAGCTTCGTTCGAGAAGTGATGTCTTGCGCACGCGCATACAATGGCTCGCTTCTCGGAAGCAGAAAACGTGATGTTCGCAGAACTTTACGCTTCTCACGAGTGTTTGTGGAATCCTAAAATCGTATCATATAAAAACAAGGATGCGCGTGAAAATGCCTATAAAGATATATTAAGCCAAATGAAAAAACCGGACTTGGTGAGGACGAAGGACGTCGCTAATAAAATTAAAAATATTCGGTTGACATACTACCAAGAACTGAAAAAAGTGGATTCATCGAAGAGATATGGTACATCGACGGAGAGCATTTAGAAAAAGCAAAAGTGGCATGCATAATTTCCTGCAACCACATGTCCATCACAGGAGCATGGAGGCAAACATTGTAAGTTATATATACTGCAGGCTTCCAAAGCTGTCACCTGTCGCAAGATAGAGCAAGACGATTTAAAGTTTCACGCGCGCTGGAAGACTTGATCGGCGCACAGAAATCCTTTGAATTGTATCTCTAACTTTTTCTACTGATCATTGTCCATACGTAAGAAATTTCTATAACGGGTGGTATCTTCAATTCGTAATTCTTCGCAAATTGAAGAGGATGCGCCCAACTGATCGCGCCTCCTTATCCACTCACGAACCCAACATTTATGTTTTCTTCTCTTTTTAAGCTTTAGTATATCATATCGCAACATTTCAATAACAGTGAGAATACCTTCTTGAACAAATAAGTCCATTTTAACTGCCAAGAGTGCTTACTTCGCGGCTGACTCATCTGCAACTGAGACCTCGGCTCGAATCACGTGGTTTGTTCTTTGAGTAATGTAAACACTTACTGGAATTCGAGCTTCAACCAAGAACTCGTACGACGATCGCATTCGAGTCAATCGGCTTCGAGCTCGCATTAATGTAAACCTAGCTTTACTCATGGAATATCTCTGCAATCTTTGATAGCGTTGGAGAGAGTCGTATACGAGACGAGAGACGCTAGACGTTAATGTATCCGCAATCCTGCGAGATGATCACAGATTTCTCCTGGACAGAAGAGTGGGTAATGACTTTGGAGTAACATCGTTCATCCCAAATGAAACAGTTCCACGTGAGGCTCTCCGGAGAAAGCTTTCCTATCTTATCGACAGAAATCAATTACAAAAGTGATAATATGTTTTAAAGACACGGTCCATTTAGTCCAGTGGTTCTTTATCTTTTTCGTTTCGCATCCCCTTCTGATCTTCTAAAATCTCCACGTCCCCCTCCATTCTCCAGATAATTTTCTTTTATATTTTAAGGATTTTTAACAAAAAATTATCAGTAATGTTACTTTCTCATATACGTAGTATCTAGAGAAAGTACTGTAATCTCGAAAAAAATGAACTTCGAGATTTTGACGGAAATAAACGTTTTAGGTGTCCCAGAGTCCAAAAAAGTGGCTTTCGCCATGTCGTCTGTCTGTCTGTGCGCGGCTCTAGAGCCTTAGCGGTTCAAAGATATCAAGTGATATTTCGCATACGATAATCTAGAATAGAAACTGGGAAGAGATAAACGATACAGCGCAGTGGTGTCTAACCCCATCGCCACTTGTTTCGAATCGGCCATTGATATGTGGCGAATTGATGCTCACAGCCTACTGTCTACTGTTTTATTAGTTTATTAAATCACATAATATTAAATTTGTTTATATCTGATACGGTAAATTTTACATACCTTTTACATGCTTTTCGCAACATAATACAAAATATTATTTTTTAAATACAATAATGATTCGCGCCTTCTTACCCCCGGCTGCCGTTGCTACTTAGCGTGGATTTCATGCAAATTTTCAGTGCGCCACTTGGACAAATGACCTGTCAAGTCATCAACATCATGCTTCTGTCCGAAGACAGGTTTTAACTGAATCGCTGCCTCCATTTCTCTCTCTCCCTAGAAGCCTCTTTTATACCTCTATAAGTAGTATATCCCTGCTTTATATTATCTAATATTCCTATTCTTTTTCTCCCTCTTCCTCTTCTTCCACTAATTTTTCCTTCTAAGATCGTCCTTTGTAAACACTGTCTTCTCAATATGTGCCCTATCCAATTTGCTTTTCTTTTCCTGATTGTTTTTATTAGCATCCTATCTTCTCTCACCATTTCTAATACTTCTTCGTTTCTCTTTTTCTCTGTCCATTTCACTTTCATCATTCTTATCCATACCCACATCTCAAAACTTTCTAAATATTTTTCCTCCTTTCTCCTTACCGTCCACGTCTCTGCGTCATAAAGAGCTATGCTCCATATGTAGCATTTTGCTAATTTATTCCTTGTTTCAAAATTTATTTTCTTGCTTGTGAGAAACTCCTTCTTCTCGTTAAATGCTGCTTTTGCCATTGCAATCCTACTTCTGATGTCCTGTGTACTACTTCCATCCTGCGCTAAAATACTGCCAAGATATTTGAAACTACTTACTTGTTCCAATTTTTGGCCATTTACCATTATATTTAATTCTTTATGTTCCTTTGAAACCACCATGACTTTCGTTTTTTCTGCATTGATCTTCATTCCATATTGTTGGCCAACCTCCACTAGTCTGTCTGTCATCCTCTGAAGATCTTTCTCGCCTTCTACTATTAAGCCCTGATCATCTGCGTATTTAATGGTGGTAATACTTTCACCTCCTATCTTAAATCCTTTCTCTTCCATCAACGCTTCTTCTGTTATTGTTTCTGCATAAATATTAAATATCGCTGGTGAAATAGGACATCCCCGTCTCACTCCCCTCCCTATTGAAGTACTTTCTATTTCTTCTCCTTCAACCCTGACTCTAATCTTTTGATCAAAGTGAAGATTTTTAAGCAGTCTTTTATCTTTCCAATCTATTCCTATTTTGTTTAAAATATCCAGCATTTTATCCCATTTCACTCGGTCAAAAGCTTTCTCCCAATCTACAAAACAAAAATACATATCTTTATTGACTTCTAGCGCTCTTTCTATCATCATCCTCATACATCCTATAGCATCTCTAGTCCCCCTTCCTCTTCTAAAACCAAACTGATTATCTTGCAGCTCCTTTTCTATTTTACATTCAATTCTTTTGGTTATTATTCTGGTTAGAACTTTAGTTGTATGAGAAATTAAACTAATAGTTCTGTAATCCTTACAACATTTTGCATTGTTCTTTTTCTCCAGTGGTACCATCACAACATCTAAAAAATCTTCAGGCCATATGCCAGTATCATATACTTGGTTAAAAAATTTTGTGAGTTGCTTTACTGCTTTAGACCCCAAAACCTTAAGAACGTCCACGGGCATATCATCACTCCCAACAGCCTTTCTTCTTTTCATGTCATCAATTGCTCTTTTAACTTCAGACTCGAGAATACTTGGTCCTAGCTGATCTTCTTCCACATCCTCTTTTTCATTTAATTCAATATTTCTTGGCTTTCCTTCTTTGTCATACAGAACCTCAATGTATTCTTTCCAGACATTCTTTACATTGTCTGGCTCCGATACTATTTTACCACTTTTGTTCGTGATTCCTTTACGTCCTATCTTTCTTGCTTTTTTCTTGAATAGTTCCCTTGCTTTCCTATACATGAGGTCTGTTCTACAAATTCTTTCACATTCGACAAACTCCTCGCATTTCTCATTTATCCACTGTTCTCTGGCGTTATCTGTTTCCCTTCTTAAAGCATTATTTAACTCCTTGTACTTTCTTTGGCCTTCTTCAGTGTTTATGTTCTTCCACTTTCTCCGCTCTTCCATTTTTTGCAGCATCGCTGCTGTGATCCAGGGTTTTTTGTTTCTTTCACCCGTTATCTTTCCTACCTTCTTTTCCATTACATCTTTAATGTTGCCATGGATGTATCTCCACTACTCATCTACATTCTTCCTATTTTCTTCATCTCTCCCCCTCAATCTTTCCTCCAGCTCAGTCATAATAGCCTCCTTGTTTTTAAGGAGTTCCTCTAAGTTCCATTTCTTGTTAACTCTTATGATTCTCTTAACGCTCTTCAGTCTACATTGTATATTTGCCACCAAAAGGTTGTGGTCAAAATCGATATCTGCCCCTGGTAGTGTTTTCACATTTTTAATGCTATTTCTAAATCTTTCATTGACTAGTATGTAATCTAACTGGTATCTCAGTCCTTAGGGAGGGCCTGTCAAGTATCACATTAAAATTTAATGTTTGAATTTAATGATTTATTTGAATAATAAATAATTTAAAGTATTACTTTGTATCACTGTAACCTTTTATTTGAATTGATTCCTACGTACAACATTTATATTTTTTATTATGTGACGAAAAGGCTGATCCGTTCGCTACAAATGTGGCGAACCTGAAAATTCTGTTGGACACCACTGACATATCGCAAAATTGAAGAGAAGTTTATACTTGTTGATTTTCACAAATTGTCGATTTATTCAAAAATGGCACAAACGATACTGATTATTAACTCAGATTTACAACTTGGGAGCATAAGCAATATTGCATAAAACATATTTGGTTCTTTTATACAATAGCCCCGCCACTCTCAAAACCCCAGAAAAAGTGCCTCCAAGGGATAAACGATTCAATAATGAGACTGTTTTGAAACAAAATGGAGGCTTAACCAAAAACAGTTATTTTCCAACCGAGTTGGGTGAAGGTTAGTTAGGTTAAAAAGATTTGATACAAGCAGCGACACTTTATTATAGGAAAAGCGACGGGTTGGGTGAAGGTGGTTAGGTTTGTTTCGATAAAAAATATTTGATGAATAACACTTCATTATTATAGGAGAATACGTAAGTATCCCTAGATCAAAACTTTTTTTATGGAAACGAACCATAACCAACCTTCACCCAACCCGTCGCTTATCCTATAATAAAGTGTTGTTGCTTAAATCAAAACCTCTTTATGGAAATTTACCTAAGAAACCTAACCACCTTCACCCAACCCGGTTGGAAAATAACTGTATTCGAGATATATTTTAAAACAAAATGGAGTCTGAACCAATATATATCTCGAAAACAGTTATTTTCCAACCGGGTTGGGTGAAGGTGGTTAGGTTTCTTCGTTAAATTTCCATAAAAAAGTTTTGATATAAGCAGCAACGCTTTATTATAGGAAAAACGATTAAGCGACGGGCTGGGTGAAGGAGGTTAGGTTTGTTTCCATGAAAATTTTTTGATATAAGTAACACTTCATTATTATAAGAGGATAGGTAAGAACCCTTATATCAAAACTTTTTTATGGAAACAAACCTAACCACCTTCACCCAACCCGTCGCTTATCGTTTTTCCTCAATCAAAACTTTTTAATGGAAACCAACCAAACCACCTTCACCCAACCAGTTTGGAAAATAAAAACAACCTCAACCTGCGGAGAATACGTATGTACCAAATTCCTTTTTCTTGTAAGAAGAATTCCAGTGCAGGATGTTCATTATTAATCACACGACACAATCTTACAAAATTAATATCATTCGATAAAAGTAATCAATCAATAAACTCTTAATTTGTCAATCATTATTGTGAACACAAAAATCTTTTGATTCGCTGTTTACTTTTGCTGGATTTTGAGAGTGGCGGGGCTATTGTATAAAATAACCCCATATTTATCAAAAAATAATGATTAAGCGCCCATAGAGATTACAATACATAAACGATTTTTATGCCCAGCTTCAGGGCCCGTTTGACTTTGCCAATCTACATAGGTAATACATGATATTTATGTATAGTATAATTACTTATCAAGTTTGTTTTTCACACACATGAAATTATCAATATATTAATAATATTTACGCGCAGAAGACATTTTTCGCGGTATTGTGGTTTTTGTAGCAGTAGGAGTTCCTTCCAGGAAGTAAAAATAGTAGTGAGATCATACGCATATGAGAAAGGTTGTGCAATGTATTGCACCGACTTTTTATTTATTTGTTTAAACGAACCAAATGCCTAATTTTAAATTAAATAAAACAAACAAAATATAAATAAAAAATATATTTTAGTTTCGAAATACAGAAAAAAGAAAGAAATTGTATTAAAAATGTAAGGTAATGTCTCTTAATTTTCAACTCGTAATCAATGTGACTTAGAAAAGCTGTGCGTCATCTCAGTGAATGTTTTTTACTTTCCCCATATACGCTATATAGGGGAAAGTATTGTATTCATGAAAAAAAATCGACTTCGAGATTTCAACGGAAATACACGTTTTAGGTCCCCTGAACACGTTTTGACCATTTTCTCGATGATGTGTGCGTGTGCGCGTGCGTGCGTGTGTATGTGATAGATTTTTGTGGGTGCTCTAACTCAAAAACTATTAATCATGTCAACGCGAAATTTTATATTTAACGTTTTTATAAATGTCACAAGAACTACTTAGTTTTTAGTAAAAATCGGCCAAACGGAAGTGGATGTTTACTCTTGTCATTTATCCGTTATTTTGAAATATTTGCTTTAATATTTGCTAAATGTAAAAATAAACTGGAATGAATGTTGTAGGAAATTAAATTTTCTACAACCTTGGTTTGACACATTTTTCCATATAATGCATTGTTTAAGAGATATCTTATATTCTTAGCTCCCACCACCACGCCACCAACCGACTATTGTTAACAATGTCGCTTAGTTACGTCTTAGTAATGCTTCTGTTTCTTTTCTTATTTTTGGAGCTTTGTGGCTATTTCAAATATCAGAAGGCTATGGTTTGAGTTTGTTTCTGTTCTTTATAAAGTCTAAAATTTTCTCGCAGTTTCTTAAAATATTTATTATTATGTAACTTATTTGGAATTTTAAGAAATATTACAGATATGGAGAAAGTCATGTGGTGGCCACATCAGATTTTTGTTTAACGTTCTTCTCGGCAAATACTGATAAAATGCATCAGAAGTATTACCTGAATAAATAAAAGAATGAAAAAGATAACACAGGGCGCGTTTTCACAACTCAACCCCAAGCGACTGAATTGATACTGACGTTGTCTGACTTCTGGCATCTTTTCCTGACACACACACACACGCACACACGCGCACGCGCGCGCGCGCGCACACACACACACACACACACACACACACACACATATATATATATATATATATATATATATATCACTCTCGCTCGCGGGCAGCTACAAAAGACAAATTAGTCATCACTACATATGTTATGGAGGTGATTAGTTGACGAAATATTTGAGTAATTAGTGCAAGATTTATTTGATCTTAGTAATTATAAAAGAAACAAAAATAATAAAGTTATAAAATTAAGAGCATAAACAACTTATAAAAGATGGAAATTTGAGCCAAAACCGATTTTGGTCGAAAATACTTCGCGCTCTTCCGGAATCCTTAATTAAGCGTCTAGGAAATGTAAAATACGTATTAAATAAATAAAGTACTTTGTTTAAAACCGTTATGAATTAAATTAATAAAAACTTGCCGTTATGTTTGTTTATAGAAAGAAAAATGCATGCATTGAATTTGTTAATGCAAAATAAATTTTCAATTAAACCGTTCACATAACATATTGCATTCATTTCTAAGGGAACTTATATTTAGTCAGAGTCGTCAATTTCTTTATATTCTGATGAAATTCGTATCAAAATCGACGTAAGACGCATTATGTATTAATTGCAACACTAGTAAATAAAACCATTTAACACGATTCAATAGTGAAAAAATCAGGTTGTTACTCCAAAGACTCTTTAGATCGATGAATGAAGGCGATTCAAGATATTTTAATTAGATCGTGGAGTTCTGGCGCGATTAATGCATTCCTGCCAAAGCTACATAGGAGAATTTCTAACAGCTATTAAGCTTTTATCGACAAAATATTATTTACTAATACTAAACCGAATGTATTGCAGTTTTACGTCTTAGAAACACTAAAACTAAATTCGATGAGTTTAAAAAATTGTCGTCTAATGAGGGTTCGTTACAAGAGAATTTTTTAATGCTCGCGAGCTGTTAGTTGAGTTTACATTCAGGGAGGGAGGGAGCGTTCATGTCCATGTGTCTAATTGGGTGCAATTACATCCCGAGTAATCTTCCAAACCGTGCGCTTAATTTGAGCATAAGATAAATATTTTTCATGGGCCTGAAAAAAGAGCTAGGAATTTAGGTCACGAAAGAAAGCAGTGTTATAACGCTGAAACCGCAAATTTTGTTTTTGCTTATAAATAACGAATTACTCATTGGGCTTATGCGCTTCACTCCCAGTGAACGGAGCAGAAGCATTTTTTTCGCGCGAACTACAAAAAAGAACCTCATAAGAATTAAAGAATCGTTGCTAGGAAAATTTCTCATATCTTTTTTTTAAATCTCTAACGAGAGAGTATTTGAAAAAAAATATTCTTAGAGACGTTTCCATAAACAAGAACCGAAACGCTGACAAAAAACACGAGGTTTAATTAACATCTCTGGGAACTGGAGGAAACGTTCCTGCTTTTGAAACTAACACGTGTAAAAATACGGAAAAATAAAATAAATACCTACACAGCCATCCACAGCATTACGACTTTAATCTGTTCCAAGAAAAAGCGTCATTATTATTCGAATATTAATATTCCGTAGGACAATATCATAATGGGTTAACTGGTACTTTATCATTACTTCACGCACATAAACGAAAGTCTACATGGTATTGCTTAGGAAACCAAAGTAGACATTCAGTACAGGAATACCTCCTTTAGCGCTGTTGATGCGTCCCTCGAAAACGTCGCGTTACTCAAGAACGCAATAAATTAAAATCAATATAAATATATATATATATAGTAAAATATTATAATAAAAATTATAATGGTCCAAAAAAACAACACGCAGTCTTAAAAACGTGTTTTATAGACTTAATTGGAGGATGGACGTCAAATTCTTAGCCCTTAAGGATCTCGTGAGTACCACGGTTCCTAAGTGCTGAGAACTACCATGGCTATGTTTACCTTGGAAAATATATATCAGTGCTTCTTAATTTTGTATTGGCCACTGGCTATCTCTGATATTTTTTTTATTTGTTTATGTTTTATGGATATAAGGCGGTAAGACTCTCGCCAATCTGAGTACCACGACTGACGGATACGAAAATTGGCGCCAGCGTCGCCAATGCGAATTAGGCACGTCATAAGTGCAAAGAGTTGGCCACATTGTCACAGCGTCGATTTGAAACGAAACGTCTTTGGGAGAGAGATGACTGCACATTTAAAGGCCTCGATATTTGTCCAGCGTGCGTAGTTTTGGTGAACTACTCCCGTTTCCGAAGATCATAGCTCATCGAGATATAAATATGTAAACTAAAAGACTAACTTATATTGAAGGATGCTTAGTTTTATACTCTTTTTTATCAATTTCACCTGAGATATATTCATGTATTCAAATCCGAAATATTAATGTATATTAATGAGTTTGAATCCACAGTTGTACATGAAAAAATATTAAGACGTCTCTCTATAAAAAATATTTACCGTAATTTTCCCATTATAATACCCATTTTTTTCCTCAAAATATTGGAAAAAACTTAGGATGTGTATTATACATGGTAACAAACATAACTTTTTCTAGTAAGGAAATAATTTTATTTTCGGACATGACTTTCTAAATAAATTGTACTTTTCATTGCATTCTGATATCATTTATTTTTAAAAATTTCAAAACAAAACTGAGAATAATTATTTATTTATAGCTGTCCTAA
Organism: Tanypteryx hageni; assembly: GCA_028673005.1. NCBI lineage: Eukaryota > Metazoa > Arthropoda > Insecta > Odonata > Petaluridae > Tanypteryx > Tanypteryx hageni. The sequence continues at coordinate 208,364,244 of CM054112.1, forward strand.
TCACTAAAATCTCCGAATTCATAATCACTGCCCTCACTGTTTTCAAATAGTTCATCCGCGATCTTGTGTTCACTCTCATCATCTGCGTAAATGGCATAGCCGAGAACGTCGTCTTCATCCGCGTTATCCACTTCACCGAAATCATCATCCCATACGATGTCGTCTTCGGAACCATCCATGGCGTACGCATTTTGTTAGATTGTGTCGATCTTTAATAAGTGAGTTAGAACGTAACGTAAGCTCTCTCGCACGTATATCACTTGGCGGCAAAGCGAGAACTCTATCGATACTGCTTATAATCTAGTGAAAAGTTACACTGATATTTATACAAAAAATTAGGTGCGTATTATGTATGATGATAAGATAATTTTCACATTTCATTCGTAAAAACATGGGTGCGTATTATAATCGGAAAATTACGGTAAACCGTTTTCACGTTTTGATATTTTTATTATATTATGAAAATTGAGAACTGATCGATTGCTCACCTAGGAAAATACAATATTTGTGAAAACAAACAACGCCATATTGAGTATGATTGTAAGATTAAACAAGGATTTTTCAGGCTATTTATAATGTAGTAACTAATTTAATCATCATATGCCATACATCTTTTTAAAGAGATTCATGATTATATCTAATGAAAATTTTCCTTAAGATCCAGATATTTTGTGGGACCCAAACATTTATTTTATACTTTCCAGTGCGCTTTATAAAAAAGAGTACAAATTTTACAAGTTTTTTTTATATGTTTTTATTTTTATTTCAACTCATTTACGATCTAGGTGCTTGTCTCTTGTGACAGCTATACAGAAAAAAAATCAAAAGTTTTATTCAGAGCTACAAAAAATGTACTACTCCAACGGATACACTAAAAATCTGAAAAGATCTCAGCGGGTCCCGCCGACTTCCTCAAACAACCCAGGGTAAGGGAAATCTTTTCGAGGTTTTGAAAGGGTTTCGGAAGGGGAAAAAGGGAGTGACGGAATAGGAAGAAAAGTTGGAAGGAACTGGCGCAATTACCATCATGACTTTTTACCGCCTCCCTCTTTTTAGCCATTAGAATTCCACGGTCCTGAACCTTGAAGAGCCTTAACATATATCTTACATTCTCCTTGTTCCCAAAAACCTTGGTGACGTACTTCTCCCCTAACTACACGTACCCACTTAAAAGAGTTTTCGCCATCCCACATACCTCCCCTCCTTGGTCTCCCATACCTTTTATTCCGTCTCTTCTCTCTCTTTCTCTCCAATCCTCTATCGAGTTCTCTCCCTTCCCAAATACCTTCCGACATCTCTCTTCTTTTCCCATCCCTCTTTCCCCACATGTCTCCAACTCCCTTGGACTAACCCGGGCCTCCCTTTAAGCTCTTGCTGAATCCCATTCCTTCTCGTTGCCACCCACTTCCTTACTCTCAACTCCGCACTCTTACGTCCCTCCGCTAAGTTCTGCCTCGCAAGGTTGCAAAACTCTCAGAATTTCTTTGATCGAATTCCTTCCCCCTTTATTACATTCTAGCCTCATCCTCTCCCTATTTTCCTCACTACCTAGCTCCTCTATCCACTCATTACTATCCCCTCTTTTTTTACCAAAATCTTAATACTTTTTCATTCAAACACATTTATTGCTCTCCCTTCCTATTTGTTTCTTATATTGTTTTAATAGCTTATTTTTTTAATCCGTTTTTATAAATTTTCCTTCCCTAAGCATACTGCATTTTTCTCCTCCTTCGCGCATATATAACATTTTCTTTCTCTTTTTGTTTTATTTTCTCCGGTTCCCATAAATTTTTTCCTCGACTACCGCTCTTTCGCTTAATTTGAAATAACATCTCTCGTCTCTCTCCTCAAAATATAATTCCATTTCTCGTTCTTTTATCAACGTCTTCCTTTGTCACGTCTCCCTTAATATTAATATTTCCCTCGCTATCAAAATAAAAATTTTTCCCTCAAACTCTCTCAGTAGGGATATCCCCAGAGTACGGGGAAAATCCAGTGTAGAGAGAGAGAGAGGCATATAAATAGACTGGATGTTCCTTTGGATTTCATTTCATCGTTCGCCATTTATGCTGTGAGCAGCAAAGGAGAAAATAGACGCTAAGCTAGAATGATAAATATTACAAACTTTCTCTCCTGTCTTCTCTCGATCCAAATCATTCTTCCTTATGTGGGTATCTCTTCCTGAACATTCCGCGTTAGAGTAACGAATATATTTATCTCTCTCTTCCGATGAGAATCTCTCCTATAATCCATGCCAGCTCGCTTTTTTACGCCCCATTTTCCCCCTAAACAAATCTGGCTTTTCGCCTTTCTAGCTCTCCTTTCGCACGCCTCTTTTCACGCATTCCTTGTTTCTGATTTTCTTTTGACTTGGGTTGCATTGCATTATATCTCACTTCAAATGCTCACTAACTCAAACTACATAGTGGCCTAATGCAGTAGATAGTTCGCCGCATGTCGTAATGAATTAGCGTGAGACTATTGTTGAAACTTAAAAGAATACGACTCGAAATAGTATAGGTACGCATATTTTTATTAAAAACTCATACAATACCTAAATATGAAAATATTTTTGTATTGTTTCGAATCTCTTTGTTAGTCCATGATTTTCTCTTCCATCTACCTACTAGTATAAAAATAATGAGAGGACGGCACTTTATTATCTGGCAGGCCGCTTGCGGTTAGAGATGCACGCGCTTCAGACGCCTTCTCTATTCTCTGTCCTTGTCCTTTTTCTTTCCCCTTTTCCAATTCGATCAAGTTCTTGCATCCAATGAACTCTCCATTCTCTCCTCCTTGCTCACTTCCGCCAATCATCATCATCTCCCTCGCTTTTCACAAACTCCTAGCTCGCTTCTCCTCCTCCTCCCCTTCCATTTTCCCTACTTTGTTATTCCGTTCATTTTTCTATTTTCCAATCCCCACTTTTATATACATTTCATATGCATGCGTACACGCGCGCGCGGAAACACATGTAAACGCACACGCTCGCATATATATATTAGTCTAATTTCTCATAAAATGATGGCAGGGAATGAAGTATAAAATTAAAATTAAATAAGCCCAAGATGTATATCTTAGATAAGCGTAAATTCAAAATTCCACCGTAAATAAACAAATCCAATTGTTCATTGCCTAACATGCAATAAACCTTGCAACAGAAATGTTTACCAGATCATTATTATGCTTTGATGATTTTAAACTTTGATTAAAGTTACCTACATAATTTTCCAGACCGTTTGCTTAGGACAAATTAACATAAAACACAACAGTTGAAAATAAAATGAACAGAATATCTTTTGTTTTTTAAGCAAAACGAAAACAAAATTGAGTACAGCAATTATAAAATCGAATTACGACACATATTTCCTACAAAAAATAAATTGAAAACTCCTAATGCATCAGTTTGAAAACATTTTCCATTTTACTTCTCTGCAAATAATTGAAATTTTTCAGCTTCCTAGCTCATCCCGTAAAGTCTAAACAGTTATCTATTTGTTTAAACTTTAAGAATTTTTAACTGCCAAACAAATTAAAATATCAAAATTTGTATAATCCCTATTTCGTTTTTTTAAGAATTATACTTATAAAAAAAATTTCAACTCCGTAGCACATGCGGAAATACTTAAACCATGAAAATTTGTTTAAACAATTGCGAATTTTTAGCGGCCGCATTGTTGCACTTTTTCAAGATTTTCGTTTTTTCTAGTCGGTTTTGCACAAAATCGTACCTTTGAAAAAAATTTCGAATCTCCAGCACATCTGGAAGTGCCTAAACATTAGTATCCTCCTGTTATATGTATGTTATATCCTACTCCTCTGTAAGAGTCGTCGATATATAATGACTAGTAGAAGGTGCTTGCATGCTGCAAGCATTTCATCTCACCTTGAAAAAACATTAATTTTTCAGACAGATATTTCACCATTAAAATTATTCTATTAATTCTAAAGATTTCACCTCTGCAGCGATTTTCGTTTTTCCTACATGTAAAAATAATAGTTTAAAACAATCCCCAAATGTTGCAATATTATACATTTTACACTTTCCCCATTATGGGGTACTAATGCTACAAATTGGAACCAAATTTTAAAGTTGTAGCACTTCTAGAAGTAAAATAATATTTTTCTAATTGTTTAAAATTTAAACATTTTTTACGGCCGCCGAAATATATATATGGAGAGATTGAAATGTTTATTTGTGCAAATGCACTATTCTGTAAATAATTTGAAAATTGCAGCTTCCTAGCTCATCCCGTAGAACCTAAAAAATTATAAAAACTTTAATGTTCAAATGGGGTTAAAACAACCCCTAAAAATTAAAAATTTTAAAATTTTCCATTTTTATAGTTAGTTTTGAGAATAGTTCTATAATCTTGCAAAATTTCAGCTTCCTAAACTTATTAGATTGGTCTACACACTGGATTACGTTTTCCCATGCTAACTTATGGAAGATATTCCGGGGTCTCTGGAGTCGAACCCAAGACACTTTAAGAAAATGACAATAATTCCTACGAGATATTGCGGCCATCTAGCAACACTGAAAATTTTATCTTTCTAGCTTACCGGCAAGTGCCCATAATTAATTTACAAAAATGGCGCAAAACTTTTCTTACGGGAAAAAAACGCAACTTTCGGAATTTCTGGAGTCGAACTCCATACTGTAAGCATTTCATCTCAACAGAAAAAAACATTCATTATTCATCTTTAATCATTACACATATATTTTTAATTCTAAATATTTCACCTCCGCAGCGATTTTCGTTTTTCCCACGTAAAAATAATAGTTTAAAACAATCCCCAAATGTTGCAATTTTAAAATTTTTAAACTTTCTTCATTATGGGGTACTGATGCTACACATTTTAGCCAAATTTTGAAGTTGTAGCACTTATAGAAGTAAAATAATATTTTTCTAATTGTTTAAATTTAAATAATTTTTAACGGCCGCCGCAATTGAAATAATTATTTGTGCAAATTTACTACTCTGTAAATAATTTGAAATATTTCAGCTTCCTAACTCATCCCATAGTACCTAAACAGTTATCTAATTGTTAAAATTTTAAGAATTTTTAACTGCCAAACAAATTAAAATATCAAAAATTGTATAATCCCTATTTCGTTATTTTAAGAATTCTACTTATAAAAAAAATTTCAACTCCGTATTACATGCTAAAATACATAACCCTTGAAAATTTGTTTAAACAATTGCGAATTTTTAGCGGCCGCATTGCTGCACTTTTTCAAGATTTTCGTTTTTTTCAGTCGGTTTTGCACAAAATCCTACCTATGAAAAAAATTTCGAACCACCAGCTCATCTGGAAGTGCCTAAACATTAGTATCCTCCTATATCCTCCTCCTCCTCCTCCTCCTCTGTAAGAGTCGTCGATATATAATGATAACAGGAGGATACTAATGTTTAGGCACTTCCAGATAAGCTGGAGATTCGAAATTTTTTTCGTAGGTAGAATTTTGTGCAAAACCGACTAGAAAAAGCGAAAATCTTTAAAAAGGGCAAACAATGCGGCCGCTAAAAATTCGCAATTGTTTAAACAAATTCTCAAGGTTTATATATTTCCCAATGTGCCACGGAGTTGAAATTTTTTTTATAAGTAGAATTATTAAAAAAACTAAATAGGGATTATACAAATTATGATATTTTAATTTATTTGGCAGTTAAAAATTCTTAAAGTTTAAACAAATAGATAGCTGTTTAGGTACTATGGGATGAGCTAGGAAGCTGAAATTTTCAAATTATTTACAGTATAGTAAATTTGAACAAATAAACATTTCAATTTTACCATATATGTATTGCGGCGGCCGTTAAAAATTATTTAAATTTAAACAATTAGAAAAATATTATTTTATTTATAGAAATGCTACAACTTTAAAATTTGGCTAAAATGTGAAGCATTAGAACCTTATAATGAAGAAAGTGTAAAATTTTTAAAATTTCGACATTTGGAGATTGTTTTAAACTATTATTCTTACATGTGGGAAAAACGAAAATCGCTGCAGAAATGAAATCTTTAGAATTAAAAGACTATTTGTAATGTTGAAATTTCTGTCTGAAAAATGAATGTTCTTTTAATGTGAGATGAAATGCTTGCAGTATGCAAGCACCAACTACTAGTATATATATATATATATATATATATATATATATATATATATTATGATATAGACGTTCCTTACAGAGGAGGAGGATGATATTACATATAACAGGAGGATACTAATGTTTAGGCACTACCAGATGTGCTGGTGATTTGAAATTTTTTATTAGTTAAAATTTTGTACAAAACCGACTAGAAAAAACGAAAATCATGAAAAGGTGGAACAATGCGGCCGCTAAAAATTCGCAATTGTTTAAACAAATTTTCAAGTTTTATGTATTTTAGCATGTGCTACGGAGTTGAAATTTTTTTAATAAGTAGAATTCTTAAAAAATCGAAATAGTGATTATACAAATTTTGATATTTTAATTTGTTTGGCAGTTAAAAATTCATAAATTTTAAACAGATAACTGTTTAGGTACTACGGGATGAGCTAGGAAGCTGAAATTTTCAAATTATTTACAGAATTGTGAATTTGCACAAATAAACATTTAAATTTTACCATATATGAATTGCGGCGCCCGTTAAAAATTATTTAAATTTAAAAAATTTGAAAAATATTATTTTACTTCTAGAAGTGCTAAAACTTTAAAATTTGGCTAAAATGTGTAGCATCAGTACCCCATAATGAAGAAAGTGTAAAATTTTTAAAATTGCAACATTTGGGGATTGTTTTAAACTAATATTTTTACGTGGGAAAAACGAAAAACGCTGCGGAGGTGAAATATTTAGAATTAAAAATATATGTGTAATGATGAAATATGAAAAATGAATGTGGGAAAAAACGATAATCGCTGTGGAGGTGAAATCTTTAGAATTAAAAGACTATTTGTAATGATGAAATGTCTGTCTGAAAAATGAATGTTTTTTCAAGGTGAGATGAAATGCTTGCAGTATGCAAGCACCAACTACTAGTATAATGATATAACATATAACATATAACATATAGGAGGATACTTATGTCCAGCCCAAACTACAAAAGCTAGATATCTGAACGTTTTAGGTTTTGTAGATATGATAGAGAAACTTTCAGATAAAATAAGACTTCTCACCTAAGTTATATGAGTTCGACTCCAGAAATTCCGAAAGTTGCGTTTTTCCTCATAAGAAAAGCATTGCGCCATTTTTTTTAATTAATTATGGGCACTTGCCGGTAAGATAGAAAGATGAAATGTCAGTGTTGCTAGATGGCCGCAATATCTATTAGGAATTATTGTCACTTTTACTTACAGTGTCTTGGGTTCGACTCCCGAGACCCCGATATATCTCCCATAAGTTAGCATTGGAAAAGGTTTTCCCAGTGTGTAGACCAATCTAATAGGTTTAGGAAGCTGAAATTTTACAGGTTTATAGAACATTTGTCATAACCAATTATAAAAGTCGACATTTTTAAAATTGTAAATTTAGGGGTTTTTTTAAACCCATTCGAACATTAATTTTTAATAATTTTTTATGTACTACGGGATGAGCTAGGAAGCTGCACTTTTCAAATTATTTACAGAACAGTGCATTTGCACAAATAAACATTTCAATCTCTACATATATATATTGCGGCAACCGTTAAAAATGTTTAAATTTTAAACATATAGAAAAATATTAATTTACTTCTATAAGTGCTACAACTTTAAAATTTGGCTCAAATGTGTAGCATTAGTACCCCATAATGGAGAAAGTGTAAAATGTTTAAAATTGCAACATTTGGGGATTGTTTTAAACTATTATTTTTACGTGGGAAAAACGAAAATTGCTGCGGAGGTGAAATCTTTAGAATTAATAGAATATTTGTAATGATGAAATATCAGTCTGAAAAATTAATGTTTTTTCAAGGTGAGATGAAATGCTTGCAGTATGCAAGCACATTCTACTAGTATGTTATATCCTCCTCCTCCTCTGTAAGGAACGTCTATATATAATGATATGTGTGTGTGTGTGTATCTGTGTGTGTGTGTGTGTGCACGTATGGGTGTACGTGTTTCTCTCCATCTCCCTTCCGTCTCGTCGATTTACTTCTACATTGCCGCCTTCCCTTCTCAATTTATCTCACTTCTTGATTCCTTCGATTCTCTTTTCTTTTCCCTTTTCCATTCTCCACCTATTTTTTTCTTCCTCCCCGTCGACTTATTGCCTTCCCACCCTTCCGGGATCCTTCCCTTCGAAAAATGCCACTTCTCATTTCTCACGACCCCTGCGCCTAATAAAGCCCCATATTTCTTTTCCCCTTTTGAGAATTTTCATATTTTTTCTCCATCCTCTTTCCATCTACTCTTCTTATTCCACATCCCCGTCATCTTTTTTCTCGCCCAACTACACCCGCAGTCTCTCTATTCTTATCATCTAGCTGAAAAGTGTGCAATAGTTTTTCACTGATAATTTTTACAATGCGCAATAAATGGAAGTTATTACCACCCACGCTTCATTGTGTTTTCCCATATTTTGTTTTCTTTTTAATGTATGCGGAACTGCGAAAATATTTAGATGAACTGGAATATAAATTTAGCCTTGGCAGGTACGTAATACAATGTCCTTAGATCCATAAAATAAGCTGGGATCCAAACATTCTCGATTTGGTTTTGATTCCGCTCCAAAGGATTTTATGTATTTGAGAACATAATGCTTTATTACCAGTCGTTAAGACTCCGAAGTTACATACGGAAATTTAAGGATAAAACGGCTCATCTATCCGACATTCTAGAACGGGGATTCCCCGAACGAGGGGATATTTCTTCTTGCTGCGTTCAACGGTTTAAAAATACATTTTTCATAACTCCGTCCACACGGAGCGATTAAAAACTATTCTAAAACTGTTTTAAATAAAGATAGTCTAATTGTGATTTCTTTCGCGGGGGAATGATTTGATTTGTTTATAATAAATCACCATCGCATTGCCAAACTCTATATATATTAGTGCCTAATCCAATGACTTGATTTTAAAATACCGCTCTTTTAAAAGTAATTAATACTTAATGGAGTCCTAAGGACTAAGATATTATGTAGATTCTAAGTGTCTTTCAGTATTGCTGGGCCATACCAATTATTTACCTAAAACAATGATGGAAATGTTTTAGTCTTTCCCTTCCCAAACGCTTTTCCATATGAAAGAGACGCACTATTCTGTATATTTTTATAAGTGAGATATGCCTGAAGTGTATGTACTGTTGTATTTTTAATTCTATTGTAAAATAAATATTTTTGAATAAAGTGGATAAAATCGTTGAGTCAAGACCTGCAGTTATCCAGAAGCTACATCCATAATTTTAGGATCTTAAAAATATTATATCGAGCAATGAGAATAACTACGTTATTTTTCCACAATATTAAACTCATCTAAGTACCATCAACAGCGTCATTATTAGAATTCTCTCCGCAGACAGGTCCACGATTATATTTTAAACGGAGTTCTCCATATTATCCCCTTCTCCGCAACCCTCTTTAATTTTTGATGTCTTTCCCTTTCAAACTGTCTATCAGACGACAACTTTTCCTTCCTCTTTTGCCCTCAAGTTTTCCTCCAATCATATCTATAATTACGAAGCTTCTTCTCAAGAAAGTCCCGATCGAGTTCTCTTTCCTTTTTCTAATTATACCAATTTATAATCCATTTCTTTCACCCCATTCCTCTAAAATTTCCTCGATTTTATTTTCAGCATTATTCACAAAGCCGCTAGTATCCAATTAAATAAACAAAAATACTAAATGATGTTAAATTAGGACACTAATTATGATTTTCTGCTCTTTTAGAGAGGTATGTTTAGAAAACCTCTCTACGGATGGTAAATACGGGCGTGGAAATGATATCCTAGGTGTGCGTGTGTGTTTATTAATGTATTGCGTAGCACCTGACACTCACCGAGATTGGCACCTAACCCACCTTTGATGTGGCCGCGTTTGTAAAGTCCTCTCTTCCCCAATCGCATTTCCTACTTGCGATCAGATTTGCCCTTTCCACCAACGCGTAAAAACAAAGACTTTCCTTTCCCCAGAACCCTTAACCCCACTCTCAATTTATACTGCTCAACTCTTTCAATATCTCTCTCTTCCTCTCTTCTGACCTTTTTTAATCTTCTTCTCTTCTTTCGACCGACCACTTGCGTCTACCACCAACCCGCTCAGCGATTTTTATTTTTCATTTCTTTCTTTTGTTGGAAAATCAAAATAAAAGAAGAATCGAATTTCAAAGAAATTTTCCGAAACGATACACAGAGCCTTTCTCTCTTCTCCTCTTCCCTTTCACTCACTCTACCTCATTCTCTCTTTCAAACTCTCTCTCCAACTCTTTCCATCTCTCTCCACTCCAAATCCCTTTCCATCTCTCTCTCTTTCAACCTCCATATCATTCTCCATCTCTCTCCATCTCTCACTCAATCTCTCTCTCTCTTGATCTCTCTCCATCTCTCTCCATGCCTCTCTATCTTTCTCTCCATCTCTCTCCATCTCTGTCTCTATCTCTCTCCATCTCTCTATCCATCTCTCTCTCCATCTCTTTCTCTCCATCTCTTTCCATCTCTCTCCATCTCTCTCCATCTCTCTTTCCATCTCTCTCTCCATCTCTTTCTCTCCATCTCTCTCCCCATCTCTCTCACCATCCCTCTCTCCATCTCTCTCTCTATCCCTCTTTCAATCTCTCTCTCCATCTCTCTCTCCATCTCTCTCTCCATCTCTCTCTCCGTATCTCTATATTTCTCTCCTTCGTTTTCTATCTCTCTCCATCTCACTCTTTTCATTTCCTTTTTCGCGCTTCTGCTTCTCTTACTTTCGTAATTTCACGAAAAAAAACTTCGCCTGCATTGATTCCAGACCGAAGGAACCTTGCGGAAAAAATAATAATACCCGGAAGTTTGTCGCAAGCACTTTTCATCCTCTTCCCAATATGTGTCCCCTTTTTCCGTGTGTGTATGCAAAAGAGAAATGGAGAGAGGACTTCATCAAAAGGAAATTTGCAAAAAAATATGGTATTTTTTTGCTTGAGATATTGCAGCGTGTAGCACAGACTCACCGAGTCTGTGAGCACCATCCGATATGGTTTCCTCTTCGTGGATCATTCACCGCACGTAATTTTTAGTGCCGTGAATACTTTTGCTCTAAAATGTTTTCGTTTCCTGAATCAATCAGATATTAAATGGCAGAAATGGATTATAGGGCATGCGCGACTACATGGTGCGTTCGTTTTAGAGTTGAAGGATGCGTTATTAAGATAGTCCTCGTGACCGGAAGCTTACTATCAGTAAATCTACCAGGTATTTCAATCGCCGATTTTTAGCATATCAATAAAACGTCCTAAATAACATTCATTCGAGAGTAATTTTGCTATTGTGAGCGAATTTTGTTTTCGGAATCTGAATTAATTTGTAATCTGTCGTTTTCTCTTGGGTAAACAAAATCAGTTGAATAAAGATTTATTCTAAAAGGGAAAGCAAAAAGTTTTACTCGACTTAGATAATAAACTAATAGCTATAATTTTGCGTTTTTCTTAACACATTCAGTGGAAAATTTTTATATTATTATTTATTATGTTAAGAGTAACTCAGACTCGGGAACATTATTTGATTTCTTTAGGAGCTAAAAAAAACAATTAGTTTAAGTGATTTACTTTTAGCCAGCGGTCCAATCTTTAGCTGTAACTGTATCGGATGATATAAGAGGATGACTATATGAGTCGTTACAGGGACATTGTGTGGTGCAATCCATTGAAAGATGCCGTCGTTTCAGCATCAAGCGATGCTACTTATCCCAAACGGACAATTTCGAGTTTAAATTGTTGATGTCTGCCGACTCGCACGCAAAATCGCGCTCCCAACCCATCCGAGCGGTATTAAATCGCCTAAAATATAACACCCGAGCACAGCGCGAGATCGCTGGAGTAAACATTTTTTTGCAAAAACGCGGAAGCAGAATAGCGCAAAACATCAAAAACGATCCCGCGACGCAAAAGAGAGGTTGTTTACCTTTCCCACCGCACGACGAATAATTTGTGTCCACGACGATAGAAAAGAAATGGAAGCAGATGAGGAGGGGCGCAAGGTGGATGGGAATGGAGAACGGATAGAATCCCGGAGAGCGAGTGAGAGGCGTTGATGGGTCTGCGCGTGCGCGTTTGCGCGAGAGCGTGGAGCGAGCAAAAGAGAGAGAGAATGAAACATTTGAAAGAGTGCGGAAAGGAATTGCTGGTAGAGTGCGGTAGAAAGTGATGAAAAGACTGATGAACAGAAACGGGTTCGAGGGGGAAAAACGAGAGGAATATATAGCTGAAGAAAAAGGGGTATGATGCAGTGATTTAGGAATGCGCGGCTGATATAAAAGGAAGTAGGAAAATACTGAGGGATAGAGGGCCTGTGTCCATATACAAATACATATATATATATATATATATATATATATATATATATATATATATAGGGTAAATGGAAAGGGAATAGCTGGAATGGAAATGATCCTCGTGGGGATGGGAAAATGGAGAGAATTCAAGTGTGGAAAGCGAATGAGAGGGAGAGATGAAAAAGAACCGAGTTCAAAAGGAATTGGCAGAGGGAGAGGTGGAAGTAGAAAGAAGAGGAGGTAGAAATGGAGAAGGGGAGAAAGAGTGGAGATGGAGTTTGAGGACATCCTACGAGGGGAGGGGAGAGTCGAAAAGTAAAAGGGGATGAGAGGAGTGTGGGACGGGGGAGAAAAGAGTAGGAGGGGATTTAATTTAAAGTAAAGCCTAGTGCCTTGTTCCGTTATCCCATTCACCCCTCATCTCCATCTCTCTCCCCCTTTTAACCATCCACCCCCATCCCGTTTCCTCTCTTTCTTCCATCTCTGGTGGACCCCATCCAAAAGGGGATTCTTTCCCCCCTTCCTCTCTTCAAACCTTCCTCTCTCTCACGCGCTACTACATATATATAGCAACGGTTGTTCATCCTCCAGCAGCTCCTCCTCCTATCATGCCCTCCAATTCCTCTCCATCTCGGTCCGAGTACTCCCTTTCCTCCCTTGCTACTCCTCCGCCTCCACTTCCAACCTCAGTTTGGACCCTTAATCGTCCTTCCGAGCCATTCCGCGAGATTAGCGACTGAAGTGTACACCGCAGGGGATCGAGTACCGTTAGATGCCGCCAACGCTCGCTAGAGGGGAGTAAAGTCTCGAGTGTTGACCTCTGTCACCGCCCTGGAGCTCTTCCCCCCTGCCCCTCCCTAACTCTCCGACTAACTCTCGACCCTCCCTCTCTCTCTCTCTCTCAATGACCCATCTTATTATACAGCAGGGATTTCAAGAGTGGTAACGATCCTATACATTCTTGTTTTTTTATAGAATCCCATCCCTGAAGGCTGTTTCAGAGACCAAACACATAATAAAGAAGGTTAACCTATTTTATTGGTATTTTTTAGCAGTTGTTTCAAAAGCTCCTTCGTTCCTGTTATATCAAATCCGTGATTGATTCCCTAAGAAGGGCCTCTTTTCCAAAACCCCTCAAGACTATTCGCAAATAATTTATCGGCGAAATACTCTTCTTAATACTTTCCTATTCTTTGCTCTTTGCATTCAAATTAAGTGGTAGCCTCTTCCGTTGCATTTTAAGTGCTACATTTTGTAAAGAAAATAATTCCGTCAGAATATTAGATATATAGTTTGATAATGTCCAATAAATATATAGTTTTTTCTAACCTAAACGGATCTTGGATGAGACAAGTGTTTCACAGAATTCTTCAAGTGGCACGGTTCGTATTTTATTCAACTAAAACCGCACAAAAGCACCAATCTCGCCCTATACTCTTCGCCACTGAAACGACTGCGCTTAAGATTCGAATGAAGGCCGTCCGAAGGACTCACCCGCCGCTTTCGTAAAACGGCAGCGGTGGGGCTCTGAACCACCGCGAACATATTGGCGAAATTCAAAGCAAGAAAATTCTCGCTGAACGTTTCGGTGGTTCTCCTTTCTACACGTGCGGATTGGAGGATAAAAGTCTCCACATCGCCCTCAGTTGGTCAGGGTTAAGGGGTAGGATGTGCGAAGGTGAGAAATTGTGCAAGAGGGAAAAGAGGTCAAAGTGAATAACTTTATGATCACTCTACCACCTTCGCACATTTGTAGCGATTTTCTCTTGCAGTTTTCCTTTTAAATTATTGATTTCCTCTTCATTTTAGTCGTCCTGGCATTTCTTCCGTCTAATTTTGGCGCAGCAAACTTTGTAATGTTTTGTTAGTATTTTATTTACCTATTTCTATAATAGAAGAAAAGGAGAATCACAGAAAACAGTAATTTCATTATTCCTTTCACCACATCTGGCATTTAAAATTCCGTTTGGTATAGCAATACATATTTCGCCAAAACTTTATTTTTCGACTTTTAATCAAATTATCATTCATTATTTTCCACATTCAAGTTTTTTATGATCACACTCTAGTATTAGACGAAAAATACGAATATGTAGTTGTATTAGGATATACTGACATTACATTGAATATTTTTTAAATCTTAAAATTTCCACTGAAAACAGGTTATCTTGAGCTCATATGCTATTTAATTTTTGGGCTAGTATTTCAGCATTTAATTTTATCTTTAACATCGGCTCTCTTTTCACAAATCTCCCATAAAGACGAGGTATTAATTTACCAGATCCCACTTTATCGCTTCCTCATCCCTTTCAATCGCCCCATTCTCATCTACTCACTGCTCCTTTGAACTTTCCCTCTCTCGGACACCTTTTCAACTAAAATAACGCTCGTCATTACTCAAAAATAAAAATTCTCCACCCACTTCACCCCTCTTCCCCTTATTGCTTATAAGATGGCGGCTGAAAAATGAAGTGCGAAAGTCGAGCTTTAAAAAAATAAAATAATATAGAAAAACCCGAGGAAATCCCTGAACTATGAGGAGACGATTTTTGTCCATTTTCCTCCTCTTATAGCTCCCCCAGAGCGTTTCGTCCTCCACCGAACCGAGTTCCTCTATTAGAATGCTTTCCACTTCATCATTCCAAACCCACTCCCGAAAACTCTTCCACTCCCTTCACGACTACTCCCTCTCACCCTTCCACCCATCTTCGCCTTTTCCCTCCCCTTCAAGCTTCCTTCCCTTGTCTTCGCCTTACTCTCGCCCTAGAAACACCCATGCCATTCCTTTCAACCCTCCTCCCCATCCTCTTTCACTCGACTCTCTCCATCTCTCCTAAATCCCTCTCTCTCTCCTTTCACCTCCCTCATCCCCATACATCCCTCCTAACTCTTACCCTCTCCAAAACCTTTAGTAGGGTCACCATAACTCCTTACGACCAAGCCTCGCCTTAAGCTGGAATTTCCTACCGAGAGTATTTCCCTCCTCCCCTCCTCTCTATCTTCTCCTTACGTACATTTCCTTCCTCCCTCCCTCTCCCCATCTCACTCTCTCTATTTCCCTCGCTCCCCGACGTTATCTCGGTAGTTTTCTTGAGGCTATTTCGTAGCGGGTTAAAAGGGAGTTATTATTCATCTCGGTCGCATTTTATTCTTAATTAAACATTCCATTCGATGTAACCGTAATGTAATGTCTCTCTCCATACCTCGCTTCGTCCTCCTAAATGTCTTAACCTCTCGCGTATTCCTTCTCCGTTCTCTCCTTCGTCCTGTTTTATTTCCTATTCTCTTATGTAATTCAACTTCCTCTTATCTCGACGAGTTTGCGATCGACTCGAAAAAGAGCGGGAGACAAAGAAAGAGATATTACACGCTCGACGGTCTTTAAATTCACCTTTCCCATTAATCCACGTGTCTCGGACCGCCTTTTATTGGAAGTCGCGGGACTCCCGCCCGTCTACTGACGACGTAATGGAGCTCATCTCCTATTTAGGTTCTTGGCTTTTTTGTCTCTCTAGAAGCTATGCCCGGCCGTTCTCGAATCCGACATTAATATTATGTAAATCGCGTTATCCGTAAAATAAATGGGAATAATGATTCGAAATTCGTCGCCGTGGAATCTCGCGCGTCGTTCGAAAAACTTAGGATTTTCCTCTAAGCGTTAGGTGGTTACTTTATTTTACCAGAGTTTTTTCTCCTTTTCTAAAATGCTGCTGAAATCTAAAATATCTACGGAGCGAAATTAAGTGATTTCACAATGAAAATTGCCAAACGATTTCCTATTCGAATATGCATATACTTAAAGATTAGGCGCTAAACCAGAGACAGTAATACCCCGTTTAACGCTGCCATGTAGAACGCTGATTCGTTATAACGCTCTTTGTTCTCGGACCAATTTATACTTTCTCCATACGTTTTTGTTTTGTTAAATTTTATATTTAACATTTTGATTATAAGAAGAAAAAAAGCTGATTAGTTATTGGTTAATCGGTCTACCGGAAGGGGAGGTGTACTCCTATAATTTTTGTCATTTTTTCATTTTCTCAAATGTCTCTGATAAGGCTTCATTAATGTAGATCTTTGTTTTTGCACAGGCTGTAGAGAATATTCTCTACAAATTTTGTTTGAAACAATTTTTTTTAGATATCTCACGAAGTTGGACACCCATTTGTGGTATTGGATGCTGATTATTAAGAGGAGGGTGTGTGGAATGTTACAGTGTGAGAAAATGACAAAAAAACTGCTACAGTTATGAAATATTACAGGATTCCTGGTGCGCAACAGATCTGATACATTGCGAATTTAAGGATTGGTAATTTATAGTACAGTTTTAGAGTACTATCAGAGAGAAGGGCGGCTATTAAAATATTTTGAAAATTGGTAATAAATTACGATTTTAGGTACGCATCTCCATAAATGCTATATTGACCACGCATAACGCTGACTCAGTTAGCGCTCTCGTTTTCAGGAACGCATCCCCAGCGTTAATGGGGGTATGGCTATATAGCCAACCAAAGCCTGAGAGAGTGCAAGATTTTTCAGTGCACACTGTAAAATAATACACTTCGTATGACACTAAATAAACAAAAATTCCATCACCGTAAAAAGGAATAATACTCACAAGCTGCAAGTTGCTGGTAAACACCGTCGCAGGGCCTAAGTCAAAAGGAGACACAAGCACACGCGGAAATATACAAAAGCCACTCACACAGTAAACTCTAACCGAAATTAAAACTAGACACCGATGTTTCGAGAGCTAAGCTGCCATCTTCAGTAGTATGCGGTACTATGGTATGTTCCCAGCTGATTCACCTCTTGCCTACGCGCAATGGGTATCTAAGAGGTAGTGAATGAATGAATAGCAAGGGAGAAGAGAAACTCGGTGCCCGCATTAACCTACTCTTAACGAAGAACACCAAGGGGGCCAACGGCTTAACGTCCCTTCCGAAGGACGGAACAGCTGAATTTGCGCGGTCTCCTCAGGGGGAGGAGGAGGAGGGAGAAGGGGGTATATACAAGGAGTGACAGTTTAAGCAAATCACAAAAACCGCAAGGTATTAAAATGATGTAAATATAATTAACAACCCCCATTGTAATTGAGCACTTTCTGACCGGCCGGGTACGTGGGTGTTATCACGAGGGACGGCCTATATTTGTGGTAAAACTACTAACCAAGCCAATGAAGAGAGAGAGAGAGAGGGGAGGAAGGGGAAGAAAAGTGAAAGGATTTGGAACGGTTAACTGAGTTACTGAAAGGGGGGGGGTGTTCTTTCGGGTTTACACACAGCACACTGCAAAAACAACAGAATAAACAAATCAAGCATTACAACTCATATTTTTGACACTCGCTTCTCATCACCACTGAAAACTTATGCTTACTCAAATCATTCGACCAATACAATAAACTCGATGCATACGAAAGCATCTATATATATAAAAACAAAAACACGGTTATGAACGACTTAGGTCCCCTCCCCCTTTTTCAATTACTCAGTTAACCGTTCCAAATCCTTTCACTTTTCTTACCCTTTCTCCCCAACGGTCACTCCTTGTATATATACCCCCTTCTTCCTCCTACACCTCACACTACTGAAGATGGCAGCTTAACTCTCGAAACATCGGTGTCTAGTTTTAATTTTGGTTCGAGTTTACTGTGTGAGTGTCTTTTGTATGTTTCCGCGAGTACGTGTGTCTTCTTTTGACTTAGGTCCTGCGACGGTGTTTACCAGCAAACTGCAGCGTGAGTGTGAGAATCCTTTTTACGGTGAAGGAGTATTTGTTTATTTAATATTGTATTGTTTCACCGTGTCTCGCAACCCTCGCTTTTCATATACTTCGTATGGTGACAATGACTCATCCAATAAAATTCCTCCTGAGCATTTTGTTCCAAAAAATCGCTAAACCGTTTGTCTTATGTTAAAATCCTAAATCAGATCAAAATGGTCGTTTTCTTTTGCGCAATGTTCTAGGAATTCGGAAAATTTGTTTAAAAATACAAAAAACTTTAAATAATGACATTTTTATTTGTTTCTATTTTCACATTTTTTCTCCGGCTATCCCGCTTTCTGAACGTGGATTATTAAAATAGTATTTTCAATCCTTGGAATCCAGGAGCTTCTGACCTATACGTGTACCCGTTCCACTAAATTTAATGGTACTACCTCGGGAAACTATGAGTTGTAACTAATTTTGCTAATTATATCAAGTCTAATCGCAATATCATTCGTTTTTTCGTTTAAGCATTTACTTAGAAATTACATAATTTCATGACACTACATGTACGACTTTGTAGATAATCGTACAAACTGATTATTCCACTTTGAAAATTTTTATAATAGACAAAAATTTCTGATGTCTTGGTCATTTCATTTGAATAATCAAACTAAATTTAATGCTAATATTTTCATTATGACATATCAAACGTTTCCGCTATCTCGTATTCCTCAAACATTATTTTTCAGATTTCCGCAACTTCGAAACAACACGGTACTTTACAATATCATCTGCATTTTAACAATCTGATTGGACGTAACACAAATGTTCAAATCTTCATAATTGTTTCGAAAATTTTACAGCATTTGGGCGCCTACAAACATCGTTTGCGTCCGTTTTAGATTGATGTAATATATTGTTTTTTGCAATAATTCGCATCACATCTCTTAACAGCAGCGAAATCTTAACGCCGATATTCCACGATCCTCGTGACGTCATCCCGTTAGGAAATAAGCTCCCTTTGACGCAGGTGGAGCGAGCTAGTCAGCATGCTTCGCTCTGGCATTGGCCCGAGTCAGCGCGCCTCCGTTCACATCCGTGGCCCCTTTCAACCGGAATAGTCCCGGACGTTGAAGAGAAGGGACGTTGAAATATGAAAGCATTTCTAAACGCGGGCACAGAGGTCGCGCCGATCACTGGCCACCGTGGATTAGTATGGCGCATAAAAGGAATCGGATGACGGATTCAATGGACAAACGGCAATGTCTCTTAAGAGCATTACCGCGCGAAAAGCTTTTGCGTCGAACTTTCTATCGCATCCGCCGAATGTTTACTGCGCTTCGCAGCAAGGATATACATTATGCGAGTTAATAAGCATAAGGAGCTTTAATGTGAATTCAAAAGGAACATTAAGTATAACTTTAATGCAAATATACATATGCGTATATACATTTGTTGAATTTAAGCATTTACCACACCGACACGTTCATCAAAATCACAGGCAACTGGATTAAAAAGTTATCAATAATACTTAAATATTTAAAATAGAGCATAAAAACTCAGAGCTGGATTGACATATTTCTTATTACTAGGGGATCCGCGGGATCCTTGGCCTCGCTCAGTCCACTTACTGCTGATGAGGGGAGAATCACATGTTCAATATTATTATCGTCCTCATAGTTCTCTTGCACTTCATACAGTGGGGATGTAAAATTTGAAAAGAATTGAAAGCGCTACCCTCAGAAGTAAAATATGTACGAAAGAAAAGTAAATCTAAGAAACGCACCAAATACGGAACTACTGTCAAATGAACCTGAGCCTTGTCTCCTCGATGAGACAGCAGGTATGAAAAATGTGTAGTAGAACAGACAAATTGCAAAGGGACTCAACAGGAGAGACCGCGCGAACGCAAATTGCGCGTCACTGGGAGGCTCCCTGTGCATTTTAGAGAAAATTTTATTTGACGTTTTCCGTATGTATGCTAAATTTCGTTTTGATTGGATAAGATTTAGAAATTAGCGTAATGCGCGAACGCAAATTGCAAAGTAACTATATGGGTGGTGTTCTATACAAACTATAGGCTCTTAGGTTATTTGTACATGCACATGAGGTTTGGTGAAAATTAGACAACCAAGACAGCAGTTATCGTAGAACAAACAGACAAACAAATTCCTGTGGAAACATTATGGATTTATAATACCACTAAACATTTTATACTATCGCATAAAATCTCACTACGACTTTACAGACAACAATTTTGCTATCACATTTTTTCTTTTTGTTTATCTGCATTAAGCGCTTATTTGTACCATCAATTAAACAATTCTTTCGTGATAACAACCACTTTTCTGTCTGTTACAGCAATGTCACTCCTAAAATAGCTTTATGTAATACGACGATTTTAGATCCTACGGGTTTGCTAGCGAAGGAGTTCTGTGTTGAAAATTGTTTTATTTCGGAGATAAGTAATATCAAATCGCACCTTGTCGAGAGATGGAAATAGTTTATGACGCATTCATCCAACGATTTAACGAAATAAAAACATTTCCATTAAACTTCCAAGGACACACGCACACACAATTGCATGTGTAATTTCATTATGTATTAGCAACTATCGACGTAAGATAGAGTTAGACAAACGGAAAATAGTTTTAATAATAACCAAATAACAACGTAAAATTACAGAATTTTCATATTATTTATCGGAGCAAGTTTGCATTTTAGTCTTTGAATGTATCTCATATCATACTTTAATGTCGATCAATCGGTATATATTGTGTTTCTATATTTCCAGTGATCAAAAGACGCATCCGCTTTCGTGTCGTTCAACACGGAAACGATATATGCGGGCGGATATCACGAACATTTCAATACCCTCCTTTTCGTGTCACTGCCACTCTATTTTCAGTGAATTGAAGCGATACACAGTGTTGGCGAAGAGATTTAGGCTGTATGTATCGACTAGATAGCAAAAATTTCATTTGGAGTCAGAATTCAGGCTGGAATCATTGCGTGCCTCGTGTGAAAATAGTCCGAATATACACATTCATAGATTTGTCGTTTTTTTCCTTATATATAAGTCATGATTAACTTACCCGTTAAGCAATATAACAGGTGTAACCCTTGAAAATGTGGTTGACTCGTCTAGGTTTATTCGTTTATTTTACGTCAAATATATTTTAATCGATATTGTAAATGTCTACTTAAACGAGTTTTAATAAATTCTGTTATTAATAAGATATCGGAACTTTGCAAACAACTTCCGTCATGAGCACAGCGAGGAACAGCAGATTTACAACTAGCAAAATTAACATTTTACTGCCGTAACGCTAGACCTTTGTTATAATATTAGTCGGAAATTATTTTTAACATTTAAATTCCGTATTTACCCCCATATAAGCTGGACTTGATTTTTTTATTATCTCCAAAACGAGGGTGCGGCTTATGTGCGAAGAAACAAAATCGGAAAAAATCCAAAAATGTGAGGTAATCGTTGAAATTCACTATGACCCTGCTAAACGGCTCGGTGATTCAATGTACAATGTACAAAAATTACATAATCACCGCAAAAAGTAAAAAAAAGAGAGAATTATTATTACTTTTTATTGATGACGGAAATAAAAACGGGAGTCCCCGAGAAATATGCCGTAGTCTGACAGATATCAAGGCATCGTAGCAGTTTAGTCTCATTTTTTGGCAATTATATCGTAAGAAACATTTCGGTAGTGTATATTTCGATTTAGAAGTTGTTGCAATCATTCGTCGTTATCCACGTGCAGCATGTTAAGGTAAAAAGCAGATTTTTCGGAAATACTGCCCTTTGTATCCCGTGAAATGAATATATTGCTGATCTGTTACGAATAATTCACCGAAATATTACATTATTATAAATAATAACAATATTTATTGATATTTACAGTTGATGGTACATGTTACTGACTTTAGCTAGCCAGAATATTTTGCCGAGTCGCGATTTTTGAAGTGTGGCTTATATTCGGGAACGTTTTTAGGCTAGTTTCCAAAGGAAACAACCTTATGAAATGGTCCTGTCTGTATGTGTGTACCCCACTAACAACTTTTGCATCAATGGACCGATTTTCATGAAACTTGGTATGAGGCTCGTGCTGCTAGGGACCACCTCCAGGCTATATTTTATTTGGCGAAGACTGAAGTCCCGGGTTCGATTCCATTGTTAGACTGGTTTCCAAAGGAAACATAGCCTTATGAAATGGTCCTGTCTGTGTGAATGTGTGTCCCCCAATAACAACTTTTGCATAAATGGACCAATTTTCATGAAACTTGGTATGAGGCTGGTGCTGCCAGGGCCCACCTCTATATTATATTTTATTTGGCGAATATTTAAGTTCCGGGTTTAATTCCAGGGACGTTTTTCCCTATTAGTTTTACAATCAAATCCATCGTGCAGAGATATTTTCTTTAATACTTTAAAATATCTTAAAATTATGATATCGGAGCGAGATAAGTACTGTTATAAGGGAAAAAGAATGTAGATTATAATTTCTACAGTAGAATTTTGATAATTTATAGTATTTTCTCGAATTTCTACTAAAACATCGGTTATGCGTTTTAAATCGCATTTTATCGGATTGTTACCATGGAGTCGATTTTTACCGAACTCGGCTTGAGCATAGACGAGTGAACAAATAGATTATTACCAACTTTTATATTAACTTATATATATATAAAGTATGTATAAAGTATAAAGTATGCTTATATATATATATATATATATATATATATATATATATATATATATATATATATATATATAAAGTATGTATAAAGTATAAAGTATGCTTATATATATATATATATATATATATATATATATATATATATATATATATATAAGTTAATATAAAAGTTGGTAATAATCTATTTGTTCACTCGTCTATGCTCAAGCCGAGTTCGGTAAAATTCGACTTCATGGTAACAATCCGATAAAATGCGATTTAAAACGCATAAGCGATGTTTTAGTAGAAATTCGAGGAAATACTATAAATTATCAAAATTCTACTGTAGAAATTATTATCTACATTCCTTTTCCCTTATAACAGTACTTATCTCGCTCCGATATCATAATTTTAAGATATTTTAAAGTATTAAAGAAAATATCTAGTTTTGGACCCCGTCAAATCTGAAGAAAATCCAAAGCTGCTTCCGGGGTTCGAACCACCTCACGTCGCGTGATACGAGTGATTTAATCACCTCGGCCACTAGATCCTTGGGCTGGAGCTGCGATAAATGTGTATTTAAATTCGCGTGGGAAGATAGACAAGCGTCGATCATAGCAACGAGATTAAACAAACTATTGTAATTGTTGGTGGTGTAAGAGAACTTTATTTTAATCTGGATTTGTATTGATACTAGGATTCCTACGTTTTTGAAGGGTTATTTCTGCTAATAATTTATCGTAATTATTGTTGGCGGAATAAAGTGATCCGAAGATCCTATGCAGACAGGCATAAGCTGTAAAGTTGGGAATAATTTAGAAACGAGAAAAAAGTCTGCTATGACCGGGAATCGAACCCGGGTCTTCCACTTGCCGGGCGGATATTCTACCCTTGAACTATCGTAGCAGATCATTTTTCTCGTTTCTGAACGCGGATGTTTTCTTGGTTGGGACGGAACTAGCCAAGCCTGTCTGCATAGGAACTTCGGATCACTTTATTCCATCAATTTCTTACTTGGCAATCTCACCATTTGAGAGGGAGGAGTTTTCTTCGGTGTATCTCTTCGAGGACATCCGTTGGGGCAGTTTGATACTAGCTTGGCTAGTTTCGTCCCAACCAAGAAAACATCCGCGTTCAGAAACGAGAAAAATGATCTGCTACGATAGTTCAATGGTAGGAAGACCCGGGTTCGATTCCCGGTCATAGCAGTCTTTTATCTCGTTTCATAATTATTCCCGTAATTATTGTTGATAGTAAATGTTCATTTATCTTAAAAACTTTTTATCTTTATTCATTTAAGATTATTCTAAAAACTTTTTTCTCTAAGAGTTTCATTAAGAATTACGTCTGGAAAATCAAGGTACATGTAAGCTTCTGATGAATTTTATTATTATTATTAAATTCTTATCGCTCCTCTTATAATATTGCCTTATACAGGCATTTTATTATTATTACATTATAATCACATACGTATTGCAATACTATTAATAATCATTAATGCGATCTTCTCGGAATAGTTCACATTGAAAATTCATTTGAACACAACTTTAGATGGTAAGTAAAAGGTAATAGATTCTTCACCGTACGGTGAAGGATCAATTACCTTTTACTTACTTTGTATTGTATCACCGTGTCTCGAAATACCCTTTTATCACTACTTTAGATGACTATATTTGTTTATGTAGTTTGTGCCATGAACATAATTGTATTCTTTGGAACTATTCACTTGGCTTTTTTTTACTTTGGGTGAAATCTGTTCTAATTAAGACCAGTTGTTCTTGCATTTTTCTAAAAGCCCTCACATCCAAGTAACATATTCCTTTTTTCAGTATTTAAGATAGGTAATACTGTTGTAAAGGATGTTAATTTGAAAAAATTTAAATGAAACATTTTAAAGTGTTGTTTTGTAGCTTAGCAATTCTTCAGCTAACTATACTTACACAATTTATTATTTTTGTCATTTAAGTTAGGTGACTAAAATATAAAATATTCAAGTTTCACTCCTACTAGTATCTAAAGCTGAATTACTCTGAATAAGCAATATATTTTCGTTAATTTTAAGCAATATGAATGGATAAGTCAGTATTTTCATTAATGAAATAAAAGATACTATCAAACTTCTTACTACTTATATACCAAACATTCTTACGTTTGCCACTGAGTTCTCTACTTCTGTCTACCATTCCCAAAACTGTAAAAAGATTAAAGTTTAAATAGACTCACTCAAGAGCTGGTAGACACTTTTGCAAATTTTTACGCCCATGCAAGCAGAAAGGTTATCATAATTATATTATAGAGTTTATTCATATTAAAGTATTAACTATATAAAATTTGATTATAAAAATTCATTTTTATCTCTTCACTTGTTTTCTTTTCCACTCGACTACCCTTCAGCAGTGGACAGTTTATCCATACATATTAGCGTATAAACAGTAGCATTTATTAAATTCGTTTATTTAAAAAACATGCAAAATATAATGTGAGATGTTGACATTGCTTTTAGTATTTTGAACCTGATAATTAATTAATTTGTTTTTCAATTTTTCTCTATCATTGATAAACTATGAATTACAAATTGTATTTATACTCGTAGTATGAGAATTCCTTGGAATGACTAACACATACTAGTGAAACATCCTGTCAATATAAGTAATCAATTCAGGACGTCAACTTTGGGAAACCAGCCTGGTTTGAACTTCTTGTTTATCCTAGATTCAGTTTCAAAATCAAAGGTACGGTGTACATGCAGCGGCTTATATGCGAGTAAATACGGTGTTAGTGAAAAGACTGATTTTCTGCCTGCACGTTCCAAATTAAGATGGTACATCGTTTGAGAAATTAGTTAAAACGAGCCTTTTTATTAAAAAATGTTTATCAATTATTGTTTATATGAATCTTTGAAAATAATCAGTATAACAACAAGTATCATTTTTGTCAGAAAGTGTCGTTTCATCGCTTTAGCAAAGACCAACATGCGTAATATGATATCTTGAATAAAATTTTTGATTAATTTTGAATAAATAGTGTCATAACAATTATCATTTCTGTCTGAAAGTGTCGTTCCATCCCTTTGACAAAGACCAACATACGTAATATGATACGTTGAAAGAACATTTTGACAGAAAGCTCTTAAAAACCTTCTAAAATCTCCCTTCGAGTAAAATCATCATTCACTGAATGCAATCCTAGATGAGAGCTCTTTATTTGCAGTTCGTGCTGTATTCTGGTAACAACAATAAGATTACGCCCT
The DNA here is from genome assembly GCA_028673005.1 of Tanypteryx hageni. Lineage (NCBI taxonomy): Eukaryota > Metazoa > Arthropoda > Insecta > Odonata > Petaluridae > Tanypteryx > Tanypteryx hageni. The sequence continues at coordinate 208,390,317 of CM054112.1, forward strand.
CATTTCCCCCCTTATTTTCCACTCCGTCAACATCGCTCAGAAGTAACATTCCTCGCCTTCCAATTTAGCAAAAGTCGGGAAAACGCACTCAGCTTAAAAAGCGACGTAAATCTGCTCGGCTTATTTCAACGAGTAAGCGTGGAAACTTTCATGCCTCAACTCACACCATCGTGCGCTCCACACAGTCTTCTTCTTCCCCGCAACCTTCCTTCTCCCTTCTAAGAAACTGGCACTTTCAACACTTAACTCACGTTCGAAACTCTCCAGAAATGAATACCGCATGCAGAAGCGGGAGGAAGAAGAGAGGACATCGATTTGCTCAAACGGATATATATATTGAGTGGAGAGACAGAGAGAAAAGGGAAGGTTCGGAGTAAGAGATTTCGCTCATTTTGAGAAGAAACGTGGATATGGGGAGTTGGCATCACAGAAAGACTACAGATATATTTTCTTCCAGATTGCTATGGAAAGAAGGGCGGGAATTCCCTCTCTCTCCTTCAATTTCCTTCCATTTCAAAATTTTCTCCTGCTGGTCGAATGAAGGAGATGTTACATAGGAAAACATGGAGGGAGAAGAAAGAATGCATGAGGAGTTTTAACGCCCTAAGGAGGAAACGTGTAATCAATTCTCCCCTTCTCTTTATCTCTTTCAATCGGCCGGTAGTGTGTCCCTGCCAAAGAACTAACCGCCAGATTCTATATTACCAAAAATCCTTCTCTGTTATTCCCAACCTTTCTCTCCGCATTCGTCGAAGCTTTTTACTCTCTTCTCCGATAATTCGTTCCCAACACGCACCTCCGCCCTCTCTCCGCTCCTCCCTTTTTCATTCGCAAATCTTATCTAATCGAAAACATTCCTCAAACCTCATCTCTAGGGTTTCGCTAACTTATCTCTCTCGCTCGTCTGGTCCCTCTGGTGCCCGGTCGCGTCTCTTTCTTCTCTAACTCCTCCCCTTCGATCCCTTTTTCCCATCCCCACTTCTCCCTCTCTCTTCATCCATCCCTTTCCCCCTTCCTTCCCTTTCTCCGCCCTTTCCTAACCTCCTGCTCCCACTTATGCCTCGTCCTATCTTGGTAAATTCCTTTTCTCTCTCTCACAATCCGACCACTACCCTCTCCTCTGGTCCAAGTCTTACCCCTCATCCGATCCCAACATCACCAGACTCTCTCTCTCTCTATTCCTCTCCCACTCCTTCTAGTCGAATGGGCCTCACGCACATTCTTCATCCCTTCAAACTTTCCTTACTCTTCCCAATTTATCACCGGTTTAAACCCCCCGAATTTCCCTCCTAGGTCGTCTTTTTTATTATTCTTCTTTTAATTTCAATTCCGTTAAATGGATCTTCTAGCGTGAATCTATTTTTTTCCTTCGTCGCGACCTACCCGCTAGAATCTCATTTGTGCCCGCACCGCCTCTTTTAAACGATTGAGCGTCCTTTTTTATCGTCGCGCCTAAAGTTTGTCAACAAGTTGTTTTTAGGGGAAAATTTTTAATCATCGACTGGATTCGATGTGAAAAATTGATTGAAGACAGAAGAGGAAACGAGAAAGAGAGAGGCAGAGAGGTTGATTACGTACTCCTTAGAAGGTTTTGAAATTTTAACGTTTCTCTTTCACCACGTTTTCCATACTAGGCAGAGCTTGATGAGTCTCTGTTTGAATGAAATTAATTCTATTATATCTTTCCGCAGAGACAATTAATTTAATGTGTTTCGCGTTTCCGTCCGTACAAACTTGTATCTATTATATGAATAAGTTTCCCAGACATATTTTCATCATAAGCTCAAAGTGGTAGAAGCCTTAATAGTCATTAAATAATACCAATCAAAGGGCATTTTATATATAGAGTACTGTACAATAAACGGATAAGCTTTTAATCCATGAAATGATTTATTTTTCTTATGCACAAATACTCATAAAATCCATTAATTATAAAACATCTATGCTAACAATTACATAACCTCTATCAGAGTTGGACTAAATATCTCAATTATTTTTAAGCCTCACTAGTAGAGAGCTTGCAGTTCTACCGCGAAAATTTTGAGAAACATCAAGAAAATATTATAATAAACGAAGAACGAACAGAAAAGAAGACTCAAACATCGGAAGTGGCAAAATGAGGAACGAACAAATAAGAACAAAGATAAAACCGTGAAGAGGAATAAAAATGACAAACGAAGAGCGAAGAGAAAAAGAATAGCCAAACGTCGATAATGTTACAAACCATATAGTTACAATACCTTACAACAAATAAATACATTTTTCTCTCTCTCTCCCTTCCTCCCATTCTCTCTCCATCTCTCTTCCTTCCCCCACTCTCCTCCCTCTCTCTATTCCTTACTCCCATTCTCTCTCCCTTCCTCCCATTATCTCTCTCACTTCCTCCAATCCTCTCTCTCTTCTTCCCACTCTCTCTCTCTCTTCCTACCTCACATTCTCTTTCCCTTCCCATTTTCTCTCCCTCTTTCATCCTCCCATTTTCTCTCCCTCTTTCTTCCTCCCATCATCCCACCCTCTCTCTCTCTCTCTCTCTTTTCCTTCCTCCCCCTCTCTCTCTCTTCCTTCCCCCTAATCTCTCTCTCCCTTTCTCCTATTCTCTCTCCCTCTATATCTTTCTTCCTCAAATTCTCTATCTCTTCCTTCCTCCCATTCTCTCTCCCTTTCTCCTATTCTCTCTTTCTTCCTCCCTTTCTCAATCCCTCTCTCTCCCTTCCTTTCTCCCATTCTATCTCGCTCCCTCTCTCTTCCTTCCTCATATTCTCCCTCCCTCTCTTCCTCCGTCTCCCCCTTCCTCCCCCTCTCTCTTGCTTTCTTCCCTTCTCTCTTCCTTCCTCCCATTCACTCTCCTCTCTCCCTTCCTGCCATTCTTTCTCCTCTCTCTTCCTTCCCCATTTTCCCTTCCTCTCTATCTTCCTTTCCCTTGCTATCTTTTAATATTTGAAACTGAAGAAATAGCTTGTTATGCCATCTTCTTTTTACATGGATAATTAGCTGACCTTGAATTCATTTCAATGTCATAGGTTTACGACATTGAGTTTCGTAACAATAACGGTCACCATGGAAATGTAATCTTTTTCATTAAAAAAACTCGAGATTTTGTATTTAGTTTCAAGTTTAATTTTTGAAAATTTCAATCCGTTTTTGAAATTTCACCATCGGGAAATGAAACTACATTATGTTCTTTGCCCTAGAGTTTAAGTCCTGGCTTTGTACGATGATCTGTAGTAATTATAATGTACAAATGAAAATTAGTTTACACTCATCTCCATGTTTTTAAATAGGGAAAATGAATAAAAAATATTTAAAAATAAAATGATGTGAGCAACACATGACTTTCTCCATATTTATATGGAAAATTACATGTTGTTAGCTCTGGGATCGTTGTCAATATTTACTTCCGGTTGAAAATTAATAAAAGAAAAAGGAGCGTTATTAAGACGTAAATAAGCGTCAATTGTTAACAATAGTCTTCGGTAGGCGGCGTGGTGGTGGCAGCTAAAAATGTAAGATATCTCTTAAACAATGCATTATATGGAAAAATGAATCAAACAAAGGTTGTAGAAAATATAATTTGCTACGACATTTATTCCAAAACATTTTTACATTTATCAAATATTAAAGCACATATTTTAAAATAACGGATAAGCGACAAGAGTAAACACCCACTTCCGGTGGACGATTTTTACCAAAAACTAATCAGATCTTTTAACTTTTATAAAAATGTTAAATATAAAATTTTGCGTTGACCTGATTAATAGTTTTTGAGTTAGAGCGCCCAAAAAATTCTATCACATACAGACCGACAGACAGAAAGACAGACACTCAGACATAATCGCGATACTATTCAGAACGTGTTCAGGGAACCTTAAAACAAGTATTAGCGTTGAAATCTCGAGTTAGATTTTTTTCATGAAAACAATACTTGCTCATACTACATATATGAAGAAAGTAAAAATATTTTAAGAAACTGCGAGAAAACTTAAGACTTTACAAAGAACAGAAATAAACTCAAACCATAGCCTTCTGATATTGGATATAGCCACAAAGCTCCAACAATTAAGAAAATAAAAAGGAGCGTTACTAAGACAACTAAGCGTCAATTGTTAACCATAGTCGTCGGTAGGTGGCATAGTGGTGGCAGCTAAAAATATTAAATAGCTCTTAAACAATGCATTATATGGGAAAATGCTCCAAACAAAGGTTGTAGAAAAGTAAATTTCCTATAACTTTTAGTCAAATATATTTTTACGTTTATCAAATATTAAAGCAAATATTTCAAAATAACGGATAAGTGACAAAAGTAAACACCCACTTCCAGTTGACCGATATTTACCAAAAACTAATCATTTCTTGTGAATTTTATAAAAATGTTAAATATTAAATTTTGCGTTGACCTGATTGATAGTTTTTGAGTTAAGAGCACCCACAAAAAAGCTATCACATACACAGACATCATCGATAAAATGCTCAAAACGTGTACAGAGGACCTCAAAACGTGCATTTCCGTTGAAATCTCGAAATCGATTTTTTTCATTAAAACAATACTTTCCCCTATACTACGTAATACGGAGAAAGTAAAAATTGGTTCATATACCTTTCAAGAAAAGTTAGCTTAAGAGTATTGCCAAATGTGCAGCTGTTAGTATTACTTTAGACCAAAAACCTCGTCTCTTCTCCTAAAGATTAGTGCTGGAATGAAAGCCTGGGCAAAACGTTTGTTGTTCCACAAAATAAAATTCTAACGTGCGCCAGAAAACAACACTATTTGCTCATAACTGCGACCAACACCGACTTGCCCTATATTTACGCCGCGAAATAGAGATGGCACAGTTTTAGCGCAAAAAATAATACAATGAAGTTTTCATAAGAAATCGTAACTTGTTCCTACTTTGAAAGTTTTAAAAGTTAGGCATAATACATTAATTGAAGTGATCGGAACTCTGAGGCGAACTTACTCTGGATAAAATGAAAAATTCCGGCACTATCGTCAGATTATTTTTAGGAATTTTTACCTTGCGAGCGATCATCATGCTGCTGTCCGAAGACAGGTTTCAGCTGAATCGCTGCCTCCATTTCTCTCTCTCCCTAGATGCCTCTTTTATATCTCTATAAGTATTATATCCCTGCTTTATATTATCTAATATTCCTATTCTTTTTCTCCCTCTTCCTCTTCTTTCACTAATTTTGTCTTCTAAGATCGTCCTTTGTAAACACTGTCTTCTCAAGATGTGCCCTATCCAATTTGCTTTTCTTTTCCTGATTGTTTTTATTAGCATCCTATCTTCTCTCACCATTTCTAATACTTCTTCGTTTCTCTTTTTCTCTGTCCATTTCACTTTTATCATTCTCCTCCATACCCACATCTCAAAACTTTCTAAATATTTTTTCTCCTTTCTCCTTACCGTCCACGTCTCTGCACCATAAAGAGCTATGCTCCATATGTAGCATTTTGCTAATTTCTTCCATGTTTCTAAATTTATTTTCTTCCTTGTGAGATGCTCCTTCTTCTCGCTAAATGCTGCTTTTGCCATTGCAATCCTACTTCTGATATCCTGTGTACTACTTCCATCCTGCGCTAAAATACTGCCAAGATATTTGAAACTACTTACTTGTTCCAATTTTTGGCCATTTACCATTATATTTAATTCTTTATGTTCCTTTGAAACCACCATGACTTCCGTTTTTTCTGCATTGATCTTCATTCCATATTGTTGGCCAACCTCCACTAGTCTGTCTGTCATCCTCTGAAGATCTTTCTCGCCTTCTACTATTAAGCCCTGATCATCTGCGTATTTAATGGTGGTAATACTTTCACCTCCTATCTTAAATCCTTTCTCTTCCATCAACGCTTCTTCTGTTATTGTTTCTGCATAAATATTAAATATCGCTGGTGAAATAGGACATCCCCGTCTCACTCCCCTCCCTATTGAAGTACTTTCTATTTCTTCTCCTTCAACCCTGACTCTAATCTTTTGATCAAATTAAAGGTTTTAAAGCAGTCTTTTATCTTTCAAATCTATTTTTATTTTGTTTAAAATACCCAGCATTTTATCCCATTTCACTCGGTCAAAAGCTTTCTCCCAATCTACAAAACAAAAATACATACCTTTATTGACTTCTAGCGCTCTTTCTATCATGATCCTCATACATCCTATAGCATCTCTAGTCCCCCTTCCTCTTCTAAAACCAAACTGATTATCTTGCAGCTCCTTTTATATTTTACATTCAATTCTTTTGGTTATTATTCTGGTTAGAACTTTAGCTGTATGAGAAATTAAACTAATAGTTCTGTAATCCTTACAACATTTTGCATTGTTCTTTTTCTCCAGTGGTACCATAACAACATCTAAAAAAATCTACAGGCCATATGCCAGTATCATATACTTGGTTAAAGAATTTTGTGAGTTGCTTAACTGCTTTCGACCCCAAAACCTTAAGAACATCCAATGGTATATCATCACTCCCAACAGCCTTCCTTCTTTTCATGTCATCAATTGCTCTTTTAACTTCAGACTCGAGAATACTTGGTCCTAGCTGATCTTTTTTCCACATGCTCTTTTTCATTTAATTCAATATTTCTTGGCTTTCCTTCTTTGTCATACAGCACCTCAATGTATTCTTTCCAGACATTCTTTACATTGTCTGGCTCCGATACTATTTTACCACTTTTGTTTATGATTCCTTTACGTCCTATCTTTCTTTACTTTTTCTTGAATAGTTCCCTTGCTTTGCTATACATGAAGTCTGTTCTACAAATTCTTTCACACTCGACAATTTCCTCGCATTTCTCATTTATCCACTGTTCTCTGGCTTTATCTATTTCCCTTCTTAAAGCATTATTTAACTCCTTGTACTTTCTTTGGCCTTCTTCAGTGTTTATGTTCTTCTACTTTCTCTGCTCTTCCATTTTTTGCAGCATGGCTGCTGTGACCAGGGTTTTTTGTTTCTTTCATCCGTTATATTTTCTACCTTCTTTTCCACTACATCTTTAATGTTGTTATAGATGTATCTCCACTTCTCATCTACATTGTTCCTATTTTCTTCAGCTCTCTCCCCCAACCTTTCCTCCAGCTCAGTCATGATAGCCTCCTTGTTCTTAAGGAGTTCCTCTAAGTTCCATTTCTTGTTAACTCTTATGTTTCTCCTAACACTCTTCAGTCTACATTGTGTATTTGCCACCAAAAGGTTGTGGTAGGAATCGATATCTGCCCATGGTAGTGTTTTCACATTTTTAATGCTATTTCTAAATCTTTCATTGACTAGTATGTAATCTATCTGGTATCGTCTCTGGTCTCCTGGGCTTCTCCATATGTAAAGTCTCCGCTGGTGATGCTTAAACCATGTATTAGTTACAATCAATCTATTTCTATGGCAGAATTTCACAAGTTTATCCCCTCTTCCCTATTCCATATTTTCCCATTATGTTATCTTCCTGTCCCTCTCCGACTACACTGTTCCAGTCTCCCATTACTAAGGTGGTGATCCTTCCTTTTCCCTCCTCCTCCAATATCTCCATAATCTGTTCATACATTTCATCTACTTCGTCGTCGCCAGCATTAGTCATTGGCATATACACTTGAATTATAAGCATTTCCACTGGCTCCATCTGAAGTTTTACGGCTATTAATCTATCATTAACTGTCACTACCTTGCTAATTCTTTCAGCTATCTCTTTTCTCATTATAATCCCCACTCCCCTTTCCTTTTTCTCTCCTCCCGAGTAAATAATCTTAAATTCGTCTGAATTTATCGCGCCTTCTCCTTCCCACCGAACTTCACGAAGACCTACTATACCTACATTATTCCTTCTCATTTCCCTTTTTAAGTTCTCTAGTTGATCCCCTGAATTCATAGTCCTAACATTCCATGTGCCTATTCTTAATTTCTCCCTACATGCTTTCTTCTTATTAATGTTACATTTCCTCTGTGCATCCCCTAGGGTAGTCCCCACTCGGAGATCCGATTGGGGGACTATTTTACCTCCGGAATAGTTTACCCCAGAGATAGCCATTGAGGTATTTACAGCTTTTCGGCCTATCATGGGAAATATAAGGAGATAGTTTCTCCTTGCTTTCCTCATCGCAGTTTCACAAGAGAGATTAACCATCTGTAGCTGTTCAGATCCACATGATCACCAACTACAGAGGCACTGTGCAAGCTGCTGCCCTTGCACAGGAGGATGTAAAACCCCTAAGACTGCTTCTTAGTCTGACTCTTCCCCTCAGACATTTCCGGCTTGGATGGTCCTACCAGGAGAATTATCCCCCGCCGACATAGCTCTGTGGTTCATAAGAGCGAGCGATCAAATACTCCAATATTCTCGACGTATGACGCAAATTTGCACGCATCATTTCACTCCCGCTCTATCTCTCTCTTGAGTTCCTTTCATTGAAACCACGCCTACCAATTATACTCCAATTTTAACCTCGAGTGATTCCTCTGCCGCGATCTTTTTCTTTACTATTTCCCTCGAGAAATTCCCTTTGATTTCTCAGCTTCCCCAGCACCCTTATCCGCAAGGGAGCTAAAGTCCCTCCATGCTCCGTTTCCTCCTCACTTTGTGAGGGCTTAAGGACGAAATTGTAGTCCAAAGAACGCGGGGAGTGAGCAGGATGGGAGAAGGAGAAGTAAGAGTGCGTTTCCTTCAAATTCCTTGGTCCTGATCAACTCGGATGAAATTCGCAAATCATTTCCTTTTTCCTCTCTCCCGCCTGCCAGCTTAATTTTGCCCCCTTTATTATCCTAAGGATTATGAGATTGGATTATGTTGCACGAGACAGAGGAAAAGACATCACCGGAATAGCTTTCCAATTCCCATACTGCCAACTTCTGAACCCGACTAAAACCTTTTTTTCCCTCTCTCTCTGTTTATCTGCGCGGAAATCGCAGTTTTCACTTCGAGAAATATAAGATGGGAACTTATTTTTTTATGATTCGGGAACGATTTACCAGTGTTGACATATTCTAGCGAATGCACTGAATGATTTGATTATTCAGAATTTAGAATAGAGACATTCACATATGACGTAACATTTTCTGCAGAGAAAGGAGGTGCATTTAGATACCCGTTAATTTTTCTCCACGATAATTGGTATTTCCGGTTTTTCGTATAATTACCTTCACGATTTTATTGCATTGCCGGAAGAAACAACTACGCACTCACAAACCGGTTAGTTGGATTCTGTTCTTTTATATTTTTCATACGTGGAGAAAGGTAACTAATAGATTCCATTTATTTCTTAGATGTTACAATACAAACACTCTACGAAGTAGATATTTAAGGGCGCAGTCGCAATTCCCTTACCGCACCAGCGATATTTTACCTTTATGCGCCAAGATAAATAAACGGCCTCATTTACTGGAGTTCGTTCCGGCTCCTGGGATTGCTATGTACGTGTGCGAGTGGCATAGATCTTTGTCCTAGTATGTATGTATACTGAGCTGCAAAGTGAATCCTTTGTAAATCCCAGTAAATGTGCTCAGTATTCTGTTCTGCTGCGTAAGCACTCGCAGTGCGCGCAATGCGAACAAACTAACACACTTTTTGTAGGAAAGAAATATTTAATTAAATCCTTTTCTTTTTTTTAGAAAATTCTTTCGCGTGTCTGGGAACTGTTTGAGTGTTCAGCGTTCCTTGCGTACAGAGTCATGCAACGCTGGATGAAATTATGGTCGCACTCTAATAAAGACCATATTCCTTTCATCCGTTTCGTTATCAAAACCGTATCCTACCGTTTCAATTTAATTACATAATAATACACTAAACTTTAATAGCTAACGATAATTAATGATTTCTTTAAGAGCTGAGCGCTCGGTTTCTAAAATTTATAATCGCCTTTTTGGAGGATATTTTTTAAAATTTGTCGTTGCTTGCATGGTTTTCCTTCGTAAAAATAAAAATGTTACTCTTAATTCCTACTTCTTTTCCTCGCGCCCTACTGAAGAAAACTTTTACACCCGTACTTTAAAAACGCCTTAAGTTTTGTCCTTAGCTAGCCGATGCACCTTTATTACGTTTCTTTCCGAATGGCCGTGATGGGACTTGTTTCTCATTTGTTTTTTTTCCTACGCTCGGAAAACAATGGAACACACATCTTCCCTTCTTTACTTCTCTTTCTCTTCAGTCTTGGCCGTTTTCTTTCCTGTCCTTTTATTTTTTCGCAATGCCCCCAAGATTGCGAAAGATAGTGTCCTCCGCCGGGGTGCTAATCCTTGGAAGGAAAGGAGCGTGGCACCGCAAAGGGAGAAATGAGGGTGCGCGCGGGTTTTCACGTGGGCGCGGGGAATTCTGGCAGCGTGTGGTAGCCTCGCAAAGCCTCCATTCCCTTCTTCGAAAGCCCCGTGGCTTAGCGGACGGAAAGAACAATGCGACAGCGAGTGGGATGGGGAGTGAAGGGGGAAAGGGGAGGGGCGGTGGAGAGAAAAAGGGGGAAGGAGTGAGAGGGGAAAGGAGCGAGAGGGGGAAGGAGCGAATGGGGGAAGAGGAGGATAACTGTGACGAGACCGGGTCGTGTCCTACTTCTCTTTTGAACCAAATGGCCTCTCTTGCGACGCAGGCGCTATGAAAAATAAAAGAGAAGGATGGGATTGTCTCGTGAAAGGGATTGAAGTTGACGTGAACAAAAAGAAACCATTCGTATCCTGTGTGTGATCGCCCGAATAAAAAACTATAATAATCGCCCCGTATATGTAGCGTTAAAAAATTGGGTATCCCCGGATTGAGATCGTAATTAAAATTATAATTAATTCCACCTTTTTTTAATTCCGAGGTCTCTTATCCCAACTATAGGTATTACGGTTATCAGCTGGAATTACCATTGGCGTGAAGGGGGGAAGAGGGAAAATGAGAGAAAGGGAAGCATGAGAATTAGTACCGTGCGGGAATTACGAAAAGAAGGCGACTGTATCAGATATCAGGAGTTTTAAAAAAAAGTTCTCCTAAAGATCCAGAAGCGCTTTTTTCATCCCGAGGATTGGGGCACCAAAATGGGAGTCGCAATTAAAATTTGCCGTGATCCTCTTTTGAAAATCCTCTTCCATTATATATAGAATTGGAATTTTCTCAAGGGATTAATTTTGAGAGCATAAAATGATATCTGTATGGCCTATTTTCGGTCGAAACGGAAGCTTTTTAATTAAAAAATCTTCTCTAAAAAAGGAGTACAAAATACGACAACCGACCAACTATTCGAATTCTATACGTTTGATAAGCATGCTGTTCAAAAGTTCCCTTCCTAGTTTTAATTTTCTAGTATTTTTTTATTATGACTTTCACCGAATCTACCCATCCTTTTCTCAATACTCTCCTCCTTCCTTTCCCTTCTATTTCCCGTCCAAAACAACTCCTTCCACGTCATTATTCCCTACCCCACACTCTCCCGCACTCTTATCAGCTCGATCCCTCCGACTTTCTCCTATCTCCTCCAGCTTATATCTCCTAAACTCCTCTCCTATCACCTCCCATTCCTCTTATCTATCTTTCGATCCCTCCCGCTACTTCAGGACCCCTAACCCCTCCATCTCTCTGCTCTAACTCACTCCCATCCTGTCATCTCTAGGTCTCTCTAATCCTTCTCCTACCCCTATAACTCACTTGATCCAACCCTACCTCCCTGCCGCTCGCCTCCCTTGTGGAATACCGGCTTTATTACTGTCTATCACATCTTGATTAAATTTGAGGTAAACACGCCCTACGCCAGAAGTTAAATGGGGTGCTAAGGGTTAACTCTTTAGAACTTGGTGCTGACAGAAAAAGATTGAAGTTTCATTGTTGTTACGATACATTTTGCATCGATTAAATGTTAATAGTAATCTTAGTATCACTCTTTATGGTGTAAGGAGGGTCTTTCATGTATGAAACTTGTCTGAATTGATTGCTATAAAGTTTTCTACACTTAAATTGACTTATGGAATCTTATGGAAACAATATGCGATATGCGCTAACCCAATATACGCGGATTCCTCATTACGCGACGCGCTTGATAAAATATTTATTTTTATATCGAATAACATTAAAGTAAAAATTGTTAAAAACATAAAATAATAAAAAGAAGCGCTAACCTCTCCAGCCAATCAGCAGAAATTAGCAATCGAGAGAGCTCTTAGCCAATAAACGCATTTGTTTACATATAGCACTTAACTGCAGTTCCCGTGCAGCGTTTCTTTGCCACGCGTGTTATACCTTCCCTCCTATATTTTTATATATTTACTAGTGTATTGCCCGTCATATTACGGATAAATAATAATATTCCCTCCCTCCCTCTCGCCGCCCCTCTTTCCCTCCCTCTGTCTCCCTACCTTTCTCTCTCTTTCCCTCCCTCTGTCTTTCCTTCCCTCTCCCTTTCCTTCCCTCTCTCTCTCCCTCCCTCTCTCCGCCTCTCTTTTCTCCCAACTCCCCCCTCTCTCATTCCTTCCTGTCACAATCCATAGCATTCCCTCTTTTTCTGCGTCTCATTCTTTATCTCTTTCCTCCAGTCCTTTTCTAATTCTTTACCGCCCTTACTCTCTATGTACCTTCCATTTTATATCCCTTCCTTCCTATCTCTCTTCCCACATCCCCTTCTCTCTTACGCTACATCTTTATAGTCGTTTAGATAAGCAAAATAATCCAAACTAAATTCCAGTCCCATTAGGATTACGTATTTTCACGAAAAATCCTATGATAATTTAAGGCAACCTATGCACTCGTATATATTGCTCGTAAGTGGGTTGAGACAACAATTGATTCTCGAAGTTTAACAATGACGTGGTCGGCAAGGCAACATATCGTTTAAAAGCCGATATTTTTCCAAAATATGTGATTTAAATGTTTAATATGAGAGATTTCGAATTATAGGCGAAAAAATATGAATAGAATAAGAAACTTCATTAATTTTTATAAAGCTTAGTTTAAATTTGAAGAACGTACGTCAATTCTTTCTAATTTTAATTTCCAAAAGAATAAAAGCCTGCACTTTAAAAAGTCGATTTTTACGTATTATCTTACGGGAAACGGAAATCGCCCCCTGGAGTCGAACCCGGACCTTTTTTCTTGTTTTTCTTTCGTCATTTAATTTTTATATCTGAATAAAACATTCCTACGAAATTTCAATCTTCCGCCTAATCGGGAAGTTTGTAAAATATGCGTTAAAAAGTGCCATTGATGACGCCAGCGTTAGACACAGAATGGCATTGGGATTTTATATGTATGATAGTGATTTAAAAGCGAAATATTTACAATACGGCCTCAAAAATATACATTTGTTTATTTCATTTTTCTTATTATTTGTCTATTAAACTGGCAATATCCCTTAAGTTTAAAATAAAAAATATATATTACGCGACAAAAATACCTATCCCTATACATGTATATTAGACCCCGATATACGCGAACTTCGATATACGCACCGTTTCCAGGAACGCACCGTTTCCAGGAACGCATCCTTCGCGTATATACATAAAAAGATAGTTGATATATTCCAATGAAAAGCGGCACCAAAAATTACGAGTAAAAATGTTAATGAAGTATATCATCGTCATATTATTATAAATCAAGATTATTTTCGATAGTTCTTCCGCAAATGGGCGCCACATTGCAGAGTTGTAAAGATAATGAACGATTGGCAAACAAGTCAGATGAACAAAATTTTAATATACCAAGCAACACTCCCCTCCGCTTAATTTATGAGAAATTTCTAAATAAACCGTCGGATTCCGAGCTCTAGATAATGAAGAATTTTTAAGATAAAAACCCGATGCCCCTTCAAAAACCCAATATGTCCCCTCTGATCCTTTCACCAAACCTCTCGAAGCCCTCCTGATCCCAGCCGAGCGGAGGGGCGGGTGGTATGCCGACTTACCCCTTTATGCTAAAGCGCCTCATTTCATCACTCCCCTCTCCCCCGTCTCTCCCCTCTGCAACCCTCATTTACTTTTTCCGCCCTCACCGTACTACACTCCCCACCCTTCACACGTTTCTCCCCTTCCTCCATTTAACCGCGCATCCTCTTTTCCCTCTTTCGCGTCCACTTCGCTGCTTAGTAAGGTTGAGAGACCTGGTAAGAGAAACTGAGAAAGAGGAGAGAAACACGTCCGATCTCTCTCCCTCTCGGATGAGCGAAGTGGGATGGGTAGCGGGAGAGATGGGAAGGAAGAAGTGGGGGAGCGAAAGGGGAGGTTTTTCAGAGGTGGAAACATTGTAACCTTGGCGAAAGAGGACGAGGGAACTGCGGAAGGAGAAGGCGTCGGGTTGGGTTGTAAGACTTCCGAGTGAGGGAAGAGAGAGAGAGAGAGAAAACGGCATCTTGCAAGAGTGTGTGAGAGAGAGAGAAAGAACGAAAGGGAGGGAAAAATACAGGAAAAGTTTTTCATTCACGAGTGAAGAGGAGAAAAACAAAAGAGCGAGCTCGGGAGTTTGGGACTTGAAAAGAAAGGAAAAGAAGAGAAAAAACTCGCGAGAGAGGAGTCCTCTCACTCGAATTGCCTCCCTTAACTCCTCCTCCGCCCACTTCTTCTTTTTCATCTTCCCTCTCTCCCCACCTTTCTCCTTCGATCCGCCTCGCCCACATACCAAAGCCGCTCTTTGCTTTTATAAGGTTTTGTCTCCTTGGATACAGACCGATGTAACGAACTTACGGTGCAGTGATATACTACGGACCGACGCACTAAATATCACCCGGAGACATTTGTTTTCTAAATCAATGCGATGGTATAGGTATTCATTAGTGGCACCTAATATTTTAATAGGGGGTATGTTTTTGTGCAGTTTTGATAAAATTAAAGGAATGGCGGATTCTAAATCAGATTTTGGAGTATTTGAAAATAGTATAATATTATACACTTCAATCTGCATTTGATCACTAACTCGACGCACGATTTAATTATGACGTGTATCAATAAACGATATGTCATCGGCAAGATAATGTGTGCGTCTATCCATAAACAAAATTTCAGTCAGGTTACGAGCAGAGTATTTTTTCGGGCATTATCCGCGAACCGTTCGTTAATTAACGTTCGGTTGTGCGTGGACCACTACCACTACTATTAAAAGATACGGACGGGGCATCGTTTATTTTATCTTTGATCATCAGTCCCTCGCATCGGACCAAAACTAGCGCGAGCTGCATTCGCATTAAAAGCCCCATCTCGAATAAAACAAAGAAAACAGACGACGGAGAGCATTAATCCCTGCACCCTAATCGAAAAACAAAAAATCCTCGTGATTTTATGCACTATATTCCGCTTTCTCTCTCTCTCTCTCTATTTCCCTCTCTAGACCCCCTTTTAATATATGAAATAGGGCGCAAAATATTTCTCCCATCCGATTACAACAACACGAACACAGAGCTTTAAAAAAAAGCTCCCTACCCCATTCGGATGGAGAGGGAAAAGAGCTCTCGTGTTTTAGGTTCGCCGATCTCTTCACTCCCTCCCTTTCCCTCTCCTTTTCATCCTATCTCCATCGCCCTTTGTGTCCTTGGCAACTTAACGGCCTAGTGCATCAATTGCTGGACATGAGCCACGCCTCGGCTTTGGCGTTGTTAGCGCGACCGTTTTATTTACGCTCGGAAAGAGAAGTTGGTTGAATGTGTATGTGTTAGAGTGTGGAGAGAGGGAGTATGGGGCGTATGTGTTTGTGTGTGTGCGCGCGCGCCTCTCCTTGCCTAGAATGAAAAACTTCCCATAATGGATACGATTTAGCCGTAGTGCTACTTTAATTTACTCTTCGAAAAATTTACATTCGATGGTCTTATTAAATCGGCGCTGGATTTAATTTATGGAGCGTGTTGCATGCTTTGCCACGTAGTTTTTTCCGCTGGGACTTTTCGTTATGCATTAGGTCGATTTTCCGAGGGTATAGCAAATTGCGTAGAATTTCCAATCGGAAACAATCTGAAATGCAGTGGGGAGTATGCCCTGCACTACATTTTTGCAAAAATAAGATTCATCCTAATTTGAGGATTTTAATAATATTATCAACATTCACTTTAACGGTAAACCAAGCCTTCTACTAAAAACTATTAAATATATATCCCATTTTCCATTGGCCAGTCAATTAAAGTTTATCGAATGACAACTTCGATACCTTAGCATGGGACAGTTTTGATATTTTTTGCGCTTGATAATTTATAAAATTTTCCAAAAAACATGCCAATGTTACTGAGAACATGAAAATGGTTTTTAAAACTAAGATATTATTTACCTTAAATAAAGCGAACAAATACTTCAACAACGTTCCATGCATTCTTGCGCTATTATTATCCAAGAATAAAATTCTGCCTTTAATAATAGATATTAAATATTCACTATAATTAACGAAAAAACCGTTCATTCTTCTTTCGATATTATATCTTTAAGGAGCTATCGTTCATTCATCAAAAATCCATTATCCTCATAGAGTCATTTTTCACATCAAAATCTTACTCCTGTTTGGGAAACTTTTATTACTACAGCCGATTCTTATACATATGTATGACGGGGACTTATCTATCTATTTCAGCCACCATATGGCTTCCAAAGTCGCGAATGTCAAAAGTGACTTAAACAGCCTGTTCTACATGGCCCACATGGTAAGGAATGAGTAATGAGTGCAGTGCGGCTTTCATCAATTATGACGTTCTTCCAATTATGGCCACAATATGGCCTTAACAGTTAACTTCATTCATATTTTAATAGCCTTACGTTACAGTCAATTATTATCCATCAACGGTGATATAACAACTAAAAACTCGATAATGTTTTAATATAGGCGTAGTTATACATAAGATGCTTCAAAAGAACCTTATCTTCACCTAAACTGTTTTCTCGATTTTTTATGCAAAGATCGGAATGAGGAAACCTTGCACGCAGAAATTAGTACTCAAGTTAAATTAAAGTCTCCTTTCAGATAACTGGCGTTAAATAAAATAAGCGCGTAAAAGAAAGTAAAACGGTAAAGTCCCATTGTGATGAGGTAAACTACCATTAATATCTATAATTTTTTTAAATGAATCGAGGTTTATTTAACATAAATCAGGACCGTTGCAATTTCAGGGCCAACAAATTTTTTGTCACTTAGAATACGATCGCAAATGATAGCTATGCATAGATAGCGGCAGTGAAAAAAACTTTCCTCAATCAGCAATTGTTAATTCCGTTATATTTAACTTCAACCGAAGAGGGATATGCACACTTGCGTTTCTTCGTATATATAACTGCGGCTAATCTATTTTTCTCATTCGTCTCTCTTTATCTATATTTCAATAGCATCCCTCTCCTATATCACCTTCATATGCTTTTTGCGTTTCTTCAACATCTCTCTAATATCTTTCTTCCTTTCCCTATCGCATTCGGCCCTTTTAACCCTCTCTCTCTCTCTCTCTCATAACTCTTCTCCTTCAATTCGCCATCCCACCCCTCACCCCTTCTCACTACCCACATTCTCACTCGAGCTTGCCACTTTATCTCCAGTCCCCCCTACCCAACAATCCCACGGGCACCAGAATTTAGTTCTAAGTCATTAAGTCTTTCTTTTCCCTGTTTGTCGTCTGGGATTTTTGGGGGAAAGGGCGAGAAAATAAGATGGTAGGGTGCGGGGAGGGCGAAGAGAGAATAAGAGAGGGAGGGAAGGCAGCAGAAGAAGGCAAGTGGCGAGAGGAAAGTGTGAGGAGAAGGAAGAGAGGAAATAGGATCTGGTGGAAGGGGGAGGGAGGGAGAACCGAAGGGAAAGAGGGGATGAAAAGGTTGAAAGGAGGAGAAACGGGAAAGGGAACCTTAGGGGAGTGGAAGGGGAAGAATTGGGCCGGAGGTGGCAGGAGTGTGAGTGAGGAAGAGAGGAGAGTGAAGGGAAGTTACTCGAGAGCAGTGTGGTGGAGGGGGGAGGCAGCGAAAAGCTGTACGGCATAACGAATAAGAGGGAACGAAAAGAAATAAAAAACGGATGTAGATGTGGAAAAGAGAAGGAGAGAGAGAGAGTAAAGGAGAAGGCGAAGAAGATGCAAAAAAGAAGCGGATGAAAACGGGCAAAAAAGGAAGAGAAAATTACCGGAAGGAATGCGTTAGGAAGGGAAAAAAGGAAAGAATCGAAGACGGTAAAAAAGGGCAGCGTTAAATAAAAAAGACTGCCGACGCGCGAAAAGATCAAAAGAAAAGCCCGTAATAAATGGAAGACGAAGGGATGGAAGGAATAACAAAAGGTAAGAGGAAGACGGAAGAGAAGAGAGGACTAATAAACCAGGGATAAAAAAGATATAATGGAATGGAAATAATGGAAATAATTAGGATAACATGACGTTACCCGATGGCGTAGGCATTTTGGAAAGGAATTTTTCGCTATTACATTGTTTTTCAGCGGCTAAATGAACGGCCTTCGCGGAAAAAAATACAGTACTGGTACGGAGAGCTGAACTAATTTTATTTTAAGTGGTTTAACAGTCTGTGGCAAGGACTCCTTTCTGAACTATTTAAACTAGTTCCGTCCCCGTTCAACTAAACGACAAAGGCTCAGCGTCTGCGGAACGGCGGAGTTCTCGCTCCTGTTTCTGTGAAATATAGCCTACTATAGTTCTGAAAATATTCGAGGATTGCGGAAGCTCCATTGGTTGAATACGTTACTCCGTGCTCTATATTCAAATTAGTCTTTTTTTGCCAGTTCACATCGGGCATGGATTCGTAAGACGAAATACTGCGTCATCATGTTACAAAGCTTCCAGCATTACTCAAATTAATACTTGAACCACTTGAATTTCAACAGCTTTCATATTCTGCAAAGTCAAATATAATTAACGAACGCACAAATTACGAATTAACTCAATATCTTTAACAACGTGCATTCTATAAAATGCCTCGTAGTTAATATGATCAACAAATTGATACGTGTTTGCTCATTAAGTGCACGAATTAATTTTACGGGATACGTCTCTTTCAAGTTATTATTATAATGTGAAGCATTAATGAATTTCTGCTCCTGAAGAGATATTAACATGATACACTTTTGGAAGCAGGACAAATGAAAAAATTCCACCGAAATAGAACGGAAATTTTAGCCAAACGCGCTTCGGGAAAATAATTTGAAAACATTTTTGGCCTCTGCAGTAACACTGATCGAACATTTACTCAAATTTATAACGCGCACTCTTTTCCAAAATTCATGTTTCGGAAACGATTTAAGGCCATCATCGCGAGCGACCACCGTGCCAAACCGAAACAAACATTTCCTTCCTCGACGATAAAATACGAACTCCGCCAAAAAAACGAAAAATACGAGAAATATTGCGATGAATTAGGCGGAGATTCTAGGTTACACGTGCATGAGTTGAAAAAAGATGCGATTTTAAGCTTCTTACATCCACCAATATTTGTTTCTATGTCAAACCGAATCACTGAAAACGAATTTATTATATAGTATTTCCAAAACTAATCGTTTGAAAAAGATTACCGCAACTAAACCTTTTCCATCAGATCGGGTTTGTCTCCGAACAGGAAAAGGCAGGCGTAATGGGTGGCAGACCTATCACCAACCCTGCCACCATTCCAATTCTCCCATCTTCCCACGAATCCCGCGAAATGGTGAAAATAACAGGAAATTAAGAGCTGGCAACAAATCCGAAGAGCAGCGCACGTAAAAAAAACAACACTTTAAGGGTGGAAACTCCGTTTTTTTTCTCCTCCTAAACCTCGCGACGAGAACAATAAAAAAGAAAGAGTGAGAATAGCCTGGGTAAAAGGACCGGGAATTTGTTGGGAATCAAGATTCGAGAGTAGGAGGGGAGATTGAGGAGAGGAGGAGGAGAGAAAGGGGAGGAGAAATAGAGGGCAAAATAAAAAAGATAAGAGGAAAATGGGGGCGAGATAAAATTTCGGAGTTTTGACGCTTGATGAGAGACCAAGGAAGGAAGGAAAGGGAGAAAAGGATGGGAACGGCTTTTTTCTCTATCTTCCGCTCTCCCTTTCTCTATCTCTCTATCTGCTGCTCTCCTTTTCGGCCCGGTGAAGAAGCGTCGTTAATGCGATTATTTTTTTAGTGGATCGACGGAAGGGTAAAAGAAAGAAATCTTGGAGGAGAGAAGGGGAGGAGGTGGAAAAGGAGGCGAAGAGAGGAAGGGAAAAGTGGTACAGGGAGAGGGGGAGGGAGGGAGAAGAACTTGAAATGGGCGCAAATTCGATTTGCCCATGAGTTGATGGGCGACCAGATGGAAGAAAGTGTTGACGGAGGAGAAGGAAACGCTTTTAATCGATTGCGGAATTCGATAGGAGGATGCGATTGGAAAATCGCTTGTTCAAAGTCGACGAAGAATCTGTTCAGAGCATCCAAACGGGTTGGAGTGCTGGCGTGCATAGCTCTTTATCTATTTCTTGTTCGCAAAACTAGTCCAGTCGGATAAAGATTTATGAAATGAGCCAATGAAAAACGGAAGATGAAATTGTGTGTACTTTTTGAAACACCAAATAGGGTTCGAATGATGCAGAAAATTTCAAAATATACTATTCATTCTTCCATTTAGGCTGCTATTTTTTAAAAAATTCCCATTATTAATAAATATTGCCTCTTTTAAAATATCCTGTAAGTATATACGATTGAATAACTCTTTAAAATGCTAAAAATAACTATCTTCATATAATACGTGGTTTTTGATAGTAATGACGTACTGCAAATATAATTGTAAAAAGAAAAAAGCAAAAGATAGAACGTTTCTGTTGAAAATCATCATACTTCCTACTATAACACAATCACTAAGGTTTTATAGAAATAACGTAGAGTTATCTCTAGCAATAGGCAAATTTGCCTAATTCCATTAATATATGCGGAATTTTAGCACTATTTCCTCATCTAAATTTTCTTAATCTACAAACTTCTTCACTAAAGAATTATCGAGCTCATGTTATGGCTATAAATACATTTCAGGATAAGCACATAGTATCAAAAATTGAAAAAGTTCCTAGGTGCTTATCTTAGTTATCTCCAATAGTAATAACAAAGTTATAAAAACATAATATTTTTGCTACGAAGCGGTAATTTACCGGAAGTGATTAGATTCTGAAAAACAACATTAGAATTTACTTGATATGAATCGCCACTGACAGCGGGTGCTTTATAACCGAAATTCCCATCTAGTTTATTTATAACCATGTTATGGCTATTTGAGATACCTAAGACATGTACTTTATTTTTCAATAAGTGTCAATTCTTGAATAGATTAAATACATAACTGAATATCGATCTATTAACTTAAAGATTAGCTAAGACAGGAGATAAGTCGTTCCCTATGACTGTACGATTAGGCTGCCTATAAATGTAGTTATTTATTGGGAAATAATTCTATATCATTCAAAAAGTGGTAGTAATTTATGTTCTTGAATGGTTTTTATGGAAATGTCTACTTATTAGAATGTAATACTATAGGTTTATCGCCACTGAAGACTGCTGATTTGTAGGCGAAATCCTTATCCGGTTTTTTAGAACCTTATTAAGGCTATTGGTGATACATGAGATAAGTACTTAATCTTTCAATAAGCGCATATTCTTGAATTCATACGCTTGTTGATAAAATTCATTGATTAACAATAAAACCTTTCGCTGATACATCTGTACTCATTCAAAAGTTTCGAATAATAATGGCCATTTCAAAGACTAAAAATCTCCTGCGCCTTGCAACGATATACATAAATATTTGTAAATAGTATGTTTAGATGTCAGATGTGTAACTTTATTTAAACGCCTTTTTGTATGCTGCTGAAAGTTTAGCTCTCATTCCAACGGTAATTTCATTTCGTGTTTCGCTGAATATCAGCGACAGTAAAAATTCAATGGGGATCGGCCATTTCCGTATCAAAAGTTCCTCGTATTTTTATGGCACCATGGGTTTTTTAACGCTCGTTTTATTTCCTTTTCATTTTAAAGTTTAAAAAAAAATGCGACAACCTCAAAAAATCCAATTTAGATCAGGTTTACTCCCTCTGTAATTAACTAAAAGCAACAAACCATAGCTTTTGGCAACCCCGCTACCCACCAAAAAACCCACGAGTTCGTTCCCCCGATATAAAACTCGCAAGTTTTATTCTTCGCCTAACTTCGTTACGACTCATCGCTCGTAACCACCGCCACCGCCGTCACATCAGGTGGGCTTATAAGGCGCCTTTTTGAATAACAGCATAACTCTCCATTTCCATGCAATATTAAGAAACGTATTTTTTTATTGCGCATCTCGTGGGAATGGGAGATAGGTAAGGCGCGCGGGAGTGGGTTAGGGAGGGAAGAAGATTGAGAGGGACACCTACCAGATGGGAAGAGAGGAGGGTAAAAAAATAGAGGGAGAGAGATAGGAGGAGGAAAAGGGGGTGGGATGAAACGTAAATGGAATAGGAGGTGCGTGGAGGTGAGAAGAGGAGGATATATCCTACCCCCTCTCTCTCTCTCTCTCTCTCGAGCCTCAGGACCTTGGTGGATTAGGTTCCATCCAACCTTCTCTCTCTTCCCTTCTCACCTTTCTTCTTCTTCGACTACCCTCTCATCCCTCCTCCTCCCCCACCACGCCAACCTTTCGAGTCGTGAGTTATAGGGGCCAGCCAATGAGGCCACATTTTCTGATCATATACCGAAGGCTACCGTCTTTGATCAATTTATACGCTCTCTCCCATCCCTTCCCTCTCTCTATCTCTCACCCTCAACAGATCTCCTTGCGTCTCGCGGAAAAGGCGAGAGGAGAAGTGGGAGGGGAGAATAAATATACGAAATAGGAAGGGAGAGAAACGTACGTGTATATGTGTGCGTGTGTTTGAGATCGTACGTTCATGCGTGTCTGCGAGCGCGTGTGCGTTAGTATGTGTGCGCGTGAGCGAGGAGAGAGAGAGAGGAAGAAAGTAGCTGTTCCTGGCCTTAAGATGCCCGTGTAGGTAGAAAGGGTGTAACCATTGGAATGGCGAGAGTGTGAAGTTATATCCTACTTCACGTCTTTTCCTTTTACCAGACCCTACCTCCTCCTCCCCCCTCCTTACACCCCACCGCCCTCTCCTTGCCGACACGCTCTCTTCCCCTCCCCTCCTCATTCCCTTCTCTCCTCCTCATTCCCTTCTCCTCTCCCCAACCTCCTCCGCTCCACCACATCTGGGAAAATAACTCCCGTCCCCCATCAGGGAGGGAGAAATACGAGCGAGGAGCGCCAATGCATCACGCTCTCACGAGGAGCTTACCTTACATAACTCGCCCTCTTATTTATTTTAACGCAAGATTTTCCACCGCGAAAGAGGACTTAACTCTCTCTCCGCACTCATTTTTATCCTTCCACTTTTCGCTCCCTCTACTTTCCGTTCCTGCTCTTCTGCCTCCCGCGCTCCTCCGCTGACTGCGAGGTTCATATTTAGGGAATGGATTATGCATGATGACCTGGAGTGAGTCGTTGAGGAAGCGTTTTTTTTCGATGTTGCGGGAGTGTTGGGGGGTATGTGGGCGGCAGGAGGGATTTTAGAGAGAGAGGGAGGATTGGGGTGGAGGGGGGAGGGGGAGGGAGGCGGATAAGGGTGAGGGAGGGGGGAGCGCTAGCCACGGAATCCTCCCGCCTCCGCCGAGCGGGAGATGGTGGTGTGATCGCCCGAGAAATTATTTATGGAGGGAAAAAATTCTCCAGTAAATTTTAGCCAATTCTAAAGTAGAACTGTTAAAATTGGTGGGATACGTCTTTTTCTTCATTCTTTTTTCGTCCTTTTTTAGACTGCCTCTTAAGTAGATGCTTTTAGAAGAGTAAAATCCCGCACTGAGTAATGTTCGGATCGTGTGTATAGGTTACTAGTGAATTTTTTCTCACCAATTAAGTTAATGAATAAGGCATAAAAACTGTTATATTTAAAGTGTATATTACGGATGACTTCAATAAAATCTTATAAAAAATGTGAAATCCCAGACGCGTGTTTATGCAACGATCATATGTTTTGATCATATTAAGAAAAAGTATAAATGATTTAACTATAATTTATACACACTGCGCTATTTCGACAAAATATATCAATAGTACGCTAATGAAACCTCGTATCTGACTAAAAAAATGAGAATTTTTTCAATATAATTACTCTAATTAGAAGAAAGGTCTTTTACAACACCATTTTAACGAGCTTTGTCCGAAAAAGAAATAAAAATCAAAGATATTCACTTGCATAAACACCGCGTTCCTTTGCAAATGTATCAATAACAGGGTACCTTTTAACAAAAAACTGTCGGCACAAAATGTATGTCGGCTTGGTTTCAATGGCAATTTGAAAAACTCCGCTCCATATAAAGCCGAATTGAAACGAAAAGAAACGAATTATTAGTTCCGCGCGTATTAAAATATCATCTCTGCTTTGATCTAAAGCTTTTATAAATTGAATCTTTCCGCAAAATTGAAATAACTTCCGTTTGATTACGAAAATGCTATGCAATATGCTTGAAAATATTCATTACTCGCGGAAACGCTCATTAAATATAATCTCGTCAAATAATCGTCATAATACGAAAGTGAGGGCTTCTATATTTTCCAACTCTATTCAAATGATACTCAATGGATGGGAGTACTCTCTTAGCATGTCGAAAATTCAAAATGCATTAATTGACGATTGGATTGTTCAAAGCTAAAATACTATGAATTGATCCACCGTAAATATCCGCATCTAAGTTGTATAGTGGAAATCACAAAATCCTACAATAAAATATTAAGAGTACCCGCTTTGTTGTAGCCGATCGCAAAAATATCTAAGCATGAATTTATGACGGTTCATAAAACCCATATTAGGTTACCGTAGAATCCTATTACTTAGAAAAAACAGACAATCAGGGAGTCGCTGAAAAGTTATCTCCCTCATATATTCCATTTTAAAATACTAATCGAGTAATGATCCAGACGGCGTAGCCCTGCGATAATGTAATCGTGAAAAATGAGCCAAAGGGATTAAAAAACGTAGACCAAAGGGTATAAATGTTAGATTACCTTGGGCACATTTGTCAAATTCTCACTCCCTGAAATACATGCGACTTTCGAGATAACAATCTGCAGATCTCTTGTCAGTGAAAAAGAAACGTACGGCCTAGAAGCACATAGATTCAATAACCCACTTAAGATCAACGCCAAAGCTACGGCCATTAGCGTCAAGATGGAGCGATGGTTGAAAGTGTTTATTTAATGATGAAATTGGTTAAATGATATGAAGAATGGCGGGCGGTAGGTATGAGTATAGAAAAAAGACGATCGATCAAACAATCTTGTTAACTCTTTTTACGGCTCACTTGAACTTCAAGGTAACATTAAATGCAACCTAATTTTTTCATTATTTTATTACGGCTCCAACTTCGAAGTAACAACAAAAATAGTTTAAATTTAACGATCAAATTTTTTTTAACTAGAACATTTTATGACATCGTTTGTTGCCTGCGGGAAAAAATAAATCGATCTTAAAGGAATAAAAAAGAAACCATGGAATGGAGAGAGACCTGATATGAAACAACGAATTCCTTTTTATGCGATACAAGTTGGATGCAATTCACCGAAAAGTAAAAGGCGTTAAAGATGGACTGCAGACGGATGGACGCATCGGCACATTCGTGGATGCAAGCGATTCCCGATCGATAGAATTGCTGTTCGTGACGTAATTGAATGGGCATCGAGGCTGATTAATAATAAATGATTACGGCGGCGCAGCTGAATGCGAGTGCGGATGAGTTAGTGACGTGAAAGAGAAGAGGGAGGGGAGGACGGGGAGAGGCGGCCGTTAATGCGCTTGTAAGCGATTTGAAAGGGAAACAGTAACGCTTCGACGATTGTTAATAGTGAGAAAGAAGGAAGGACGTGCAGCTGAGAGGAAGAGAGGAATTTGACGAAGGAAAAAGAAATTCTTCACTTATCGAACGGTTTTTTTCGTGAGCGGATTTGATGACATTGTTTTTCCTATCTGTATTTTTTGCGTGTTAATTGACGCCCTATACACAATATGTGACAGATTAACCGGTGTAAAAATGAAATTAGCAGTAAACCAATCATCACTGAGTGTAGAAAAAGGCAACAATGTTGTTTTGGCGTAGATAAATTAATGAAGTTCATCTGACTGAGTTTCGAATAAAACCTCCCTCCGGACCATAACTGTATTTTTTATCTTGATAAATACATACATCAAATTCAATGGCGTGTAAATATTTAACTACTAGTATATAATGTTGCACGAACCAAATTTCATTTTTTAGATCAAATTTTTAAAGTTTGCCTTATAGATCGAGTCCTATGCTCAATTTTATGGACATTGTGAATAAAATAAAGCATGCGGTTGAAAAGTATATTTCAATGCATTTCAAATGAACTTTCATAACCTGACTTTCGATGTCAAAAGTCATCTCGAGACTAATTACGCAAATACCTAAAAATGCGTAAATAGTATTTATAAAAAATTGTGCCTAAAAATACAAAATGGTGAGGCAGCTCTTTGCCAAATAAAAACTAATTCGCATGTTTCAGGTGACAAAAAAGCAACAATTATGGACAAAGAGAAAGTATGGAAATTTTTGACAAATATCATTTTAACGTATAAATTAAACTAATTCCGTATATTCAAGTTATATTTGAAAAAAATTATAATGTTTTATTCAGAAATGCCAGTCTGTTAAAATATTTAACGTAAATATTTTTCATTATCTAATTAAGTCAATAATACGTATATGGGCCTGAGCTACAAATAAAATAAAAACTCACAAAAATCGAGAAAAATCTGTAGAGAGGTATTGATATTCCCAGAAAGCGGCGATGGATCTCGCATGAACGCACTTAAAATAAAAGACATACTCAGAAGTAAAGAGAGAAATGAAATAGGAAAGAAAACAAACGATTCTGCCAAATTGAGAGAACGAGCAGCTAAAATAAGAGGCGAAAATGTACGAACATGGATGACAGAAAACACGCAATGAAAAAGGGGAATTAGGAGAGGAAGACAGAGAGGCAAAAAGAGACGTCCGAGAAGACGACGGGAAAGAATTCGAAGGTGAGATGTGAGAAAGGGGAAGAATGGCGGAGGAATTTTAGCGTGTTTATACGGGCGTAAAACCCGCGCGTTATTTCAACGACCGATTGCATTGAACAACACAGGAAATTTGCGGTCGGAAATTAATTCCGCCCGCTTCCATACTCTTGATGGATTTTTAGTCCTCGCTCTATGAATGCGGTCTTTCCATCAAGTCTGCGTGACGCGTGTCAGGACCGCAATGAAGATTGATCAACGCGGCAAAAACTATCCTCGCGTCACGTCAGGAAACGCGATTATATTTTAACGGGATATAAAGTTTTTCTTTTGCGGTTAAATGACGGATTGTTGCTGAAAATGTGATATTTAGAAGTTATCGTACTTGCGGCACACGGTATGGATAGATTGCGAGCGTTATGTTTAAGCAAAATATAAGGCGAAAATTGCAACTTACACGTAGTTTTATAAAATATAATGACGAATAATTATATTAAATTTTACCAACAAACCTCTGAACATCATTCAATATTTATCAAGCAAGTTTTAATAAAACCTGTCAAAGCTTTTAAAAAACTCTCATTTAAATCGGTTTACTCAGATAATGAAGCTCTTCCGTAAGGATAATAATCATACAAAAAAAAAATTTACGTAAATTTCAACTTTAAAAAGGGCGCAGTGAACACATCCGAGTTAATGATACAATCCAAAATCGCATATTTACTGCAGAATAATGGAAACAGCTATTGTTATGTGTTATGATTTTTAAAATTGCGTTACGTATATCCTGCTTTTTTTAAATAAAACAACCACTTACCGGTCAAACAAAAATAAAAAGTCGCCTCCCTGAAGAGGTTTACGATCACACATTAATGTATAAAAAGCTTATATATCCTATTTTTAATCTGCCCGTCGTTTTTCTCCTCTAGCCGATGCTAAACACGAAACACCAGTTATTCTAGTCATGCGAATCTACTCCTAAACAAAAGAAAACACGGCCAACGAATAGGACTAGGCGATCGAATGCATTAAAAAAAACTGCAGCGCCGCTCTTTGCTCATGCGTGTAACGCGCCATCGCATGGTTTTGCAGAGAAATTTTATTGCCGCGCAAAAACACACGCGAGCGCATCTTGAGAGGACAAAAATCGTGCCGCGCAGACTATCCCCAACACCAAACTCCCTCACAACCTAGTTTAAAGTCACGCTTTCAAAGTCCTTCCGCGTAACATTTTAAACCCCCCTCGACGCATTACGTAGTTTCGGGATGTGTCATTAACCATTTCTTTATACGCCGTCCTATTCGGCGTCGTAACACGGTTTTCTCTGCCTCTTCCCAAAACGGAGGAAGTTGCGAGCGCGATGAATTCCCGCCGAGTTTTACGACCCCATTTATTCCCCCGTCGTTAATCATCACTAACTTAATCTCTCCCATCGCCGACCTTTTGTCTCGCGCCAATTTGTTGTTTAACCAATGCCCTAACTAGTTAAAACGGGAGAGTTGTAGCCGTCATAGGTGTTCTATAAAGGCTCCTTATGAAACCTTTAGTGCCGCAAAGCAAAATTTTCCGTCCGTAAGAGTACCATGTGCGAACTAGCGCGATATTTTTTTCGGGGCTTTCGCAGTACTAATGGCTTATCGTATTTCCCGTGCTGCGTGCGCCACTCGACAATGAAACGTGTAAATTTGAGCACCTCGGCGGAAAATCTACCTTTGCGATATCTGGTATCATTATGCGTTAACAACGCCTATTCAACGTTCCTACTTCGTAAAATGGGGCACGCTGATATTCAATGTATATGAATTTTTTCAAATTTAAAAAAAAATGCAACTTCTTTTATTTGTATCCTACTGAATCAGGGACTTCATTTATATTTAGTAGGTACATCTATTTCCTCTTTGCGACACTCGGTTGAGAAAAATGACAAATTCCTCTCCACGTACACTCTGAACCTATTTCTTAAAATCTGGTATGGCCACCACGTGACTTTCTCTATACCTGTATTATTTCTAAAAATTCCAAATAGGTTAAATGATAATATATATTTTAAGGAAGCGAAGGAAAAATTTAGACTTTACAAAGAACAGAAATAAACTCATACCGTAGCCTTCTGATATTGAATATAGCCACGAAGCTCCAACAATTAAGACAATAAAAAGGAGCCTTACTAAGTGGTAACTAAGCATAAAGTGTTTACGAAAGTTGCCTCCAGGTGATGTATTGGTGGCAGCTAAAAAATATATTTTTTGAAATATATCTTAAACGATGCAATATATTGGAAAATGTTTTGAACAAAAGTTGTAGAAAGTTAAATTTCCTACAACCTTTATTCCGATAATTCTTTACACTGATCAACTATTAAAGCAAATATTTTAAAAATTCTGATGTGACCGAAATTTTCCAAAAACTAATCCACTCTTGTCCCTTTAACAAAAATGTCCAATATAAAATTTTGTGTTACCCTGATTAATATTTATTGAGTTAAGAGCCCACAAAATTCCTATCACATACATACATCATCGAGAAAGTGGTCACAACGTGTTCAGGGAACCTCAAAACGTGTATTTCCGTTGAAATCTCGAAATCGATTTTTCTCATGAAAACAATACTTTCCTCTATACTGAGATAGTAACAAGAGTGGAAAGATGCACACATGATTTGTTCATACATGCGAGGCAGAGGCCAAAAACGATCAATATTAATGGCTTAGTATAATGTCTATGAACTGAAGTGCCAGCAGTGATGTAAAGAAAATTCGAATTTTCGATTCACCGACTAATTTCCTGATCAATTGTAATTAATAAAAACATTCGACAATTGCTTAAAACATACCTCAATCGAATAGTAGTTATATAATGTTAATGTTAACGTTAATTCCTTCGTTGTCTTTTCACTTACAAACGCTGTGTAGTATACGTAAAGAAAATGTTGCGTGCGCACAAAAGAAAATTGAATTAAATAGGTTCTTTAAGGCAGATATTGTTTACTTCAGATGTCACGAAGATAGTTTTCGTTTACAACAATTAAACAAACACAGGAAAATTTTTCTAATTGTAAGTCCAAAGTAAAGCACGACATTCTCGTTTGATTATCTTGGAATCGGATACTCCCTCGATAAAAATGTGCTGACTAGTTCTACAAAGTCGTTTGAAGACATTTTTGTCATAAGTGATATTGATACGAGATATAAAGAAAAGTTCATTTTTGTCACCAGTTAAGTGAAACTCCCGCTTAGGCCACGTAAACTATTTATATCATTTATGGGTTTCTTTTCCCGTCCTAAATACCAAATTTTATCAACATCTGTCCAGTATTTTCTGAGATGAAACATGCGGACGGACGGTCGGACACACACCTCTTTTTTACTTATTGTAAAGAATGCCTAAATATGAAACAACTTCGATCCTCTGTACTAGCAGATCTGAGTAGTTCTACCACAGACAAATCCAAAGTTCAAGTACCTAACCGAAAGCCAACTATTTTGTCCTCATTGTCACATCCCATTCGCCCCTTCCTCTCCCTCTCTTTAAATCATCCTCCAGATTACTGCGGCGGAAACTCTAGTCTCACCCTTCTAACTAAGCAAACAAAGCCTTCTCAATTTTTCGCGTGCGGCCGATATTGTTACTTATGTACTCTCGAAAATCCTGGAGAAAATCGCAGGGGTTGGAGAGATGTGAGAAAAGCATGACAGAGATCTCCGAGCTCCTCTCATCTTTTCGCTGTATTTCCTACGAACGTAGAAAGATAGTGAGAAAAAACATATATATATATATATATATATATATATATATATATATATATATATATATATATATATATATATGTAAAGAAGATAAGAAGAGAGAAAAGGATTTCTGTGCGAGGAAGAGGTAGGAGCGTGATAGGAACTCTCCCGAACTCTGCTGCGAAAAACCCCTCTCGCCTCTTTAGAATGCAACCCGCATTGCTCCGCTGTCAACGTGGAGTTGCCTAACAGCGCGGCGCCCCTTCGTCCCTCTCTCTCGCCGCTTTTCCCGTTCCACTCCCTCTATCCGGTAAACCGTCTCCCACCCTCGGGGTCTTGTGCCTTCCACGCAGAATACGAAAGACGCGAGGGAGGAGTGTGATTAATATGGGGGAGTCCTTGGCCCCTTCCCCTCCCACATCCCTCCCGCTCCCCCTCTCTCTTTTAGAGATAAGGTACCAGATCTCGGCGGATGTCTACTCCTTGCGGTGCTACATATCTTCTCTGGAAGCGGTGAAGTATTCCTCTGGGGTACTTCTGAACTTTTTTCACTTCCCCTGCACTTTTGTGTCATTCATCCTGGTAGATAACTCATCCAGCCCGTTTCGTCTTTGATATATATTCGGTTTTTTCGATGCACGTACATTTTTACCATCCTCCCCGAGTGTTTTTTTAATAAAAATAGAGTTCACGTAATCGTGTTGCGAAATCTATTATATTACTATTTCATATAATATCCTATCAAGATATAATACCGCTCTTTTTTATATTTCTAAATGACATACGCCAGAAAATGTTTTTTCGATCCTCCACCCTCGAAAAAAACAGCCATTTAAGTCATTTGTCGCATTTGAGGCTGTTATCTCCATCTAAAGATGAATTAGCATTACAGGCGTAATTAGAGAGACTTCAAAATTGCTAATTTCCTTTAAGTCGTCGTTAAAACTTTATAAATGACCCCTATTGCACCGAATAGCGACTTTTTCTTTCTTCCACTTGGCTGACCTTCGTGTGGTGCGTTGGTCTTGGATGCATGGCGCTTGTCTCCGAGTGAGTAAACTTGGGATGTTCTGGTGATGTAATTAATGTCCCATTTTCTCATCGCGGTAGACTCTCGTGAAGAACTGGCAAACTAGAAAACAATCTTCAACTTTTTTATGGACGAAAATTTCCTTTGCATTGCAGCAGCTTCTTCGTGACTTACAAGGAAATGTTCTTTAACTCGGAATTAAATTTATAAATAATGTGATCTTTATTTATAAGGGACACTTCAACAGTTTCACTTTAATATTCAACGAATCGATGACTTAATTCGTTTTGTTATTCTGAGTGCATCCACCTAGGATAAGAATGAGGGTCTCGTGTCTCTTAAATTAACATTTTTATTCTTTTTATAGTCGAGTATGTATTTCATACATAATTAATTTTATATAAGACACTGGAGATTTATACGAACTAATCATTGAATTTCATAGTTGTTTTAAAAGGTAATAACTATTGCCAAAAACATTACCGAGAATCTTTTCTTTCTCATTTTTATACTTCAAATATTTGTATTGTGTCAGTGCTCTGTTAATGTCGTGCAACTTAAATTTTAGTTACCCACTATAGGTAAAATATTTTTAATATGAATACGTCGACGAAATACCTCTAATCTACTACAAAACATACTAACTTACAAAAAACTCATAAGATCTGCGTATTTTTGAAAAAGAGTTGTTTTAAATTGAGTATACTTTCCAAATGCTCCTCAATTAAATATTTACTAATTAAGAAAGTAAATACGAGTAAAAATTCGATAAAGTTTAATGATTCATAAAATTTAACATAATTTTACGAAAATGACTATGAGTAGGCAATCATTAACTATCCAGCAAAATAAATCGTTCTATATTATTTGTTTTAGCAATGCAGAAAATTCAATCATTGATATTCATTATAAATGTATCTCCGTAAGCTTAATCATCACCCAAACACGTGAAAAACTTAAACAGTACGATTTCAAAAAATCTTATTTCTATTTTCCTCCCCCGGGTTGGGTTAAGTGGTTGAAAGTTGGATTCGTTTAATTTTCAGAAGATCCCACAAATTCACAGTCATAAAATATGTGACTTTGATTCATTTATTTATTTTAACAATTGAATGGTTAGAGGAAAATAATGAAAAGTTTCTAGGCAACACAAACAAACCATAAACAGGCAGAGCCCCCATTATAACAAAAAATAGAAAATCGGGGGTTTGTAGGCAAAATAAAATGTATATTTACACTTTCATATTATTTATTTATGAAATTATTAAAATGTTATGAAATATGTAAAAAAAATATTTTTAAAACGGATCCAGGATAACCGAATAGTACCGTTATTTATTACGATTGACTCTGAGATTATAAATTCAAGACGCTTTGTCCATATACTCAAGAAAATTCGACGTTGTTTTGAAGTTTAAACAATACCTTGGTTACAATAAATAATACGTTGGTAACGGAAATAAATAAATTAACATTCCATTATTCATTGATATCGTGTTGATGAAGTCAGATATAGAAATTAAAATTGCTGAATTTTTTACTGTCTTTAAGGAAATTTCTGCAAAAACTGCGTTAAGTTTTTAATCTTTGAGTAAAATAGAAAAATAAAATTCATATGATATTCATATTATAATTAAATATTTTTGCCCATCAAAAAGTAAAAATTAAATCTAAAATCCACATAATTGAATGTTCTATGAAATAAAAATGGTGGGCATATAGAAGTTGTGTAGTGAAATGATTAACGATAAAAATCTTCATCAAATATTTCTTTGCCACACACCGTTTATTTTCCCAAACCTATTTCAAATGCCTGGAACATTCAAATAGGTTAACATTTTATTTGTTTTCTTTTTTGTACACATAAAAGTAGGTTTCATGAATTTTTTTATTTAAATTTTATTTGAACTTTTATTTGAACGCATGTCATAATTCACGGGCAATTACGCTAGTTCCTTTACGCATTCCTTCTGATACGAATAATGAAATGATAATCTATCGTATAATTAATCCCATCTCCATCACACTTTCCGTCCAGCTTCTCCTTCCCCTTTTTCGGTCCTCTCTCTTTTTTGCATAAGGGCAATGTCAATGCGACCATAAGCAATCCATATAGAGCTTGTTTACGTTTTCTGACCCGCCGCACAGCTAAAGGAAAACAAGTAGACTTGAGCCGAAGTGTGGGTGAGAAAGGAGAAAATGGAAGAGGATGGAGAAATCCTACACAGGCGTATTTTTTGCCGCTTTCCTTCGACGGCAGTCAAGAGAGAGAGAGAGAGATGCAGAGGGCGAGAGAAATAGAATTCTGGAGTGAGAAATGGAAGGGGGATGGGATGCCATATCCGTGCCATGGGGCCCTAAATGGAGAGGTACGACGGCCGCCGCTAGGATGTCGTAAACAAGAGAAGAAGGCGATGCAGGGGAGAGGAAGGGGCGAAAGGGAAGGAGTCGAGGGGGAAAGAGTGATGGTTGGAAAGGAAATGCTAGAGTTATTGGAGCGGAGTAAGGTGACGGAAAGGGTGGGATTGATGAAGGGTGGATGTCTGTGCGGCTTCCAGGAATTGAGGAATGAATAGGCTGTAGGAATTTTCCCAGAGAAAACAAAAAAGTGTGTCGGTTGGGATGATATAGAAGGGTAAACTAATTAATTAATATTTGTCGAAAGCATTTTTGGAAGTAAATCATCTTCCAGAAAGTTGTATCGCAATTCATTTTCGAAAATAATTTTTACTTTTAATTTTCACGCAGCGAATGGCTAAGATGCTGCACCAAGTTTTTGGAGATCGACAAAGCTGGCGGTGGATGTTTAACAAACGCATTTTTGTGTTTATGGTACATTTCACGACATCTTTTCAACGTGGGAGCTTGCGTTCGTATTATTACGCAAGGGTACACAATACGCCAAACACGCATAGTTTAAGACAGGATAATTTCTTAGTTTCATTTTTTACACCTGTAAATCCATCCATTTGATTTCAGAATACTCTGACCATGATCTGCTGATATCACGTAATGCTTACAAATAGTTAATAATCAAGATGCTATGATATTTATGTCTCTCTATTACATAAAAAAGTTGACCGTGCTGCCCACTGACGTTTTCGGCAGTTCTTTCCGCGGCCACCGACGAATTGTAGATAGCGCAGTTGTACTTCGCCGACGGGCGAGGCCCGAAGGTCCGAGAACACTGGATCGAGCGAAGCGAGCGGAGGCCTGGGGTTGGCGAGAGGTAGCGAGCCGGGGGCAGAGCCCCCTAGTAAATTTATATTATACGACTTTCACAACCATTAATGACAACTAAGTATCAAAATAGATTTTATAGTATAGTTAGACTATATCTCATAATACAGATATTCTGAATAAACTTTTCTGTTTACGTTACAGAT
Organism: Tanypteryx hageni; assembly: GCA_028673005.1. Classification (NCBI taxonomy): domain Eukaryota; kingdom Metazoa; phylum Arthropoda; class Insecta; order Odonata; family Petaluridae; genus Tanypteryx; species Tanypteryx hageni. Next base: position 208,425,383 of record CM054112.1, read on the forward strand.
AATATGATTCAAACCCCATTATAAACTTAATAACCAAATGAACCTCATTCAAAATCAAGAACTAACCACAATAAACAAGTACCTGCAAAAGGATCTGTCATTAGCGTTTGCAATAAGCTATGCTTCATGGAAATATAATTTAAACCTGCGTTTGAAATTAACCTGCCATATCTAAAAAGAGTGGAAAATTGATCAATAATATAATCATCAAAAGTTTAATAAGAAAGAAATTTTTATTTCGACAAACCGCCTAAAAATTGATTTGACAATACATCACATTAAGAATTAATGTAAACCGGCATAAATTTTCAGATTGCTTCAAAATTTCTGCAGAAAATGCCCATATTCATACCCTTAACAGCATAAGTATCATAAAATACGAAATGATTACAGAAGATTGTAAGAGGTGGCAGTGGCGGAGTGGTTAAAGCGATGGTCTTCCACGCCCCAGGTGCAGGTCGGATTTTTCAACCTGCGATCGTCCCATCCCCTACTTGTGCTTTGAGGTCACCGCGCAAATCAGCGCTCCGTCCTTCGGAAGGGACGTTAAGCAATTGGCTCCCTGTGTACTCTTTGTAAAGAGTAAGCTAATGCCGGCACCGGGTTACCCTCCTCCCTTGCGTATGTGTTCGGTGTGAAAGGAGTAATGGCTATAATAATCCAAGAGGTTGATTAGCCAGAAATTCCATCCAAACCTAGAAAAAGAAGATTGTAACGATACTACACCATTTAGTTTGCTCGAGTAGTCTGATGTTTCATGAAGACAAACGTTTCGGACCTCATAGAACAAATTAAAATCTTTGAATCAACATTTAATTTATCTTCGATTAATCTATACATGTAAACATCTTAGAAAATTCATAGAAGCCATACCGAATCCGTGTTTTCATGAATAAACATTAATGGATATGATAAGTTAATAATAACCTTCACTTATTTATATTATTATTCAAGCATGCAAGATAATTTTTCTCTTTCCGTAAACGTCTGTTCGATCGTTAAAGAAAATCAATATCCGCATCTGTAGTCTTTTTTCGTTTCATTTTCCGAACTAAAGTGTCTTTTTCAGCACTGCAAAGAGACTCCGTAGATTGGAAAACATTTCCACGGCGCCATCCTCAGATGTAAGTAAGCCCAGAATACTTACTTTTTCCGTGTCTCATCTGTTCCTCCGAGTCGTGTGGCAACGTTACGGTTAAGCGTGCGTGACGTAGGGAATCATCGATGGGGGAATCGGAAGAGGGGAAGGGAAAGGGAAGGAGACCACAGTGCGACGCGCGTCGGGAAACCAACCACCACTCTTCCCCTCTCCTCCTTCCTTTCTCCGTTCATTCCCTCCTCCATTCTCCCAGTAGCACAACGCCGCGGGAGGAGAGAGGGGAGGAAAGGGGTGAGGCGTTACTGCGTCCCAGCACGAAGAGACCGTAAACAATGCGGCACGAATGAGAACCCTCTACCGCCGCCGCCGACCGAAGATCGAGACTACAGCCGACGTAATCCCCGGGGCCCTGTACCAGCATACTCATACTCATCCCCTCCCCCTTCCCACCCCACCTCACCACCCCTCCTACTTCAACATTTTCCTCGTTTTAACGCGAAGATACAGCGACCTAATCGTACATGCCCTTATGAATACACACCAAAACGCACGTATCCATACTCGCAGATACATACGGACGCGAGCTCACATACTACATGAGCACACGTATCACGTACACATTCTGTGCAGTTATATATCTTTCCGGGGGGTCCATGCTTTAACTCCTCCAACCATCTTTATTTAAAGCACTTCTCTTCATCCTCTCATAAATACCGCCGCCATTTATACCGTCCTGTTTCTCTACTCGCCAAGGACTGTTTTAACTTTCTCTACCATCTACAAATATTTGGAAGTTAAAATTCTGTGTTAAAATTTACATAAGCTTCTCGAAAAAAGGTTAATGGGATAAAATGTTCTGCTGGATTGTAATGCTGGGTATGGTATGCTGTATTTAAAAATTATTAAGGTACAAATTATAGCTTTTAATCTTTCTCTTTTTTAGCATAATGCCTTCTTAATAACCATATTTTCCAATAGAAAATTTATTTTCACAACGATCCGTTACACTACTGAGTTTCGATTTTTACATCAAAGCATACTTTGGGAGATTTTCTAGTTTTCCTGCATCTGTTCGTTTGCGATTACTTTAATGAAATTTCATAAATAATAAATTACGATTTTAATATTTTTGCTTAGACCGTGAACATACAGTCTGTCAGTGAAGTTATTTTAATATCGTTTCTGAAGAATCAAGACATTCATGACTAGTCCTGAATTAATTGGTCAAAATGGAATTATCGAACTTGCCTTTTGGCTGGAATCCAATAATAATAATAAGGCATCAATAGCCATAAAAATATTTAGAAAACTGTTCAAAAATTTAGACTACAACAATTGTTTTTTATAACTACTACCAGAAAATCACTTCGTCACCTATGGCGACCGAAAGTGTCCTATGGTTTCACAACCCTTTTATGGCAATTGGAGTTACATACTTTATTGATGACTTAACTGTGTTCAAATATATATTATTCAAAGTAAATAATGTTATATTATATTAATATACATGCATTAATTTCTTTTTATAATTATCATTATCATCACACTATTTAAGCCATTAACTAAGAGCATTAAAAATAATGAAAAAATAAGAAAAATACTTTAACTAAAACTTAAAAACTTGAAATATAGCCAATGAAATGTATTCCTTTCTAACTTAAGCATCTCAATCAAAAAATGTAATGAATAAATTTATAGTGTGACAGCTTTTCTGTGCTAAGCCTGCGGTGATGACATTTCCCTAATTAATTTTACATGTTCAATCATGAGCTTTTAATCTATATGGGAACGTGGAGATGTATTCAATATTATCTGATTGTAAAAAAATACCTATCGATTTTTTAGTCGTTCATTTGTAGATTGTAGCTTTTACTTCGGGAGGTTTTACATTACCCACTCGTTTAATCAACTATGTTTTTTAAAACTCGAGGTTCTTTTTCGGAAATTACTCGTTCCCCAAGTGATCTTGGGAGACGGTTAGTCGTTCAACTAAACTCATTTGCTATGCACACTCATGTGGTTTCCAATCTTCTTAAGAGCTTTTCTGCTTCAGAGAGTCGCAATTACACCAACTAATCTTCCCATGAATAAATTTTGCACTCGATAAGAAAGTTCGTCATTAATAAAAAAATTAATTGCTTCGAAGTAAGATAAGATTGACCAATTGGTTACAAAACGATAGGCTTTGATGTCATTTTTAGGCTGGTTTCCAAAGGAAACATAGCCTTAAGAAATGGTCCTGCCTGTATGTGTCCCCTACTAACAACTTTTGCACCATTATTGGACCGATTTTCAAGAAACTTAGTACGAGGCTCGTGCTGCCAGGGCCCAACTCCGGGCTATATTTTATATGGCGAAGATTGAAGTCCCAGGTTCGATTCCATGAACGTCTTTCCCCTATTTGTTTTACATAGAAAATCTCAAATCCATCGTGCAGAGATGTTTTCTTTATTACATTAAAATCGTGATATCGGAGCGAGGTTTATACTGTTCTAAGGGTAAAAGAATGCAGATTCTAATTTTTATCACCGAATTTTTATAATTGATCGTATTTTCTTGAATTTCTACGTTTTTGTGTTTTTAATCGCATTTATCGAATTGTTGCCATCGAGACGGTCATTACGGAACTCGACTTGGAGGAATGAACAAATGGGTAATTTTTGCCGCCCGACTACTCTTCAGCAATGGAGAGTTGATCCATACATATTAGCGTATAAACATTAACATTTATTAAATTCGTTTGTTAAAAAAAATACATGCAATACATGTCAGAAGGAGATTTTGACATTGTCATTTGTATTTTTAACCTGATAATGCTCTATTAATTTGTTTTCCAATTTTTTTCTATTATTGATAAACTATGAACTACAAGTGGTATTTATAGTATGAGAATTCCTTGGAATGACTAGCACATACTGAAACATTTCTTGTCAATATAAGTAAACAATTCGGGGCGTCAGCTTCGGGAAAACAGCCTGCATTAGTCTTGGTTTGGACTTCTTGTTTTTACAAGGATAAACAAATAAAAGTAGAATTTTTTACGTTTGAATCTTTTCACTCACCCGGAACTTTTTTAATAGTTGCCATTCAACTGATGAATAACTTCCACGCGATTTTCTTGAGCAAACACGGCTGACTTACATTTTTTTGAATTTTGAAGAAAAGCATCAAGCCCGAACGGTGAGGTTTATTTTTAGAGATGAACATTTTAGCTCCACCTTTGAAGTACAAAGATCCGTGTTCGCGAGGAGATTTACTCCCATTTCCTTTAACGAGAAGCGAATCCATTTCTTTTTCTCTTTTGAGCGTGCGCCACACCATTACCTGTGTACCATTGAAATAAAACTCACGCCCCGCTCAGTAATTAATCAGCCATAGTCTCACGATCCTTCTCCGCGACTAAGGATCCGCAACTAGATGCTGACGACGAGAAGCGTGAAAGAGAGAGAGAGAGGGGGAAGAACAAAACGGCCACGGATGCCAGAGTAAAAGTGTCTTTAGAATTCTCTATGATATCCCAGTCGCGAATAATCAATATGCGACATACCAAAACGAAATCAACGAACCACCTCTCTCTTTTAAAAATCCTCTCTCACACTCTTCCGCCTACCTATCCTCACCTTCACTCCCCCCCCCCCTTCCGCCCCTTCACTCCCCCCCTTCTTCCCCTCATCTCGCTTCGTCTCTATTATTGAGGTTCATTCGTGTCGAATTTCAATCACTACAGGCCGCCATCTCGCCGTGCTCCCCCTGCCACCATACCCTCCGTACCTCTCCTCTCCCCCCTTTCTGTTCACTTCCCCACCCCTCCCTCCACTACTCATCAATACCCATCTCCACTCCGTCATACTCTCTATTGTTAACACGCGTTAACGACATTCTCTTTGCGAGCCCTTTTGAATCCCACGTATCGGAGAGGTTTTTTTCCCTTCCTCCACCTCTCTCTCTCTCTCTCATCTTCTCTTTCACAGACACACACACATTCATTCGCTCTCTCTCTGTCGTCATTATTGGACCATAGAGAATGAGAGAGAGAGAGAGAAGAGAAGGAGAGGGAGGAGGAAAGAGGCGTGCAGGAAAATCAGTTGGAGGAATTTTAATCGTTTCAAACGGCTGTAATTTCATGATCCGCGTCGCATTCCATCTTTCCATCTATCTCTCCGTCACTCTCTCTCCCACACTTTCTCTCTCTCCCTCTTTCTCTACGGAAAACAGTTCATTAAAACTTAAAGGAATTCGTTTCTGAAATATTTCGAACCGTGCCCGGAATAAGCGCTTTCTTGAGCGAAGAGGTATTCTTGGTTGTTTATCCTAAATTCATCAGCTTGATGATGAAGAAACTTGTTTACTATGTTGGCGACGAACAATGCCACAGCAACAGTGGGAAACGATTGTGTTACGCAGATGATATTCCTCTCCAAATTCGAATTCACACAAGAATTGATTGATCAAGAATTTACCTAATTGCTAGTTGTTCCGATAAGTCCCCGAAACGTTCTTAATTTTAGTTAGATTACGTTTTTCTGTTGCTTTCGGCATAATCTATAAATAAATATTTAATCACCATATAACGAAAGCTAATTTAATTTTGTTCAAATAGAATGTATCTGAGTTGAAAGAGTTATTTAAGTAAGTTAATCGAATTGCAGCACATTATTAAAATTCGATATCGAAAATAATATGAAATATTGTTATTCAGTCACCTGCGGCAGAGGAGTTATTTGTGCTTACTAAAAGCAAGCAGCTTTCAATAAGAGATATACAAGTCAAGACTTTCGGCAAAGAGAGAACTTTATTTCCTCCTCAATTTAAGTAGATGGTGAAATATTTTTCAATAAAACCCAGGTAATTGCTTGTTAAATGAGTCTCCTTTATCGACTACGTTTCTAAAGCAATTAATATTTTTCAAAGACTATTGCTTGAAGGATAATAACAGCATTTATGCAATATGATCGTTAATTCTAATTATTTTAAAAAGAGATCGATATATCCAACATAACTTCTATCGATACTGCTTGGTTTCAATATCTCATCACAAGAAAAGGTTTTAAAAGTGGAGTAATGGCTTCGGAGGTTGTTTGAAACGAAATGTACCATTATCCAAGTAAAATTCACATTACGTGAAAGTTATTAAAATAAAAATGGTCCAGTCTTTGCTGGTGGAACTAGATACTTCCGAAACTCCACGAAAATATATAATAGGCCATTTTAAACAATTTTAAGAATAATCTCTGTTGAGTATAGACACGCAATCTTTTGCTTTTTAACCCTAGCGGTAGAAATGCGAGACATTTGCCTCTTGTTCTTGACGGGTGTAGCAACCACGTGCGGTGCATGATGGGTGGCATTAAAGTTTGTTTTCCAAAGTTCCTCTTGTAACTTGTCGCTAACAGTGGTTACCATAGGTTTGCCGAAAGAGACACGAGAAGTTTCTTCAGCAGCAAATCTCTAGTTTCCTCCGTCTTAAAGAAAGAGGAGATGATTCAAACCGAGATTTGTGGGACCACGTCCGCTTTTCCTAGCTTATTGACGTGCTCGTCAAGAGTACAGTACAGCGATTTCGAGAACGTGGTCGTTGATTTCCTTCTCGTTTGGCTCTCGTAAAAATTGCGCTGAATTCAAGAAAATTTTCGCATGAGGTGCAACGATCGCTGGAGTGGCAAGATCCTTGTTGGGTAATCTGAGAGAGAGCAAAAAATACTTCGATTGGGTAGCGAGGAAAAGATTTTTGGACGAACGCCCGATGCAATTCAGCGTCTGGAAACAAAAGGACTTCCTTTTTAAAGTGATTTCCGCGCACAAAAGTAAAAAAAATAGAATTAAAAATAAACGGAAGAGTGGAAAATGCAATCCCAATGAAAAAGAAATCTGTCTTTTCGAGTCCTAAAAAAAACATTAGCGGCCGTGCGCCAAATGGGGCTGACGTGGCATCTTTTGGAACGTCCACCACGAAATCCACTACAGACGAGCGTGACACAGAGCAAATGGGCTCCAGCCAATTTCACGATATGCTGCAACTTTATCAGATCAAAGGAATTTTAATTGGAGTTAGTAAAGTAAGCTGGCGCGAGATGGTTGTGCAAATCCCTACCCACCAGCTATATTCGGGAAAAAAGAGTCGTGATAATAAAATTAATGGAGTTTTGTGGTTCACTATGAAACAAAGGCACGTAAGCGCTGATTAAATTTGCCCGTTTCGTTGTAATTCGTGGATTCCTATCCATTTATGATTTTTAATATTAATATGGTTCGCGCTTTTCCAGCAATAACTTTCGTATAGTATAAAATAGCAATGGAAGCGTGGAAAAGTGTTACGGTGTAAGTATTCCAATTTTTCATAGTCGATCTTTCACTTTGGACAGTGTTAATTATCTATTTCATATTCCCCTTAACATTTCTAATTCAAAATTCACCGATGTAATTATCAAGGAAAATCGGAAAAATTACCTCACTCTGGTTATTTAAATAACGCATCTCTATTTTTTCCTTCAACCGCAGATATATTTTAAGCTTGAGCAAAAATAATTGATTTTTGTGAAATGGGCTCTATACGCAATAACCAATAAAATCGAGAATCGAAAAAGTTTTTCGATATAACACTGTATCAGACATATGTAAGATTGAAAGCAATGTTTTTTCTGCCGCCATTCCAATATCTTGATGCTAATAATACAACGACATAAAAAAGGACCGCGGCCGAGGCGACCACTCCGTGTGTGCAATCAATGAAATTTAAATTGCAAGTAAACAACAAGAGACATAAGATTGAAATTTGCAGTGCATGTTTATTATGCTGCCAAAAAAAATGTTTGCAGAAATCGGTGATCGGCAGGAGATGCCTTCAAATTTTAAAAATTAAGATTCTGAGCAAATATAACTGTTATATATGGAAAGTTAAATTTCTCACTATTATTGTGAACTTTACTACCATCTATAACGCTGCAGAAGAAATAAAAAAATCGGTGGGCGGCAGGGGATGCCTTCGAATATTTCAAATTACGATTCTGAGCAAATGGTTATAGATATAAAGTTAAAAATTCTTAATAAGTTATTCAATTAATTATCGAATAAATTATTTTGTCATATAATTATATTAGTAAATTTATAAATAATTTGTAGTTTACAATTCTTAATAAATCTCAATAAATAAAACATGCTTTTTCATTTTGTGTCGGCAAATGGAACTCATTTTTTAATTCTTGCTTTTCCTACTAATTAATGTGGTTCGTTCATTAAAATACTAAAAATTAATAAAATAGGTTACTTTTACTTCAGTACAATCTCCAATGTATTTTAATCAAAATCCATTCTAAGAAGTCCTATTAGCCCTATCTACCTATACAAGCATCAATAATAACTTCATCATAGTTTTCTTGAATCAGCAAGCTGTCCAACCTCGGAGTTCCCATCTATTTTATCTTTAGCTCAGTTTCCAGTTCTTAGACTCATTCTCTTGTTTAATTGGTGGATATTACGAAAATCCACCAATCTTTCGATTCATGTCACATTTTCATATCGAGTATCTATGCAAGGTGAAATATATAGCCAATTATGTAATTTTTGTCTATGATGTTCGATGTTTGCCAAAAAGAATCCCTTAAATTTTTCGTCTAAAATCAAGGTACATTAGTAACTAATTGCTATGCGGTAATCGCCGCAAATCAACGCAAATTGTGAAATTTTACATCGCAGTATTTCTATCAATCACAAGGGAACGAGTTTTGTAATTCCAGACGATACCTGCGCACCATTTTGGGTTACACTGAATTTATGAGGGAATCATTTCTTCCAAAATTTGGGAAAGTCCACGCAATACGAGGAAATTTTCTCTTTATCAAATTCATGCGCAAAAAGTTGTGTTGAGGCAGAGAAATTTTGTTCTATAAATGTACGCGTAAGGAAAAAGTTATATGACCCTTGAAATGACGGAGATCCCACATTCACTCCCAATCGTACTAAGTACGAACCTGCTGTTTACTTTTTAGGTTGGTTTCAAAAGGAAGCATAGCCTTATGAAATGTTGCTCTGTGTGTATATGTGTGTGTCCCCTACTAACAACCTTTGCACCAATTTTCATGAAACTTGGTATGGGGCTCGTGCTGCCAGGGCCCACCTCCGCACTATATATTATTTGGCGAATATTGAAGTCTCGGCTTCGTTTCCAGGAACGTCTTTTCCCTATTTGTTTTACATAGGAAATCTCAAATCCATCGTTCAGAGATGTTTTCTTTAACACATTAAAATATCATAAAATTGTGATATCGGAGCGGGGTTTGTACTACTCTAAGGGGAAAAATGTAAATTCTAATTCTTATCACCGAATTTTGATAATTGATCGTATTTTCTTGAATTTTACTAAAACATAGCGTTTTTTGCGTTTTAAATCGCATTTTATCGGATTTTTGCCATGGAGACGATTGTTATCGAACTCGGCTTGAACATAGACGAGTGAACAAATGGGTTATATTCTTTTCCGCTCGACTACTCTTCAGCAATAGACAGTTGATCCATACATATTAGCATATAAACAGTAACATTTATTAAATTCGCTTATTTAAAAAAATACATGCAAAATATGTCAGAAAGATATTTTGACATTGTTTTTAGTATTTTAAAAATGATAATGCTCTATTAATTTGTTTTTCAATTTTTTTCTATTATTGATAAACTATGAACTACAAGTGGTATTTATAGTATGAGAATTCCTTGGAATGACTAACACATACTGAAAACTTTACTGTCAATATAAGTAATAAATTTGGGACGTCAACTTTGGGAAACCAGCGTGCATTAGTCCTGGGTTGGATTTCTTGCTATATGGCGAAAAGACAACATTATTTACAGCTTGCATGTTCGCCAAATACGTTCTACCTACATCCTTTTAAGGATTTAAAAAAAAGTAAAATAAGCTTTCAAACTAATTGAATCTAATCAAATGGTTTTCACTGATCAATGTTTATCATAATTTATATTTTTTATATTTTTATATTTATATTTTTATATTGTAAGGGAATTTAGGCATGAAGGAAATGAATTAGAGTAAATGAAGGCGGAACTAGAAAGAGATTGGTTAAATTTCTTCGCTTAACAGCATAAAATTGCAAAGTCAACAAATTCACATTGATAAATTAGACTGAAATAAACTATAAATTATACCAATCACAGCCATACACAGCGGTTCTCCCCGTTTATCACACAAACTTGGGACGCAGTGAGATTGGTGGTGAACACTCTCCCCTGACAACAACCTGCGGGCTTCACAGTATCCATGCTTTAACGTCAAATCCGGTGGTCGACTCTTGTGGCTGTGCCATTGCAATGCACGGGTTGTTGGTCGTCAGAAGGCAGAGAACAACATGTTGCATGCTTATGTGCGAAAAATTGATCTTTCAACGCGGCATAACTGTATGTGGAAGTGGATATCCAAGATCTACTAGTAGGAATGAATCACTGCTGTCAAATTTAAGAACAACTACTTTTTATTTTCCCCGTGATCTACGTTTGAGGGGGCGGTGATCATTCGCTATTTCTTTAACGTTCTGTTGAACTCTACAGAAATTGCTTTGGCCTTAATATCAACATGGCAACTTCTCTATACCTTTTTAAAAATATATTCAACGGGGAACTATCGAGTTTGTCTTATGACTGAAAAAATTCACCGAAAATGGATTCTAGTAGAATCTAGAATAGATTCTAATATAATCTATTTTCGATGAATTACCACTGAAGACGGCTTCTTTGTAGCCGAAATGCGCATATGGTTTTTTAACATTGTTATGACTATTAGAGATACATGAGGCTAGTAAATATTTTAAATTGCTTGTCCTGGAATTAAAAATAGACGATAAAAATATATTTATCTTCCCCTTCATTTCGCTCAATCGAATATAAATTTTTATTTCGTTAATTATTTACAACAAATTTGTTTTTGTTAAAAAATATGAGACATTTGCATTTATTTCAAATTAACAGCGAATAAAAACTTATCTAACGCTTACGTAGTATTTTTGACTCTACCAGAACTTAAAATGGAATAGCTATAGTAAAATGTGGCATTTTTTGTCGATCTATTTATATTTACGACGCGTGAATAAAGGTACTTAAAGGGAATTCTAACGCTATTTTAGAAAATATGGAATTTTGGAAGAGAAACATCAATTCTTACCTATAATTTATTCAAAAGTTTGATTTTCTGCTCTGCTACTTCTATTTAGCTCGAGTAATCACAGGACCATATGTCTGCTTATATTATTATGAAGCATTATTTTTATGTACTCTGTTATGGCAAAGATACTTTTGAACCTGTTCTAGTTAGTGAATGTCTCGAGGCATTCAAGATTTTGATAACAATCAAAATTAAATAAAAACAATGCAAAAATAACTCATCCGCAGAATTCCATGGTTAACTTGGTCCTTTATTTACAAAATAAAACAACACAGAAGTTTCTCTGACCAACAACTGAAGCAAATTTTACAGCCAGGGAGCAGAATTGCAAGAAGATGGGAAAATATATTTGGTGGGAGTATAATTTAATCATACGCACCGATGAGCAATCTATATAACATTTATATATTACAATGAAGACGAGTTTTTGTAATTATGTGTTTCCGTAACCATGTATGGAGTTAATTGAATGTAAAATGAGAAACCTCCTTATAACTCGAAAACTTTTCATTGTTTTCGATTAAACTTTCAGGAATTACTTGGCAGCGCAACTTTTAAATTCTAAACTGTTCGTTGTCTAAGTTGAAGTCACGAGTTCAATTCCAGAAGCGTTTCTTCTCTGGCTTCGAATAAAATAGGAAGAGCTGAAAAGTAGCGCGAAAGCCTTTTTTCGTTAACATTTTAAAATTACTTGTCTAATATATTATAACCGCTGTGCTTGCGTGCCTGCCTGCCTACGTCAAAAGCTTCGACTGACATCACCCCCCGGCATGAACGCAAATAAATCGAGAACGGTCGGTTCGATTTCAACGAATCATTTGCATGAATACTCGGCGGGAACTCTTGCAGGTTTTAAGTGGGTGTAACCGAAAATGCTTGAATTCGACACCAGGATAGTTTTCGTTTATGCGTTTGATTAACCCGTAATCGGCTATAATACGATGTGTAGACCTTTACTCTTTAACATTTTAAAATATCTTACGATCGAGACCTTGACTCGAGATTTACCTATGCCATTTCACGTAGAAAGAAATGAAAATTCTTATTCTTACCTTCGGTTCTGTTGTTTAATTCGTGTTTGCTCATATTTTAAGTTTATATTCGATTTGCTCCAATTTTTCTCCATTTCAAAAAGGAGTTTCCTAATGTTGCTGACATTGTTGATCTCAGATTTTTGCATTGTTGGACTCGGGCATTCAAGTGAATTTGTACTAATCTTACAATGAAACAAACGCATCGAGGAACCGAAACCGATTGAAAATTTATGCGAAAAGTTTCGTGTAAATATAAAACAAATAAAACACCTAGCGAAGAAAATTGAAGTCAGAAACGTCTCCACTGCATTGTCATAATGGACAACTTAACATTTCAAATAGGAAGATATTTCACGCTTACATTAAAAATAACGTTTCGCTTGCAAATTTTATTGGGCAGTTCAAAGCAAATTATTATATTTATAATGTTTGTGATTAATTTCGTTCGATAATTAAGCAAGATATTTGACGCGTGGCCAGTGCATTTATAGTGATTATTTAATATTAAACTAACCACAGAACATACGATTTGCTGTACCATCAGAAATAGTGAACAAAACAAAAACTGACTGTTGTGTACAGGTGTACAAATGACAAGGAAAGGAGAGTGGGAGGTAGGGAGGAGAATGGGAAGTGTCTTAATTTGAATACTTTATTCATGTATACCCGTCATTTTTACGGGCAATTACACTAGCTATAATTATCATCCGTAAATATTACCTCAATATAAAATAGAAATGGAGTTTATTATCTCAAAAATTAATAAATTTACTTTAATTTTATGAGAATAAATTTTAATACATGACTCAATGAAAATTCAAGCTAATATTTTTAGCGAAGACTGAGATGCAAAAGCACCATTGTACCGCAAGATTTAGTTATGATCTACAGTTTTATTTTTCATATAATTTGTAAACAGAATATAAATAAGGTCTGAAAACAGAATTAGTTTCTCTACACATAATTTCCAACACGAATCTTTTGCATTATAATAATTTCTCAAAAGCCTTTGCCTTCGAGCAACCCTAGATTACATTTCTCAGTCATTTACGTCCATCATCCGTCCTGGCTTTGTGCCGTACGCTCCCTCCTGCCTTGCTCCCAGATTCTACCTAACTGCTTCCATTTCCACGGTATAAGGTGGTCAGTCCACTAAGACCAGCGAGAGGAATGAAATTCGCCCATACACACACTAACTCGTCAGCACGAAGGGAAATGGGAAACCAAATGCCTGCATTAGCTCTCTCTTAACGAAGTGCACCAAGAGGCTTAGCGGCCCTTCCGAACGAGAGAGGAGCGCCCTAATTGTGAATTCCGCTCGCAAAATACAATTGGGGTGAGAGGAGAAGATTAAAACTCGAGGTATTCCACTAAAAATCGTCCTATGCGTCCAATCCAGGCATTCTATATTTTCTAATATCGGTTTTCAGTTTCTTTTTTAAAAAAGTGCTTCTAATGAAAGTCTCATTTCGCTGATTGCTAATTTTATCATAACTCTGTCCAGACGACTAATTTTTATGGACTGATTCACCAGGTAGAAAAGTTAATTCGCCGTAGATGGCCATTCTCCATCAAGTTTGAACGAAGGTTTTGTATTAAAAGTACTGTCTGTGGTGAAATCATAAAAAATAATTAATGAATTCAATTTTTCATCTGAATTCACATTTTTAATTAGATGTTTTATGATTGACAAGCATTGACTGGGCTGTATTTTTTATTTGTAAATCTTATAAACAAAATCTTTAGATTGGATTTATTCATTTTAAACTTTTTCGCGCTCTTATTTTTTAAGGAATAACGTTGAAGTCACTGTCTCCTAAATTAAAAACAATTGCAACATAATTATAAAAAGTAATGCAATATTAATTTTTTATGAGGAAGAAATTTTCTTCGAGAGAATTAGTTCTTAAAAAGTGGTTTATTAAAATACCACGCCGGGTGCCGATTTTACCCAAAACATAATGAAAATTCTTTCGTCCGCAGCGGAGAAAAATCATTTTTTCATCAGGCTGAATATAAAAGTGCTAAAATTCTATCAACTTGAAATATTTCCAAAATTAATGCCTCAGGTCTAATCCCACCTCCGATCCAAAAATCTTTCATTTTTTAATTCGCTCGCTATCCTTGCCACTGGGGAAAATCCCTCAGATACTTACGTTCTCAGACGCAAACCGCTTCTTCAAAGTTTTGAAACTAAGAATGAATAAAGCTCCCGCCTTTATTTACCTTTCCCTCTCCGAAAGCGGTTCCCTTTCCACCATTTCCACTTTCCTCCAGTGTTCTTCATGCGGGCCCTTAGTTTCCATGTCCTCGTGGTAAAAGAGCAAAGGCGGACGAGAGAAAGGGGAGGATCCTCGTCCACATGTCCTTTCTATTTCTGAATCTCATTACCGCACCGCCTCTCATTTTATAACTCACCACTCTATCATCATTCCTCCCGCCGAACGTCTCATTTTTCCCGACTGTCTCTGTCTCTTCGCTCCCTGCCTCCTCCCCAACCTCAAAAGGGACCCTCTTTCTCCCTCCGGTCCTTAACCTCGTTTTTTCTTTTTATTAATTCCTTTCGATTCCTCCTCTTTGATATCTGCCCTTTTCTTAACTTGTGCTCTTTATAAATTCTGACATTTTCTACGTATTTATCTCTATACCTTGGTGCCGCTGCTACATTCTTCATCTAAATACTTTCCGTTTCCTCTTTTCCTATTCCTCACTCGTCCGTTCGCTCTTCGTAGCTATTTCATTCCGAATTCATTCTTTCCTATTGCGTCTCCTCTCTGCCCCTTTCTTAATCTGCGCTATTTAAACTTTAAATTTATCTCCGTCTCTTCGTATCGTCGTTACTTTCTTCGTTTCCATATACCCTCTGTTCCGTGTCTCTTATCTCTTACTCGTCTATTCTCCGCTCATATTTTATTCAGATTTCAACCTTCCCGTTTTTTGCCAAGATTCTCGCTTTTCAATTCCCTCCCCCGCCGCATTGAAACTTATATCAACTTATACGCGTTTTGCTTAACTATACGTGTATATCTTCTATTTCCAGCGTCGTATTATCGCGTGATCTTACGTTAATTCTTTCCAAGAAATTCTCCATCTTTATTCCTGCTTCTCCCAGTCTTTATTTTTTCCAATATTCGTTTCATTCTTCTCTCGTCGTAAATCAAGCCTTTTTTGTCCCTAGCCTTATCCTTTAACAACCTTTTACGTGGAAAGAGATAACAAGTCGACAAGAATAAAATTCCTCGGAAACGTAATACATATATATTTTTTGCGAACGTATATATTTTTCTCACGTCTCTGTTTACGCGCGGGTTAGAAAAAAACGGACATTTCCCTGTAAAGAAACCATATTTCTTTAGACGCTTAAATGAATTTCTGTAAAATTTCCACGTGCAGTGAACAAAAAAAGTTTATCTTTTCCCTTTCTGCCTTTTCCCTTCTCTGAAGGCAGATATGCTCCGCCGATTTCACGTAACCTCCAACCCCTTAAACGAAGCCGTTCCTCATTTTCCTCCCTATTCCCGACCTCTTCGCCGACTTTCAATCCTTTTAATAGAATCTTCCGACCACCCTCCGCCTCCCTCATCATCTGCCCCAGACCCTCCCCACTCCCTTTTCATCCGGCCGCCGGCAAGTCTCCTTCTCCGCCCCCCTCTCCACCCCCCTTTCCGCCACCCTCTCCGCCACCCTCTCCGCCACCCTCTCCGCCTCCCTCTTCTCCTCCCTCTCCGCCCCCCTCTCCGACCCCCTCTCCGCCTCCCTCTAAGCCTCCCTCTCTTCTTTCCTTTCGACTTGTCCTTTCCTTTCGATAGCGTCCCACTCCAAGAGGAGGGGATCCGCCATCCTTCAAACTTCTTCCCTCCTATCGCTAACATCCCCTCCTTTTCCCTCTCTTCCTCCCTTTTTACCTCCGCTTCCTCACCACCCTCGTCGTCTCCGTGCCCACATACTCTCCGTCTTTTTGAAAGCGAGCCGAATATCAGCACGTTCCCCACTCCCGTTCATTTCTTTGCCTCCTGCAACGGCAAACATACAGCCTGTTCACTGAAACTGCGCCATCTTTTCCGCACACGGCGGCATGGAACTCAAAGAGACCAAAGGATACGACGAGGGGAGGAAGGGGGAAAGTGGAACGTATAATAGCGTCGAGTTTAGAACAGAATGAAACGAGAGGAAGGAAAGCAGATGAAATGGTTTGGAACCCCGTGTAGACCCGCCGAGCCATAATATTATGCCGGCGGAAGGAAGACCCGTGCATTTAAACGAGCAGAATGAACGGACTATATCGTGCACTAAGTTCTGCGATAAAATGCTTTCGTAGGTATATTATTATTATTACGTAACGTGAGGGTAAACAAGGTTATGTATTTTCTAAGCCGCGTGACAACATTATCCATTCGGCTGAAATTATTATGAGCATATTAATTGTTTTGAAAATCTTCACCTGAAATAACACTTCATTCTATTGTTAGACTACTTTACAGTATAATCATTGACTTTGTATAAATAAACAACGTTTATATTACTCTCCATAATCCTTTTCTGTTCAAAATTTACCAAAACTATTAAAATATCGGCGAAGAATTCATTTCGTTCACCTTGAGGCGAATTGGATGGATGGCCTCGCGTGCGTGGGGGGAAAAGGCTACTCTCACCCTCTCACGTACGGTATCCACCTTTCGTCTCGGAAAAAAGACACAGAGGCAGATGAGAAGAGGCGTAGAGAAACCCTCTCGTAAAATGCTTTCTTCCTAACTCCGCCCTCCTCCCTTCTTCTCTTCTCCCTCCAGCAAAGCCCACTAAGGGTTAACATACACCCCCAGCCACGAAACCTTCCGACCTTTGACGACATAGGAAGACTCCGTCTCTACTCTTTCTCCAGTAAACCTTCACGAAAACTTTTTATTCCTCCGTCGCTACACTGCGAGTTCCTATACAGACGGTGAAGTACTACCACTACTACCTTACTCCTCGTACTTTTATCCCACATCTCTTCTATAGGTTGAACCGAATTCGGAGTCGTCTCGAAGGTTCCTCAAAGAAAACGGCGATATCGGAAAGGCGTGGTGGAAAGCGCGGTAGGATGAGATTGGAGGTACAGAGGAAATAGGTTTGCGGTGAAGGAGAAGGAAAAAGAAAAAGGCTTAGGGGAGAAGAGTTGGAAATGGAAGAGGGAAATGACGCTAGATGTGCGCGCAGGTTATGGAAGACAACGGCGTCTTAGCGTGGGATGGAAAGAAAGAGAATGGCTAGGTGGAACAATTCCCCCTAGGTGGAAAGGCGGAGAAGACCGAGGAATAGGATCAAACGGAATAGTTGAAGCGAATGTTTCGCTTGAAGTGCACAGGATACAAAAGTCGGTGGAGGGGATACGTACAATTCCCGGAAGTAAATCGGAAGAGGCTATATAAATATATACCTATAGTCCTCCTTCATTCTTTAGCTTTCCTGTTTATATTTTGACTACCCTGTTAGCACGGAGCGTATGCCTACTTCTAGCACCGATTTGGCAATGATTATAATATTAATGAGGAGTGGAGGAAACGGCGAAGATGATACACAGAAATGAATCGGTTCCAATTCCGTAGTTAAATAATTAAATTAAGAGTCGATTCTTTTCTGAATAATAGCAATAAATGTGGAGGCGAAAGAAATTTCTAGCGCAAAAATTAATTACAGGAGAAGACTGAATGAAACCAACACAAATGGAGCAGGGGTGGGGACGGTGAAGAGTAACAGAATGGAGAGGAAGGGAGGCTAAATGGAGTGAGAGTAGTGAGATTGGAAAGAGGGAATCGGGTGGCAAAGCAAAGGAATGGAATATGAGGGCATGATAATGGAAACCAGAGAGAGAGAGGGTGGGGTAAAGGAGGCAGGGATTATGGGGAGTGAGGTAGGAGAGAGAGAACCGGAGGGAAGGAGACCGACGGAACGGGAAGGTGAAGATGGGAACGGGGTTACGAAGCGGCGAAGGAGCGAGAGGGAAGAAAAGTGGGATGAGTAAAAGGGGCAGGGCGAAGGAGAGGAGGTTTGAAGAATTGTGCCGAAGGAGAAAGGAGGATGTGTGAGAAATTGGAAGTGTGGGTAAAGGATGACTATGCTCCTCGAGGGGACGCCATATTCCTCGTGGGTAAAGGGTCCTGGGTCAACGACTCAAGCCGATATGGGTGTAAGACATAGGGGTGGACAGGCAGGGAAGGTAGGTGAGAAAGGAAGCAAGAGCGGACGAGAGAAAAAGAGAAAGGGAGAAAGACGGAGAGGATGCGGAAGACACGTCCTCGGAGAGAAGGAGATAGCGAGAGTGAAAGGGAAGGCAATCGGATAGCTCGTCTCAAAAGCGGAAAATGATTGAAGAGTTTTTGGGACTCGCGAAGTAAAAAAAATGTGATTGGTTTTAAGGTCCTGGAGAGGGTAGTTTCCATCGAATCCATGCTTCTGGATCGCTATCAACTAAATGCCTCCGATAACCGATTCCTTGTCCTCCATTTTCTTTCTCATCGCTGAGGTCTGACAGGTGAAAAACGAACAGCGCACCAAACTCCCTCTCAGCATTTTCTGAACAAGTTTTTTTTTATTTTCTTGATTCGTCCATGCCATGAGAAGAAAGTAAAAGATTTTTTAGTAATATATAGAAACAAAAACCTGATATTGCTCTGTATCGCTGTATTCCTTCACGACGCATTTTCAGCGAGTCCTTAGAAAAAGCCGCAAAGCAAGAGGATGTCTATCGTTTAATGAAAAACATATCCAATGTTCAAAAACTAATATCCACCCTGAATTTCAATATTTATCAACTTTTCCTGTAAAGCAAATATATTAGCGAAGCAATTTTTCGGAAAATCACTTTCGTGTGAGATTTGATCAAATGATTAAAAAATCTGAGGCGGCCACCACATGACTTTCTCCATACCTGTAATATTTCTAAAAAATCCAAAGAGGTTAAATAATAATAAACATTTGAAGGAACAGCGAGAAAAATTCCAAACTTAACAAAGAACTGAAATAAACTCATACTGTAGCCTTCTTAAACTGGATATAGCCAGGAAGCTCCAACAATTAAGAAAATAAAAAGGAGCGTTACTATGACGTAACTAAGCGTAAAATGTTTACAATAGTCGCCGGTAGGTGGCGTGGTTGTGGCGGCTAAAATGTTAGTTTTTAAGATATCTCTTAAACAATGCAAAAGGGGGAAAACGTTTCAAGCAAAGGTTGTATAAATTTAAATTTCCTAGAATTTTTATTCCAATATTTTTTACATTAATCAAATATTAAAGCAAATATTTAAAAAAAACAGATAAGTGACAAGAGTAAATACTCACTTCCGATTGACCTATTTTTAACAAAAACTAATCAGTTCTTTTGCCTTGAACAAAAATGTCAAATACAAAATTTTGCGTTGGCCTGATTAATAGTTTTTTAGTTAGAGCACCCTCAAAAAAAAACACACACACACACAGACAGCATCGAGAAAATGGTCACAACGTGTTTTTCCGTTGAAATCTCGAAATCGATTTTTCTCATAAAAACAATACTTTCCTCTATACTACGTATGGAGAAAGTAAAAACGGATAATAGACAAGAGTAAACATCCACTTCCAGTTAACCGATTAATACGAAAAACTAATCAACTCTTGTCCCTTTAACAAAAATGTCAAATATAAAATTTCGCGTTGACCTGAGTTATAGTTTTTGAGTTAGAGCACCCACAAAACTTCTATCACATACACAGACATCATCAAGAAAGCGGTCAAAAAGTGCTCCGAGGACCTCAAAACGTGTATTTCCGTTGAAATCTCGAAATCGATTTTTTTTCATGAAAACAATACGTATGGAGAAAGTAAAAATTAGCAGTTTTATTTTATTTAACATAAATAACTTAAAAAATGCCATTACTGATAATAATCCCATGAAATATGAAAAGCAAAACAATCGTCTCTGACAAATGCCGTCTTAGTCTTCAGCACACAAGCGTAAGCACATTTTCCTTGAAGTAACAAAATTACTAATCTTCTTGTACTTGAAGCGTATCTCTGTCACAAAGCGACAGGGGGTTGGTTTTGAATGAAACTTAGTGATCTTATTTCTCAAATTAAAACTTGTTTCGACCTTTTTTAATTAATGAATGAACCCATGGATTTCACTAGTTTGTTATTTCTTATAAACCTTAAACTATCATTATAGGAAACTCTTCGTCACTATTTTTACCACATCACAGCGTGACCATAAATAACCCATTTAAAAAATTAATAGCTTCAAAATATTATGCATAGAACATTCCGGTTACAGTTAACATGAATGGCAATAGATAAGGATTTTCCCTATTATAGCAGTGCTCATAGAACGGGTAGGCAACTTGCGGGAAGAAAGTTTAGGTTAAATAGAAAATCGGAGTGTTCCATCGAAAATGTAATGAACAGTTTTTAAAATGGAAAAACCGGTATATTTCCTAAAATCCGGCTGATGAAATCCGTTATTCTTTTTATATATTTATAAGAATATTTATCACCGTTTTAAGACGGAACTGAATGGACAATTACCTGTGAAATATAGGTACATGATGAGTAAATGTGCCGAAAATAAATCGGCACATGACTGGGACTTGTACACTGTGATGCGAACGATTGCTTTTATATGAGGAATGGTTAGACGTAACAATTAAAGGGATCCCGTAGAAGCGTTTCTTCAACAAATATTGACAGAAGAAAATTCTACGAGCATACCTGCATCATTCATCTCGGGATAGTGTCTCATCGCGTCGCGAGTTCACAAGGAAATTTGCCACACTTCCGTTCACACGCAACATCCACGCGGAAGTGAGCAGAGGAAGCAGTTCGTCGTCTTCCTCGGCCCGCATACTCTTAACGTAATGCATCAAGAGGCTTAACGTCACTTCCCAAGGACGGAGTGCTGTAATTGCCTATTCGCCAAAAGACATTCAACTTGGAGATGTGACATGCCCTGGTTAACAATCCGCCATAGCGTAAATTCGAACCGGAGTATGTTGCGTTAAAGCCATTATTCTATTACGCTACCTATTCGACGATTTTTTGTGCATCTTCTTGGGGACTTGGCGTTTTTTTCCCTCTGCTACATTCGTGAATATTATGAAAAATCAGTATTCATTACGCGAAGCATAGTGAATTTACAGCTTAATATTTTTATATAGAGACACGTCTGGGGAAAATAGGTAATTACGTATTCTACAAAGGCAATCATATGAAATATGGAGTAAATACGAAATGTTATCTATAGTATATATATATTGTGGGTGTGCGTGCGTACGTGCGTGTGTGTGTGTGTGTGGGTGTCGTCTTCTAGGGAAAAATGTCCACTTTAAAAATAATTATAATTATACTGGTTAAAACCTACGAAGAATCGTTCGAACAGAAAAAGTTTAGGGGTGCCAGTGGTGTAGTGGTTAGCCCGCTGGCTGCTATTCGTCCGCTGTTCGGGCACGAATCCTGCGAAAGTAGGATTTTTCCGAGATTGCCTGGCCCCGTTTGTGTGGCTTGAGGAGACCGCGCAAAATCAGCGTTCCGTCCTTCGGAAGGGACGTTAAGCCGTCGGCCCCCTTGGTGCTCTTCGTTAAGAGAAGGCTAATGCCGGCACCGGGTTTCCCTCCTCCCTTGTGAGTGTGTTAGGTATGGAAGGAGCTATGGCTATAATAATCCAGGAAGTTGATTAGCCGAAAATACACACACAGAAAAACCTTGCTTTCTTTGTTTTAAAAAATTGCCATTACTGAGATAACTAGATGTAAATCAAAGCTACGTTATAGAAACGTCTACTTTTAACTGTTATTATATTTCGTGTTTTATCTTCTTGCACTTTGTTTGATTCAGTAAGCGATTAAATTATACATAACTTAAAATGCTGATCGTGATCTGAAAATTATACGTATGTTGTTCATCTGTCTGTAGATGATAAGAAAGAGCATTATGTAGGCGAGAACACATACACGGTAAAGACGTCGAAGATAGTCCTTACAGTTAAAACGATCCGACAAAACTTACGAATTAAGCAATAAAAAGTAAAATATGATTACGTGCTTATTACCTCGAAACTCGGTGAAACCTCGCGGAAAATTTACCACCCAAGTGTAGCGTACTGTGTAAAAGTATTGCTTTCCAACTCTGAAAAAAGACCTCTCCGACAAATTTTCCCTCAATTTCCCTTGATACCCAGAATGCTTTCGTTTGAGGTGCCTCCCTAAGCCACGAGTCCGACTAAAATTCCACTGAGTGCGCGAATTCCGGCAAAAGCGACATGAAAAATTGCCCCCGAGGGAGCGAGGAGTATATGGCGCCGGCGAATCCTCAAATAACCGCGAAAGGAATGATTATAAGGCCGTAAAAGTGAAAGGAATTAGCGAAAGAGAAGGGCGGAGAGGAGTGAGAGGGTGAAAGGTGAAAAAGAGGGGCTGCAGCAGATGGGATTATTGGCTGAAATTTCAAGATGAGGAAGAACCCTTGGAAAAGTGGAGAGCATGAGAATCTATAATCAAGTTATGAGTGAAGAATGATAATAAGAAGTCGGGTGGGATGAAATTGTTTCCCCGAGAGACCTCGGATGCTGCACAGAAATAAGATATTTGATTATTGCGGTCAAATTGAGAGAAATAGGAGTGAGGAGGAAAGGAGAATTGATTAAGAGGGTTGAGGTGCGATAAAAGTAAGAGTCGTATGCATAATATAGTGACTTCACGCTTTTCAAATGTTCCCCCTCCCAATATTCGGGGGATAATTCCTCTGCGTTGGCTCTCTCTCATTCGATATTCGATAGGGAGAATAATTCTTAGATCGCCAGTGAAATTTCATCCGGAAACCTTTGAAAACTTTGGGATGCACGTGAAGATTATTTCTGTTGCGTATTGCCATAGCAACATCTATAGGCAATATTTTTCCTAAGTATTTATTTACATAAAGTTTATCTTACTTCAATAAAAACTGTCGAATTCTACTGCGTATTGTGCCAAAAGCTATAAAATTGTTCGCTCGACAGGTAATTGAATCATTCATTAGATTTATGAGGCATAAATGCATAACTTTTGATTAGTCACATTGTTGTTTCTTGCAACAGATACTGAATACAGACTTTTTTCAAAATTACGTGGTTGGTTTACATTAAAATGGTCACCGAATGAACGTTTTCTGTTGTAACCTTCAAATATTGCATCCGATTATATTAGAGAAAATTATGCATATTCAGTTTTACTCATTATAAATATAGTTTCGGTGATCGGTCATCGTAATGTTGACGTCATCAATGGCAAGTTTTAACCAGTATTTAGCAAACTTCCCGATTTGATAGAAAGTTGAAATTTCGCAGGAATGTTTGATTCAGATATAAAAATTAAATAGCGAAAACAAATACGAAAAAAGACCCGGGTTCGACTCCAGGAGAGCGATTTCCATTTCCTGTAAGATAAAACGTAAAAAGCGACTTTCATTCGAAAATTAAAATTAGAAAGAATTGACGAACGATCTTCAAATATGAACTGTTTTAGGAATATTAATGAAGTTTCTTATTCTATTCATCTTTTTCCGCCTACCGTTCGAATTCTCTCATATTAGACATTTAAATCAATATTTTGGGAAAATATCGGCTTTTAAACGGGATGTTGCCTTTCCGACCACGTCATTGTTCAACTTCGAGAATAAATTGTTTTCTCAACCCGTATACGTGTAATATATACTAGTGCATAGATTGCCTTAAATTATCGCAGGATTTTTCGAGAAATTAGGTCATTCTAATGGGACTGAAATTTAATTTGGATTCATTTGCTTATCTAAACGATGTAGAGTAATAGAGAGGGGGATGTGGGGAGGGAGATAGGAAGGAAGGAATATAGAATGGAAGGAACATAAAAAGTAAGGATAGTATAGAATTAGTCTATTATTCCAGAGAAGGAGAGAGAGAAAAGAGGGAGGAAGGATGGGAGGGAGGGAGGATGGGAGGGAGGTAGGATGGGAGGGAGGTAGAATGGGAGGGATGGAGGATGGGAGGGAGGGAGGATGGGAGGGAGGGAGGATGGGAGGGAGGGAGGATGGGAGGGAGGGAGGATGGGAGGGAGGATGGGAGGGAGGGAGGGAGGATGGGAGGGAGGATGGGAGGGAGGGAGGATAAGAGGGAGGGAGGATAAGAGGGAGGGAGGATGGGTGGGAGGGAGGATGGGAGGAAGGGGGATGGGAGGGAGGAGGAATGGGAAGTTCCTTTAATTTAATACTTAATCCACGCATACCCGTCACATTTGACGGGCAATTACGCTAGTCTACTAATAATGATAAAGAGCTTTAATGTAAAAATCGTTTTAGTAATAATCATTTTAAATTACAATGCGATAAATATATGACAAGCAAAAAATTAAGAATACGTAAATGGAAATATGAGGTTCAAAATATTATTAGTTCTTTGCACGAAGTAAACGCATATAAGGAAGATCGTTTCCGTCCTCCCGTCCGTCCGCATGTTAAAACTCGGAAACCGATGAACGTATTAAGATGAAATTTGGTATTAGGGAGTTTTGCTAAAATTGGTCGAGCGATTCCAATTTTGGTTAAATCGGACAACAATTACGACCATTTTCAATGACCTACAAATAGTTGACAGTGATCCTTTGTTTCAACTCGGGAACCACTTTTATGTATTTTGATGAAAATTGGTACTGGGGAGTATGGCTAAAATTAATTGGGCGATTTCAATTTTGGTTAAAATCGGACAAAAATGACGACCACTTTACATGAAGACCTACATGTAGTTTACAATGTCCCTTTGTTTCAACTCGGAAACCGCTGAACGTATTTTGATGAAATTTGGTATGGAGGATTGCGACTACTTCAAATGAAGAACTACATGTATTTTACAACGTACCTCGCTTGCTTCTCGTTAAATTCTCATCTGAGCGAAAAATATTGAGAACATTGTGAATTCTCAAAGAACGCATTTGAAAACTGTGTACTCCGACATGGAGTACACCTTTCCAATCTTGTTTAACACAACAGTCGCATTAAAATTCTTAAGTTACAAGATATACAACATTTATGATCACCAATTTACCGTGAGTTTACGCAGTTGACTTGTTTGAAATACGTATCATATACTGAAAATTTTACGTAATTATTCTTTGCTAGACGATTAATGTTTATAAAATTTCAGTTTTCTTCGGGGTTTAAAATGAACGAGCGACTCGTTTCACAATCAAGACCAAAAACATCCTTTTCATTTACACTAGGCTTCCGATTATTCACGGAAAACTCACCGCGGCGTGTAACAAAACGCAATATCGACGGGCATAAAGCACTTCCCTCCAATGCGCTTACGTCACATTCTCCATCAAACCCTCTCTCTCTCTCTCGACACAGAAACTTCATCACGAAGAATTACTCGCGTGAGCGAATTCCGGGAAAGCGGACTGTCGCCGTTTGGTCGCCCCACCGAAACGAGCACCGCCCCCCTCCTCTCTTACCAATGCGTGTATGTGCGCGCGCGCGCGTGTGTGTGTGAGCCGTCTCTCCTATAACCATTGTGCAGACTCCCTAGCGAAAGGGACCTCGGGGCGCGGCGCGGCATGGGTGCGGCTCTCTCTCTCTTCCTCTTTCCTATTCTAACCACGTTATGAAAAACGCTCCTTCACTCTCTCTCTCTCTCCCTCCCAAGCATCCATCCCACGCACAGAGGAGCATGTTACCATTGAAATGTCTCTCTCTCTCTGAATCCACCTCCCGTTCTGAGTAGGAGACCTCTAAGGATTTAGAGAAGGGCCCTTTTCTATGTAGTTGACCACAACCCTCACTTCCTCTCTCCCACCCCCTAACCCCTTATATCCCTTACCCTTGCGCCGCTTTCCATTTTCCCTGACGTCGGACGCCCTTGATCTCAAAAATCCCCTTCCCTATCCTTTTCAACTACGAAATGTCCCCTTTTATGCGCATTCGGCGATTCGGACGGAGAAATAGAGGACGCGCGCCTCGTCCACATTATGTGCCTCTCTCTCTATCTCCTCTACACTCCATACTTTTGTATACGACCGTGCCCCTTGCGAGTTAGGTAAATCGTCCGCCGTTACCGATTCGCGCTAGTAATGTGATTCATGAGAGTCCCGAGGACCGTCCAAATGCGCAGATGAATTCGAAAAACATTTTTTCCCTAAGCTATGGGCGACCATCCGAAGAATCATTTTTCCTCCACGCAACGAATATCACAAGATTGCGTTGACACCGGCAGTGGGTTTCCTTTCCTCTCCATATATGAATGAGTGCTCGTTTGGATGAATAAAGTGAAGTGGCCGCGGGTAGAGTAATGGCGGTAGAGACTCCATTTGGCATAAATGTGATCGGGAGGAGGAAAGAGGTATGAGTAGGTAACTCATAAATATCGGTTAAAAAAAATATCCATGGGGTAACGCGAAAATTCAACGATTAAACGAAATATAGTACACAATTGCCGTTCCATTTTGAGTGCCCATTCGAAAGTAGTGACAAATAATTTAAAATTCTTCGGCTTTTCACCGATGCCTAATTATCCGTTTTCTAAATAATACAAAGTGACATAAATTAATTTACCGGAAGAATAACAATACAAATGTCCCGTCATTGCCAATATCTGTTCCACGATTAATGATGATATATGTATCATGTATCAATGTATCATTAGCAATTCTACAACGGTAAATGTAATGGCAGTTAATTCATCAATTTTACTAAATAGAAGAGGAGACTACGGCGTGTAAAACTGTGAATTGAAGATTCGACCCCGACCGTAAACAAAAAGGAATTGAGAGTGAAGAACAGAGCGCTAAATGCGTATTTAGCGCTCTGTGCTCCACGCTAAATTCCTTTTTGTTTACGGTCGGGGTCGAATCTTCAATTATCATCAGTTTTACATTTTAACTTTGAAAAAAGATGTTTAAACAACAAATATGACACCAAAGGAAGGAAAAACATGATGCCTTTCAATATAAATGGAACTGTAGTAGATGAAAGAAATTTATATTGCGCTAAGTACAGCAATCAACGGCTAACCAGTCGATTTGCATTTTGCACGGAATTCTCAGACCTAATCCAAGACCTTTTGAAGGTTTGCTTTCACTTCATTTCCATTGTGTCTATCTCTGGAAGTCCCTTAATGCCCCAGCATTTCTTTCGATCGGACGTCAGTTCTCTGATGAATTATACGCCACTAAATACGCTGTAAAGAAGTTAACATATGGGCGCTTTTTTTCTAATAGCCGACGTTTCACTACCTTTGTTGCGGCAAATCCTCCAGCGGCGGACGAACCACGGCGAATTAAGTTCCTCTTGAGATACACGTCCAAACTCACACCGCCAGATCACGCAAACATAGACATGGCGCAATTTATAGTAGTTTTGATCAAATTGCACCCGTGTGTTGACGAGGGTAGAGGTAGAAGCGAAGAGAAGGCAACTGGAAAGCCTCCGCAACTCTTTAAAAATGGAGCAAAGACTTTATGCTGGCAGTCGCCCTTTCCCTGGAATGAGACAAAAAGTTAAGATTTATCGCTAAATCCTAATATATATCACTATATACAAGGTATAATAAAATGCATCAAGAACATTTTTTAAATTAAATATTCGAGTTATTCTTTATAAAAAAAGCTTTATTAAATTTTTGCAGGTAAAATTGACCGTATTGGAGCCACTAACGTGCTCACAAATAAATAGGAGAACGATAAATTATAACTCTCCATAAATATTACGGAATTGTAATTCGTAAGTTTGAATAAAAGAGAAAAATGACTCAATCAATTAAAACAGGTTTCTTTAGATATAGGTCGGGAATAAATTCATGGAAAAGGGCCTCTCTGGAGATTAATGCGTACCTAATTGATAGTAGCTAGTACCTAGTTTGAAAATTTCTTCTCATTAGTTACCTTCATGTAAAATTAATGCATTAAAGAAATGTCCTCGGGCGATAATCAATGGACTTTCTCCATGGTAAAAAAGAGAATTTCAATTGTAAATTTCCACTTTATTGTAGTTATAATATAATACGATAAAATTGAAATTTTTAACTGTAATCTCTTTATTTTTTAAATTAATGCACTAATTTTTAAACAAACTGAATTTCATGAAATTATTAACGCGAAAGGTACACTAAAAATTCGATGGAGCGAGTTGCGCCTCAAGAGAAGGAATACTTAAGCTAGTGAAGCGAGATCGTTCACAGCTTCCTGCTTCCGAGAAACACGTAACACATTTCGAACTACTAATGAAAATCACATAAGTGTAGCAAGTTTTTCGGAAAAGTTCTACCTCAAAAGGTTTTCATGAATAGAAGCGAGGGAAGGAAGGTAAACTCAACAGGCGCTGGAATATCAACTCGATTGCCGGTTAAAAGATCACTTTCTGCCCCGGAAATCTCTGTATTTCTCGAATTTTCAACACTTTATTTTACAATTTTGCAGTTTTTCTAAGGCACCGCATCTGCTAGACAAAACCGCGCATCTTCCATTCAAGTTCTTGATTTTCTCAAGACATATCAACGATAAAGCGTATCTCGAACCAAGCGCAACTAAAAGAATGCCAGTACTTTACAATGCCTAATAAAATTACAAGAAACTTTACCACTCGAGTGGTAAAGTGCACTCCTACGAAAAATGCCATCTTAAGAAAGTTCCATCGCTCTTGTCGCACCTCAAAGAAATTCAGAAGCCAACTCTGTACCAGCAAGATCATAGCCTCAATCTTTTGGGGTGTTAAATTGATTTTGCTCATTGACTACATGCCTCACAAAATTTCCATTACTGGGATTCACTTTGCGGAACACATGGTTAGACTTCGTGACGTCATCCGAAATAAACGGAGAATTTTGGGCAAAGACGAGCTCCTGCTTAACGACAATGCACCAGTTCTCATGTCACGTGTCGCAAAAGCTTCAATTCACGACTGCGGTTACTAACAGTTCCACCATCCATCCAACAGTCCAGATTTGATTCCAAGTGAAGATTATATCCTCAGAAATTTGAAGTCTCATATTTGAGATCGCGGATTTTGAGAAGATAAGTAGCTCAAATTGGCTGTTGAGACCTGGTTCGAATAGAGAGATAAAAACTTTTCCGCAGGGCATAGCGAATTTAAGGGAGAAATGGAACAAGCGCATTGAAGTTAAAAGGGGACCAAATAGAAAAATAAAAAATCACCTTTCTATATTTTATTCATATATTCGAATTGCAAACCTTTTTCATCGTCCCTCTCATTTTTCTGATTTTTAACAATCTTGCTGGAAATAGAGAGATTCCATCCAAAATTATTGAGCAGCACTTCTCCTTATTTCAGAATATCCTATGAACGAGTTATTTATAATGCAATGTAAGTCATATTTCTATTTTGTGCCAAGAAATTAATTCTAATATTTCTCAAGAAAAGTGTATAGCTCGATATTTTAGAGAACTGTTTATGAAAAAAGAGGACACACAGAGTAAAATAGAATGGAGAAGGAAGACAAAATGCGGACGGACGACAAATTGGAAATTCGCAAGTGAGTCTGAAGAAGCATTTTAGTCTTTAATTTATTCGTTAAATAGAAACCCTCGGATAGAAAGGCCTCTTCGAGGAGGCGGCTTTTGTAGAAAAACTGGTGTTTGAGGAGAGGAAATTTTGAACCTGGCGATAATAATGAAACTAAAGAAGACAAGTAAGAGTTTGAGAAAAGGATCACGGTAAGCGGGGTGGAAAAAATGGGAGAAAAAGCGCTAGAGAATAAATATTTGCACAGAATAGTGGGAAAGACAATGGTGTATGTGAGCTAGCATAAAACTTGCCTGACGCATGATTAGTGGGGCATGTTCCCTGGGTTTTATGCTAGAAAACAAATTCGAATCATATGAAGTACCCTCCTGCATGTACAATGTATAACTATTCCATCCCGTTCTCTCACTATCCCAAAGTGAACGTATCCCAAATCCTTTTATGCGAGTGGAATAGATAATCCAATAATAAGAATACGTTAGATATTTTTTAAATCCAAGGGTTTTTTAATATTCGCCACGACTAGCTGGTTGCTATATTATAAACAATCTGCTTTTTTCCTAGTACCGTTATGTCTATCATTTATGTCATATTATACATGATATTAATGTGCATTTTATATTTTAACATGTTTCACATTGTTTTTAAATTTCAAACGGAGAATAGGAGACAAAAATGGAAAGTGTATCACAGTGGATGATGGAGAAGGAATGTATGTCTGATATTAAACAAGTTTCGAATCTTACAAATGTAAATTAAATCCCTCTCCATGTTTTGTTTCCATATGTCGTCATGTGATAGCTAGGCTTGGTAGAATTCGATTTAAATCGATAAACGTCGATTTTTTTTAAACTTCAAAATCGACGTAAATGAATAGTCATCGATAAGCGTCGATTTTACAACAAGATGGAAAAGTATACGTCCAAAAACCTACTCTAAATTATAATATTTAAGTTGTTTCTGTTTGCTTTTTTCGCAGTATTATTTTCTACATACGATTTCGTTCCTTCTTTGGGCTTGCATTAACAGTGGGACTGAAAGAAGGGTATTTTCTTACACTCAAATATGCGTCTTTTTGAAAAGCTCACACTTCTATTCTGGACAATCAGGTAACCGCAAGGATATAGGGTAGTTTTGAGAATACGTGCTACTTAGCCCTTTTGAGGTTTTGAGATTATATTTGCCGACCTAATGCTGGGATATTCCACGAGCCTTTCTATACAGATAAGGTCGTGGATATGCCTTTTTGAGAATGTCTCGACCCCTGTTAACAAGAAAGGAATTTCGGTTGTCGATTTCTATCCCTTCCACTCATAAACCCCGTGGAGTGTATTCCGGAAACAAATGTTTTTCGATCCTTTCTATGGTTTTTCTATAGATGACGTTGTTGTATGCACTTTCACCCGTTCTCCCTATGCATAACCCAATCTTTTGGCAGTCTTTTTCTTAAAGTTATCCAGGAAGGATCGTTTTTCTCTCATTCTTTTGGCTCCTTCGTCCTTTGCTACAGATTAGCAAACTTCAGTTTATATATAATGGTTTAAAAAAGGTTCACATAAATTAGCAATCGTTATTAAAAATTGAAGAGGGATTAAATATTAATATTTATTGGCAATTTGTTGTAAAATATTTTACCGATTGGAAAAACACATTTTAATCGGGATAACAGGTAACAAATATCTCCTTAGTATGTCAATAGGAAAGTGCCTCTGACGAATATGGATTTTTACCGGATTTGGAGTTGTCGAAAAGTCAAGGACGTCGAAGCTATAGACAAGTGCTTGAATCATTTCAAGGATACTTGAGGATCGCTGTGATCTTAACTGGATGGTATAATAATAAACAACTCTAATAATCAATCGTCAACATTATACTGTATTCCCAATAGGGAAAATCATTCGCTCGCGAAATATTTTCCCTTAGTGCAAAAACTGAAATTTCTTCTTTCTTTGCCTCGCATTTGTGGGAGTGGCTCCGTTCTTCATAAGAACGCGGATTAAAATTCGTTAATATATTATGAGAATCCATCTCGCAATATTGCAAAAGGATAGTTTCGTTTTGATAACGTCAATAACATTAAACTGATTAATTTTGTTTGGAATTGCCTCAACTTTATATGTATAAGTTTCGACTATGCACTCGGTTACTAGACTCAAACATGTATGGAAGAAAAAATGGATACGGATTGGACATATACGTGATGTGAGGAGATCACGTGCATCAAACTGGAACTGCTTTTGGAGCAAAACTTGACCGGTTGCGACACCTGACAATCCTCGCTCGGCCGAGGTCGAAACTCGCTTTTCGATTTGATTGCAAACCGTGATGCATTGGAAACATTCAATTCCCAGATAGTGATAATGAAGTAAAATTTCCGCTTCGCCGGCTTCTACGAAGAAAAAACATTCCCGCCGCGGACATGTTGGTCAAAATGAGCATCGGAGAATGTCGAGCTCCAAATGTAGCCCTCCTGACGAACGGGAACTGAGAGGAATGTGGAACTTAACATCGTTTTACGGGAAATGATCCCACAGGCGTATTTCAGCATGCAAAACCGAGAAGACTATGCCAAGTGTCCGTGACGTGCCCGAGGAGGCTACGAACCTTTTTGAGCAAACAGGACATCCTAGCACTTAAAATATGCCCATACGCCCATTTAGTCCAGAAATAATTAATACCAAGGGGATAAAATATAATATTTAATCATACAAACAAAATATGTAAAGTTCTCTTCGGACGTGTATAGTATCGCATCCAGGATAAAGCTGTCCGTCGCCAATAAATATATTTTATAACTTTTCGTAAAAAATTAGCATTCTCGCGTGATGCCTTTTTATTGTGGCCATTTAACAAGTTCTTAGTTAGCGCTGCGATTTTCCATTTATCAAGCAAACGCTACGGAAATAATGGATACGCAGCCAGCGTCTCGATTATTTTTTTTTAGTGTGCTACTCTGAGTAAGCGTGGGAAGTGATTGCGATCAATAAACTAGTTATTTAAAAGTGTTCAAAATACGCATTATATATGCGACGACAAGGAGAATAAAATCAAATGACCTGTATTCATTTCATAAAATAAAACACAAATATGAAGAAAAATATCATCCATTAAATATAAAAATGCTATCCGTGTAATTACAGAATATCCTAGGCATGCATCAATTTATTTAATACGGCCTTAAAATTTTAAAGCGATCAAAAAGGTAACCAGTATTTTTTTAGTTATTTTCTCAGCAACCTGTGGCATTTTTATTATAAATGTCTCCCAACGCAATTTCTTGAAGTGTTTCTCGCGGCGTCGGTATCGCTCTTCAGCTGCCTGAAGAACATTTTTTATAAAAAGATTCTTATAATGCATCTCAAGCTGTTCATTAGAAAACGTTTGTCAAGCCAATGTGCTTAATGTTTTTCGGTCTAAATGCAGTGAATATTCCTTTAAATTTACTAAATGATAACCGTATTATTTCGTGTATTTCATCTAAAATTAAGTAGCATAGAATGAAATTCGTAAATAAACACATAAAGCACGTTATTTTATTTCAATTTTTAACTTAATTTTTTAAACTTATTTTCACATTCTAATTATATTCTACCTAAATCTTAGTATGCCCAAATAATGATACAATTCCAGTTTTTCATCACGATGGATGTTTAAATTTTAAGTAATCAATCCGAAACAAAAAAATATAAATTGTTGTTAATGTTACATTAAGAGCTCTACATGAACATGAGAATTCCGATCGTACCAATAAAATTAATATTGCCCTCTATCGTTTCCTCGGAAAAATGTGTTAGTTGGTCAAAATATGAATCAACTATTTGCCTGAAAGGCTGAATACTATGATTTTTCCACATTCCATGGCTCACTTTGATTAAAAAGCCTCATCATGGTCCTCGAGGCATCCAGGCGTAAATTACTTCGTCAAAACGAGAATCATCTTGATGGCAGTCTTTAAGGCGGTTCATATCAAGGAGTGCTTTTCTAGAAAGCCTTTGAAACTGCCTTTACCAGAAAAGAAGCATTTCAAGTATATCGAGACGCTGTTTTTTTATGTAAGGAAGGAAGCACTTTCATTAAAAATACATAACCGTCATTTTTTCATTTTTTTGCAGAGGGTGAGAGACACCACGCAAATATTTTCTCAGAAAATATTCTGAGCATAGGCACTCACCAATATCATCACATAAGTATCCGCTTTTAATAATAAACAATTTGTTGTATAAGAAAGGAAGGGTAGATAAGTATTTCCCAAAGTTGTTTGCAACCAACCTTGCAGGAATATTTTTTCATGGTGCTACGAGAAAAGAGTTAAAAACTGAAGTGACCAACTTATTTTCATTGGTTTTAGCAATATTTTTATCAGTTAAAATGTTTGATTTAAAAATTAAAAACCAGCTCAATAATTTTGTAATTTATACGATTCGGCTTAATGTGAAATATGAAAAAAATTATATATAAAATAGAATAATTAGTATTTTACCCTTAATAAAAAACGTACATCCTGTCTTTCTACGATTAAGAAAATTCTTTCCGTTATAAATTACGTCGTAGTCTCAATAATAATTATTGTTTAACTTGTCTTCCATTTTCCTCCAAAAAATATTCCACCGCTTTTTCCGTCTTTTCGTATTCAGTAAAAATCATTAGTTTCCACAGATTAGAAGTTTTTGGGAAGATAAAAAATATTTCCGGAAATTTCTGAAAAATTCGATTCGTTCAAATGATGATTTGACAAAAATTCTATGCCTGGGGAGACACGTTATCTTTTATAATGCAGGCTAGTAAACCTCTCGGTTGCTATGGAAGGTTTGCGTTTTTATTCATTGAAATTCTCTTTGAAATACATGAATTATTACTTTTCATATTATAAAGACGTTAAACATCGCGCAACTGCCTGTTGATGTATTATTAGTGTATTATTTGTTGAAATGAAGTCACTTCGGAACAACACATTACAATGTGTCTAACAGTGTAAAGGATTAAAAAAATCGACCCATTCCAAACAGAACATGTTCATTTTGAAACGAGAAAAAAGTCTGCTATGACCGGGAATCGAACCCGGGTCTTCCACTTGCCGGGCGGATATTCTACCATTGAACTATCGTAGCAGATCATTTTTCTCGTTTCTGGAAGACCCGGGTTCGATTCCCGGTCATAGCAGACTTTTTTCTCGTTTCAAAATTATTCCCAACTTTACAGCTTATGCCTGTCTGCATAGGATCTTCGGATCACTTTATTCCACCAATTTCAGAACATGTTCATCTTTAAAACGGATTACTTTATTTTTCGTCTTTTGGACCGCAAATTATACGCAAGAAATGCGCCATGAGAGTTTTTTCTCTGGTAAATAAGCTCA
Source organism: Tanypteryx hageni (assembly GCA_028673005.1). Taxonomy (NCBI): domain Eukaryota; kingdom Metazoa; phylum Arthropoda; class Insecta; order Odonata; family Petaluridae; genus Tanypteryx; species Tanypteryx hageni. The sequence continues at coordinate 208,460,520 of CM054112.1, forward strand.
GTTCAACAAAATTCACTCTGGAAGGAAGCACGACATGCTATCGGAAGCGATAAGAATCTAACGCACTGGTAATTTAATATTGCAGGTTACGTACATCTATCTTTTGGCGCACGCCCAAATCTCAGGGGGATGAACTTCTGGTAAGAGGCCCGTTGGCCCGTGAGGTGAACATATCCTTCCCTTGTAGCGAAATTCCATCCGAATTGCAATGGATCGCGAGATATACTTATGTATAACTTCCTTATTAAAATTAAATAAATAAATAAACAAGGAAGGACCCCATTATCCCGGCATTTTTATATCCTTAGAAATGTGTTTTAAATGTCCCGAATGAATTTTTGTTCTCGCAAGCTTAATGCGAAAATTGCATGCCAAGATATGTAGGACGCGGAGTTAATATTTAGCGGAGAATTTTTTACTTTCTAGGCCAAGGATTTAAGATATTCAAGCAGCTCTCGGATTTCTTTCCAGAGCTATTTTTTCTTTCCCGAGAATTTTTTCTTTCTCCATTTTATCAGAATGAATTCTCCTGAGCTGTATTCCTTTTAAGACGAAATCCATCTCTTTTTACCGTGCAAGCTTGTGTAAAAACAGGCTCTTTTTTAAAGCCATCTTATGCCATCCCAATAAGCCCTTGCCCCTTAGGTCATCACTTTTCAGTCCTGCTCCTACTAAAACTCCAGTGGCCGCAGACATTATTACAAAAATATGAATATGAACGAGGATAAATGCATATACACGTGTACGGATGTATACATATTTACAAGGCTAAATGAGGTATTAAAAAATTAGCATTCCTCGTGTTTGAACCTTGTTGCAAGAAAAATATCTTTCTCGTATAGTTCCGGCTTTCAGTTCCTCCGCTTTCCTGTTAAAGCTCTTTGTTTCGTATTTGTATTCCATCTGGGAGGTGAAGATCACCTTTAAGTTTCGACAACAGCGGAAGGCTTGCTATATTGAGGGATTATCATGTCATGTCGTGCCCCGAGCCTATATCGAAACTAGCCGCATAGTTTGGTCTGAGCACCGTGTTAGACATGAGGGTCATGCCTTTAGTCGGATGCGCGAGAGCAAGCAAGAGAAATGAAGAACGGCGAGCAAAAAAAGAGCGGCCACAAATTACGGACGATAAGTAATTTATTTGAGCCGCTTTTCGTTTCTTTTTTCAACGAAACCTCGAAATTGCGTCGGAATCCGTCGCCATCACCAACAATACAGTTTTCCTACAGTGTCCACGCGCTAATTTACCAGGTAATTACTTAAATTATCCCTACTTGGGTCAGGGGAAGAGTGGCAATTTTCATTAATAAATGAGCATTTAGGTACTTGGGTGGCCCTATAATACCCTAAGCGACGCTCGGCGTCACCGATGCCGCATAAAAGTAATTACCTTTTGGTAACGGCGTTAAACGAGGAAATAGTAGACAAAACGGTACGTTTGCGACGAAATTCGTAACATCGATAACATATATGCAGTTCCGCAAAAACTCGCGAAACTAAGGAAGGAAAAAAATAAAACGGATACGTTTTTTCTTAATTGGCGAGCCTTTAACGCGCCGCGAAAGAAAAAAAATTAAAAAATTCCGAAATATGTACTAACGTCTCGCTTTAATTTAAGTAAAAAAAGAGCAAGCCGAAGAGTAAACAAAAAACAATAGACTGACGAGGGGGAGAGAACCATTATACCTGCCCGAAAAACGAGGTCGGCTTTCTTTTAACGTCCACTCACCCTAATTCAGACACCGCAACCTCCCCACCCGAGCGCGCCACCCCTCCTCTCAACTTCCCTCCATCCCTTCCTCCCTCCGCCATTTACCCAACTCCACTAAAAACCAACACTCAGCCTCATCACATGCATTCTATATACACGAGCATATATACATACATACATATATCTTTCCCTCTCCTCACTAAACCCTCCCCTGTCGTTTTCTCCGTCTAACGCCACACAAAAAATAAATAAGAACTCTGACCCTATATACTGTCCTTTTTTTTAATATTCCCCCTCCCCTTTTCTTTTCTCCGCGCTTCCTCCTTTCAATCTCCTCTTCCGTATTTTCCCCCGCTCTTGCATTCCATCTTTCTTCCCTCGCCCTCCCTTTTTTCACTCCTTTTATTATCTCTCTCCTTCCCAAATAACTCCCCTTGAATTCTTACGCGTCCCCCCCCTCCCCCTCTTCCTGCCGGAGGGGATTGTCCTCCGTCTCCTCTTCGTCCTATTTTTTCTCTCCTACACGCAAACATTTTTCTCTATATATATTCTCCTTTCTTTCCATTTAACTCTATCCTTTACTTCTCTCTTTCATTCCATCCCATTCTCCCTTCTTCTCGTCTTTCAAACTTTTACCCGCACCTCCGCTTGGTCTCCTCGGCCACCGTCCACTCGTCCTCCGGCATCAACCGCATCTTTCTCTCAATCCACCTCCCTTACAACCCCCTCCCGCCCCCACAAACTCGCCTCCCTTTCGCCGGCGTTCGCCTATACCCCCCCCCCCCCGGCGCATCCCGCCACTACCTACCCCTCTCTCTCGTCTTCCGCCAACCTCCCAATCTCCACCCTCCCCCCTAGCGCCCCACGCGCTCTTCCCTCCGACTCCTCCTATGGACTAAACACAGACCGCCACAACTACTTACTTCTCCTCTCCTACCTGAACCTTCTGCACCTTTCCTCTACCCCTGTCCACCCACCTTCACTCCACTCTCTCGCTGTCTCCATCTCTCTTCCTGTTTTTTTTCCTCCCGAACGCCCTTCCCACCCCGAACCCCTCCACCTCCACTCCCATCCCACCTTCCCACTTCTTCCTCTCCCCCTCCACTCCCATCCCACCTTCCCACCTCTTCCTCTCCCCCTTGCCCTTCGCTTTACCTTACACAAACCACGACACATCTGCGGGATCCCCTTGAATAATTTTCATCCAAACTGCCCCATTTACTTGCCTCATCCCATTCTCTCCCTTCCCCTTTACCCGCGAAAGCCGATAGGGATGCTGCTTGGGTGTCCACAACCCCACCATCACGCCCACTTCCCCCTCGATGCTACTCTCTCCCTACCTCCATCTTTCCTGCTACTCCTCCGCGCCCTCTGACACTGCTACAACGCACGAATATTTCATGGAGGAGGAAGCCGGTGCCTTGAGGGGGGGGAGGAGAGAGAGAGGGGAGGGTGAGGGGAAGGGGAGGGGGTGAGAAGGGGAGGGATAGAGGGATGAGGGGAAGGGGAGGGAGGGGAGAAAGAGCGGGGAGAAGACGGAAAGGAGAGAGTAGGATAGATATAGAGTGGGAGAAGAGAGACTTTTAGACGCCTCTGGGCGGAAGGAGTTAGTTTCTGGGAGGATAGAGTTGGATGGGAGAGATAGAGAGAGTGGAAGTCGGTGGACAGGAGGATAAAGGGAGGGAGGGCAGCAAAAATCCCGAAGCGAGGGAGAGATATCAGATGTGGAAGGCCGAGGAAGAGAAAAGGGGATGAGATGGGGAGGGAGGGGGGAGAAGAGAATGAAGGAAGAGACAGAAAGGAAGGGTTTGGGGCGGCGGGATAAGGGGAAGAGAAAAGAGAGGTTGACCAGTGTTCTTCCCTCGTCTTTGGTTGGTGGCAAAGGGGTAAAAGTTTTCCTCTCGATTTCTCTCCCTTTGCCTGTCTTTCTCTCATTCAACTTCGTCTCCCACGCTTTATTTCATTCCTCACTTTTTCCCTCGCTCTCCTAAGCCTCTTCCTCACATCCCACTTTCTTCCTTCAATTTTGCCAAATCTTTTTCCTTCTTGGACCGCTCTTATAAGCTGTTTTCTCTTGTTACTGTTTCGAAAATGCAAGGTCAAATTTTGCATTTATAATTTTGCATGCACTAGAAATTCAACAGCATTGGCTACTGTAATTATTACATTTCCTGTAATTTACACTGTAATAGAATATAAGTAAATTTCAAGCATAGTAAAATGGTGAGGTGAATGATTGATTTATTGATATTGACCCTTTATTCTCGATGACAGGCCCTGTCGCGCCTCTCTATCACGTAACCTCGTTCGTTGTTTGATATCCAATTCGTGCTTCTAACAAGCAGGAGAAAAGTGTACAAAATAAAAAATTGCGAAATAACAAAAATGCAAATTATCGGGTAGTAATTCTCATGTGAGGAGTTGAAAATACAGTACTAGTAATGGGTGCTTAATCATACATACATACATAATTAAAGTCTCAACCTCGCCAAATAAAGTCATTTTTCTTCCCCTTCGCTATTATCTACCCGCCATTTTTTTCCCAACTCAATTCCTACTCTGTTTTGCCCTTTCATCTCCTCCCCATCTTTTTCCTACCTTTTTCTGTCTCCTTCCTTCCATTATTATTCCTCTCTCGCGCACTTCCTCTCCTTCCTCCATTTCCCTTTTTATAACTCCTGACCCTGCTTTATTTTCCTTTACATAGCATCCCCTATCTCCCCTCCCTTTATCCTCCGTTTCTCCTTCCGCAGCCATGACCACCTGAGCTTTAGGCGTCGGTGAAACGCTCCTACGTCGCTTCGGAAGCTGAGCTTGGTTACGGGGGGGGGAGGAGGGGGGGGTTAGCAAGCAAACTCGGGGGCTCAACATGTTCGCCCGTGACGCGGAAACTCTTGAGGACCTCCCAGATGTCCCCGCAAAACCGCACGACGGCGGCGCCGCCATCGAGACAAACATTTATATCGTGTGGAGCGGATAGCTAAGTTCCGTCTCCGACCGGACAGAGGATGAGGAGGGAGATATATATATATATATATATATATATATATATATATATATATATATATATATATATATATATATATCCGGGGCTCTTCTAGCTCCGCTTTCCCGATCGGAATAAAATCCATTTGGCGGTTCCTCCGCATGAGCACTGGAAGTTTTGTACGCTCCTCAAGCTTAAGGGAGTCGGAACGGGACAGCGACGCCGCCGGGATCCGCTCGCTTTTATTTGTGGCACCATTTTCATCGATCGCTCTCGTAACCGAGCCATTTGCAAAAAAAAAACAAAGGCTTTAAAGATTTAATCGCTTTGGTATAGCGAGTGAAGAATTTATCCATTACATCCCTATATTACTTCAGAGCATCTGGCACTGGCCAAAATCGGTGACAAGTTAGCCTTGCACGTCGTAACATACGATACAACTAACTCGGGTGGGCAGTTTTTCTTGCATTTGGTTTGACCATTAATATGGAAAGTTGTTCTCTGTAATTACGGCAGAGTTTCTGATTAATTTCTGCTAATTAGAACTTTCGTATCAAAATCTTTCACACATGTACCTTAATATCAATTTACTGGACGATTCCCTTATCATAGATTGAAATTGAAATCAAACATTAGTAAACAATAATGACGCTTTTAACGGTGCACTCTGCAAAAAAAAAAACATTTTTTCCGTCAATATCCTTTGCGAACTAATACGTTTTTCGATGACAAAAGGCCTATCGATATTAAACCAAATTCTTCTTACCCTAAGCCTGAGACTGCGGTGATAAAACGTACCTTCAACTCCTCCCTCCATTAAAGTTGATTCTCCTCCACTTTTATCGCATGCCGTGCAAACGATCGCATTTTCATTATCCCAACAGCGGAAGCCGAGCGGAACAAATGTAACCCCTTTTCTTTCCCTCCCCTCCACTCCAAACGAAAAGTGATAAAAGACTAGACACGTCCTTGTTTAACTTCGTTCCTCCGCCGAGCATTCCAACGAGCTAAATTTCCATCAGTTGTGTCATTACCAAAACTTGCCCCAGTACTCATCCTACTATATCTCCTCTTACTCTCTCCCCCCACCCCTCTCTCTCTCTCTCTCACTCCGACCTTCTCTCGATTCCACCAAAACTTGCTCGTCGGTCGCCTTCCTCCTGCTTCTTCCCCCTTCCCACTCCACTCCTAGTATCCTACACCTTGTCCGCCCCCTCCACCCTGCATTCTGCATCTCGGCCCTCCGGATGAATCGTCCACACCCTACCCTCTCTCCTCGCCGTCATAGCAACCGATGGCTGAAGCGAGGCTGGAAAGAAAGAGAGCTAGAGGGGGAGAGGTTAGGGAAAGAGGCAGGCAAAACCCCGACCTGTGTTGAGTCAGCCGCCCCGCCGCGTCCTGCTTTGAATTCGATCCGAGGACGCCAATTAGGAATGGGGGAAAGAGAAATAAAGGCGGTCTCCCGGGAGACTTAAGTGGGGTCACCGCGGACATGCATGTAGCCACAGAAATGGATGGAGAGGGAGAAGAGGAGGAATAGGAGGAGGAGAAGGGAAGGAACAAGGAGCGAGAGAGAGAGAGAGGACACGATGATGTACTAGAGTTTCCAGGAAGGGAAGGATGGAGGAGATGGGAGCAAACGTGGGGCGGAGACGGGTTGGAAGCATAAAAATGAGCGGAAAGGGACATAGGAGGAGTTTCGTAGGAGGATCTTAGACACGGATTTCCCAGATGCGGGGAGGGTAGGGAAGAGGGAGGGGAATGTTGCGGAGGACTAGGGTAGGAAGGGGAGAGGGAAGGACGTTGAATAATTGAGAAGTGCCCAGTCGTGGCTAGCGTCGCTTGCAACTCCCCTCCCTCTATCCCGCCCCCCAACGTCAGACGAGCGCGGCTCCTCCTCCCGCCCCATTCAACGTCAAACCATTCCTCTTGCCTTTTCTACTCCCTCCGTTACCTACCTCCTCTCTCTATTCCTCTCCCTCTCTCTTTCTCTCTCTATCCTCATCTCCTTTCCCGCTTACTTCCCCATGGCCCACTTCCGGAAAGCCTTCCTGCGCACTTCTTCTTCGAGGCCTTCAGCTTCCCTTCACGCTGTCTAGCGGCTCTTCGTTTTTTTGCTTCTATCTTTTAACTTCCACCGACTACCAGAGTCCTCTCCTGATTTTTTTTCCTCAACGAGTTCTTCACGAGGACGCTTTTTAAAAGAGGCGCTCCGACGATTCCGTTCCTCCCTCTTGGAAGAGGAGGATTCCTTTTTATTTCCACTCTCTCGATTAAGGTGTTATCTTCCGCGGCCATTTTCGTTCGTCTGGGTTAGGATGGTAATGTGAGATGATGGATGGAGGAATAGAGCAGGTAAGAACGTCGAGAGAGCGTACGTGTTGAAAAGAAAGGAATGGGACGAACTCATCCTGCGACGCTCGTGGCTCACTCGAGGGCGCGAGCTGGTGCGTTCGAGTTTTGCCGAGGGTTTTTGGTGTTTATGGCGTGTTTTACATAACGCGCGGTGACATATCAATCTTGCTAAACTTCCACTCACTCAACGTACGCGGGATGCAAAAATTATCCGTGAAGTGTTCCGAGTGAAAAACAGGTAGCGCAAGGTGGGTAACACTACGCTGTTGACATCGCTGAAATCGAATTCCCGATAACAAATGCTCTTCTAGACCTATGAATGGTATTTATGTTGGAACTAAAATGAATAAAATATGTGTGGCGTCCATTTAACTAAATTTATCATAAATTTTATCGTAGGTAATATCGCTCAGTAAATGAATACTGATTAATTATACGGCACAAATTTAAGAAAAAACTGTGAATTGCGTATTATTATGAGCTAGAGATTCTACTGGCATCTTAATAGCAATGCAATTCCTGTATTGATTATAAGGTACGATTACGAGAGCATGAAATCAATTCTAAAATTCTAAAGATGAATTATGAATTCCGTACTGCTATGACATTGGATGAAATGTGTTCACAAAGGAAACAGTCTGGCGTACATTTAGAGGCACTTGGAACCGAGATGACAATTTACACAGTAACGACAGCCTTTTGTTTTGCTTGTTGAGCCATGAACTAATATGTCTTCGACTGAGGAAGCTCTGGATTGCTCGTCCTCTACGAATCGATGGTGAATGAAGCGAAAACCACAGCGTTCCTTGAAGAGTCAAATTACTTATGCATTGCAAGCTCTTGTTCATTTCGGTAATTTTCGTTGCAACGTTGAGTGAAATATTTGCTGTAGCAACCTTAAAATCCATATTTTGGTTACATGTCAAAAGGGCCAAACAATAAGGGCAAGCGTCAAAAAGGCGAAAACAAAAAGAGCGAATAAGAAATGAGGAGAGCGTCAGAAAGGTGAAAACAAAATGGGCAAAAGTAGATAATTATATTAGTAAAAAAATAAAAGATAGTATAAATTGGTGTGGCTGGAGTTTCTTTCCATCAAATTATATCCACAACACATCTTCTATCAATAAATTGATTCTTTGTGTACAATCGTGGTTTCTTGTAGCAGATATGGCTACAAATCACAGCATTTTTCAATATATTTCTCGAGACTTAGCTATAATAAAGTATTATTAAAATACTAAATAATTATTATTAAATCCGAAAATGGTACGAATCCAAACCCCAACCACTTAACCCATCCTCATCATTGGTCGAAAATATGACAACCATATAAAACCCCCAAATTTTCTTCCTTTACTAATTTCGTTTTCTACTTACGCCCATTTTGTTTTCGCCTTTTTGATGCTACCCTTTTTTCCATTCGTCCTTTTTGTTTTCATCCTTTTAACGCTCGCCCATACTGTTTCGCCCTTTTGAGACGATACCCCATATTTTCACGACTGCATGCAAACGAAGTGGATGAACTCGGCTCAATGTTTAAGGTTGAGGAATAATAATATTTTATGACTGAAAAAATTGAAACAAAATTAGTAACAATATTCCCACGCAAAAAATTATCGTGGTAATTAAAAAAGTATATAATATAAGGCTTCCATGTACCATTAGTAGAAATGAAAACAGGTGCTATCTAGGGAGGATCCCATTATTTGTGCTGAGAGCGCGTATCCTGCTTCGACCCCCTCTCCCAATGGGTACCATCTTGGAATTCGTATTAGCTCCGGGGTGTATTACGTAATAGTTTCGTATCTTTTCAGTAGCTTGAAGTAAGTGACACAATTTAAATATTGAGACTTTTTCCATTCATATCGCGACGCAAGCAGTCGAGATGTTTCATTTTTCAGCATCCGCTCTTTTGCCATTCCCTCGCCTCTTTGTATAGTTCTCGCCAAGAGCAGCAATTCTGTCATCAAATGGCGCTGATACAATGGCAAAGCAAAATTTTTAAAAAAGATAACACAACTTAAGCAAACATCTTTTCGGGAGCCCTCTTTCTCCCTAAGCTATTTTTCTTTCTCTTATAACTCTCTCTCTGCCTGGATTCCTTAAATTCCTTCCATTATTAACAACTTTTCACTCTCCGCTTTTTTTTATTTGGACTATTCTCGGCGTCCCCCTTATAAAAGGCCTTATTTATAATACCGCGGCGCGACTCCGTTGACTACATGAGCCTCACACTTTCATGGCACTGGAAGTGTGCCAACTTCAACAGGCTGCTTTTGCACACATTTTCGCATGCGCCAAGGCTCATCCTATAGATTTCTTGGACTTGTAAACTACTAATTGATAAACTCTTATTCTATAAAATATTTTAAAAGTTGCCGTTTATCCTTGGCGCAATGCGACGCCTTAGCCCACGTTGTACTGTTTTATTAAAACACAACATCAATGACCGATATACTTATAAGGTATGTGTATCAATTTCTAAACGTGTATTTACTTGTATACCTGCGAATAAATTAAATGATTGTGAAAGCAGCCAATATTTTGATGGAATTGTTTGTATAATCTGAATAAACTTAAAATTTCCATACTTGTTAAGCTTTCGTATAAATTACTTCATATTTTCGACGGATGAAGCTGTTACTCTGCGAAACTCCATCACAAATGGAGTATATACCATGTTATACTTCTTCGTTTCATTTATTTCATAGTTACTAAGGAATTTTTCCTGTCGTATAAAATTAAACGAATTTTGGAAAATTGGTAGATTTTTTTCTGAGACAAAATTCAATGAATATAGTTCGCTTTAAACTGAATTTTAATTAAAGCTGGATCTTATTTTGCGCTTCCGCTTTATTGTAGTGAACAGAAACACGCAAGTTCTACAAAGTTTGAAATTCTAAATATTACTTTGAAAGAGAGAAGCAATTTATATTACGAATGAAAATGCTGTTTATATTATACACAAAAATTTATTCTACTATACCAATCTGATTTTCATGATTTAATTCGAGAATAGGTGGAAGCAAATATATCTAAAATATTTCATCGTCCGATTTTAGAACCAATTTGCCAAACACATGTTGAACGTGAAATAATTACGATAATTTCTCTTTAAAACAAAATCAAACCACTTTTGCGTAATCTTTAACCGCGGTCATCAATATTATGAATGTTCTTTTCAATCGATGCTGTTTCCTTTAGATAATTAGTTCCGCCCTCGTGACAGCTGGATGAAAATATATAAAACAACTTCTTGTTAGACACTAGGGCATGAGTTTATTTCAATCGGGTTAAACTGGCTAGAATCCAATATGCAACTCCCGAGATGTACCCCCTCCACCCACCCAAGTAGAACACCCTTAAATCGTTACATCTTTACTTACATCATCATCATCATCATAGGTAGTCTGTCCGTAGACAGGTCCGTGATCATTCATTGTTCAACCTGGTTCTCCATATACTCCTATTTTCCGCTGTCCTCTTCATATCTTGATAACTCTCTTTTCCTTTCAAATCTTCTATCAGCTGAAACCTTTTCCTACCTCTTTCCCTTTTTCCATTTAGTTTTCCTTCTAACACGTGTTTAATCATACTCTCTCTTCTCAGGTAATGCCCAACCCAGTTTGCCTTCCTCTATCTAATAGTTTGTATAATCATTCGCTTTTCTCCTACTCTTCGTAGCACTTCATCGTTTTTCATCCTATCTGTGCATTTTTTCTTCAGCATTCTCCTCCAAGTCCACATTTCAAAGCTTTCCAAGTATTTTATGACATTTTTCCTTAGCGTCCATGTTTCTGCCTCGTACAAAGCTATACTCCATACATAGCATTTTATCAACTTCTTGCGGATATCTTCCCTTATATACCCCGTAAGAAGGTGTTTCTTTCTTCTGAAAGCCGCTTTTGCTTGTCCTACTCCAGTTCTGATCCATCCGTACATTTTGCTTCTCTTGTTACAATGCTTCCAAGGTATTTATAGTCTGAAACTTGTTCTAAAGGCTTTCCTTCAATACTTATGTTCAGATTCTCTTCTTTTCCCGATATTCGAATGACCTTGGATTTTTCTATATTTATTTCCATACCGTATTTCCTACCTGTTACAGCTAGTCTATTTATCATTTTCTGGAGATCCTCTTCCTTTCTTGCTAGAAGTACTTGATCATCCGCGTATTTTACTGTTCTTATAATCTTTCCTCCAATTTTGAAATCTCCTGTGCCTTATAACGCTTCTTGCATTTGACTTTCTCCATATATATTGAATGGGGTTGGCGATAGGCAGTAAGCCTGCCTTACTCCACTACCGATATTTACTCCGCAGGTGTCCGCATTCTCCAACCTAACCTTTACAACTTGATTCACATATAGATTCCTGATCAGTCTCCTGTCTTTCCAGTCTGCAACTACATCCTGTAATATCTTCATCAATATTACCCAATTTACTCTATCAAAGGCTTTCTGCCTACGCAGATATCTTGACTGTATTCTACTGCCCTTTTTGATATGATTCTAACTACTCCTATAGCATCTCTAGTTCCTCGTCCATTTCTGAAACCGAATTGATCTTCCCCTAGCATTTCTTCTGCCTTTTCTCCAGCCTTTTATTATTTAATTACTTACATTTCATTACTTACATATCCCTACATATTTCCTCTTTCCTCATCTTTTTCCTTTACGTAGCCAATGTCACCCGCCCCTTGCGTCATTCTCTATCCCCGAAGCATATGCACCGAGACCTCTTCCTTTCCACTTCTATTAAAACCTTCCATCTCTCCCATCTCATTTCTGAGTGTATGTGCAGCAGGCCCCTCCCTCAGCTCCCTTTCCCGACGAGGGATAATCGCTCCTTCACTTCCCCCAGCTGACCCCCTCTCGCTCCCTCTCTCCCCGTCTTTCCTTCTCTCTTTCCCATTCTCTCTTACTCGGAAGCTTTCCAGAAATGCTCCCTCCCGCCGTTCCTCTCATATTCTGGAATTCCTTCCCCGTGTATCCTCTCCCTCTCTTCCTCCAATCTCACTCCGCGTTCCTTCCCGTGCTCTGCCTCTCCCTTCCTCTCTCGAGGAATTCCTTATCTGCCGAGCCCTTAAAACCTCTCTTCCACCTCCCTCCCCTACTAATCTGCAATCACCGCCTTTTACCAGGGTCTGACCCGTTCTTGTTTTCCAGGCCTCTCGGCAGCCCTTCATGCCTTCCCTCCCTCTTAAAACTCATCCCCTCCTAACACTTCTACTTCTCCCTCCTTTCTGCACTACCTTTCCCGCGCACACGTCCCCCCGCTCTCTTTAATTCCAGTATTCTCTTTATCTCCTCCCCTCCTCTCTCCGCATTCAAATCCATGCTTTCTTTAGACCTGCGTCAGGGAAAAAAGAAGCGCTTTCTTTAATTGAGACAAACACTTCCCTCCCACGCTTCTCCTTATCTCTATCCCCGTTAAGGGTTTTCCATGGATGCGAAATCGAGGGAAGAGGAGGGCAGGATTTTTCTCGCTCGCACTACGTGCCATGAAAAAAAATGATGGAATCGGCAGATTTTTCAGATTTCGAATTAAAAGATCTTCGATTCGGAATTCGATTAACTCTCTCGGTCAAAGGATTTTTTTTAAAAGGGGGAGTTACTGTTATGGCACTCCTATTGATGGTTATAATGTTGATATAAAGGCGTTTATACGATTTTTATACTATCAAGTTAATAACCTAGATTAGATTTAAAGTTAAATTCGATTCAATCGTTTCTTTCCGAAGTATGATATAAAAATCCATATAAGTATAAGCTACTGTAAATTTTTGAATGAGTAAAAAAAACTACCGTAAAAATACATGATCCAAACACGATTAAAACGACATAAAATTATTTCCGAAAATGATAATGAAAAGTAATTCTTAATTAGCATTATTCGATACTACCACAGATCGAGTTATTACTTGAAAATCGCATTATGTTGATTAGAATTCTTCAGAAAGTATTCCAGAGCTCGTTAAAATAATTTAGCAGTATTTTTTATATTTATCGAAAATTAAACAAACAAGATAGAGCATAACGGTTTGTTCTAATAGGTAAGTATATCTTAAATACTCAATTACTAACTCATTAGCGGGTATTTTATATACCAAAAGTCCATTTGCGTCTTTAAACCCGTGACCCACAAAATTGGCAAAAGGAATTCGAGATGGAGTCACACAAAAGTCACCAAAAGAATTAATTCACATAACCAGACGCATTTTCAGCCAATGCAGTTCAGCTTGGGGTGCAAAATGTTCAGAAGTCTTCTAAAACTGTTAATTGGCACTCATTTGTTTAGTTCAATATCAATTGTAATGCAAAATTAGCAAAACCTTATTATCATTTTCTCGAAATCTCATGAGAGAGAGAAATTATTGACTGATGAATTTATACTGCAAACACGATAACTGAATAACAAATTTCAAATGGAACAGTTTTTCAGAATACAAAAAACAATCATAGATTCTAAGCATATTATAGACCAAGTGTGTATATATAAAGTTTACTGTACAATGAGGTGATACGTATGTAACTTTTTAACCTCACCTCTGACAACTAATAAACTTTCTAGGATACTTTGGAGGCATTATCGAGTGGGCGGCAGGCGCATCCCTCGCAGCGATCAGGATTTTTGTTGTACATACTCTCGCCTTATTAATCAAAACCGTCCCGCCATAATCTCTTTCAGGGCGAGCCAGAATCCAGCCTCCGTGCACTTTGTCATCAATCATCCCTCGCCTAAATCCCACCATTGTTCTAGCAAGTCCAAGGCCGGCACAAATTGGAATCCAAAACCTCTATCGAAATCGAAGGAACAATATAATTGGCGCAAAGCCTCCGAGAGGGAATTATCCTCCCTGCTCCGTCCACTCTTCCTATAAATGTTTTCCGGCTACTTTTGCCGTGAATTCAGCCAAAACAAAGTTCGTTTCTGATCCTAACTTTACCCGTTAAAAACATACGATCCTCATCCGTTTCCAAATTGACTTCTCTCTCTCTCCCTTCGTTGAAACGTTTTCCTACTACACGTCCTTCTCCCAATGGGGATTTTCCTTATCCCTCCCCTCTTTCCCATCCTGCCTCTCCCGCACCTCTCTCTCCCTCCCTCATATAAAAACCCTCCCGGAATCCCCCTTAACAACAATCGATCGCCAACTTTTTCCCCTTAATTCAATCTTACTCTCTACGCCGCCTAACCCCATTCCACCTCCCAACCCTCTTGCCCCGTCCGGGACGGCTTACTTTTTCTCCAGTCTTAATATCCCTCTCAGTCTCTTCTATTTCTCTTTCCCTCCAACTCCCCTAGACCCTCCTCCCGATTCTCTCCCGCAGATATATGTGTATGTATGTGTGTGTGTGTGTGTGTGTGTGTGTGTATATATATATATATATATATATATATATATATATATATTTCTATCTTTCTCTGTTCTTCGTCTTAAGAAAAATCCTTGTCGAAAACTCCTGAGACTTCTGTATCCCTTTTCGCAATTTTTCCTCTCCCACTCTGTTTCTCTCATCTTTTACTTTCCTCGGCCTCCACCCGTCCTTTTACCTTCTTGTTTCGTTAGGTTCCTCTTCCCTGATTTCCTTACTGTGCCTCTCTTTTTTTAAAAATTCCTCCTAATCCCTTTGACGCAATGACCGAAAGGAGCCGGCGCTGTAAACAAGGCAGGGTGGTAGTTCTCCTTCTTCCCTCCGAAATTCCCATCCCTCCTCACACACCCCACTTTATTCCCCTTTCTGCCCTCCACGCACACACGTCCCGTTTCCTCTCTCTCTCTCCCTCTCTCGCTGTTATCCTTCGCTCATTCCCCTTGTGTACGTTTCCAACGGTATGTAGGCTTAGGTCCCTCCTCCTCTTCCTTCCCTCGCCCTCTTTCCTGCTTGCAGCGTAATTAAGTCGTGCTCCTTCCGGGATGTCTTTTTTTAATCAATCATCAGAAACGTGCCTTCGGAAAATATTACATCCAATGCAAGGATTGAGAGGGCGCTCGGCGACGTTAAGTTATTGAAAAAGTTTATCCTATTTTGTTCTGATCATATGCATCCCCCTTCGGTCCGCTTTATCCCCCGACTCGGCCTGAAAAACTTCCCGCACGGAGTTTTGCGTTCATTACCAAATATTCTTCGTCTTCCTCCCTCGACTACTCCTTCTTCTTCTTTTTTATGTCCGATTTGATACTAGATTTCAACTTTTCCTCTATATCAATCGCCATCTTCTTTGATTTGGCGTCTCCTCCTTCGCGTCTTCTTCTCTCTCGCTCTATCTCTCCTCTTTCGCCAACTTATTCGCTAAAAACATCGTGCTTCTTATCTTCTAAAGCCTCCTAACATCTCCTCCTCGCCAAGACTTTGCTTTTCCCTCCCTCGGCCTTCTCTAAGAAACTACTCAGTCCTTCGTAATTCCTCGTTTATTTCCTTCATTCCTCTATCTCTGCCCCATCGTTTTTCTCTAATTTATTCCCTACCTTCTCCTTTCCGTTCTCCTGCTATTCCTCTCACCCGTTCCCTCGCCCTTTTGCCAGCCTCGGTCCCCCCGCCCCCTACTGAAGGGCCTTGTTTTTCCCAGCCCAATACCCATCCTACAGCTTCCCCTGCATTTCGACTCCTCCCTCTTCCTCTCCTCCCTGCCGCCTCCCTCATTTCCCACATGGCTTGTTCCCCTTGATCCATCACCTCCCTCACTTAATATCCCTCCTCTCTTTCACTCAAACTCAATCGAAATACTCCCTCCGGCCTCCCACTCCCTCTCTTTCTCTCCTTTGGTCATCCTCCTCCTCTTCATTTAATCCCTATCCTCATTTTCTTAATCCCCTTCTTTTTCCTCACAACTTCTCTCTCTATTTCCCATCCCACTCTTCTTTTCTTTACTTCTTCGTCTCTCTCATCCGTCTACCTTTGAGAATTATTTCCCATTCTCTGTCTGTCACCTTCTATCTCCGAATTTCTCCTTTACCACGTCCCTCGTATTTTTCTATATTTCGCTTGCGAAGAATTGAGGTGGAGAGAGAGAAGAAAAAGGCAAAAGCGAATCTCTGCTGAACCCTCCTCCCCTCACTCCTCTCTCTCTCCCTCTTCACTACCACTACTCTCCCTCCCTCTTTCCCCCTCCTTTTCAATTCAGAAAAGGGAGATTAGCTCCGCTCTCCGTCTTTCTAGAGGAAAGTCTCCCCCATCCTCCTCCTCCTCTTTCATACAACCTACGCTCTCTCTCTCTCCTAACCGTCCGCTTGTTTTCTCCTTGATCACTTGATTGTTTCTCTTATCTTGTTCCAGAAATTGGAAGTTTTTTGTAGGGCCTCCATCTGGTTATATTCTCTCTTAAGTTTTCTTCCGGCAGTTGATATTTTCATTTATTTCTGCATCATCATAAACTTGAAATTTGATCTCGTGTTTATGAAAAAACAAGTTTATGGCTTATGTTTAGGCATAAACGGGAAAAAATCAGATATTTCTAAGTTTATGTTCACGATTATAATCTGAAGGAATCAGTTAGTATTAGTGCCGAAAGGCTATTTTCATGGATGACGCTGTTGTAGGGAGATGAGGCACAAAAAAGCTGTTGGGTGAGGTTGTTGATCACTGATAAGAACATCAACAGCCAAAATTCTTACGCATTCATTCAAATTTCTCACTACATTATGTTATAGGTCTAAAACGAACGAGGAATTACTAATTTTTGACTTTTTTCAAAAATTTTATTGAGCATAGTCAAATATTTGATTAAATTTTCATATTTCTTTGAAGCTTCTGAAAAATTCAAACAAGTTAAGATCCATGATAGAAAAATTTACATTTGGTAAGAGATTTTAGTTTCTTCCGCTAAGTGACACGTTGTCAACAATATATATACAAAGTTCAAAAATAAAAATTGAGATGAATTAATTTCTGGTACGAAAACATAACTATCAAAACACCGCATATTTTGAAAGGAATGGTAGCCTGGAACTTTTTAGATTTCGCTGACTTGTTTATATTATAGTTATATGATAACATTTGCAGTGTTAACAAGGGTAAAAAGCAAATTTTAGAGTGAGAATCTGAAAAATAGTACTTTAAAACTGAGTGGTTGTAACCGCATAAAGATACCATTATACCAATGAATATTAATATTGATTCCTTATGCTATCCAAATTCAACGACTATTTTTAGATTCTAGTTCTTAAAAAATTATTTTTACGTTTTAACTTAGTAATAAAAGTTGCTTATCTAAAAATATATTTTGCATTTTTTATTTCTAAATTTTAGCCAAATATTATATATATGAGTAAATATAATTGAATAATTTCTATTTAATTTACCAAAGATAAAATATAATTCACTTCAATTTATTTGCACATTGTTGGTGGGACCTTTGTACTGCTCAAACAAGTGCTCATCGTATAAAAACTCCGTCAAATGTTGTAACAATTAATGCGACGACTAATTTATTCAAATATTTACAATATACATCCAAATCAAAAAATATATACAGTTCAAATTGCACTAACTTCATTAAAATTCTGATATCACATATATTGATCAGCATATTTTGTTGCCTTTATGTTTGGCAAGAGGTAAAATTAAACAACTTTTTAACAATATAAATATAATGATGTTATTTGATCGGGAATATGTCACAAAAAGCGCCAACACGCAAGATCAAAGGTACGGTAGCCAGGGTGACATATTTCTCATTACAGAAAAAATAAAAAGTAACGTTTTTTCGAATTCAATTCCTATTTTGTGCTAAATCTGAACGTCTCTGGATACAACCAAATAATAATTTCAAAGTAATTTCAGCTTTCTGTTTGTTAAAGTACAGAATACGTTACTTTTAACTACCATATCTCGTTACGTATAAGTAGACTGGTTCATATAAGTCAACCTAAAATTTCTAGCTTAAAAATGCATATCACCGTAAAAATCACTCACTTCTTTTATTTAATACACGTGAAGATATCTTTTTGAGAAGAAATAGATCCCCTATACAAACAAATTTTGAGTGAAGCGCGGAAACAAACAGATAATTTACGTTGATTGCTGATCAGGGAATACGTAAATGTTCACATCATGTGTGCAACATTACATATCACCATTCTTTGACATTTTGTTATGATTTACGATAAAATTTACGCAAGCTAGCAACTTCACGTTTTTTGAGTGGATCGCGGCGGCGTGACGTCATAGGGCTTGGGTAAGGTAGCTTAGCGTACATTGTGTAAATTAAAATGAATTCTTTAAAAATCCAAATCGAGGTACTTTTCGACAGGATGAACAATCTAATAATAGGATAATGACGGATATACAGTTTAGCGGAGAAATTTTCTGCAATTTACGATTTAAAGGGATGTGAAAATACATTATATTTTAATTCAAGAATTCTACCTTTAGCTTATTTTGTGTTAATCGATACGTTAATTTTCTTATCTTATTATATAATCTTTATAGTAATAGCGTATTAAAATGAGGTTTTTAAAGTGAAGGTAACAGTCACCTTAACGTGTGATACATCAAATTAAACGTCTCGATTTGCAGATTTGCAGAAAAATGATAAAATTGAAATTGGTCATACCGTTGACGAGCTATTGAGATTTTTCTTGACTGGCTAAGCTCTGCTCGACGTAGTTGTAATGGTTGATGTTAAGATGGCGCTGTAGAAAATAACGTGGCCCTAACGCACAATAGTAGAAGTCGCTGAGTTTCTTGGTAATGTGTTTATTTCAAGTTTAAACAAGAAGGCTTACTACCAAGATTTGTGTCAACATATAACTGACATTAATTTGTTATAAACGTTTTCAAATTGAAATAATCGAGCCATAGTAAGTATGGTAATGAATTATAACTGTTTTAATGCACATATCACATTAATATTTCCTTTTTATTTTGTTCCAAGTGTAAACAATATTTTTCCTTTTTATTCTGTTTTCAAACACATTTTTTCGTTATAAACATTTTCAAAATGAAATTATCGGGACAGTAATAAGTATGATAATGAATTATAACTGTTTTTAATGCACATATCACATTAACATATCCTTTTTATTTTATTCCAAGTATAAACAAAACAGGTAGACCTCGCGATATGCTTTCTTCGGTTTTAGACTCATTACTCTTTCTGACTCAAACCTCTCGATACGCTCGCTTGATTCGGACATAGGCTCTTACAAAACCCGGAGAACGAAGGTCTATTTTCTGCCCATTTAAAAGGTTTCAAAGCGAGCAATGAAAAAAAACTTTGTTTCATTATATACGAACTACCTTTAAATTGTTTTCACATTCATTTAATGTGTACACAATATTGAACCGGAGAAATATTGTAATCAACGAGTTTCTTTTTATGTCCAAGGTAGTGTTTCGGCGAACTACAGTCAGTTTTCATTCCGAGATCGAAGTGGTGTCACATTTAATTTGTGCTCCAGTTTTTACCCTTATAAGTTTGAAATGTTGCAAGCGTAAAAAATCAAAGCGATCCTATCTTTGACGCGGTTTTCAATGGAATTTTTGCATTTGTTTAACATGATTTCGCGCAGCAAGACTCTTTTAGGAACATATCTGTAGTGCTTACCCGTGATTTTAATCCATTTAGGAACGTATCTCTTTTTACAGCATTGCTCTTATGTTAAAATGTATCTCGCAATAGGCTGATTCGCGATACGCTCTGGTTTTTTGAAACGCTACCCGAGCGTATTGCGAGGTATACCTGTATATTTCCTATTATTTTGTTTCCATACTAACATTTTTTCGTTATAAACATTTTCAAATTGAAATGATCGGGAAATAGTAAGTATGATAATGAATTATACCTATATGTTAATAGCGTAAAAAATAAAAAATTTAAAAGCGAAAGTAACAGCGAACTTAACGTGTGATGCATCAAATTAAACGTCTAGACCTGCAGATTTGTAGGAAAATTATAAAATTGAAATCGCTCAATCTGTTGACGAGATATTGAGATTTTTGACCGGCTAAGCTCTGCTCGACGTAATTGTAGTAGGTTGATGTTAAGGTTGCACTGCTAGCGGTCATTAGACGCTGTAGGAAATAATGTGGCACTCCAAGCGTACATTAGTAAAAGGAAATAAACCTTGCAGTCGATGATCATCATGGTAATGCGACAGAAGGCGAACTACCAAGACAATATTCAATCTAACCAACCAGTCGATTTATCGACGAGCAACTGCTAGTTTATGCTTATAATCATTAATCTTTCTGAATTAATTTTAACCTTTTCTTTAAATTTAATTTTGAATTATAGTAAACTGATGATTTATTGTAAAATAAATGTTTTTAAGAAGTTTTGCTGACTTTACAATTTTAAAATTTAAAAGAATTATGAACAAAAATATTTTTTGTTATAAGTGAGCAAATGAAAACCGCTATACATGCGAATCATGTAAAAAACTCTCTAGTCAAACAATAATGTCGTAATTCGCTTAGAACTTGTAGAAATTCATGCATGGATACGTAATTGTTGTCAACGTAAACAATCTTCGCAGTAAGTGGAGTAAATGATATCTGCTATAATCACGAAAATTCTGTTATTACCATTACGTCTGCATTCAGCATTTTCCAAGCTGAAAGAAATAGATTATCTACTAACTAATTCAAGTGAGATATGTTTTAAATAATTTTCGATTCTTTGATTAATTAAAACTGATTAGAAAAAAATCGATAAGTGAAATTTTAATATTTTCCTGACATTGTTTCTGATATATCGTTTGGCAATACTATTTTTTAATTCTAAAATTACGTAAATACGTTTATTAATGCACTAACTTCGGGGAGGCAAGAAATTTTTAGAAGAGAGAGATGCATAAAGGGCTCGTGGTATTTGCTGTTTTATGGTGTGAGTTCGTTCAAAGTATATCGTTATGCTTTAAATGCTCCATCGCACGAAACACGTCTATTTGTGATACTTTCCTAATTTGTTTATGCTTAATTATAAGTGTTAGTAATGTATAAATGAAATCGTTAAGACATGCACGAAGTTAATTTTTGATTTATGCAATTTTGAGCTAAACTCCGTAATAACCAGTTCGTTTAAATCATTTTTTGTTTATCCCGTGCGTGTAGCAAAACTTAAATTTTGAATTTACAAACAAATCGGAATTTTTTATAAAAGAAAAACTAGAAAAACATAGGTAAAACAAAAACTGAACGAAGAGATAAACAAAACCAACACGATTCTTTTCGGGATTCAGTGAATGATTATAAATTCATTGTATCCAGTCATATGTCGATTCAAAATTCATAAATGATTCATGCTATAACATTCAGCGACTTGATTTTTTAACTGTGCGCGAAGGTATACATATAAATAGGTGCTTCTTACATATATAGGATATATATAGGATACAAGTAGTCGGTGCTTGCATACATAAAGCGCTTAAAAAATTACCATACACCAATATTTAAACTCGTAAATAAACAAGCGCGATCTCCAGGGCAAATCACTTCAGTCACGTGGAGCCTATATGTATTAAATAATAAAAGTAATGAGTAATTTCCGTAATTTCCAAATTCTCTGGCAATCGGCTCGTGTCCAAGTTTTCGTATTTCAAGTTTCGTGACTCAAATCGCCCTGAATGAGCAATAAGAATAATCATCATGAAGAAAATACCCCAGGGCTCGAAAAATCCCGGGCGCCAGGTTGCCATGGCACCTAAGATTTTCATGCTGGCGCCTAGATATTGTATATGCGTGCTGTAGTTATGTTTTGATTACACTGTAGTCTCGTGCTGTAGTCGTATTGTCGGGCTAAGCAGTTGGAGAAGCAAAATAATATAACTGTCGGAAACATTCAAGTTCCCGAAAATAAGTGCGAATTTTTATTCGTGTTCGTAAACTACAGTTTTCAGAATATCATTAGACTTTTTCAGATTTATAATGCTCATTTTATTATGTTCTGCTACATAACGTGGCATGAAAAATGTGCATGGCTTCATTATTGTAGCAGATTCGTGTCCAAATTATGATGATAAAAAAATATCCGCCAAAATTATGTAACGCCTGCGCTGGCTCCTAGGTTTTGGAGTTGGCGCCTAGTTTTTTAGAAAATTTGTCGTGCCCTGCAATAACCTATACACTAAAATTATGGAAAAATTAGGATATTTTGTGTTAAGATTATGGCATAATCACTCGTGTCTTCAACACGTCTTGGGATATAGATGTCGCGAATATCGCCATTATATTTAACAATTGAAAAGTTCAAATTCCTCCAAAAACCACGAAACATAACACTAAAATACTTTTCACGTTTTACCGTCACTTCTATTGTGATTCCTTATAATCCTAGAGAAAAACAAATCTATTCACTCCTTCCTATAGTCGATATCCCAAATTTAATCGTCGTGTTTGGGCTTTCAGTAGTACCTACGTGAGAATTACAATTATCTATGATACTCTCAATCACAGTGCCTGGTGAAACTAGTGTTTCAGATACAGTAAAATCTTACATATTATCGGAAGAAAATATTGATAATAATGTTTTCATAATATGCATAGTATTGAAAATTAGAATAAGTTGACTTATATGCTTATGGGAATAAACTTGATGATAATTCAATTATAGAAAAATGAAAAAATATATTTCCGCAACTGGTATTTTCTATAATTCGAATAACTTTTGCTTTCCCTGGAGATTCGAGTTAGGGAAGTTCAACTGTAATTCGTAATGACGGAATTAATTTCCATTAAAAGCATTACATCAATGCAATTGTAACGAATAATACAACATGGAAAAATCCGAAATTTCAGAAAAGTTATATTTAAGGGGTGTTTTTGACCCCAAAGTCCAATTTTAACCACCAAAAAGAAAAGCATTGAAAACTGTGCAGGGCTATAGAAAATTGTTTATTTTATTATTTAAAATCAAGATAAAAGATACATTCACCTTGCCGTAGAAGAAAGAATGAAGTTTATTATTTTAAGACAAAATTCAAATCCATGCTGAATTTGCGTAAAAATTCGATTTTAATCATAAAATTACGAAAAGTTTTTCGGTTTTCAACAATTAAAAATATAAACTACCATAGCAACAACTCCAATGCCTCTCAATGGCAATTGATTTTCCATACGTCAAGAGCAATGATTTAATGCTTAGACTGCATTATAATTCATTTTATTTCGGCCAACGATGTACACACATGATGACGTGATAATTTTAAATTAATTTTTTATATCCGGATACGTACTAAATGGCAAGGATTATGACGCCTAACACATAAAATATCCTAATTTTTACATAACTTTTTGTGTAACATATAGGCTATTGTCTTAATGATGATTATAGTTATTGCTTAAAAAGGGCGATCTGAGCCATGAAACTTGAAATTCGAAAACATGGACGCGAGCCGATTGCCAGAGAATTTATAAATTCCGGATAGATGCCTTAATTTCGCAGAAAATGAAAACTTATCTTATTTAAATGGGTTTTTCAAATGCTGTCCCGTTGGTTACGAGTTAAGACCTTGGTGTATGGTGACTTTTTTAAGCGCTTGCAGTATGCAAGTATCGACAACTCGTATATGAGCGTGTGTGTATATAACATTGAACTGATCAAAAAATTTCTTAACGCATATGCGCCCACGTTATTGAGCCCAAAAATCATTCTTTACGCCAGGTTTGACTTAAATATTTGCGAGCCGAGTGCAACTGCAGTCCACGGTGTCCTTCACTTATAAATTCAAGAAAAGAAAGTTTATAATAACTATTTAGAAGGCAGAATTTTATAAAAATAAAACAATACATAAAATATAAGAACATTAAATAAAAAAAATATGGCAAACGTTTGACCGGTTCCGATGAGGGTTGCGGTCACACCAACAACGCATACTCCAAGCTGACCCTACTCTACTCATCGTTTCGTCGTATTATTATTTATATTTCACCTTGATATTGAATGCATTTACATTATTCTCACGACCTAATTTCTGGCATGGCTACTTTTATCACCGCGTCTTTCGCGTAACGAAGCTTACGAGACATAAAAATTGCCCTCGGCTACGGAATGGCTACTGCTAACTTATTCCCAGGCGGAAATAAACGCTATAATTAAGTAATTTGTTTCGTGCGCGATTTTTCATCGGTGTCTGGCTCTAAAAACAGAAGGATATACTGCATCAATTAGCTTGAGCCATTTCGCAGTGCAGTATGACGGATAAAATGCGCAAGCGTTAATTAAAATTCTTCCGTCAGAATTTAACTGAAATACAAAAATATTCTATGCAGTACAACGACATACAATTAATGCAACATAATTTATATATATTTCATATTCATAATACACGCATAACAGCACTATGGCGTTCTCAAGCACTCAAGTTCCCAATGTATACCTATCCCCTTTCTTTCTTACCGCAATTTTCATTTTCTCCTAAATTTAATATGCAAGCAAAGTGAATTGGAGCTTAAATATTCTCCTAAAAATGAGCAGAACGACTCCAATAATGCCATTAGCTCACGTCTCACTTTTCCAGATTAAATAAAACATTTCAACAAATTTTTTTATTGTTCCCATTTATTTTCCTCAAGGTAATTAAAAGGATTTTTGCTTTTACAGCATCAGCTAATACATATAACAATTCTAGCGTTTTGAAAAATCCCTAATTATAATGGAAAGGAAATTTACGTTACACGCAACTTCCCCTGATGTTCACGTATGAAACAAAAGTTGTGATTTGTTAAATAAATATCAAGGAACGCAATAAAATGGAGTATTCTATTTCAAGCCGTCTTCAATCTTCTCTTAATTTGTATAGTTGTTTTAATAATATTAACAATAGATGTGTTGATTCTGTGCTACGTGAGTACATATACACTTAAGCACAAGAGAGACGTTTATTTTGCTCTCACTTGCAATCCATATCGTGAAAGTTTAATAAGTAATAATGTTTTAGATAGTCGCATCCATCTTGTGTTACTTTATATAAATTAAGGTGCAAAGGTATTCAAGTCTTAAGATGATAAAAGTATATCATCGAATTAAACAGAACCTACATATATGTATTTTGGGTTGTCAAGTTTCAACTGATAATTCTTCTAAAAAACAAACATAAATATCCTTACAGGAAGGCATACCTTAAAGCAATTTGCTGCATTAATGAATTATATTTACACTTTATGTTCCACATATAAAATTCATCTTGAAATTTTTTAAAAAACCCTACAAAATTCTTACTCATACCTACTAACTTAGAACACACGACCCTCAAAAATATATGAAATAACCTCCGATCGTAAATCTTATTCATAAGGACTTGTCTACATTATCTTCGACCAGGTTAATTTGTTTAGGAAATACGCACGGAGTATAAATAATTCGAAAATTTTAAAAGTCCCAAGAAATTCAATTAATAAAATGGCAAATTGTATATCTTTCGATTGGCGACACGACATTCTTAGATTTAAGGAAGGCCCGTCAAAAAATCAACATTTTTTTACAAATCGCAAAACCGTTTACACGATATCTTGGAACAATTTATGTCTCCTCGCCGCCATTCTGAGAGCAGCATCGATTCCAGACATAAGGGACAAGTCGTCCAATCCTTGGCGGTCGGACGAGGTCATTATGGTAAGGCTTTTCTCGGCTCTGGGGAAATCGTTTTCTGGGTACATTATGCTCAAAAGACGATTCGTCGTACATGCTCAATCTTCGAATCCCTCCGCGCCCTCACTACGACCTTCCCCCCTCCAAATCCTCTTTCTTCTCATTCACCCCTCTCTCCCCCAACCCTACTCTTTCCATCCCAATGCCGACTACTGCCCGGGTCGTCACCGGAATCTATAAGGCAGCAGTCATCTCCCCGCCCCTCCCCCTCTCCCAACCTTTCGACCCTTTTATTTCTTCGTCTTTCCTCAGAGGATCACGCATGATTTAGAAGTGGAGCAATCATTCTCGGCAGAAAGGAGGAGGAGTCGAAAAACAAAAGGGGTTTTAATCCGGCGATTATTGTGGATGCAAAACGTACAACTACTCCGTTGGTTTCCAAGGTTGGGTTATAAGAGAAGGATAAGGGGGCGAGGGAAACAAAACGAAGCGAGCGACGTCTCCGCGCGGAAAACGAACGACGAAGAGAGATTATTATTATTTTTATTTTTCCGCTATACGTCCCTGAATATGGCAGTAAAGTAATTGAAAATTAAAATGACCGGTCTCCGTCTCTTCCTATGTATTTTCGTTTTTTTTTTAGTTTTAGCGTACAATAAAACGAGATTTGGAGAAAACGTCATAAACAAGCGTTTGTTTTTTTATTGTATGGAATTTCCTCTCCGTCATAGAGTCGGATGGAGTTAATATTTTACTCATTCATTATTATTTTTTCGCGAGGT
This sequence comes from Tanypteryx hageni, assembly GCA_028673005.1. Taxonomy (NCBI): domain Eukaryota; kingdom Metazoa; phylum Arthropoda; class Insecta; order Odonata; family Petaluridae; genus Tanypteryx; species Tanypteryx hageni. The sequence continues at coordinate 208,486,885 of CM054112.1, forward strand.
CGGTATATGAACTACGTTATCTAAATATTTAACGTATTAGACAAAGAATGAGGGACGAGATTTAAACAATCTATTCTTACATCTAATCCAGCATGACAAACGTAAACATACCCTCTGTGGATTTCGAACTCGAGACCTTATTCGATGAAAGATACTCTAATCACCCGATTACCGATGATAATACAATACAGTTATATGGAAACAATGTTCACGTATTTACTCCATGATTTAATTAATGATGTGAAGTATTAGTTGTTATTAGTGTTTACAAATCTTCGTTGCATAAATTTCACGTAATCATTATATTACATTTTATATATTATATATATTTTTATATATTATATTTAAGTTTTTTCACTGTTAGCCAGTTCTTATAATGAAAACATAAACTGAAAATTGGTGACCGAGTTAAAGTCACCGAACCAAATTCAAAACCATACCAGTATATTAACCAATTTTTTCAATTTTCCCCTTTAAAAAAAGAAAAGAAAGAAAATTTTATACATCTGTTTTTGCATCGATTGTTATATCGCAACTTTGCAAATAAGAAACTCCCAACAAGGCTCTGATTCGCAAAATTACATATCCAATCGCAACCTATATAGATTTAAACTGCCATCATCCGTAGTAACGCGTGACTCCTTTACCCTTATTTTTTTTAATCCGCGATACTTTTTAATTATTTTAAGATCGCCAAGGAGCAATAACGCGGTCCCTTATTAATCGTTTGGGAAACGCTTTTCCTAAACGAATACAGACCCGTTCCAATTACGAGCGGCGAGATGAGGAAGAGAGGCGGAGGAGGCGGTCGTTCCGTGGGGATGGGCGAAGAGATGGAAGGCCGCAATAAAAAGAGAGACCGCTCCCCCGCCACGGAGGAGGCAGGGGAGAGGCTGAAGGAGAGATTTGTGTGCGGTTGTAAATATGGACGGAGTAAGGGGGAAGGGGAGAAAAAAAGGGGGAAGGAAAGGGAAAATCGAAAGATGGCGAGAGCGACCGTTTGAGATAGGAAGACTTAAAGAGGGATGGTTGGAGGGAGTGGGAAGGGGGTTGGGCAAAATATTGCTGCGTCGGAAAGTGGGAAGGAAATTCTGGTAACCTTGTACTTAGAGGATGGATAGGTGAAGGTTGCAATAGGGATGGGATTTAAAGTGAGGTGTGGCAGCGGCAAGTACGAGAGAGAGAAGAGAAGAGACGGGAAGAGAGAGAGAGAGAGAATTTAGAGAGACGAGAAGAGAGGTTACGCTTTTGGGGAGAGAGGGGTGGGAGGGGAGTTCCAACCGACCGAAGGGGTGGAGTGATTAATGACGCTACGGCATCGATGGTAATCACCCCGCGCCATGTTTGTCATGAACCACAGGGGCGAGTGGAACGGGAAGAGAGAAAGAGAGAGAAGTCGAAGAGGAGATGGAAGAAAGGGATGGGAGTTTTTGGGGATGGAAGAGGAGAGAGATCACCGGTAGGTAAACGACGCGGGGGGTGGAAGGGGGGGAGTGGGTTTGTGTTTGTGAGAGTGCGCGAGAGGAAGAAGACGGCAGGAAGCAAAAGAGGGAATGTGAGAGGATGTTGTAGTGTGGGTGGGATACGAGAGAGTGGGAGAAGAGAGAGAGAAAGGGGAAGAGAGACAGAATGGAGAAAAGAGAGAGGGAGAGAAAGGAAACGGTACTAGTAAAGTGTTCCAGAAAGGGAGAGAGGTTAGGAAAAAGGGCGGAGAAAGATGGATGAGATGGAGAGATGTAAATAATGGAGAAAATGGGAGAAAGTAATGAGAGTAAGACAGCGTCAAGACAAACATTTCGGGGCGATGCACGCTAGAAGCGTTTCTCTCTCTCTCTCTCTCGTTCTCCGTAGACAACCCTTGAAATTTCAATTTCCAAGTGAGGTTGTAGTCCTGATTACAGCGTCCCCTGATACAAGGATTCTATCACAAGATCGAATTCTTGAAAACCTATTAATCTCAAATTTAATACAATTCTAACATCGGATGTTGGAGTCGAAACTTTTTTATTTTATTCTATGTAAAACTACAACCATCACTGAGTAATACGACCCAATTGTTACACTTTCACCTGACATGAGTGAAAATTGGCCATAATGATTGCGTGAAGTGAAATTTTTTTCTTGTATTTCGATAAAATATTCGGATATAAAGTGATGAAATTAATGCATCTGTATAAAATAAGAGTGCAATGGAAAGTTTTCCGCGGTCATGTTCACAAAAACGAGTCATCCCATGAAAAGATGTGCTAAAAATAAGCATTTTTCGTTTTGCTTAACAACTTAGTTGAAGTGATTTCCTCAAATTTCACGAGCTAAAACAGTAAGCCCACATTTCTTGGCCAGCAGTGTGTCAGGCCTGATTGAGTGACTTTATCCGAATACATCATTTTTGCCTTCCACTTTGATGTAACTTTCAAAAGTCAAATTTCGCTGGAATACGTTAAGCAGCAAAAATCAAGATATCTGGCAATTAACAGATGGACGGACAGACAACAAACTCTTTTTAGAACTTTTTCAAAAAAATAGTCCATGTATTCGGTTTCCCTGCCCATCTATGCGAACAACATCTCTGGAATCCTGAAACCTGGAGAAACCAAATTTTTATGATAGGCAGGTTTATATAAGACCTAAACATGTTAAAAATTTGGTGAATCTATTATTATTTGCTGGGTGGTAATCGGAGAAAATCGCCTCATATAATTTGCTCAGCGAATCTTTCCTCACATGTTCTTTTAATATACTCGCCTAAAAAGTGGGGTAAAACTATGAGGTGGCAGAAGCGTGATCCTGACAAATAGACTTACGAAGAAAATTTTTAAAAACATCAAACTTGTAAAAGTGCGAAAGAGGAAATAAGTTGAAAAATCCGGATGAAAAGTTGGTAAAAAATCTTGATAAACAGGTTAGAGCAGATTAAGAATTGGGATACGATAGGTAGAGAAGAAAAAAATGGTTTACTTATGGAATGGGGGATAGAAGATGTGAGAGGAAGGAAGGACGAGGGATAAGTGTGATGAGGCGGAAGTGCTACTGATGGAGCAATAGTTTACCTTGGCCTTAGAAAAGGGGAAGGGTAACAGGCATGGCAGAAAGAACGCAAGAGTGAGAAACGGGGAATAGCGAAAGCAGAGAGCAGGAAGGGTTGAAAAAGAGACTCGGAGAGGAGGAAGCGGGGTAGAGAGCAATAATTGACGTTTCTGTCGAAAGGGGAAAAGCGGATGGGAAGGCAGAGGAGGCCGCGAAAGGGCTGGACTAGTGAACGGGAATTCTATTGGGTCACCGACGAGAGTACGTACTGCGGAAGTTTGACGATAGTGCTAATGGATGGACTGACGTTGTCGCTGAGGTGAGCGATATTGGAATTTTTCCGTGGAATATGTTTCGGAGAGAGCAGGAAATCAGCTCGACCGGAAATTGCTATGAGCGTTTTATTTATTTATGGAAATTTCCCAGATTTAATTTTTTTGCATGATAATTGTATAAAGATTTTATTTTAGAAAATTCCTAGTTTTAAATTTATTCGTTTATTCTCGATAGAGCAATCACTTGATTTTTGTGGGAAAATCTCATGAAAAAATACATCTAACATTCAAAACAATTAATGACTTTTGTAGTTTATTTTTTGACATCACTCGCCAGTTTATTAAAACCTATAATTCGTCACGTACGTTTAAATAAATCATTGCCCTATAACAAAAATAAATTCTGAATTAAATGCAAACTTTATCGCCCATATAATTTTGTTCGAGGAAACATTTGAATGAGTTAAATTCAGGCATCCAAAAATAAACTTAATCATGAGGATGTTTTAACCCGCGATAAATTTCCGCTCCAACATTCCTCCTGCGATAAAAAGAAATTACCGAATTAATTGAAACTGTAAAACCGTTTCGCGTTATTTTCTCATTCCTCCTCTCCTTCCCGCACGTCCATCAGCTGAAAAAACACCTGCTTATTGCCTTAAAAAGGTCGTTGCGAAACCCTTTATCAAAATACGAATGAAAAATGACATTTCAACCTACAAACTTATCAAGTAGACGTAAAGTGAAACAAAAAAGGGGCGAGGGCAAAATGGAGAGGTCAGAGGGGCTAGATAGAGAGAGAGAAAGGCAGATACGTAAGTTTCCCTGCTCCTTCCCTCCCCCTCTCTCTCCCTGAGACCTCCCATTTTAACCACCCCGTCCACCAACCTCAACACTCCATCACCCCACACCATCGCTCCTCTTAACATCCACGTATCCTTTATCGCGAGACAAGAAGAAACCCCCCTCTCTCTCTCCCCCTAACCCTCTCTCTTTCCCCCCCGCTGCATAATATATCATTACGTAAAACGAAACAGGCCCGCATGGCGTGCCATGAATCCAGGAAATGACATAATTTCGAGGAGTCAACAAAACACGACCTTATCTCCTCCGCCCGAAAGACGCATGCAGGGAGTGATTTACTCCCCACCACGAGGAAAAGAGAAGGAAAAAACTTAATTTATATTTACGTATAAGACCGAAAAAATTACTCCTTTTTCTTCTCTCTCCCTCTCCACGCACTCTGGGACCTGAACAAAATTCATGGCTTATAAGACGGAGGCGGAGAGAGGCGAAAATCCCGAGTGGAAGAACTAAAAAAAGGAGAAAAGCCGAAGGGAAAACGCGGAAAATTCGCCGTCCTTTTGCTCGGAAAGCGTAAGATAGTCTTGCCGTCCCCTTCTGTCACGTACTCTAGGATGGGAAATGGACGTGATGGTCACTCGAGAGTGTAGGGAGGGAATGCGATAGGAAGGGAATCTGGAGAGGAAGGCGATGGTGAGGGACGTGGGTCAGAGAGAGGGAAGGAAGGGGAAACGAGAGAGAGAATCCCTATTTTCGCCACCGCCGCTGCGGAGCGGAGGCGTCGGACCGAGATCGCCGATAGCGCACCGCGGAGGTCTGCCAGTTAACCCTTTCCGCCGAACCCCTAACCCTTCTCTTATCCCCCTTCGTCGCTGCCTTTCCAGGACCCGATCCCTGACCGATACAAGCCGATCTCCCTCTCTCTCTCTCTCCCGAGCTTCGCTTTCAATCGGAAGCACGGACCCTGTGCGAGGTAAAGGAGGGAGAGACGCGGCAGGTGGGATAAGAGTAAATGAGTTGCAGTTTCCTGTTCCTGGAACGGCATTTATTTCTTCGCTCCCAAATGGCAGAAACAATGGCTGAGGGAGGGAAGAAGGGAGAGTAAGGGCGCGCATGGGTATTTGTTGCGGTACGCCGTTAAATAAGTAAGTAGCTACTTCGGGTTTTCTCTTTTCCTTCCCCCCCTCCCTCCTCCTCCCCTTCTCTCCCGACAGCAGTTACCAAATGGCACTGGAAGAAAAGACATTTTGGCGATCGATCCGGGAAAATCGATTGTTTTTCGCCATCTTGCTTTTCGACGCCTCTTTGTGTTGCTTCCTTTCGCGATCGATGCATGGCAATCTGTTTTGCTATTGATTGCGTCCTCTGCTGGCAATTTTTGTTTACTCTGATGCGAGAATGGAGATACGGTAGTAAGCGGGGAGGTACGAGGGGAGTAGGGCGTACCCCTTTGTTCATGAAGGACGAAATAACTGTCAATGTACGCGGCCATATACATATTTTGCTTGTCAGCAAATTAAAACCGTTTGTTTTAAACCAAATCTGTAGTTCAATAAGGAGGAGAATTATCGAACTCTCCTTACGGCTGGATTTACATCGAAAAACAGTTTTTCCAATAATCATGAATTGTTTGGAAAGACATGCCTGCATTTCGGCCACAAATCAGCCATCATCAGCGGCGATTTACCGATGATGATAATAATAATATATAACCTATTAACGGTTAATGAACTAATAACCTTTGATGATGACTGCTTTGTAGTCGAAATGCGCATCCGGTTTAAGCAACCTTTTTATGTCTTTTTGGGAAGAGTAGTTCATACAAATTAAAGGTTGCTGTGCGAAGTTCAGCAATTAACCTTGATAAGGTTTCTTTATATCAGAGAATTTCCTGCATTATAATCGGTTCAGAGCGAGATCACATTTCTGAAACAAATTCCATACTTTCTCTAATAAGAATTATGTTCATTTTAAACGAGATCTAATCGGTTTTGTTTTGGATGAAACTGTTGTAAATATTCAAACCTAAAGTTAATTTAATCTTCGTACGAAAATAAATTTTGCCCATAAAAACTACCTTTCGATACTTTATCAGTCATTCTACTTCACATATACCATGTGAATATCGGAATCCAGAGTTTTCACCTCTAAATCGAATACTAATTCGCATTGTTGGAAGCAACACCAAATGCCACATATGTCGCAAAAATATCATCAGTCGCACGTTAAAGACAATCCTAAGGACTAAAAAAAAAATTAAACGTACCTCTACACCAACCACCGGAAGAAAATAACTGGAAGACATAAATATGGATTTAAAACCCTTCATCTATATTTCAGCCGCTTCCGAATTCCCTCAGAGACCCTGGATACCAGAACAGTTATAACTTTCCCTTTAAGTAGAATCCCCAATTGGGAATAATTCAAATTCTAAGAAATCCTCCTCCCGCCTCCTCGTAAGACCCTTCCAATTTGGCGCCGTCCATTTTAATTCAATCAATTCCGATACAAACTTTTTCTCCGCTCCCCCTGTATCTCTTTCCCGACCGCCTCCCTTCACCCCCTCCTCTTCCAAAAAAAACCAACCGATCGATATCATCCAGCAAAGGGCGATGGAGATATATACTCTAGCGATATACACGAAACTGCGAGAGAGAGAGAGAGGGAGAGAGAGGGAGGGAGGGAGAGGAAAAAAGAGAAAGATTTATAGAGCTTCGGAATAAGCGAAGTGTCGGACGGATTCCCAGTATTCCGAATTAAGCGCCAGCGCGACCTGGACATGTTAGGAAATCTTCCTCGCCTCCCCTCAGCCCGCCACACCTTCTCTTTTAGCGAGTGTGAAAGAAGGGCCTTGGTAGCAGCAATATGAGGAGACGAGTCAGCTAGGAGATAAAGAAAAGGTAGCGAAGACTGGAGGTGCACGGGAAGCGTGTGGACGATGAGGTCGGGGCGGTCTTTTGAATGACCTTCCCCCCTCTGACCCTATCGACATCGCCATGCGAAGGAAAAGAAAAAAGATGTTTCGTAGATGGGATAATGGGACGAGCTGCTCCGCCGATAACGAACTATGCCCTCTCCACTCCTCCCGCACCTCTTCTTTCCCCCTTTAAAACCCTTCCACCTCATCCTTCACCTCCTTTAATCCCCGATCCCTCCTCGACTTTCCCTCTTCCCTCTCCTTCTCCCCCATCGCTTCCCCCTTCCTCTTCTCGCGAGCCCTCCCTCCTTTTCCACCATCTCCCTGTTCCCATCCTCGGGCGGATTAGCAAAGTGAAAGGGATGTGGGTCAAGTGTAATACGAAGAGGGCGGGAGGTGGGAGTCGAAGGGGTCCGCGGAGAATACGGTAGGCGGTTTAAAGGGTTCTTCGGTGGGAAAGGAATGGAGGGACGTGAAGAGGAGAAAATCGGTCGGCGTCGTGGATCGAACAGGATGGCAAGCCCTCTCGAGTCCGCGGTATAGAATGACGAGAGTGGAACTCGGCAAAAAGGTTCGCTTGTAACTTCCTGTGCCATCCTCGAGCGGAAAGAAAAGGGTGAGAAAAAAACCTGCGACGGAAAAGTATTGTCCGAGTTGCTCAAACTTTCGACCATAGAATGGAGGCGTTCACGCAAGTTGGATTATTCTCATCCAGGGAGAGATGTTTGGACGACGGCGTTTGATGCCGTTTCCTTCCGATGTCTATACGTTCAAATACGTGCTTCTCCAAGATCGTGCCCGCAGGAGGATATTGAAAAACTCGGGATGTCTCGAAAATGTACGCGTCAACTATGCTTGTCTTTGCAACGTGATTGATTTTGTGCAATAGATTCAAAATCACATGGTATTGAAAGTTAGGAAATATCCGGATAGAATGCGCACTTCCACGGTCAATACTACTGAAAGAATGAGATCACTATTTTTTAATGCCGAATTTCTCACCATTATAATTTTTTTGTGACAGTACTCAAACTTGATCATTTTATTTAATGTCATTGTTAATATTTTAATCTAATTGTAAGTGTATGTTTTACTGTAATGTCTTTGAGAGTTGATTTTTTAAAAGATTTATAATAAAGTAGAGAAGAATTTTACTTTGACCTTGTATATGCCACGGTAAATGTATACATTTCCCGGCAAATGTTCACATTTACCACCAAGTTCGGTAAATGCAAGTATAACATACTTTTACCGATTGGATTGGAGAAATGTACACATTTACCTAGAGACACTAAATGTGGATAAACGTCGCAACACAGGCCACAACATGGCGGCGTCGCGAACCTCTGTTGCAGTTTAAAAGTACGGTAAATGTGTGTTGTCCGGTAAATGTGTAAATTTCCTGGTAAATGTGCACAACTAACTTAACTAAATTTGAACATGAAGGAAAATTTTACTCGGCCCCATCGTGTTGGGTAAGTTAGTTGAAGTGTTTTTGGTTCTTCCTCACGTTCACTGTGTTCCCCCCTCGGGTTGGGAAGCGTTCATCTTAATGTATACCAGTGGAGCCGAACCCTCAATGATTTTTAGTGCTTTTCGTCAATGCTGAAAATTACTATTATCTTCGTGATGTCCGTCCGTACACATATATCAAGGAAGAATTGGCTAAACCGATTTCAACCAGATTTAGTACATAGAATTTTCACATAAATACATGACCAAAATGACAGATTTCAACCGAATCGACTAAGCAGGGGTGCCAAAATTGCAAAATTAAACTTTTCGGTAATTATAAATTTGGAAGGAATTGGCGTAACCGATTTCAACGAAATTTTTTATATAGAAGATGTGCAACATAAAAAAACAAAATCAATATCTTTAGCATAGATATCGAAATCAGGACTGCCACAATACAAGTAATAAAAAAATTATTTTTACAAGTATTTGTGTTGAATTTTCCAAATTAATTTAACCAAATTTGATATTTATAATGAACACATATATGTAAAACTATATTAGCATATTTAGACCGAATCAGCTAAACAGGGGTGCCAAAATTACAAATTAAACACCTTCAGTAATTAAGGACTTGGAAGGAATTGGCTGAACGGATTTCAATAACATTTTGTATATTAGATTTGTACAACATACCACAATAAAATTATGATGCATAAATCGGAGCTAACGAGCAGGGCTACCACAATAAAAGGGAAATTAATAATTCTTTTACGCGTATTTCTAGAGAACTGACCGAAAGGTTTTAACCAAATATGGTATATAATCATCATATAAATAAATAACCAAAACAGCATATTTCAACCGTGTCAACTAGACAAGGCTACCACAATATCAAGGTTAGAATTTTTCTGTAACTACAAACTTCGAAGGTATTGGTTGAAACGATTTCAAAGAAATTTCGTTTGTAGGGAAGTGTACGGTTAATACGTATTTCTGTAAACTTAAACTTACATATACCGAGCTTGGTGGTAAATGTGCACATTTACCGGTAAATGCACACATTTCCCGATTACGTACCTTTACCGTAACATATACATACAGGCATCACCTGATAAACTTTCACGTGATTTTCTTTATAAATGTAGGGTACTGTGTAATGTCTGTCGTTATGAATGCGTAAATTGTGGAATAAATAAATACCACTATGCGTGTGTGATGATTCAAAATAGTTTTACATTAAATGTATTTATTATCACAAACAAGAATAATTCGCACGACTAGAATAAAAAAAATATTTCAATTAAATGTATCCATTGATTTAACGTGCAACGAATGTTCGCCATCTAAAATGTAGCAACTAAAACAACACTGAATTGGACTATCATTATTATGTAAACATACCTACGTCTCCTAGAGGCGAGAAAAGTTTTAAGTGACGTAAAACTTATAGCATTTATAGTGGAAGAATTAATTAGTTCTTATTCCACCTGCCAAACAATGAGCCTAATTAAACCGCGGCGGAGGAAGATTAATTAAAAACAAGAGTTCAACGTAGCGAAGCGTCACGCATCGTTATGAGTTATAATGCCTTTACCGTCACACAAATTTCACGATGAATAAAATTTTTAATTAAAATTATAGGGCTGAAGTTGAGCTAAATGAGACATCTTTCATCTATTTTTGTTTCTTGGCGGAAACGAGGTTTAAAGCAAAGCCATTTTTTGAAGAGAACCTCGAGACATTTTTTTGTATTTTCTAACAAAAAGTCTTCCCGTCGGGGGTAGGGGGACGGCGTTGGAGTGGTTTGCGTGCTAACTTTCCAAACAGCGGGCCTGAGTTCGAAAGCTGACCAAGGCTGGTTTTTCAACTGGCTGGTTTTGTTAGGCTTGCCCCGCCCCTACTTGTGTGTTGCGAGGAGGACATGTAAAGTGAACACTCTATCTCTCAGAGGGAACACCAAGTAGTGTGATCCTTTAGTGCTTTTCGCAAAGAGTAGGCTAATGTCGGTACCGGGATTCCCTCCTCCCTTCCTTGTGTGTGTGTGTGTGTGTTGCGTGTAATCCAAGAAAGAGGTTGTACGACAGGCTGGTGACCTGTCTGCATAAAACACGGTGCAGCTTAGTGTCCAGGAGTTGAATCTTGGGCAGGCAACCGCTGAAATAGGAGGAAAACGCCTAAGAGAGAGACAAGAGTATTCCTGTATTAAACCCATAAAATATGCAGGTTTCCTTCATATACAATTCAAATCATCGATTTGAGTTTTTTTTTATTTCCCTGCGCCGCAATTACGACGCTCGCCGACCTCTGGGTCGTAATTTGACGCGCGCTCCCATTCCGACCAAATATGTGCTCACCTACTTTCGAGTTACGAACGAAACGAGACGCGCGCCATATTTAGGGTGCGAACGAAAGAGAAACATGCAAAAGAGGAGATAAATTCTTATAAATGGAGCGGAAAAAGAAATACGAAACCGGGCGGAAAAGGGTCCCCGAAAAAAGGATAGGACGGACAGAGAGAGGAAGATAAAGAAAGGAAGGGAGAGAGAGAGAGAAGACAAAACTGAGAAGGGAACAAAAGCGTGAGTTTACGCGTCGCCAACTCGCAGCCATAAATACTGGTCCTTCGTCCAGAACGCCGCGCGGCCCAGGCTCGGTAACTATGCGTCTCGGACCGGCCGCTGCCTATTGCGATCCCTCTACCCCTTTCACCCATGCCTTCTCCCCTCCCCCAAACCCTATCCTTTTCCTCTTACCCTATCTTCATTCCTTATTTCTCTCCTTCCTTCGACCTGTCCTCCCTCACTTCCACCCGTTTACTCTTGATTCTTCGAAGCCCTAATTCTCACTATGTCGCCGCTAAAGTTCCGATTTCGGTGGAATCATTAGGTAAGATATCGAATGCTGGAGAATCTTATATTTCTGTTGATCACAATTGCAATTATTTTTTCAGTGCCGTTGTTTTTAACTCCCTATCTTCGCAGGCTGAAAAATCGGGACATTTTTTACAGTCTCCCGGCAACTAGCAGCAACCTGCAACGGGAATCTTAGACTAATGCACACGCACCCTCGTTGAAAATGCACAAAATCGATCATAAGGAAGGCAGACGTAGTGACAATGTTCTCCGGCTTCCCACCGGATATATGGAGAATCGAATCATTTTACGTGAGAATAGAGCGCTGTATTTTTCTCTTTTCTCCACCGACAGGTAAACAGCCCTAGTAAAATTGGAATGTGGAAGCCAATCGTTCACGAAAGCTATACTGTATAGGGTCGTCGCGTGAGTTGAGTTTGAGAGGCGACCGTCACAGGTGGCACATTTCCAAGGGCAGCATTATAGAAGTATCGCCGCCGATCTGCACCTCTGTGCCGTGAACTGGGACGGAATTTTGAGTTTTTGACTCAGGCGGCAGATTTCCACGCAACGACCCTGGCAAAGGTTCAAATAATTTTCAATTAAAAGCTATATTTTATATTAGCTGCATGAAACAGTTGCTTTCATTTTTTCGTCAGCTGTTACTGTAAGTTGACCAGATTCTGAGGAAGTAAAACTGGGACGATAAACGACTTTCATTCTTTCCGGCTGAGTTGAAACGAAAGATAGATTTATGTTTAAGTCTATAAGACGTGATTTATTACCGGCGAAGTCTGAATAAAAACAGACCCTAAACTTGGAAAAAATGCCGACTTTTATCTATAACCACCACCCAATGTTTCTCAAGCATAGAAAATACAAGAGGGCTTGTTAATCATTACGGCTTTAATGTTGCGGCAGATTTTTCCTGAAAAGTGTATTGTTGCCGAAGAATAATGACAAATAAACCTAATGGCTGTGATTCGTTCTCGGTAAAAAGTAAAATATCACATCTGAAAAATGAATTCCTCATTTAATAGACTGTGTGTTCTATATTGTCAACTCAGCAGTTCATTCTAAAGTTGCAATTCATTTGTAACAAGATGTTTCCATAACTGAATCACCTATATAAAAATTCACATTGGGTTTAGGCCTTGAATTCAATTGTAAGACAAAATCAGACACAGACGCACAATCAATTATTAAACGGATACTGCGGCTGTGTTAGTGCGAAAAAATTTCTCATTAGCCGCATCTTTAGAGGACTGCAGTAAATTGTTGATAATATTGAGTAAAAAGAAGTAAAGGTGTAACGGAGGTGGAAAAGAGGAAAACATAAATGAGAAATTACAATAACTTATTTAGAGGAAGTAATTCTGCGATAGGGGACGTCTAACGCACAGGTGCGTCGAGAGTGCCTTTCGACCGCGACAGGGATTTCATTTACATTTTACTTTCTTTTATGCCATTTCTTTTCCAAATCTAGCGAACAATTTTATGTGGTTCCATATACATCACATATTGTGGCCAAGAAGAAATTCGTTCCATACCTAATATATAAAAATGGATGTGTATATATATATATGTATGTTTGTATGTCTCTTATACGTTTTTAAACCGTTGAAGCTATCGAATTCAAAAGTTTCATTGTCTATCCTATCGACAAAAGGAAGAAAGTGGTCTAGGTTTGCAGATCGTGGGGTCTCTTATATACCATGGGGTCAACAAAATACTATTTCCATAAGAATGCATGGGAAATGGTGTGTAGAAACCCCAAAATGCCATGCAGCCCTTCACTGATGTGGTTATAAATATACCTAAATATTAACTTACAATCACGGGAAATGGCTTATTTTACGCACGAAAGACTACATATTTTAATTCTGTTCATATTTGGTCGTATTACATGTTAAGTCGCCGGAATTATCCTTTAAGCGCAAAATTTATTAACATTTTCCAGACGGCAACAAAGCTCAATTTCTTAATTGTTGTCTCCCTCAAATGGAGATAGCCACGTAAAGATTAAAGGAAAGTCCACGCCGTGGCGAGCCGCAGAAGAAGAATAGCCAACGCCAAGATAAAGGGTACAAATGGATTAAATATAGTCTATGAATACTTTTAAAGTGAGTTAAATGATTTTTAAGGAATATTATAACATTGTTATCTTTTACCATTAACATTGAAAGCTTTATCGCAACATAAATCGATACATCTACTTACATTTGTTCGGTAACCAAGATGTTGTTTATTGTTTACGTTTTGGTTAATAATATTGTCATAATCCACATAATTTTATTGTTGCTTTAAAGGCTTCGGTGCATCTATCCATGTGGATATTAAGCAAGATGTTAATGCGTAAATATATTAATGGTAAAATATTACACTACAATAGATAAAATATTAAATGTTAAAGTAAACATAGCTAGCGTAATTAAGGAATTGAGAACGAAATTCAGGGCTTATGGTGCACTCGGAGTAATTTTTACTTTAATAAAACTGCTCGATTATGCCAAATATTCTTGGAAAAGCAGTCTGCCTTGATTATATGATGCATTCGCCATTGAGATACACCCACGAGCACAAGCCTAACTAAAATTTTTTAATGGTTTCTTTAGGTGGTAGTTAAAATTCCGTGTGATCCTCTTCTCCGAATAACACATATGAGAAATTTTGGGGCATCGACAGCGCGGGGCCCCGAGAAATAAAAATCATCTGCTCCTTAAAAGAAAATTCTTTCCCGAGCAAAGCCGGGCAACTCCAGCTAGTTACCAATAAAAAAGAAAAATCGCGCTTGCTGCTAAAGAAGTTGCTTGGCAAAATATAAACTAATATAATCTTTAAAATATATTTTTCAATCGTTTGCAGTTACCCCAAACATTTTCTTTACACACCTGTCCCATCCGTGCTATTCTTATCGTTCTGGCCATCCTGCCACATAGCTGTAGAAGTTCCGCCGACCACTAATTTGAATCTCTTCATTGACGGCCGAATAGCCAGAAATTGTAATGTCACAGCTACATTGCAAAATCTTCACTGCATGATTATCTTGCGTATCCTCTGTTCATCTTCAGGGATGGCAAAATTAAATGAAAGAAAATATTTTATCATAGACCGAGGTTTTGTTTTAGAACATATCTTAATGATAGGTTTATAGTTTTAAATTGTTTTGTTATTCCAATTAATTCTATCATTTAAAGGTGATATAATTTATGTTAAAATACGCATCAATACCAAAAATCGCATGAGGCAATCGCAAGTTTACTTTTTTGCACGATATGATTTCTGTGGAAAATAACAATACGAGAATATTAAATAGCGCACAACATATTTTCAGTGTAACACCTGTAGGATGCATTAAAGACCTCGCTTAGTTAAATTCTATCAGCAAAAAAGGCATAGAAGACTGATATTATTAACTAGCCGATTTTTCCGTCAAATATGATAAAATAATACAATATCTCTGCTCAAAATCGATTATAATTATTATATTTTTCCATTAAATCAAGTTTTATGGCAAAGTAATTTCGCTTATCTTTCCTTCAATAAATAGCTAATTTTAAAGGTACCTACTTCAAATTTAATCACGTACATATATTATGTAAACAAATTTTAAACAACAATAACAATAAATAATCGTAAATATTCTTATTGTTTATTTTTTTAATTTCCTTATAAACTACATTGCATGTAAAATTTCTTCCATCTTTTTCAATTTCATGTTTGTTTTTATAATTTATATGTGCAATTTTAATTGCTTCTCCTTTACGAAAAAGGTAATATTCCAGCATTGATATAAACGAAGTTTTTTTCTTTTGGTCGATCATTTAAATTGCCCAGTCCACACGCAGTTTACTGAATAATTACATAATTATTATCTGCAATTATTAACGTTGCAATCTATTAATTTTATTTATTTATTCAATAATTCCACATACGGCTTTTGTAGCCATTTTACAGTGGAATATGTTAACAATAACAATAGACGAGCACATAAATCCATGCCCTATAAATCCGATGCTTAGTAAAAACCGCGAAGCGAATATCGTAATTCTTTCGTCTATTTGAAGGTTTACTAGATACTAATTCAATCGGAGACAACAATGTGGGTCGCCTTGGCAACACCCGGAAAGAGTACGAAAAGATCATAAAATTTCTGTCAAATTCTTCCGTGTAACATCATCGCAGGAGTAAGATATTTTGTAGTTTTAGCCGTCGAATAAAGCAAAAACGGATAAATTCGGCCCATAATTACCTATTTTAACAAATGAAGGAAATAAACCTTGCACCTTGAAAAATCGAAGCGTCTCACAAAGACCGACCAGACAGAACGACAGAACTGGAAAACTATATGCAAGATGAAACGGATATTTGTATCAAAACATATTTTCGTTTTTCTGATACGACAAAAAGATGAAATAAGGGATTTGGTGGCTCACTCAGGACCAACGCATCACACTCCCCGACCTCCATTCTTCGACTTCAACCAGCTCCGTTTCCGAATGCATGACAGCTTCCCTTTGCTCTTCAAATTCCTCATTTCCGCTCTGCGTCCTTCTACCTCACATCCCATTTCCAAACTCACGCCCTGGCAATGACATCGCGTTCCAGCGTCCCTCTTCATTCCTTTAAAAAATCCCTCTCCACAAGCGCTTTTACGTAAAAGCGACCATAATACATTCATCTTGCCTATCAATTGTTTTTTTTATCGTTATCCGGAATTTTCGAGGTATTAGGTGATTAGTGACATGGCAATGGCTTATTTTTACAAGTACTTCATAACATTTCCAAACCCGACTTCTTTCTTCAATAGGTCCGTGATTAATGGGTTTCTTAAATGTACTATCTGCTAGTGCCAGTGGTACTCAACCTTCTTTACTGGCGGGCCGCATTGGTGGTTGTGAATCCTTCGGCGGTCCGCATTGGAAGTTGCCAATTATCCGGCTGCCCGGATTAGAGATTATTAAATCAAATTTTATCATCAAAATTCTCATATAAATGAATGCATTTTTGTGTTAAATTTTTCGGATAGCTTTTTCACAATACCCTCACGGGCCGCACAAAAACCCTTCGCGGGCCACATCTGGCCCATGGTCCATAGGTTGGGCACCACTATGCTAGTCAGTCAAAATTTACGTTTTAACCGAAACCTATGGCTCAACAAAATACTACTTATTGTTAGGTCATTAGTCTAATGAAATTGCCATTTATCAACCTGCATGAGATTCACTCAATACTTTGAGAACAAAATAGAAGAGAAATAGAAAAAGGAAAGGAGAGTGCTTTTTTTTTGCACAAAAATCTTGATATTTTTACTGGTACCTCACAAGTACATGAGTTTATTTCTTAAACCCTGTTGAAACTCTCATCAGCTTCCAAATTTTAATAAACTACCATACTAACTAACGATTTCTTAATTTTGTTGAATAATCGGCTAACCCTTAAGGTTAACAAGCAAGGTTGAATATAAAGTTCCACAAATCATGAAATAAATTTTTACTTTTATTTCATAGTGACCGGAATATTGAAATGGATGACCAAATTTGCAGCTGTAGTACATATATAAATTAGAACTTTACTCATCCTAAAATAATACTATTTTTATGAATGAATGCTCACTAAGTTTATGGAATGGTATATTCTTAAGAAAAACATTAAAAACAGTCACAGTAATCTACTTAATAAATTAATAATAATGAGTCTATTAAGTTTCCCTCCTGATTGTTTTGTTTGGTTAATGTGTTGAATTACTTGCTACAACTCCTTCACAAAAAAGTTATATAAATGTACCATTTACTCCTATACAGGGTGTAGCATAAGTCACTTTACAAAGAATAATGAAATCACTTTACAAAGAACAATATTCAATATTTATAATGTATAAATCAAATAATGGACTCACTTTATGAAGAATAATAATGATTATGAACTACAGAAACTGTTCAAAGAGTCCACCGCCATGTTCAATGTACATACTCCATCTTTGAACCACTTAATAGCATAAAGTGGCATAGTTCTTTATTGTTATTCAACATTTTTAATTTTTGGTGTTTCAAAATATTCATGTGATCAAGATCACAAGGTTTCTGTCCATAGACTCTATCTTTGATTACACCACAGAATTGTTAACTATCTGGTACCACTTTCTGAAAAGAAAAACACATTGTTTGGTTTCCAATTTTTCTTCATCATGTAATGAAATAAAAAGCGCAAAACAAAGATCTTGCACTACACAGAATGGAATTTCTACCAAACCACAAGCTACTCAACTCAATACTGCACCCAGTGGATGAAAATCAGAGCTGCCAAATCAGTGCAGCCAAATATAAAAATAATTATTCTTGGTAAAGCAACTTATGACCCACCATGTATATTGCAAAAATTCATTGACAGTAGTTAAATTACAATCAGATCAGCAGCTATTACCATATTTCTTCGATTCTAAGATGCACTATTTTTTCACTTTTTAATGTCTCTGAAATCAGGGTGCATCTTACACTCGATGGCATCTGTTTATTATTTTTTTCAAAAAGTTATTACGAAATTTAGGGTGCATCTTACAATCGATGGCATCTTAGAATTGAGGAAATACAGTAGTTCGTATATTAACCTTTTTGCACTCGCAACAGCAGCTTGCAAGTCGAGTGTAACTCAATACATGTTTTTGAAAGAGATTTGCAAATAATTTTGTGACATGCTTGCGATTGCAGTTTCTTACACCTCAGGTGCCTCCTAAAGTTGATTTAGAACTGTATCCTAAAGATAAGTAGGTGAATAATAATGAAAACGAAAAAAAAACAAGTGCAAAGGATTAAAGTTATGATTAGATTTCTTTCATTTGTACATATAAATTTCAGCAGCTTAAATAAATTAGAAATACAACCATAAAATAAACAATAATTTCACCATTAATACCTATACCAACAAAGATATGCACACATTTAAACATTTACTATTATTTACTTAACTTAATTGTTACTAATTATTTACAAATATATAGATATATGAAGATACACAAAATAACTATGTGAAAATAAATAGGTATCTCATTAAAAATTATCATTGTTAACAAAAACATTGAGCTGCTTTTTAATATTGGAGTTCAACAGCTAAAATATTATTTTACTAGATGACCAGCAAATTATATAGGTTTGATTCCTTGTATTTATAACTTCATCATGGCATTTATTCAATGGAATAAATTAATATATGCAATTGCATTTTTTTAACCTTCAATGTTGCAAATAGGGTAAAGCCAGGTGGCAATGAACGCCACAATATTGAACTCACAAATATCTTTGGCTTATACATTAATTAAAATTCTAAAAATATGCATATTTATAAAATATATACATACAATAATATCCAATTTAACAATAAATAAATGCAGTAATATATAATTTAGAACTTATTCAATTAAATTATTACCTATTTTTATGGAGTTAAGAGTTTCCTAGGTTCAAGATTGGTCTTCACGGCCACTGTAGTGGTTAAGGAGATCACCAACATACTTCACCCCATCAAGCATTCCTTTACTTCCTTCATCTCCATCCTCATCTGTTATGATTTACAATATTTTCTATTATCAAACTAATATTATTCTTAAATCTATTAACATATTTTGGTACATAACATCATTGCTATGAATGCCTAATTAAAAGCCCTAATCAAATACTATTTGGAACATGGGATATCAAGTTTCTAAGTTATGCTTATAGGAAAGTTGCCAAAATAATTTTTATACCTTCATTGCATTTAAGAGTTAAGAATTTTAAAACAGAACAAAAAAAATAATCCAAGGTTCAAAATATTTCTTAGGAATTAAGAGCCTCTTATTTGCCACCTCTGACATAAACAAAAGCGCTATCTTTAATAATAATAATATGTTAGTGTAATGCCAGACCATTTCAGACATGCAGGTGCAGGAGCACATTGCTTGGGATCTATGTGCGTTTTGGTATCACGCATGCATAGAAGCACATTGGTTAAGATGCATGTGTCCTCACACAGGTGGCTATTGCATAAATTTACAATTTAAAATATTGTATTTATTGTCTTATCCCATTAATTTACTATTTTTATTCCAGTAATATTTTTATTCAAGCTTCTTTGTACATGTCAATGCAGTGAACGCAGCCTTCTTGAAGTGGAATTATTGTGAACACAGACATTTCTGACATCTGTGATTGTTTACAATACATGCAAAATACAAGCTTCTCTTGTGAAAAGGACTGATTTTCAACATATCTGTTCATTTGGAAGGCTTTCAAATCTAAATATATCAAGGTAACTTCTGGTCTTTACATATATGCATTTAAAATAACACATTCCAGTTAATGGGTGACACTAGTTAAATGCATCTGTTCTGTGACATGAACAGCAGAAACCAAACCTGTCTTACTCAACTTTCTGTGTTGAAACACTTATCAATGTCTATATTTTCAATGTGACCACATAAGATGAACTTCAAAGAAAGAATGAGCTGCCAAAGGCAGCTCAATAGCAGTGGCGGCTCGTGTATAGGCACTGTGGAACTGCAGCACCCCCTATTTCCACTTGATATTATCGATAATATTTAATATAATGAGTCCTTTTTTCTTTAATTCTTTCTTTATTGTTGTAGTACAATATATATTCCTTAAGCTTAATGTCAGTACTTCAGTACACAATTTTAAAACAAAGGCTAAAAATTTTCTGGAGCAGCACCCCCACTAATTTTAGCTACGAGCCGCCACTGCTCAATAGGCTGCAAAGCTGACAGCCATCAGGGTTGGACTGCTGTGCAGCCAGGGGCAGAGCCCCTAGTATTCTTCTATTTGATTCTTAAAATCACTATGGTTTGTGTTCAGCACCAGGATGATAAAGTTTCCTAGTCAGTATCAATGAGAATATTTACTCATAAAGAGATCTTTTTCTTCACTATTTATATATTATCTACTCATTATGATTTACATGCATTTAATATAATCAGAATGAACCACATAGATAATCAAAGTCAGAGATTTTTCAAATTTGAGGGGGACTAAAAGTACCGTTGCAAGAGGGGTAGCACAGCTGCAAAAGACTAAAGAAATTCAAAAGGTTGGTTTTCCACGTCTTTAATGTGCAATTTCAATACATCAACTGGAGAGTAAAGAGAAGAATGCAATTTTTATTAATACAAGACCACATTTAATTGTAATGCGCATTGGGATTTGAGAAAAAGATGAAAAACTTCATGCCAACATACACAGATTCCCTTGGATGGTCCTTAAAAAAAAACTTTCCAATCAAACCATCATTTGAAATGACAAGCAACAACTTAAAAGCCACAAATTTAAGAAGTGAACATTTCTTTTACTGCACAGTCAATTGTATGGGTATATTAGAAGATTAAGAAACTTTATACATAATAAAAGGTACCATAATGCAAGTCATTGATCATCCAATCTGTAGGAAAATTTTGTATGATTTTCAATAAAGACTTACTTCATAACTCATTTTCAATACAGTAGAATGTTTCGTTAATCATTTTGGTTATATTTCAATTAAATGACATCGTTGACTGTCATTTGCTAAAGACAGACATCTCTCACACTGATCTTGATTAAAATAATTAATATTGCTGAGCTAGCATTTTTTCCAAGATTAAAATATCTATGGCTAAGTGTTCAAAATATGTTCTGGATTTGTGTCCAGACAAGGAGGTTGAATGTGGTATTTGTAAAAGACCTATACACAGGCAGTGGCATATCCAGGATGGGGTCTTGGAGGTCATAACCCCTCCCTCATGAGCCATGGGCCTAGTCTAGTCTATCCTCTTTTACAAAAAATTGAGGAAATATAAGCAAAGGACCTGTGTGTGAAGTTGAACAACCTTATTGATTTCTAGATATGCCATTGTGTATGTATGTATACCTTTTAGGTTTTGAATGGCATTAATGATTAACCCTTAGGGTACCAACCGGAGTCTCTTAGGGATCCCAGACAGTTGTTTTTATTTGTAATATTTTTCTCTCATTTTTTTCAATGCTGAGAGATCATTTATGTGACCAAATTTGTTATGGATTTATTATACTGGAAGATAGAAAATATTTTATTTCATTTATGGTTGTCAAAAGCAAAAAATGTTTTTGGGATCTTGGTACTTACCACTTACCACTACTTGGTAGTTACCAGTATATTTTTCCAAAATTGTATGATATTTTCAAAATGAGTACCAAAAAACAAGGAATGGTATTTTTTAAGAAAATGAGGAATTGCTACCAGAAGATAGTGAATTAGGCGATTTAGCTGTTGAGTATGAGGAGGAGAGTGATTTTATACGTGTAGAGAATAATGTCTCAGAATTGGAAGATAATTTGGAAGAAGTTGAAGAGGAGGCTGATGATTATTTTTCTAATGAAGATGAAAATGAAATGAACCATGAAGATGAAGTAAGTTGTGATGAGATAGTGTCTAAATCAAGACGAATCTGGAAATCATTCCCACCAAAAGTTAGAAAAAGATTGAGGAAAAATATTATGCAGCCTCATGACCACCTAGGTTATTCATGAATATGCTTAATAATGGTGCAAATAATGCATATATTATATATTTATTGAAAATCCAGAATGGCAAAAGGACACCTAATATAAAAGAAGACTTTGGGTCATGACTTTGCTCATCCTAATATGGAAATATGTGCGAATTATAAAACTCATTCAAGAAGGGTCACTTCTGCTCTTCAATCTTATGGAGTATAAACTGTAACATCTACCTTAACTAGCTGTGTGTGAAACAAAGAGAGGGAGATGCTATATATACCCTCGGTATATTGATTTGAAGGTAAATGTAGAGAGTAGAGAGCAAGAATTGCCAACGATTTGTTTGTGAGAAACACAGAATCAGAAATGTTACAATTGTTTGCAAAAATGAAATGTGTAAGATTTAAATATATTAAAAATATGTTCAATATGAAAAAAACAATTATATAAACAAAATTATAAATCATATAAACACCTTATAGTAGAATTACTTTTAAAATGCCTTTTTATTTAGTTTTACGTTTGTAGGTATAAGTCTTATTAGTCGATCAGTTTCAACCATATTCTCATGATTTTCTTTTCATTTTTATGACTTAAAATAACTAATGAATAATTCTTTAAAGTATATTATATGTTAAATATTTTTTTCCTCAATCAAAAATTCGACATAATAAACGAAAACTGAAAAAAGAATACGAGGTGCTCCAGGGAACCCACTTGGTACTTGATATAAGAAAAAATCTGATGTGGCCACCACATGACTTTCTCCATATCTATAATATTTCTAAAAATCCCAAATAGGTTACATAATAAATTTTAGACTACAAAGAACAGAACTAAATTCAAACCATAGCCTTCTGATATTGGATACAGCCACAAAGCTCCAACAATTAAGAAAAGAAAAAGGAGCATTACTAAGACGTAACTAAGCATCAATTGTTAACAATAATTGTCAGCAGGTGGCATGGTGGTGGCAGCTAAAAATATAAGATATCTCTTAAAAATGGATTATATGGAAAAATGTTTCAAACAATGGTAGAAAATTAAATTTCCTACATTTATTCTAATACATTTTTACATTTGTCAGATATTAAAGCAAATATTTCAAAATAACGGATAAGTGGCAAGAGTAAACATGCACTTTAGGTTGACCAATTTTTACCATAAACTAATCAGTTCTTCTGACTTTTATAAAAATGTTAAATATAAAATTTCGCATTGACCTGATTAATAGTTTTTGAGTTAGAGCACCCACAAAAAGCAATCACATACACACATACACAGGCATCATCGAGAAAATGGTCAAAACGTGTTCAGGGGACCTCAAAACGTGTATTTCCGTTGAAATCTCGAAGTCGATTTTTTTCATGAATACAATACTATATACAATATATATATATATATATATATATATATATATATATATATATATATATATATACAATATATACAATACTATACTACATATGGAGAAAGTAAAAATGTTCGTTTTTCATATTCTTCCTAAACAAATATTGAAAAACTAGTGAAACTGGCCATATTTGTGTATTAAAATAATGAGATGAAAAATAATTAATGTAGTTTACTACTTAGAGGCCCATTACAACAAAAAAGTTTGGTGATTTAGGTCCCTACTTTATAGTGACCAGGCATCCCAGATTTCGAATTCTGTCTTGCATGTCCCACATTGTACATTAGGTTACCAAATTAGGTTCTTCATATAAGGTGTCTTAATTTTTCCTTCCAGGACTTTCTACACGACCAATGATAAATGCAACTACTAATGTAGCTACAATGTGGACTGATTACTTTGTTTGATAAGCACTTAAACCATATAATTTACACCTTTTGGTTACATCATTAGCATATTGGATTGGAATTTGGGTATATTGTTTGAACTAGTCAACTTGTGCATGCGTGCATGTATGTGGGAGTGTGTTTGTGTGTATGTGATAGCTTTTTAGTGGGTGCTTTAAATCAAAAACTATTAATCAGGTCAATGTGAAATTTTATATTTAACATTTTTATAAAAGTCATAAGAACTGATTAGTTTTTGGTAAAAATCGGCCAACCAGAAGTGGGTGTTTACTCTTGTCACTTATCCGTTATTTTGAAATAATTGCTTTAATATCTGATAAATGTAAAAATGTATTAGAATAAATGTAGGAAATTTAATTTTCTACCATTGTTTGAAACATTTTTCCATATAATCCATTTTTAAGAGATATCTTATATTTTTAGCTGCCACCACCACACCACCTACCGACTATTGTTAACAATTGACACTTAGTTACATCTTAGTAACACTCCTTTTTCTTTTCTTAATTGTTGGAGCTTTGTGGTTATATCCAATATCAGAAGGCTATGGTTTGAGTTTATTTCTGTTCTTTGTAGTCTAAAATTTTCTGTTTCTTAAAATATTTATTATTATGTAACCTAATATTTGGAATTTTTTGAAATATTACAGATATAGAGAAAGTCATGTGGTGGTTACATCAGATTTTTATTTTTATCATATAACATCATTTGCATAAAAAGTATGTTTTTTCATTCGTGTTACTACTTTCTGGAGTTTGTAAATGTCTTAAATTAGAGCCCTGCACAGGTATGATATTTCCACCCGTACCCGCAGACTTAACCTGTACCCGACCCGT
Source organism: Tanypteryx hageni (assembly GCA_028673005.1). Taxonomy (NCBI): domain Eukaryota; kingdom Metazoa; phylum Arthropoda; class Insecta; order Odonata; family Petaluridae; genus Tanypteryx; species Tanypteryx hageni. The sequence continues at coordinate 208,511,374 of CM054112.1, forward strand.
ACCCACAGAATATTACCCCGCACCCGACCCGTACCTGCAGGCTTGCAGCCACACAGAAGGTCTACTTGTCCGACCCGACCCATATTTTTTAACTGTCTGGTCCTTGAGACACAAATCCGTAGCAAGAAATCGTGAAAAAATACAAATATTATTTCTGAGCCAGTCATTTATTTTGTATAAATTAAAATGAAATGCAATTGTACATAAATATTAATTTTTAAGAGCAAAAAAGGTATTTAAAGTATCTAAAATTTATTTTTACAAAAATTACAAATTTTAAAAAATAATTTAATTGAAAAAGGGAAACATTAATTAATAGTACCCTGAGATTTAAAATGACTATTTAAAAATAGGACAACATCTATGTTTGCGGAACCTAAACTGTTTCTTCCTTCACTAACAACATGTCCTGCCAATGAAAAACACCTCTCTGATGGAGCACTGGTTGCTGGTAATGCAAAAATACGATTTGCTAAAATACTTAAATTTGGCAAACAATTCTTTTGCTTATCCCACCATTTCATCAAATCAAAATTATTAGTTATGTCATCAGATAGTTTTAAGTCGATATATGCAGTCAATTCATCTGGAGAAATATGATCATCTGCTGTGTCTGTATCCATAAACTGAACTAAGGTGTCTGATATTTTATACCTTTCCATCGGTTGCTCTACAAGTGTACACGGATTTGGTGTCATGGATTAGATTTCATATCCCTTCTCCTTTTTAACGTTATCAACACTTACTTTAACTTTCTCATAGATTTCATACTTTTCTTCAGTTTTTAACATTTTCAAACTCTTTAGAAGGGGGTGAAGAAAAACAGAAATTTTATTAATGTGCTGAATTTCCACATTTTCTAAATAATAAGTTTTACCTGAAGTTTTAAAAAGTTTCATGATGTTAGATTCTGTTGAACCTATTTCTAAATGATCGTTTATTTTCAAATGCCGCAAGTAAACCAACAATATTGTTGGATATTTTTCTCCTTCAAATTCAATCAATGCTTTCTGGAATGGATTGAGGTATTCTACTAAATCTAATAAATCTTCTTTCCAACCTCACATATCATATCACTCATCTTTTTTTATTAAAATATTGTAAATAACCTCCCAATTTTCTAGTATTGAAGAGATCATAGGAATAATTGAATTCCAACGTGTCTTGACGTCTCCTTTCAAAGTAGATTTCAGCACACCTTGTAAGCCTGATTTTTAAAAGTATTACACAATTTTTCTACACTTCTGAATTAAAGCAAGTGATGTTTCATTAGAAGAAATAGAAATATCTACAACATTATTTATTAAGTATGCTGCACAATTGATTTTATTGAAAATTTTCAAAGCAGCTTTAATATTTGCTCCATGGTCACTGACAAAAGTTAAATTCTTCAAGTTACTATAGACACTGTATTGTTTTAAAATTAGCAACAATTCATTCCTTATATACTCACCAGTTTTCTTTTCGTCAGGATCAAGATGTTTAGTGCACAGAACACGATTGCATAACATGGCATTCTTTACATAATGTAATGTGATCCCTATAACTGACATTTTTGTAATTATCTGTCCACAAGTCCAATGTGATCCCACCCCCTATTGTACCTATGTAGGATTTTATTTCTTGAATTAGCTCTTCTCGAACTTTCTGAGCCACTGAATTAAGATTTCTAGAAATAGTTGTTGGATGCAGTAGCGCATCTTCTAAGTCAAAATAACGTTTTTGAATTGCACTCATTTTAATTATTATTTCTAATAAATTCTTTAACTCATCTCCTGACAGTATCTCAAAAGGTCTCAAATCTCTTACTACAAGTTCGACACAGCCATCTAAAACCTTTTTTTCTTTTCAACTGATAATTTTGGTAAATCGCATTTTTTCGGCACAAGAAAATTTGTAGTTTTAGGCATGCCTTCTTTGTTATTTTCACACTTGTGTCACAATAAACTTGATGTTCCCAGCTTCCTATTATCATAATGGTAAACATTTTTACAACTACTACAAGCGATTGTCTTCGAAATCAGTTCGCCCTTTTCATATAAAATTTCACAGAACCTTTCCCAAATTTTGGATTTGGTATTTTCTTTTCTTCTTAGAGTGTACTCTAACTTCAAAAGCTTCCTTCTTATCTGGTAAGTAGTCATTGTTCAAATCTGAAGTGCAGATAAAGTAATATTTTGATTAAAATTAAGATTTATAATTGAAAGATGCATTAACTTATAACAGACAATTTTACATACCGTTCAATCAGCTGGTATTGGTTCCATTTAATGATGTGGTATATTGATATTCTGTCACAAAAGCTGAGATCACATATAACTGACCAATGTAATTTTATAAAATAACTGTCGTTCCTTTCTCTTGCAAACAAAGTATAAAGTAATACAACTCACACGCAATTATTTAACGAAAAACTACTATATATTTGAACATTAAATAACATATAATGAATGCTGTTAGGCACTCTTATACGTAACCACGTCTCTTCAAAAGCAAATTCACAAAGATAGATGTTACTTGCATGAATGAGCAAAACCAACTGGTTAAAAGGGAGAGTTCTTGCACAAACCAATCCATCATAATTACATTGTACTACATAATTCCCCTCTTCACTCTTTCTCACCCCCTCCCCACATTCTCTTCTACTAAACAAAATCAACCATCGTTTGTCTATTGCACCTTTGTATCTATTTATATAAAAAGGAATCGTTTTTTCGTCAGGCACTTTTCTTGACACATTATACAAAAAAGTCTGCGATCTGCCGACCTGGATAAATTGCAAATATGTATCTCCCTATATAATGCTACTTCTGACCGCGAGGGTGGGCTTTACTAGCAGTAAAAGGCGTGTGAAAAGTTCCTGTGCCTACATTGGCGAGGCAAACAATTGGAAATAAAACTAGTTTTCGTACCCGCTCTTTACCCGCACCGGTGCATTTTGTGTACGAACTATATACTATATACCCAACCCGACTCGCAACTTTTGCCGCAGGTACCCGCGGGTCGGGTCAACTGCGGGTATGCAGGGCTCTATCGTAAATTGCTAAAAGACCACTCAACATCACAGATACCTGTTGGCATACATAAAAGCATAAAGATGTACTTACTCAACTCAAGATAGCAAACTTGAGCATCAATCCAAAATCGAAAAATATCCAAATCAAAATTTTGTGAGGACAGTTCTAACAAGTTGGCTTTAAATTCTGCAGTCATTTTATATAGTTTTTCTTCTCATCAGGAAAAGGCTTAGAACAACAAGACAAGACAACAAACAAGAATATAACAAGATTCTACAAATCTGAGATTTCCTGAATTATCAAAAAAATAATCTCTTCACCATCTGGCAATCAACACTGCACTGTCACTTTATATAGTTTTTCTTTTAGTAAGAAGAGAACTTGGAACTAACAAACTAGAATATAACATACAGTAATCCCTCCATATTCACAGGTTCCATGTTTGCGATTTCACGCATTTGCACAGAAATTATTGTAGCAATTTTCAATATCTGCAGAAGATAACACTTATTCATGCTCATCAACAACAGCACTCACTGCTCGTTCGCTAAGGCACATGAAACACTGTGCAAGTCCACTCAAAATCAAAACAAATACATTGTATCTACATAGTATGTACTATAACGTATCTACATTGTATCTATAATGGTGGTGCCACTGTGACCCTTACAGAGGATGACTAGGGATAGTGGTTTGCAAGATGCCCACGTGAAGGTATACTCTCAGTACGTCTTAGTCTCCTTTCTATTTTTATGACCTTTCAACCATCTTAATTACTCAGCCTAATAAGTCCTTGTTGCTACAATTAGAGAAACAGTCTGACACAATTAGAGAAGCTGTAAAATAACTACCATATATGCCAGCATATAAGTCAACCTTTGAAACTAAAAAAATTCCAAAAACTTAAGTTTGACATATACGCCGAATATAAAATGTGACCCTTAAATAACAGATTAAAAACATTGATATTTATGAAAACATTTGATCTTACGGCATAGATGATTGCTGTTTTGAATCAGCTGCTCCATTGTTTGCATATTCTATCATTTATTTTAGAATATTTAAGATAATTATTTTTAATAGTTAATAAAAATTAAAATTTTAACTTTTTTTATTACAGTATCTTAAAAATATAAACGATCTATTTTCAATTGCAGGAACGAAAGATAAGTAGAAATACATTCCGCCAATAGATGGCAATATGACTGATCTTTCTTAAATTAAACAAATGATTTAATAACTCAAAAAATGACACTGCATTTTTTGGAAAAGGTTACATTTAGATTTCAAAAACCATAAAATTCTTCGTATTCTTCATTCGAAGTTTTTATACAAAAAAGTGGGGGGTCGACTTGTAGGGCGAATATAGTATGTCTAGTTGTGTATTTACAATCCAAAAAATTGAGGTCGACTTAAACACCGGCATATGTATATGGCACCTGAAAATACCATTTTGAATAAAAAAATTATTTAAAAATATAATGAAGGTAATAAAACATTTCATTTCTTTTGAGAAAATTTTAATTGCTTGTGGTTTTACACAATTAAAATTCATAATATTTTTTATGAACTAGATTTTTAAATTTACATTTTTTAAATTGAAATGACTAAATCGTAATTGGAGGGGGAAAATAGTGTTAAAACCAAAAAATTCATACCCTAATTATAATATCAATGTCCATCAATCCATGTATTTAAAGAAATTGAAATTGTGACAAAGCTACAAAAGCTGGTAAGTTAAATTTTTTCAAATGGACCCTTATTTCTCAGGAAGAAATGCCTGAAAGATATCATATGGGTTTGATATTGAATTATTTTGCAATGATATCAAAAACTGAAAATGAAAAACCTTTAACTAGCATTAGTACTTCTGTTGCTGAGGAAAATTTTGATGTAGGAAGTTCTACACAGACTCAGTCAATAGAAAATGAAGATGCATTGTCATTGTGTACTTTTGGATTCTCTACAAACTATTATATTGGTTTGTGTATAAATCAGATTATAACCAAGGATGGAAAAATGGAAATGCTAGAAAATGTATGGATTCCTGATAATACATCTATTTTTCCTGCATGTGGACCAGGGAATCTATGGTTCAGTTAAAGTGGTTATATTGATGGTGGTAGCTTGCATATTCCAATGTTAAAGAGGGCATATTTTGTAAAGTTTGGGCTTTATTTTCTTCTGCTGGAGGAATTGGTCAGCAGCCTCTAAGACAACTTTGCTTTGTAAAATTTAACAATTGGAAAGATGCAATTGAAAAGTTTAGTATCCACAACAAATGTCCATTTCAAACGAATTGTATTGATGTAACAAAATTTTTCGAAAATCGCATCTCATTAGCAAATGCCAATAGATTTACAATTAGATAATGAAGCTAGATGTCCAATGATTGAAAATAGAAAAAATATTGTGTATAAAATTGAAACAATTTTGCTGTGCGGAAGACAAGGTCTTTCGTTAAGAGGTCACAGAGATAATAGTTCCATTTCTATCAATGGAGAAGCAAAGGAAAACTATGATGATTTTCGTTCCCTTTTACATTTTAGATGCAAGTCTGATTATATTTTAAAGCATGCATTATCGAGTTCTAGCAGAAATGCTCAGGATATAAATCCATTAATTCAGAATTAAGTTATAGATTTGTAAAAATATGATTTTAAAAGATCTCACAAAAAGTTCATGAATCAGTATGTTTTGCTGTTATTGCTGACAAAACTATGGATATTAGTGATGTGGAACAATTATTTTTGTGTGTTCATTATTTAGATATGTTCATTGTCAATGAAGTTTTCTTACAATTTGTTCCGGTACTGGATGTTACTGGGAAAGGTCTTGCTACGGCAATAATTGATAATTTACGTTTTATTAGGATCGATATTGATAAAATGCGAGGACATAGGTATGATGGCATAGCATCTATGAGTGCATTGAACAATGGTGTCCAGGCACACATTTGAGAAATTGTACCTACAGCTCTGTATATACAATTTGCTTCCCATTGTTTAAATTTAAGTGTTATCAATGCTTGTGACATCGTTCCTATATATAATTGCATGTGAACAGTGGGTAAAATGTATAATTTTTTCAATACCCCAAAAAGGAAGGCTGTATTAAAATCAGTAATAGCAAATTATGTTAAGTCGTCTACAAATTTTGAAAATTTTAAACAATTGTGCGCCACAAGATGGATAGAAAGACAATTCTGTAACCACCTATGTAGAGTTACTTGATTCAATTTTAGAGGCTTTAAATATTAACACTGAGTGGCGTGACAGGGACACTTTGTCCAGTGCTAAACAGCTACTCTGTGCAATTAACCAAACTGTGCTTGTAGTGTCATTATTTATTGTAAAAAAATTTTCAGCTTAGCCTTGCCACTCTGCAAAGCTTTGCAAGAAAAAATATAGATTTACTACAGGCTATTAAATTAGCAGATAACGTAACTGAATAATTAAAAAGTTTGCGGCTAAATTGTGAATCTGAATTTGATAACATTTTTGAAGAGATATCCAAGTATGCAGAAAAACAGGAAATTGCCATAAAAGTACCAAGGGTTTCAGCAAGGCAAACTACACATTTTAATATTGATGCAGATTCACCAAATCTTATTATTGTGTAGGCATTTTTATACCTTTATTGGATAATTCTATATCCCAGCTCAATATCAGGTAATTGCAGCATAGATCTGTTTTGAAAGGATTTCATTGTCTGCTCCCCAAAGATGATAAAATCTTACCACAAAATGAAAATATAAAAAATTAACAGAATTTTTTATCTAAATGACACAATTGCTGCACCAGAAGAATTATTTGCAGAATTATCACTTTGGCATGGCAAACTATTTAAGTAAGAAAAAGCCCCTTCAAATGCACTTGATGGGTTAAAAATTTGTAATCCTACAATGTATCCAAACATTTTTAAGTTGCTGACAATACTAGCAACTCTTCTGGTTTCTTCATGCACAAGTGAGTCATGCAAGTAGCGTTGAAAAACATATTTGTGGAATACCACTAGAGAAAAAAGACCTAATGACTTGGCAGTCTTCTATATTGACCAAGGACTTACACCAACAACAAATGAAGTTATTGACCAGTTGGTAAAAAAATCACATAGATAAAATCTAAATTTATAATTACATCTTTTTTCTTTTTGGGCTGGTTTCCAAAGGAAACAGCATGTCTGTGTGTATATTTGTGTATCCCCTACTAACAACTTTTGCACCAATGAACCAATTTTCATGAAACTTGGTATGTGGCTCATGCTGCCATGGCCCACCTCCGGGATATATTTTATTTGGCAAAGATTGCAGTCCCGGGTTCGATTCCAGGAAGGTTTTTCACCCATTTGTTTTACATATGAAATCTCAAATCCATCGTGCAGAGATATTTTCTTTAATCTATTAAAATTTTTATATCGGAGCAAGGTTTGTACTGTTCTAAGAAAAAAAAGGAAATTCTAATTCTTATCACCGAATTTTGATAATTGATTGAATTTTCTTGAATTTCTACTAAAACAGCGTTTTTGCATTTTAGATCGCATTTTATTGGATTGTTGCCATGGGGATGATTATTACCGAACTTGGCTTGAACATAACAAATGGGTTATTTTCTTTTCCACTCAACTACCCTTCAGCAGGGTCGGCTCAAAGGATTGTGGCGCCCCGAGCCAACTTTGCTTTGGCGCCCCCATCCCTTACATCTAAGCTGAAAAAGGTTTTTCAGTTAAAAATATATATATATTTTTTGATATAATTTTGTTTATTTCATTCAGTTCATTTTATTTAAATATTAAAATGAAAAATATAATTTATGTAAATTAAATTAACAAGTGGCATTAATTATTACATAGTCATTACAGCTTCAAAGATTAATTTTTCGGGCCTTTATAGCTGTGAATCTTTGGATCATTTCATCGAGGTCTAAATCCTTGGCGATGGCATGTTCAATGGATAAGGTTGCCAACCCATCCAACCGCTCTTGTGTCATCATGGAACGGAGATCAGTTTTGATTAACTTCACCTTTGAAAAGCTCCGTCCTGCGCTGACCACTGTTACTTGAAACGTTACGAGAATTCTCAGCACCACGAAAATATTTGCAAATGACACCGTCAAATTGTTTGAGCACATGAATTGCAAGATTTTCTTGGAGAATAATTGCCTTCAAGATGGTTTCGCAAATATTTTAATTCCTCGTATAAATCGATTCTGGGGATATCTTTCTGATCACCATCTGTAAGCAGAATTTCTAAATCCATACAATTTTACGCAGCTCGTCGTCACTCATTTCTGTGGCATAATTCACAAAGCATTAAAATTGGAACTGATCGTTATGCTTTACGATCAACTCAAACCTGTCTTTCAATGACTGAATTGCATTGTCTAAAATGTTGTTGAAAAAGTGAACCCTAAAACTTTAATTCTCTATGGTTTCATCTTTGTGTTCATAATCAAACATTCTTTTTCGGCGGCGATTTCTTGTTTTTTCAAATTCTGGTTCAATTTCATATTCGATTGCCAACTTTTTTGCATCGTCTAGCATGCATATAAATTTCTCATCTGTGTAATTTTTAAGGTATTCGTTTGATTTTGAAAGCCAGGAGATAGCTTATATGTCAAATATAAAATTTCACATTAATCTGATTAATAGTTTTTGAGTTAGAGCACCCACAAAATTCCAGTCACGGATGCACTCACACAGACACACCGAAAGACATCATCGAGAAAATAGTCAAAACATGTTCAGGGACCTTAAAACATGTATTTCCATTGAAATCTCGAATTCGATTTTTTTCATGAAAAAATACTTTCTCTATACTTCCTGTATGGAGAAAGTAATAATTATATTTTTATTACAAATAAATGTTTACAGAATGTGAATTTCATTATTTCATGTTATCTGCTAGTAAGTTATTCTTATTGAATAAACATACATAGTTTCATTCCCTTTTACAAATTTCTTATTTATTACGAAAATGATATGGCCAATACAATTAAAAAATCTGGGGGGAAAGGGGGGAGGAGAGGAGATGGGTGGGAGAATGAGGCCGCTTATCTCGATTTCCCAGTGCAAAATTACTTCCCAGTCCAACCCTGGTGCAGATTGTCATGACTTCTTGTACTATAGTGTAGGAGGAAGTCTGAATTTTTATGATACTCTTGTAGGTTCTTTTTTGCTTATTAATATTGTAAGAATGTAGATGCATGGCACCGGCAGAATTTTTAGCTTTTGAAATAGAGGGCGACAGGGTGTATTAAATGTATGATTTGCAATAATGCGAATGGCTTTTTTCTGAATTTGTAAGATTTTTATGAGCCCCAAAAAGAATGCTATAAGTTAAATGGGAGTAAAACTCACCATAGTATAGGGTCAGGAGGAAATTTGTGAAAACAGTGAATCTGATAGATCTTAAGAGAAAACAAGTTGAAGTTATTCAAAGTTAAATAACTGCTATGGCACCAGATACTTAAACATTGATTGACTAATTTGCAACTATCTATTGCACTGTCTAACCCAGCATTTCCCAACCTTTTGAACTCTGCGGACCACTTCAGCAACCCCTTTAGGCCCTGCAGACCACCTCATTACTTACACTAACCTACTTACTGTATCTACGTTTAAGAAAAGGGACAACTTGGTTACATAGTTTATTTTACCATTTTCAAGTATATATGCAGGTGAACTCCAAACGGCATGACCTCTCTCAGCTAATGAGATAATAAGATTAGTAAGTGTAAGTTACAGATGGCAGAGAGGTAGAATCGGGAGATACGAAGGAGTGGGGAAAATGTTCAAGTAAAAATGCATTATTGAAAATATTCAATACCTATGATAGTGTACGACTTGGTTAATTTTAAACCTTCGCAGACAATAAGTGGTCCATGGACCATAGGTTAGGAAATGCTGGTCTAACCTATTCGAGGAAATAAAGACTGTGTTGTCAGCATTCAACACCAGATTAGCATCTATGTTTTTAGAAAGTCTGTCGGGGAGATCATTAATGTATGCAAGGAATAAAACAGGACCCAATATTTATTAATAAACTTTTCTGTTCAATTATGCTTTGTTTTCTATACAGTCAAACTCGGCTATAACGAGCGCCACGGGACCGTTTAGTTTTGCTCGTTATAGCCGTTAAACTTAATATCCGTGAAGGCAAAAGCATGCATGTGTATGGTGAAATAAGACATAAGAAGTAAAAGTGAATATATAAACAGAAAGGTTATTTAGTAAATTTATGAAAAAACCTAAAAATGAGAATAAACTAGAAAATTTAAAGTAAACATACGTACATATAAAATTTACTCACAGCTGCACCCTTAATCACTACCCAAGTCGCACTTCCTCATTTTCTTGTTCGTTGTTAGGTTGTTCTCTAGTGCATATAAAATCGCTTCTTTGTTTTTCCATAAGGTTGAAACCGTAGACGATGATAAATTAAATTTTTTACACACTTCAACATTTTTTTACCACGTTCTAACTCTCGAATAATATCAACCTTTTCGCGAATAGACAAACACTTCCTTTTATGTACGGACATGTTACTCGTTCAAGGGCAAAATCTCAACTGATTTTTGTGATCAACGCTACGAACTTTCTTTGCAAACTGTGAGCATACCAATTCCAGGAAGAGTTAATGAGGAGACGGATTAAACGTGGGATTTCCCATCTTTACGTGGGAAAGGGTGTTGGGTGCATTCGGCTGAGCGACGGGGGTGGGCGCCATTGTACATGCCCTCAGCCCCTTACCCCCTTCCAAACACAACCTCCTGGCTGTAAAAGAGCTGGGGGTTGGGAGGAGAGGACAAAGGACCTCCGCGAGCGCCACTGTACCTGCAAGTTGGGAATTCTTGGTTTGGACGAAGGGATTATTTTTTAACAACACCGCCGCGGTCTTTAACCTCCCCGAGGGATAGGGTGTAGAGGCTGGACTCAAGAACACAAGGTTACATATTTTGGGTCACTATGAGGATTTAAGAGGCTGACCGCGTTTGAGACAGTGAGAAGTGGTCAAAGTTTGCTCGATATATCCGTGAAGCGTGCTCGTTATATACGTGAAATATTTGTATGTAAATGCTCGTAAACTTATCTTGGAGGTAGCATTTGCTCACTATAGCCGTGAACTCGTTACAACCGTGCTCGTTATAAACGAGTTTGACTGTATAATATTTTCTCTTTTAATTCTTTTTATCCTATAACAACAAATTATTTTGTTGTACAAATGTTTGTTTTCGTATAATGTTGATGGCACTTTTTAACGTGTTTTTAACAAACTTTGCGATTAGGTGGAAGGTTGAAATTTCACAGGAATGTTTGATTCAGATATAAAAATTAAATGATGAAAAAAATAAGAAAAAAGACCCAGGTTCGACTCCAGGGTGGTGATTTCCATTTCCTGCAAGATAACACATAAAAAGTGACTTAAGTGCAGGCTTTTATTCTTTTGGAAATTCAAATTTGAAAGAATTGATGTATGATCTTTGAATTTGAACTGTTCTAAGAAAATTAATGAAGCTTCTTATTCCATTCATCTTTTCCGACTACCATTACAAATATCTCATATTAAACATTTAAATCACATATTTTGGGAAAATGTCGGCTTTTAAACAGGATGTTGCCTTACCAACCACGTCATTGTTAAACTTCAAGAATTAATTTTTGTCTCAACCCACATACGTGTATAGGTGCATTTACACTATGCAAGCATGAGTGAACAAACACAAGCGAACAAATGGATTTGATGTAATATGAATGATGACTGAGAGCAAACGAACAAGTTCGTTCGCTCTTGCCGATGTTCAGTAGCAGGGCGAAAACCAGCGAATCATCAAGCTTCACTCATGTTTGTTCGCTCCTGCTCACATAGTGTGAACGCACCTTTACATATACGAGTGCATGGATTGCCTTAAATTATCGCAGGATTTTTCGCGAAATTAAGTAATCCTAATGGGACTGGGATTTAATTTGGATTCTTTTGCTTAACTAAACGACTATAGTATATATGTAGAGTAAGAGAGAGGGGGATGTGGGGAGGGAGATAGGAAGGACGAGATATAAAATGGAAGGTACATAGAGAGCAAGGAAGGTATAGAATTATGAAAGGATGGGAGGAAAGAGATAAAGAGGGAGAGCTATGGATTGGGACAGGAGGGAATGAGAGGTGGGAGGTGGGAGAAAGGAGAAGCAGAGAGAGAGGGGGAAGGAAAGAGAGAGGAAAGGAGGGACGGTGAGAGAGAGGGAATATTGTTATTTATTCATTATTATTACTTAATTTTTGGCAAGGGGCTCATCATTGGAGAAAACAAGAATGAGAAAGAAATTCTCCCAAATCTTTATTTTGGCAAATTTTATACCGGCTCTTACTTAATAATTACAGCTGTTATTATTCATCTTCAAGTTCTCTATTAAATTTCAATGGGCAATTACACAAGAAAAATAAACTAATTTTGCGATTATCCATAATATTGAGTTACGATTACTTAAGATGCATGGTTTCAGTAGGATTACCAGTCACAGCAGGTTTTTCAACCATATAGTAACTGACACCCGTCGTATGATGGGCAATACAGTAATAATTAATAATGGTTTCCATCAGTTCCTGTAACTACTATTTATTATTATATTTAAATTTCATTATTAGTTTATACGTAAAATTTAATACTAAATTTTTATTACTAATAACATCTTCTAATAGTTCTGTATTGTTTTTACTTTTTATAACATGTTGTAATGGGACCTCCTAGTGTAATAATAATAAATACTAACTATGTTTAATCAATTACAGTCACCGAATTTCAGATTAAGTAGCAGCAATAAGTAAAAAAAAATTATTAACAGTTTTTACTTTTGAAAAATATAAGAAATATTTTTGAAACCTTGAAATTAAATATAACCAAATAAAACTGACTAAAAATCATACTTAGACTTGTAAACATCAATAAATATTATTCGCAGCAATTCAAGTTATTTGCTGTTGTGAAATATATCTACTCTATCTTGTATAAGCCAGGTGTTATTAAATAAAAAATAAATTTCATGTTTTCAATTTCTACATATAACATAAGAATTTAAAAACATGATATATTATACATTAATTTGAAAGATTTTTTATATGAGATTTATTATTATCATTCCATTGATAATGGATATTACTGATGGAAAAGATTTTTATGAAACTATTTTATATTTATGATAAAAATGAACCCCGTGAAACAATAAAGTATTGATTCTCCCATTTTTAACGAATTTCTAGCAACTTAAAAATTATTCACTCCAAAATCTAATGAATGTTTGGCATTATTTTTTATGAAGCGCATATTTACTAATAATATCATCCTTGTTGAGTATCCATGTATAAGAATGCAGATATTTTTCATTATTTTAGACATTATTAAAGCATAGAATAAAATTACTCGAATTGAAAAGAATAAATACTTTTGTAAAAAGAGATAGTACCAATATAAATGCTGTTTCTATATATCTAAAAATTGTAGGAAAGATGTAACAAATGTAATCGTAAAAGCGGAGTATTTATTTCCTACACCCAAAAAAATATGTGGCCTGCTTTATGGCGCATTTTTAAGATATATTGACGCTTCAGATGCATTCTATGTGTTATATTTAACACTATTTTACCGAGAAAATATCATTAGGTACTCATTAAAAAACAATTATAATAATGAATGCATCACAAACCTATCATAAATTTGTTACATTTAGCAACACAATCCTTTTCCTTACATTTAATTAATGTACATATTTAAAAGTATACACAGCCTCAGCTTTCTAATTTGAGGGTAGTCAATTCTGAGAACATTGCATCAAAGAAATAGGTATGTGAAGATATGTAAGTTTTCTTACATAAAATTATCCATTACATTACATTATGATGAAAATTCATGAATCAAATTACCTGGGATTGAATTGGTTACTATAATGAGTTTTCACAATCCTCAAACGCCATTTTTTATCCATGGAAGCAGTTTCATTGCACATAAAACTTCTTCTGCCAGAATTATATATTTCTGTGATTTTGAGTTCATATGTGAAAAGTTTAAATAGAATACGCTAAGTAATTTTTTATGATAAATTTCAAAGAAAATCTTGAATAGTGAAATGTAATTCGCGGTTATTCCACTTCAACCTCACAACTCAAGGTGGTGCGTAAAACACGTTTTTCGGTATTCACTCGTTTTAACGATACCGCCCGGTGTCTTAAACTGTTTGGTTCTTTTATATGATCTTTTCCTATTTCTAGGTTTTGAATATATACATCATGAATGAAATAGTATCTCCTTATACGCCTAAAATATTTGTAAGCCTACAAATAGCAATGTTGTATGAATTCATAAAGTGCTTTCAAGATAAACAATTCTTCACACTTGTTTTTAGGGGATTCCGGATGTAATATGTGAGAAAGTCGGAATTGTTGGGCAATGGATGGCTGGGGACAAACTTGGAATACATGCATTTAGTCATGCTACTGCCAAGTCTTCGGGTAAGTTTTACGTGAATGATTTGGGTGCTTACGTTCTACGTAGTGTTACTTGGGATATCTTCTATATCATTAAGTAGCTGTCAGAATTTGTCTCCTGTTTAAGAACCCAACAATATACTTAATTCTTTTAGACAAGCCAAGCGAGTTTGCCAACTTCCCAGCGTTTGTTCACCAACTGAGGCTTGATGTAGTATTGTTTGATCCTATTATGAGAAAACTTGTGAATGAATCAAACGGGACATTTCTTGCTGTACAGAAGGTGAAAAAGAGTAAAACCAATCAAAATGATATACAATCCGAGTTTTTAAAATTGAGCAGACAGTACAGGTAAGTGTGTTCAGAATTCATTTAAATATCATATCTGTTATCATACATTTGTGTCGTTACTGGTGTTTAAGTTAGAAAAATTATACTTCCAATTAAGCTGTCACATGTCTAATACCGATTCGTGTTGATAACTAAATTATACTAATTGAATTCTCTTGCTGATATGCTGAGAAAGGATACAACAAATAATATAAAGTATATATGCCTTCATGAAGATGCATTGGGCAGAGTAGTAGTAGTAGTTTATTTGGTCCAGAGATCCAGATATACATAGATATTGGACAAGTCAAACAGGAGGAATTAGTGAAACATAGAAATTAACAGACCTATTAAAATTAGAATAATAAGTATATGCCAAACATTGGCATCATTGTACAGCATCCATATAATCACCTATACTGTAAAACATTTTGTGCAACAAGAATTCCTTTACTTTATTTTTAAAAGTTGAAATATTTTTTAGTTTTCAGTTCATTTGGTAGTTTATTATATATTTGTAATCCCATTTATCTAGGATCCAGAGCAGCTGATCTTGTACGAACATATGAGATATGGAGGTTATTACTGCCTTTGGTACCATGACTGTGTATATCACAATTTTTATTAAAATCAGATAAATTTCTCTTCATAAATACTAATACTGCAAGGATATATACACATGGTAACGGAAGAATTTTCAATTTTTTTGAAATAGGGCAACAAGGTGTATCATATGATTCATTTGCAATCAAGCAAACAGCTCTTTTTTGCATTTTGAAAATAGTGACAGAATGAGAGGATGAACCCCAAAATAAAATACTGTAAATCACATGTGAATAAAATTCACCATAATGCAGAGTAAGAAAGACATCAAGCGTTACAGTAGATCATATACATCTTATGAGAAAACAAACAGAACTAAGGTTACTTGGCAATTAACATAAATGAAATTCCCATGAGAAACAAGAATCCAAATGGATTCCCAAAAATTTAGTTTGATTTACCTGATTAATAGGTGTACTGTTAACCTTGATTACAATGCTTTCATGTGTTTTATTAATGTTAGCAAAATACATCGATTGAGATTTGTCAACTTTCAGGTTTAAAAGATTATTTTTACACCAATCATTTAAATGTTGATAGACTAGCTTGCCACTGTCTTGTAGCCTAGTAAAAGAAGGGGATGATAGAAAAAAGTTGGTGTCGTCTGCATACAGGGTAGGTTTAAAGCCTATTATTGAGTGAAAGTTGTTGTTGGGAAGGTCATTAATAAACAAAAGGAATAGCACAGAACCTAAAACAGAGCCCTGGGGAACACCATTTTCTACTGTTTTTCTGGGAGAAATTTATTTTCAACCATTCTTAGTTATTATTACATGTTGTGTTCTGTTAGACAAGTATGATTTGATCCAGTTGTATGGTATGCCCCTGATTCCAAGTTGGTCAAGTTTTTCCAGAAGGACAGAGTGATTAACACAGTAAAATGCATTGGAAAAGTCAAAAAAACAGTGCCATAGTTTCCAGTTTATTATCAGGAGTGGTTAGAATATGGTCAATTACTTGATAGGTTGCAGTGGTAATAGATTTATTTTGCCTAAAGCCATGTTGACATAAAGATATCTGTTTAGTAGAGTCCAGATATGACATTAATCTGCTATAAAAAACTGTTTCAAATACTATACCAAACTGATTTTGCACAAAGATAGGTCGATATGATTTAATATCATGCCAGTTTCTAATAAATCATTAATAAGAAAAAGAAGTGGGGCCTTAATATAACTGTAGGACTGCTTTAATGTTGGGAATTTCGTCGAAGCCAGAACAAAACTTAGTACCAAAATTCTGAATAATATGCTTGAGCTCATTTTCATTAAAAGGAGAAACGAAAAAAGATTTGCTGGAATTTGACAGATTTTGATTTGATAAGTGTGAAGAAATAGGCAGTTGAGTGAAATGATCATTAAAATTTGAGGGCAAAAGAGAAAGGTCAGAAATACTCTTCCCAGGGTGGTCGTTAATTTTTGGTAATAAAAAGTAGAGCCCTGTTTTTTTTAACTTTTTATTATTTTTCCATATTTCTCTAGATTTATTATTTGAATTGATGAGTCATTTATTATTATATGATGTTTTTTATGCATTGATGATGTTGTGATATTGTCTTTTTTGTTTTTTATATTCCAATTTAAGTTCATTACTATCACTTATTTTACAAAATATACCCATATCTTTAAGATGGAAAGAAAACTGGTGGATTTCAGTTGTAATCCATTCCTTCTTTGCATATTTTTTGTCATTTTCTTACAACAGGAAAAGCTAAATTAAAGTAATACAAATATTTATTGAAATCTATTTTCAAAACCATTGGAGTCATAAATGCCCTGCCAATTTTCAGATTCAAGCAAGTGTAAAAAATATGAAATATTTTGATCAGAAAAGGAGTGACTACAATATGTAGAAACAGATGTTTCCTTCTCAATAACAAATTTAGAAAGCATAGGAAAATGATCCAAAATATCAGATTTTATAACCCTTGTGGTTACTAAATTAGTGTCATAGTTAGTTTCTGAGTGGCATGTTACACAAGTAGGTTCTTGATTAATAACAGATAAATTGAAAGAGTTAATAAGGTTTAAAAAATCATTTCTATTACTGCTACTGGCTGACAGGTCACAATTGAAATCACCTGTGATAATAAGTAATGGATTATTGATAGAATTGTGCAATGAGTCAAGTTGAGATCCCAATTTACACAGAAAAACCTGTAAATCACCAAGTGGCGACCTATACAGAGAAATAATAAAGATAAGCCATTAACTGTTAGGGAGGCCATAGCACATTCAAATTCATGTTCTACAATGAATACATGAGACATCAAGTGTGTCAAGCATTAAATTCTCTTTGTAAAGTACAAGAACACCACCATTCTTAAAATTAGTAAAATTCTCTATTTTCTGTCATTTATTTTTCAGGTCAATTGTGAGAGCTTGCTTGGAAAATCTGCAAGAGATTGCATCCAATTCTCCATCCAAAAGAGAACAATATCTTAAATATGTGGCCATTTTTTATAATATTGAATATATATGGCACCTATGTGAAATATTATTTATTGATGTCATACCCGGTAAGTTTTTATTTCTAAATTTTAGAATTTTTTATGTAAAAGCGATTTTTCCTTTAATAAAATGTTTTAACTTCTAATTATTTTAGGAGATGCTGTCTTGCCTCAGATGCTAGAATGGATTCGCTTTCATTTTCCAAAATGTGAGCAGCAAGCAAACAGAGTTGTTACATCATTTGAGGGAGGCTCAGCCAATAGTTTGGGGGGCAGTGGAGGAGGGGAGGCACACCCAGAGTATTGGCAGGCTCTCACTGGTCTTGTGTTACAAGGCCGAGTTGGAGAGGCTAGGGGCCTTCTCCGCCTCCATTCATCTGCACGCCAAGAAGCATTTCGTGCTGTTGATGAGGCCCTAAGGACGATGCCTGTATATAGCGTATGTATAAAAATTTTGTGTCGATCCCCTTTGTATAAAATTAAGATTTGTTCATATGCGTAAGAGGATTGAGATATTAAGATCCTTCTCTCCTTGAAGATATATAATGCTGTGGATTTCAAATTATTAAAAATCTAGTAAGTAATGTATAAAATTTAAAAATAATAGAAATAGAGTGAAAAAATGTGAAAAGAAGAAGATGAATCATGTGAGAAATAAGAGACAAAAGCATAAATTATGTTAGATATTTTTAAAAGACCAGCAGAGGTGCCCTTTATGTCACCCACGAGAATGATCAGAGTCGCCTGCAAAATCAGTGAAGCATTTAAGTTTCTCTCCAGGAAATTTAATTTCAGTTAGGAAATCCTTCACATGATACACTCACTCAGATATCTGATACATTATATGGGGAACGAAGCAAAATGAATGAGAAGGGATATTAAGAGACACAAAGTTTACTTCTCGTCCCACGGACAGCTCTTCAAATGAAGATACTCTTAAAATTTCAAATGGACTTGGCTAGACTCGGTTGGGTGGAGCCAGTTTTGAACAATGTAATAAATTGCTGGCCCTATTTTGAGAGACACCGGATAGAGTTGTCTCACTAGATTCACATAAACCTCTCTAAGTACATGATCATTTGGACAGCAGACTTAAGTCACTCCGAGTTCATTATAGTGTTTATTATTTTGTGGTGTTTAATAGAAAATATAAGAAAGCGGATAAGTGAAGGAACAGAGTAACCTCTCAAGTACATAACACAAGATTTAAGGCATACTGAGAGGGATTGACTGAAGAAGTTCAACTTTTATACTGTAAGTATTAATCAAGTTGATTTATTAAAAAATGCAAAGCAAGAATTATTTTGAATGTAGTCAGATATGCATGTTAAGGTTAGGCATCAGTAAATATGTTACTATGTATTTATATACCAAACATGTTATTTCCAATTTTGATAACTAAGCCACAAAATTGAATAATACCTTCACTTCTTAACATACATTCCTTTAAAATCACTACATTCAATGTAGTAATTATATTTTTTCTTGAGTATGTATATCTATCTTTGAGGAATTCGTTAATATTTAATCAAGGTAAGAAAAATAGTTCAGATTACTCTAAAAAGGGATATAACTACATGAGATTTGTTATTTATTTTTAATTAATTTCATAAGTGTTAATAAGGTACAGAAGAATGCCTTTGAATTATTATACGTCATTTTTCATTTCAGTTTAACCCTGTATAAAAATGAATGATGAACCAACAAAAAAGAAAAAGAAAATGTGTTACTACAATACTGAGTGGAGAGAAGATTTTTGCTTTATAATGGTGAAAGAGAAGTGCACGTGCCGAATTTGCCGTGTAAATGTTTCAGAACCGAAAAGAGATAAAGTTGAAAGACATTATAAAACTTTTTCTGAGAGATTTCCTACTAACTCAAAAATTAGGAAAATTAAAGTACAGGAACTTGTTTCTAATTTACTTAAACAGCAGTCGTTGTTTAAAGCACTGACAACTAAATCTGTAGCAGCTACTGTTGCATCTTTCCGTGTGTCTCATATTATTGCTAAACATAAAAAATCTTTTGAAGACGGTGAATTGATTAAAAGGCTTTCTTTGAAGCTAGTGCAGTGTTTCTCAACCGGGGTGACATCACACCCCAGGGTGACGCCAGAGTTATTGAAGAGTGATGCAAATATTTGATACATTCACAGTGTATCATACTCTGGCTTATAAAAATAAATAAAACCAGAAGAATACCTGCCCCTGCTTCTTTGAATGCATAAATTTTGATCTTTATGTTATTGATAAAGCCTAATTTATCTTTAAAGATGACTTGAAGGAAATGGAACAGTAAACGGGGTGACGCAGAACTGAAATGGGGTGACGCAAACAAAAAAAGGTTGAGAAACACTGAGCTAGTGATTCTTTATTTGATAGTTTCAAAAATAAATGTGAAATAATCGATGCTATTAGAGGTATTCAGTTATCTAGGAACACAGTGACAAGGAGGATTGAGACACTCAAAAGATACCACTAGGGAGCTGCAGAAAGATCTGTCCACTTGTGAATATTTTTTCTTGCAAATGGACGAATCAACTGATATTGTCGACACGGCTCAAATGTGTGTTTGTGTGTGAACCGATGTTACAATTTTGTTGAATCAATTAAATCTGGAACTTCAGGGTAATAATAAAAATGTGGCAGAAATGATAAGCTTTGTGAAAAGTTTTAAAAGTAAACTTCAAGTCATAATTTTGCAATTAAAAAAGAATAATACAAAACATTTGAAATATTTCACAAAAGAAATTACTAAACAGGGAGTATGCAAGAAATTATTATCAGACAAAGCAAAAATCTACATTGATTTGCTAGAAAAATTAAAAACAGAATTTGAAGAACGTTTTAAAGATTTTAAAGAACTCAAACCTATTGTGACGTTTAATTCATTTCCTTTTTCCGAAATTGACATTTCTAGCAAAATAGGAGGTATGTTCAACATAGATAAAACAGATCTAAAAAATGAAATAATTATTTTGCAGAATGATATAGAGTTGAAAGCAAGGGCTAACGATTCAAATTTTTGGAAGCTTGCTTCACCTGAAAGATTTTTAAATGTAAGGAAGATTGCATTTATTTTGAAAGCATATTTTCCTTCCACTTACTTATTTGAATCATTATTTTCTAATATTAACCTAATTAAATCAAAAACAAGAAATGCGCTCATCAATCAACACCTTGAAGATTGTTTATGTCTCTCGGTTTCGAGTAACAACCCCAATTATCAATTACTGGCTGAAGATATTCAGTGGAAGCTAGCCCATGATCGATCATATCAATAATTAATGTAATTTAAATGTATATATTTTTTCATTATACAAATATGCTAGTTAATAAATAGTTTTTTTACTGTGAATATGTCTAACTTTTACTTTCAAGGTACTATGTTTATGTTAAAATCGAGTAGCCCATAAGAAAATTTCCTGACTAAAAGTAGCCCATGACATAAAAAAGTTTGGGCACCCCTGATTTAGGATCTGCTGAAAGACTTGTTATATTATGTATTCGAGTTATTAATGGGATAAAGCTCCAAAATTGACCTAATATATTTAAGTTTATGAAAGCTTTGCCTTTTCCAATAGAGTTGAGATGCACTTCTTTATATACAAATGTTTGTAATGATATTAATATTTTAGGAATTCAATCCATTTTGTTTTTAATGATTACAAAACTGGATAGTTTTGTGCTTTAAAATAGGTGTAAATTTAATGCTCTTGATGTAGTGAATAAACTTCACTATTTCTAATCAGTAGATGATTGCTAACTTTTGAGTAAATTGTATAACCTTTAAGAAAAGGTAATATGATAATGTTAAAAGGAGGGACTCTAATTACTGTAAAAAAAACCTTTGTTTGAAAGTTTTACAAATTTTTGTTGCAACATTTTAAAGATTCATAAATCATTTTTTTATTAATCCCTTGACCAGACTACCAAATATATATAGATATACCATACCTATTTAGTGCAGAAATTTCTTATTTTTACAAACCTTTTTTATCAAGTAAAATGTTGGTGCAAAATTAGTTAATAAAATTTTAACAATTGGTAATTTTTCTGTAGGTCTATGGTGGTCTTTCTGTAACAGAATTTGAAATGAGATGGAAATGCTGGCAAGTATCCTGCAACAATAAACTAGAGGCTGGAGTTTTCTCATCTTGGCCTGAATTGGAATTCATTGCCAGGGTATGTTGCCTTAATGAAATTGTATGACTGGAGGGCATTTTAAAAATTATTTACAATGTAACTTATTCAGTTCAACTCCATCCCTTTTACAACATGTAGCACCTTTTTCTTCATGATATCCTATGGATATGGAAAGTTATTAAAAGAAAATTGAATCAATTTGTCAATTGATCGAATCTTCTTTCAGCTATACACACAAACTAGAATCTAACCACAACCGTTATTTCCTAGACCTTTCATCAACTATTTTCAACAATAGAATCAACTTTTCCATCTATTGCAAACCATCTTATTTGGACCATATACCATATATTAACCCCAAAGGAAGACTTTGAATTTAAGATGACCACAATAAAAAACAAGGTCTATTCAGAAAAATCATGGCTGGCAAAAACCATTACAATGCATCATCCGTGCACACCAACTATTATTAGTCTTGAATTCTTGAAGTGGGATGTTTAGTGATCATGCTAATTCATGAGCTTTCAGTTTTAATGATTTCCTGCGACACTGGTTTATGTCCATTCTTTGCTTATGCACAAATTTTACAGTTTGTTCTTTTAAATCATGAAATCAACTTCGTTTGGGTCCACAAAATTATTTCCGTGTTAAGTTTGCACCTTCAAGTTTCTGTTTTGCTTGCTTCTGCCTTTGCACATTTGCCTCCATCCCATTATATTTCCTCCCAGCCTCACAGTTGTTAGTTTCTTCTGCATAATGCACCACCATTAGCTTAAAATTTCAATCATAACTTTGTCTTAAACCTTGTGATACGTTCAGAAATGAGAAAATTTATCTGCTGCGATAGTTCAGTGGTAGAATATCCGCCTGGCAAGTAGAAGATCAGGGTTCGATTCCCAGTCATAGCAGACTTTTTTCTTGTTTCAAAATTATTCCCAACAATACTAATGTTTTCTTTCACTGTTATTCCTTGATTGGCACTTCCAAGGCAACATAAATGTTTATATTTATTTGAGATAATCGAAATAAAATAATTATGTTGCAATTGATTCTGAATATTATTGTGGTTACACAACAATGTTCGCTGTAAGTATTCATGTCTTTTTAAATTATGTTTCATTAAGTGTTAGTCTGTTGTGAGATGGCCTGTGGAAATCCTCTGTAGCGATAATTTTGATTTGTCCCATGCAATAGTATGTTTTATCTTAGAAACCCATACAAAATTGGTTCAAAACAGAAACAAATGTATCAAATTTTTATTTTAAATTTACGATTATGAGGTATTTCATTCTTTGTCGTCAGAGGCAGGGCTGTAACCTCTTGCCAGCCAATCAGCTTCCGGACAGACAAACTCACACTTGCTCCATTATAGTATGATGAAGTAAAAATGAAAAAAATCAAAGTAAATTTTAAAAAATAAGTTTAGAAGTATTAAATATTAAGAACAAAATACAATTGGCCCAATGAATATTTTTTAAATTTTAATTTGATTTTTGTCATTTTTGCTTCATCATAACCAATTGGAACTTGGACTACTCTGTATTGTAGAAGAAAGAGGGGGAGTGAGAGGCATAAATCAATGGTAGACAAATGTGGGAGAAAGAGGTGAAATAGAGGAGGGAATCAACTATGTTTCAATCAACACATCTGTCTTGATACATTTTGCTTTATCCCTTAAGATGAGTATACTCATTAACCAGTTTTATCATATTCTGCAGGATGACAAGTATACTCACAGTGTTCCGATGCTTAATTATTTTCGTATATTACGATTAATTTTGGAAATATTTTTAAATCTTTTATATGACTTTGAATGCGAATGAATGTTCTGTTCATTTTGGTAATCATAGTATTTTTTGGTTTCACAACAATCTGTAAGTTCATTAGTGAATATAATTTCATGTAGTCCACTAGATGGAGTCAATCATTCTTTCCTGTACTTCTCTGTGTGGAGATAATGTGAATTAAATTATGTTAATGCACTTTAAAAAACACTTAATATTGTTTATGATAGACCACATCCACTGTTTATGTTGCCTTTGTAAAATAATTCCTTACCTTACCTCACCGAATGTATGCACAGTTGCATCGGAATTCTCTTTTCTAAGTAAACAGTCTCAAGAGTCTCTGGGTTACAGTCCCTCTGTGATAAACATGTTATTTCAATTCCTAAATAAAAAGGCCTTCAAAAAGTATAACTTGCATTCTGTTCTGAGTTGCCATTCCTGTAGTAAGCGTCACTCTTTCTTTGACTTTTGCTTCGGGAATTTTTTTACAAGTTTTCATTTTAAATTTCGTCTTCAAACTGTATTACATTGTTTTTTTTCATCTAATTCTTTTCATTTGAATGCTTTTATCATTTACAGATATCGAGAAATACAATTTTAAATGAAATGATGTAATTTATATAAAGACAGGAGCTATATTTTGGAGTTGACTCCATCTTTTTAGAGTAAAAATCTAAAAAGAAAGCTAAGAAAAATTCATCTAAAATAAATTAATATTAATGAAGTTGTGAGATTCTGAACACAACATAGTTTTTAGGGATTGGCTACATCAAGATTTAAACCACCATCAAAAATGCTCCCTCTTCAGGCTTTATGTCCCAACATTGAGGGCTTAAATGAAAATTTATGATATACATTGTATGCTTTACAGATATTGACTGGACACGACAAAGCATTGGATGAAGCTGCTAAGGATTGTGAATCCTGGGAACAAATTTTGGCTGCATCGCTACTATATACAGATCCCACCGTGAAGTCATTTCACTTAGGATCCCATGCATCACGATGCATAGCACAATTCAGAGGATTTGGTGGAAGATCATCTATTCCTAAACCCATTGATTCACTTATAATTTCTCTTATGGAATCCAACTTGCATCAGGTTAGTAATAATTGCTTGTCTTTTAACCGTTTGCTAAGCTGAAATTTCTGATAAGCTAAAATGCATTTTTCAATAAAATGATTGTGCAATTTCTAAAGTAGCAACTAAAAAAATTAATTTTACATTTTATGAACATAATACCAGGGTGTAAGTAGCATTGCAACATTTAGTCTCTTGAATCTTATAAAAATAGCATAATATTTGTTGTTGAAAGCAACTTTATAATGTAAACATTTTACAATTTTATTAGAGAAGATGAAGAATTCCAAAATGATAACTTTGTAGTCCAAAAATATAACAAGGAAATAATTAATTATACTTTCTCAGCATGATTATTTTGACAGAAAATTGGATAATGTTAATGTGCATCCTAATAACATTTATAGTGATTTAATACCAAAGAATAATGCCATTATAAAATGTTTATTTCCTTTAAATACATAATTGTTTCATTCCTTTGCAAATGAAAAGTGCAATGCTGTAACTACGGTATGGTGAAGGTGGCATTTGCCATAGGCACCGCCTGTTAAAGGTGCCAAATGTTCCACCAAAAAATGCCAAAAGTTTATTTTTCCATAAATAAGTATTAATTTAATGCTCAAATGTTAAATTTACATTTAATAAAATGCTACTATTCTCTATTAAAGTGCAGGAAAAATATTCTCTGTAACTTAGATGTTTCCTTAAATTTTGCCACATGCACCATATCTCCCAGGTACGTCTCTGGAAAAGTGTATGTATTTTGAAATAATTCATAAGAAAGTATCATCCATTCAGTATCTGTTGATGTCACTTGTTTTTATTACAACTATATAAATTATTATTTGTATTGTTCATCTAAAATCATATTATATGTTAATTCCCTTCAGCTTGCTTTAATAAATGTGAGCAATAATCTGGACTGTGGGTTCAAATGTGGTGGTAATGTGAGTCAGACAGTTTTTCTATATCCTTTATAATTTCGTAGAATTGGTTAATTTTTTTAATGTGAGCAGTTTAAATTAAATGAAATAAAATCGTTAGTAGGTGTGAACAAATTTACATAGGTAAATATCTATCAAAGGATTACAAATATTTATAAAATATTTCATCCTAAACAGTAATGTATAATGCAGGTCACCTTATGTTTATTAAACAACTTTTCATTTAATGTCACTACATCATATTCCATTTTCTATTTTTCTATTGGCATGATAATTTTTGATTGCTTGAAGCTCTATAATTTGAATTTTGTTTAATCTTCTCCTTAGTTATAAAGTTGGAACTGTATTTATATATTCAGCTGCAATGGAAAGTATTCCATATTTGTATTTTATAGGTAAAAATTATTATAGCCCTTTTCATTTAGGTGATAAAACAGCTGCAGCAGACAGCAGAATCAGGATGGTTTGCTACACATCTCACAGACCTTCTTTATCACTGTGGAAGACTAAGTATATTGGATGGAAAACAAAATAAGTAATGCACTTAAGAAATTAAACTATCCATTCTTTAGTTTTCTGCATTTGCAGGAATGAGCAAATATGGTCATCTACTCATTGAGTGAAAAACCATGGCTGATAAGCAGTGAAATATGGACTTGATACCTTGTGTCAATTTTTAAATTTACTCCAAATAGTTGCCTTTTTGAGTTAGTGATGTAGTTAAGTTTTTAGGAGTGCAGGGGAATGGAAAACCCCAAGAATATGTTCAAAAAGCTGACATAGGGCAAGGCAGGGATTGAGAAAAGAAAATAAGCAGTAATTTTGAATGATTGGTGAACCAACATTTGCTCACTCCTGTACATCTAAATAGTGTGTGATCTTGTATTTGCTATTAAATGAATCCTTAAGTTGGCTTAAAGTTTATTTCTAAACATATAATCTTGATTTAAATTCTTTACCTAGTTCGATCATCCTTTCTTCTTGTCATTTATTGCATTATTGAACTGAATTACTTCATCCTAAAAATTTTCTAAATGCATGTATTAACACAATTGTATTACTTATATCAAAACAATATCTCCTTGGATTTTCCTCATTATACATTATTTATCCAAAAGGAAAAAATTCTTAATTTAAGATGAACCCAGATATGAAAAAAGTCTATTCAAAATAGTAATTGTTTTGATCATAGTTGCTGCTAAAGAAGCATTATAAATGTTTTGCCAAACTTAATTGAGCAAAGTATTTTAGTAAAGATACCTATTAGCAACGAGCCATAAAATGGAAATTCCTACTTTCAGTGTTGCACACAAGCTGCATGAATTTCTTCTGCTTGATTATGGTACAATGTTATTGGGTCATCAGTCACTATGGCAGGTATGTGTTACCATAAAAGAGTCTTAAGTATACTATCAATAGTCCATTTCAGATTTTATGTCATTGGAACAGGTTTTAAGATATTAATTATAACTGTAAACGTTAAAAATTTGAAAATGATTGTGAAATGTTAAAAGTATGAGGTAAAATTGAAAATAGTTTCTTTCTGAGAGGCTACATACTCCATCAACCCAGCCTTGTTTGAGTGATATGTATTCAAATGTATTTACCTTTTTTCGCCTACAAAACATGATTGTGGAAGCACCTGTGTGTCTATATTTGAAATCATTTTCAATCACAAATATTCAAGAATTTTAATTACACATCAAAATATACATATTTAGCAACAGTTATGATAAGTATTTCACCACATTAACATTTAAATTGAGCAGTTTTTGTGTTCACTTCTGAAATTTATTTTTGTTAGTATTTATGCCCTAGATTTTTTCCTTAGTATCCTGTGATTCTTATCTTCACTGTAATTTTGAAATTTATTTCATCTTCCAGGTTGGTGTCAGTTATCTGGATCATTGTCCTACTGAGGGGGAAGCTTGCCTCAATTTACTTCTACCTCGGGTATCACTTACCTCTGAGAAGAGGGCTTTAAAAGTCATCCAAGTTGCTAAACAAAGAGATTTAAGGCACATTGGTAAGGAGAGATTTCTCAGTAACACTTAACAAATATCTTTAGGAAGAAATCCCAGATGAAAAAATAAAATTGCAATAATTACAGAGATAGGCAAAATATCATTAAAATGTTTGTTAGCCACAGTTTTGTTTTATACCATTGTGTTTAAACTAAAGGTTCCACGTTAGACCCCTTACAGGACCCAACTCCATCTGATGGCTCAATTTACTCATCTATTATTTTCAAACTAATTTAACATGAATTGAATAAATATTTAAAATATAAAATTCATTTTCATGTGTTTTTCTTAAATAAACAGGATATATCAAAGATGATGATTTCATCATATTTTAATGTTGTTGATTGAAACTATCAATATACCGTATTTACTTGTGTGCCATGCATACCCCTATTTTTGGGCCAGTTTGGAGGGAAAAAAATAAATTTGTGTCAGAATAAGTTGACATCTGAGATTTAAAAATAAAGGACTCTTCACTGATTCCCCCTCTCTGAAACAAGGTCCTCCCAAGTTAAGCATCTTCTCCCTCCTACCTATGTGATGCAATTTATTGGGTGATCTCTTTATGCCGATGCTAGCAGAAATCTCCTCCTCGATAGTTGCCCCTCTTAGGTCAAAGGAGCATCAAGGGCTCACAATGAATTCTGCGAACACAGATGCCAGATGCCAATTTATTCTGGCAAAAGTAAAGGTAGAAATTGATAGTAAACTTTTAATGACAGAATTGCTTATTTTGAGTAACAATAATAATCTTAAAACTCATTTAAAAGGTACAGCTTTAATATTATGCAAATATATCATCATCTCAATCGTCAAAATACCTCATGTGTATACTTGTAGAGTTCTTCATCTGCTGCGAGTATAAACAGGCGTGTTGCAGCGAATTTACTATCAATGCTTGCAATTTATATAACCTGTTCAGAAATCCTAATGTCAGATGCACTGTCCCTTTTTCTTACTGGCATATTGGGAAATGAGGTGCATGCAGTACACGAGTAAATACTGTAACTGCCCAAATACAAGCCGATGTTATTTGTCAAAATCTATCATGAAAAAATAACTCCTTGGCTTAAATGCGAGTCTGAGAAAAAAATTTCGGGTTAGGGTTAAGTCTCGTAGTCAACCATAGATGGCAGCATTGCCGTCGCATTCAAATGGTAGTACATACTATATTTTTTGTAAAGTAAATATTTGACCTATGATGAATATTAATGAATAAATAATTAAGCTAGAATATTGAATTTAGCAGTACCTGTGTTTGTTACCATTGTTACCTGTTCTTTCGTTTCTAAATGCTATTGGATAGATTCTTTTGTTTCTCAAGAATATTTAGCAATTTGTATTATTTTTCATTAGCCATTAAAAGAAGTTCCTATTAGTTTTACTTGGCTATTGTAGTTATTGCTATAGCCATTGTAATGTTTGTATGCATTTTAAAACCACATTCATGGAATCTATTAAAATTGCATACATTGACTACGCAGATGATTACACAAAATGCGATGATGGCTTTTGATGCTCAACTGTTTGAATTTCAGTAAAACTTTCATGGAATGTGTATAATTATAAAAATGCAATTTCTTAAGGCAATGTAAATGCTAATTTCATTGGAAATAGACTTGGATGAAAAATTATCTTGGCGAGGTCGCATTTGCTTTACTTGACCTTTTGTGAAAATGAAGATGAATGAAATTATCGTCACCGAATGTGGAACATTGTTCAAAAATGCGAAATTATTAATTGGAGTAATATTTCAAACTGTCAACAACTAAACCATTTCCTACTTTTTTCTTCAATCTCGAATAATGTATTCTTGGCCGTGCTTGCATGCCTGGCACACTTCAGCATAAAATCAACGAAATTTACTTTTTTGTCAAAAATGTTGGAAATTTTTGGGGGGGTCGGCTTAAATCCAAGGTTGGCTTATATCGGGCAGATACGGTACTACCGTATCTGCCCGAATATAAGCCGATACTTTTTGTCAAAATCTATCATGAAAAAAATCACCCTTGGCTTAAATGCGAGCCTGAGGAAAAATTTGGCATCCTCGTACGACGCCATCGCTGAAAAATGTCTTGTTTCCATAGCATACCTCCTGTTGCCCGGAGCTGTAATTTAAATTGCTATTGAATGTTATTTTTATATTTTAACACGTAGTTAAAAGTAAGTGGGTTCTTATCCAAAGGAAACGGCGGTATATAAAACAATCGAGTTTTAACAACCCACCAGGTTCATAGTATAATTGCACGCTACAGCAAATTCGTTTTGATCATAATTTGCAACGAGTTCTTAAGATACCAACACCGGTCTTATTAGAGGTTTTTACAAATTCTGACTACACTAAGCTTCTTCAACTCTTTGTTTTAATTGCACTTCTTGGTGCTGCAATCGATTTAAAGTTCAGATGTAGCAGACGTCGTAGCTTTTACGGATCATTTAAATGGCAGGTACGTTAAAGTTAGGAGCCGACTGTATAAAAGAAGTTCATATTAATTTTTCTTGTTTATTTTATATTTTGCTATAGCCATTGTCATTTTTGTATGCATGTTAAAACCCTCTTTCATAGAATGTATTAAAATTGCGTATACTGACTAAGCAGACGATATCGTCTGCTTAGTCAATTCGCAAAATTCGATGACGACTTTCGATGCGCAACTGTTTGAATTCCGCTAACATAAGATACGTCTGATTCGAAGGTGTGAGCAACGGCATTAACTGTAATTCATCTGATAATGAACAGCAATAATAATAAAACTTGGAAACCTCTTTCATAGAATCTATTAAAATTGCGTATAATGACTAAGTAGACGATCACGCCAAATTCTATGACAGCTTTCGATACGCAACAGTTTGAATTCCAGTAAGATAAATAAATATACTTACATTTGATTGTAAGGTGTGATCAATGGCGTTGACTATATTTATAATTAACAGTAATAATACCTAATAAAACTTTACATGGAAAGTATATAATTATATAGATGTAATGTATAATGTATTCTAGGTTGTGCGTGCATGTCTGGTACACTTAAGCATAAAATTTTCGAAAATACTTTTTTGCCAAAAAATGTTGGAAAATTTCGTGGGGTCGGCTTCAATTCGGGCAGATACGGTATATTCTCTTAATTCCCATTAAAAGTTTTAAATTAATGCTATTACAATATAGTTGACTAATTCTCATTTAAAAGCATTTGACTCATTCCCATTGTAGTTCATATTTTTCATTGTTAAAAACTTAGAAAATTCTCCTTTTCTCTGATTAAAATCAAGTTTTGACTCATCCAGTACAGATTTTAATTCTGTCTTTAAAAAATAAACGTCATTCTTTCCACTATTGAACTTCACATCCCAAATTCATACCTTAATTTTAACTAATTTAAAAAATGCAATTATGAATCCCAGCCCTGAGTTCTATGCTCTTCTTATGGAGATAGAAATGAAGCAATGGGATTTTTTAAAAACTTCCCTAAAAATGAAAATTTTTGTAATTTCATAATTTTTCCCAACGACCTATCCTCATGCCAAATTTCTGATCTAAAGCCCCTTGAGAAGAATCTAATGTTTTATATCTTCCTCCTATATATGTATGAAGCAGCTGTTTGTAATACTGTATTTACTTATGTAATACCTGCACTTTTTCCCCCAAAAATTACCCTCAAAAAGAGAGGGATGTAGACATTACACGTGATTTTCCCCATTCATCTTTTGAGGGTAGGCCACCCTTGAAACGCCTACTCCAGTACTGCGCGCCTGGCGTGTGGTAATGAGTAGGCGATTTTTTAGTAGGCACAATATGTTGTGTATATTATTTCCCCGATTTTTAATCGAGGTATTTTTTTAATATGCATGGAATAATATAATAAACACGATATTTATCAGGTATTTTTAAAATTCCTTGCCAGCTGTCAGTAGTAAACTTAAATCGCATAAATATTCTATGTAAATAGAAGTGTCAGACAGAGTTAATTCTCATAGACAAGCTAATGTAAGAGAAATAGACAACTGAATTGCATATATTTTTCATTATATACAAACGAATTAGGTATGTTAGATTGCCTTGTAATTCGTGACATGCTCAGATCACATTCTACCATAACTGCATTTTTTTGGGTTCCTTTTACGTTACACAATCCTAAAAGAATATACTTTTATCACTGTATAAAAGCAAAGAACACTATCTTGCAATGGAAATGTGTCACTAAATAGCTGTTGGAGTTGTTCATTTGTGCTTTCTGAAAGCTTTAAGTGATAAATTTTATCCACAGAAATGTGAGAAATGCTTCTATGTAACCAGTCGCAGTGCATCTAGAGACTGGTTTATTTTTGGTATTGTGTGATCTCTGAGGGATTTGACATGGGGATTTATTTTGAGCATGAACCGTTTACGTTTATTTATGTAAAATTCACTTTTTCTAGGTGAATAATGGCTGAGTTAGCGTAATTTTGCAAAATTAGCGAAAATTACTCATTTTAAATCAAATAACTTGAGAATGTGCAGCGACTCAAAATTGAACCTTTCTGTGAGATGGTTTTTTGATGAAAAAATATGTAAAAGTTATAATTTTAGCAAGGTTAAAAAAATAGTTAAATGCACTTTTGGAACTTGAGAATGTGCAGCGGCTCAAAATTGAACCTTTCTGTGAGATGGTTTTTGACGAAAAAATACGTTTAAGTTATAATTTTAGCAATGTTAAAAAAATAGTTAAATGCACTTTTGGAACGTTTTATCTCAGTTCAGTAAAATGTGATAACATTAGACAATTCGTTTATATTAGATAGAAATATAATCAAAACAAAAAATGATGTAAAAAAATATGCTGAAATTTCAATTTTTTATAGAACGTACGTAATTTACTTATACACTGTGACACGCTATAAAAGCGATATCTAAATTGGCATTTTTGTATAATACAAATGTAACATTCTATAAAATACTCAATTTGAAAATGCACTTGTGAATAGAATGCATAAATTCAACTTCTGTACATGTAATAAAACGATATGTTTCAATAATGTATTTTATAAAATGCAAATGTCACACATACACTGAAATACTGCTGTGATAAAAATCACCTATCATAAAACAATGTAGGATATGTTGCATAGAATGGCATGAAGAATAAAATATGCATGTTTAAACAATTGAAGAATAATTATTGATAAGAAAATAAAGTAATGAATCTGTAAATAATAATATGGTACATGAACAAAAAGAACAAATGAAATGAATTGTACAAAAATGATAATCATCTTCAAATGTCAAAATAAAACAAAACTGTAATACAAAAAAACACTTTATGTATTTATTGAAGCAGTCTAAGCACATTGCAGGAAGTCCATTGCAGTCTTTGCAAAATGTTCTCACCTTTTTTGCCTTTCTCCAAGCTTCATTCGTTCCTTTTTCTAAACAAATTTTTCATAGCAACTCAGGCATCGTTTTCTCGATTCTTTGGCCACCCCATCATATTTATCCAGTTGATGTAGTGATTTTCTTTTCTTCGTTGACTGTCCTGCTCCATCGTCACCTCTGCTTTTATCTGCCTCATTTTCCAAAATTATCTTTTCTCTAAAATATAGCATATCCATTTTT
This sequence comes from Tanypteryx hageni, assembly GCA_028673005.1. NCBI lineage: Eukaryota > Metazoa > Arthropoda > Insecta > Odonata > Petaluridae > Tanypteryx > Tanypteryx hageni. The sequence goes on from CM054112.1 coordinate 208,544,817, forward strand.
TCTTTTGTCCAGAATTATTGTATAATACCCATGAATTTATCACGCATGTCCCTAGAAGAAGTTCTATGGCCACCTTCTTATATCATTTTAGCATCCTAAGTTTGTGTAATATGAGGACATCTGATCCAAAATGCCAACACCCTTCTTTGCATCATTATACAATATCACAGATTGCAGCTTCGATTTACTTACTCCCCTTCATGACCGAGAAGAAACAAGCACGTCTGTATGTTCTGGGTTTGTGGCAATCATGATCACAGGTCTTTTGTCCTTCCACTTCATCACTCTCACACCTTCCTTATTATCTTTGCTAAACACTTCATCTTTATGGGTTTATTGGAACAAACATCTTTTGGGATCCCGCGCCGATTTTTTCTCAAAGTTCGGCAAACATATGTCTTCTTCTTCAATAAATCTTCACATAGGGCCACACTTGTGTAGAAATTATTGACAAATAATGCTCTCCCGTCATTTAAAAGTCCCGCCATCAATTCTAAGACCACCTGATGAGCATATCCAACTCCTCTTTCTCCTGAATTGCTACTTTTACCTGCATAAATTTTCATACTATACGTATATGCTTCTGGTGTGCACAATTTATAACATTTCATATCATATCTCTGAGCTTTCCCAGGGAGAAACTGTCTAAAATAAAGTCTACCACTCCAAGGCACCATGGACTAATCTATCACGATATTCTCACCTCGAGAAATTGTGGTCTCAAATTTTCTGCAAATTAGGTCAAGTAGAGGCTTTATTTTTGAGAGTCTACTAGTATTCACTTCTAAATCAGAATTATTGTTGAAATGAAAGCATTTCAACAATAATTCAAATCTTTCACGCTTCATTGTGTCTCGAATTAGATCGTTACGGTACAGTGGTTTGTTGGACCAATACAACCTCATTCTTGGTAAGTGGTTCACACCCATGGCAATTAGTACTACATTGAACTTCTGTATTTCTTTTTCATTCGTGTCCCTCCAATTACACATCATGGCATGTTTGCTGAGTTCATGCGAATTTACGGACTGATTCGCATACCTATTGGTCTCTTCCACAAAAGTTTCAAAACTTCATTAAAAAAATGTTTATACACACTAACTAGCCTTTAAAAGTCCAAAACAATCCGTAAACCATCCTCACCAGTATAAGGGAATTGCCGAAGAGTATCTCTACAGGCATCCCACTCGTCCGAACCTCTGGCTGCAAAATCTTCTTCGTCTTCTGTTACTGCTTCCTCTGCAGCTACTGCTTCCTCTGCAGATACTGCTTCCTCTGCAGCTACTGCTTCCTCTGCAGCTACTGCTTCCTCTACATTGTCCTCTTCTGAAGTTACCAAGACTCTCTTCACCTGACACTGATGGTCTATATGAATCTTCGGAATCTGAGAAACTCGACATGGAAGCATCTGAATCACTCATGATTTCTACTGGCCTTGATTTTATACTATGAAAATATTCAAAAAATCTTTAGAATACCAATCTTCGAATAGATCGAGAACTCACTAGTGCAAAAGCCAAAACAAAAATGCTTGCTCCTTCAGAATTTCTAAGGGTAATAAGGGCAGTGGTAGAGGATGGAATGGGGTGGCCGATTAGAAAGGAGAAGGAACGTCAGCAAATACAAATGAAAACAGGTAGAGAGCTTATAGTTGCAGCTACAGATGGGTAAAATAACAAGATGTTTCAGACTCAAATTTCGCATGGATTTTTTCTTCCCACCCACACATCTGGTTGTGATGCGGTGCAACCAAAACAGAAAAACAATACATGCTGCAGTTTTGTATGTGGTGGGTCAAGAACAATAGCGTTCAAGAGACAAAGGTACAAAAGTCGCATTGATATAAAATTCTACTGAGATGCAAAAGACCTGTTATGGTATCATAAACAAGTGTCTAGGGAAGGGGAAAGCTGCCACCCTGCAATAAACATCGGTCAGCAGTTCGAACAGTAACTCAAATAGAGCGGGAGGGTCATCCTAAGTTATCTATAAGGGAGAAAAAAACATCACACGTTGAAGTTTTATAACTGGAAAATCTGCTGGAGGGTCATAATGTACGAATTTTTTGACATTTCATTATATTTATTATTTTAGAATAAATATTTATAATTTGAATAGATATTTGTAGAATGCATCTAATAACCATTTCTAAAATTGTCTGCATGTATACATCACAAGAAAATTATTACGTAAATATAAATAATGACTTTGAAAGAACTTATAATGCATGAAACGTGGCTTTTTACTACAAGGTTAAGTACGTCATAATTGTCTTTTTATAAATGATTTCTCACTCTAACAGTTCTAAAATGTGTTTATAAGTATCAAAATATAATATTTATTAATTGTAAAACAATTTTTTTAAATATTTTGAAATTTTATGCCCCTGAGGAAGGACAGCAAACATGGCTTCCGCCGCAAATGTGTTAAGGAGCTCAACTCCAAAATAGATTTTTGAATTGTTTTCATGCAATATAATGGCAATGGATCTCAATTATTCATTATTATGTATGTTGAAAAGTTAAAAATAACTTTTAGAAGTCACTTCTTAAACATTTGCTTGCTGCCATTATTATATCATCAAACTCGGCTTCAGATAGATTATTCAACCAATGTTGCCATAAAATATCAAAATCAAAATTTTGAAAATTCGGACACTACACAAATTCCAGATTTTATGCTCTAAAAACGGGGGTGCAGGCATTATATGCATCCGGGTATTACACAAATAAATACAGTAGATATAAACTTGAATGATTTTGTTTATTTACCAGAAGATGTTTATATTTGATGAAATTGAATTTTCTTTCAGTACTAAGCACATGCAAAGTCATGGGAAAAAGAGCTCTTGCTAGGCAACAGTATGGTCTAGCCCTGGCATGGGCACTTCGTTCCCAGGATGCTGGATTTGCTACACACCTGGCCGATCGATTCCTTGAAGGTTACAGTACTTCAGGAGAGTTTGCCTCTCCTTCCCACTCATATTTAGACCTCCTCGATAACTTGGGGTCTTGTATGCTAATCAGTGGCCGTTTGACATTTCTAGGTAAGACTTGAAACTAAATTATACTTTGCAATCATATTCGACTTCAAGATTTTGGTGGAGATGTATCTTTTAAGATATGTGTCTGAAAAAGCAGTGTATGTCTGTGTAGTCTCTGGGACCTTAGTGGTTCGAAAGAATCTGAAGAAATCTCATATTTATATAGCACTTGGGACTCTGCCACTGTCACCTTCAACATGGTAAGTTCACCATGTGGGCTCAGCTGGTCACTTTGGGCCCAGACCCTCCTTCCCCAGACATTTATTTGGCAAAGTCAGTTATAGCAACTACTATTACTACTGCTATACTACTACTATCTCCCACCATTAAGGAAGAAAAAAAAACTTTTTAATGGATAGTGAGATATCACCCTAAAAAGTAACTTCAACAAGTGAACCAAAATGGAGTTGTTTATTCTTGTCAGGTTTTACAAACTATCTAGGTACTCAAAAATTTCTACAAGGATTTTGATTATATTTTAGCTCTTATTATATTTTAGCTTGAAATCACAAACGAGTCTTTTGCCTTAAAAGAAATTATTTTCGGCAGTCATCTACTTCTCTATGTAAAAAAATTGGTGCAACATACACTGCACAAACTTTCTCATATCCTTAAGCTTTTTTTCCACAGAATGTCACCACTTATATTAATGCAGTAGAATCCCCATTTAGCGTTTGCGTGAGGCACAAGATTTTGTATCTTAAATCAAGTAATACCTTAAATGGAGATAGTCTAAAATTGAAAGATTAAACCATTTTATTAATATCAAATTATTAATTGAAACACAAATATTAAGATTACAGATTAATCGAAAGGTAAGCTTCCTGTCAAGTTACAGGCTTTTTATATGGAATAAACAAGTATGGAAAGGTGTACTCCATGTCGGAATAGACAGTTTCCAAATGCGTTCTTTGAGATCGACAAATTTTTGTAAAATTCCCAATACCAAATTTCATCAAAATACATCCTGCAGTTGCCATGTTTAAACAGGTACATGAAGAAAGAAGGAGGTGATGTTTGATTTGCAGTGGCCATTCATTACAAGGAAAAGAAATTTCAAATCGGCGATTTTGCATCTGAAGGGGAGAGTGGTTAAACAGAGGGTAAAAAAAATTTGGTCTCGCATTAAGATGCAGAAATTTGGAACCCAATATTGCAAGGAAAAAGTTAAGTGGATGCTTAAGAGGAGCAAGGGTTGATGGGAAGGTTGAGGTCTATATGGGGAAACAGTACTCAAGAAGGGGTAGTACATAGGTGGTAAAAACGGATTTGAGAGCATGGGGATCCTTGAGTTTGATGAAGCTATTGACATGGCCTTGGATGTGGTTAGCAAACATAAGTTTAGAATCGAAAGTTGCACCCAAGTCCTTATGTGAGGTGGAAGAGGGGATTACCTGATTGGAGTAAAGGTAGGATGTGGGTATAGGATTTCTATGGAGCGTTAAGGTTAGGGAAATTGATTTTGCAGGATTGACTTTGAGATTCCACAGAGAACACCAATTATTTATGGAATCAAGTGCAACTTGGAGAAATTCACTATTGCTAGAATTATCCACCTTTCGGAAGATTTCGCAGTCATCTGCATATAAAAGAATGTTGCAGCTGCTAGCAATGATGGAATCCACAATCTCGTCCAGGTATAAGGCAAGGACACTGCCCTGCGGGACATCAGAGAGAATGGATATGGGGGAAGAAGAAACACCATCAAGAACGACACACTGTTGACCAAGAGATAAGAAATCAGACAGTAGGGAGAGAAGAGGGCCATGGATATTGTAGAGGTTTTCTAGTTTGTGAGTAAGAAGTTTATGATTTATGGAATCGAAAGCTTTGGTGAAATCAATGTAGCAGATGTCGAGTTGGGAACTGCAAATTATACATTGATGGAATTTCTGAGAATGCCTCTCTTTTGACTAATCACAGATCGATAAATGGACGCCATGACATCCACGTACATTTTTTATAAACTTACTTGCTATTTTGTGCACCAGCTTTCAGTCACTGTTGGAACAGGTTTTACCCCTGACGATGCCCACCTTGTGGGCGAAATGCATTGGGTTTTGTAGCCCTCTAGTTGTTTTGGCTAAAGGAGTATTTCACCTTTGTTAGTTTTGGCCAAAGTTATTGAGCTACTATCAATCACCAGTAAATGGTTAATTATTATTAATTATTACTATTCTCTTTTTGTTGTTTGTGGCAAAATGCCCCATTTGCAATACGATTTTTAACCTTATATTAATTTGTAACAAAGGTTACAAATTTTGTATAGGAAAAATATGATTTTGTTAGGAATTAATGAAAACACTGTTGCAGCATTATCTGCTATCTCTATCATTGAAATGCTAATCACGTGCATCCACTATGAACAGAACCCTGCAATTTTCTCAGCTGGTTTGACTGCAAAGCATGTCACAGGCTCTCTAGTCATATAATAATATAGTTCAATTCCTACCCGCTAGAGGCAGGGCTGCTGTTTCTTGGCAACTAATCAAAATGCAGCTCTGCAGTAGCTGGCCTTAGGGTAATATACTCATAACATAGATAATTGAAATATCTCTTAAACCATTCGTATTATGACAAAATGTTTAAAACAAAAGTTGTAGAAAATATAATTTTCTACAACTTGAATAATAACAAACATTAATAACATAAATTAAGCCTTCAAGCAGGCATTCGGAAAAAAATGGAAAAATGACATGAGTAAACCTCCACTTCCGGTAGACCACTTTCAGACAAAACATTTTCAGACCTTGAATTACTAATAAAAAACTTTAATATAGAGTTTTGTTCTTATCTGATCATTAGTTTTTATAATGTAAAATAAAGGGACTTGTTGTAATTCCACATAAATTTATTTAAAACGACCTAGGTTTTGTTGCAATGCAACATCGTCAGGTGAATAAATTCATAGCCGGCAGCAATTAGTTTTTATGTTAGAGCACCCAAAAAGTTTCTCTCACACATCATCAAGAAAATAATGAAAATGTACTTGGGATCTTAAAATGTATTTCTATTGAAATTTCAAATTCCATTTTTTTCATGAATACAATACTTTCTCCTATACTACTTATGAAGAAAGTAAAAACAAGTAGTTCTGGAAAGAACTAATCTGCCTACTTTCCTTTAATACAATTTTAATATATTACAATACGTACACATGTTTCCCAGGATACAGAAGTGCTTTTCATGAAATTCGTCGCAGTATAATCGTATACTAATGTAATAGCTTTGAAATCCAAAAATTATTTTTCCTTATATTGTGGTAGTTCTGTTTTTTTAAATCTCTTCTAAACATAATGGTCTCATTTTCCCATTCTATAATTGCCTTACACGAAATTTCTTTGTTATTAAATACACTCACTATATTTGGTTAAAATCCATTAGTTCAGTTCTCTAGAAATACGTGTAAAAGAAAAATTATTTAACTTTTTATTGTGTTAGCCCTGCTCCTTAGCTCCACTTTAAACATCTTGGTTTCATTATGATATGTTGTACAAATCTTGTATACATAATTTAATTGAAATTCGTTCAGCCAAATCCTTAATTACCAAAAGAGTTTAATTTGTAGTTGTGGCACCTCTGTTTGACTTATTTGGTTGAACTATTCCAATATAGTTTTGTATATGTGTATATTATAAATATTAAATTTGGTTAAAATTAATTTGAACAGTTCAACACAAATATGTGTAAAAGTAATTTTTTTATTCCTTGTATTGTGGCAGCCATGCTCTCTTTATCTATACTAAGCATCATGCAGTGGCGGCTCGTGTATAGGCACTGCGGAACTGCAGCACCCCCTATTTCCACTTGATATTATCGATAACATTTAATATAATGAGTCCTTTTTTCTTTAATTCTTTCTTTATTTTTGTAGTACAATATATATTCCTTAAGCTTAATGTCAGTACTTCAGTAGCCATCCCCCAGTTTATGAAAAAGATACAAAAATCTTTGTATGGAACTCTGCGCTTCACAGTGCCAGCGACGTGGTGTTTGACTGTTGTGCGCATGCGCACATAGGAGGGGGGGTGGGGAGGAAGGCGGGACTGCCAGGTAGAGAGAGCACTGTTGCTCTCGCAGTGCCGGCTCTGGCGTGATGGTGGAAGGAAGTTTTTTTTTACTCAGCGTGTGTTGTGCTTAAAAATTAAAAATTTCCTCAATTGTCATCCAGAGATCAAGGAGAAAATTATTGAACTTTTTGCGCAAATTAAAACAAGAAGAATGTATTTCATTTTTAAATGAATAGATCAAGCTTGAACTGTAACAATTTAAGTTAAAGTAAGTAAAAAATGTTTGTTTTTTTTGTTAAGATTTTAACAAGTTCCTGAATAAATTTTCTTTTTATACATGTTTTTTTCCTTTTACACAATTTTAAAACAAAGGCTAAAATTTTTTTGGAGCAGCACCCCCACTAATTTTAGCTACGAGCCGCCACTGGCATCATGATTTTGTTATTTTTGTTGCATGCTTACTTCATACAAAATTTCATTGAAATCGGTTGGGCCAATTCCTTCCAAATTCATAATTACCGAAAAGTTTAACTTTGAAATTGTTGCACCTCTGCTTTCTTGATTCCGTCCAAATATGTCAATTTGGTCATTAATTTATGTGCATATTCTATATTCTAAATTTAGTTGAAATCGGTTCATTCATGAAGAATATATTAGAGGGGGGAGACACACGGATACCCTGACAATCTCATACAGAGCCGTGGCGGGCATATTTGCCGCCGGGGTGCAAGCCGTTTATGCCGCCCTCTATAAGCCCAAATTTTTTCGATTTTTAGATTAAAAAGTGTAATTAATTTAAGGAAGGCTATAATAAACTAGGGTCTTTGCGCCTACAGTGCTCAATCCAGATTAGTTACAAATTATTATTAATGATTAGTTATAAATATTCCGTATTAACTGTCAATCATTATTATGTTTTTATTGTTAACATCTCTTTCAAAAAGTATTCATATCATTATTATTTGCATTATTTGAATATAAAAGTTATCCAATTTTTTATGACTTAAGCAACAAGCTTCTACTAAGAATCACGCTAAGACTACATAAATAATAAAAAATTTTACATAATTTTACCAATATTTAAAATTAATGAAGAAAGATATATATAACTTTTCATATTTAAAATATAAAATTTATAATTTAGTATGAGTATCAGCAATACATATGTTGAAACTAATGAAAATACCTGGCAATTAAACTTTTTGACATCATCATCTGCTTACGTCGCAGTAAACATCAACATAATGACTATATAGGCTTAAAAGACTCAAATGTATACTTAAAAATCAATATCACCTCAAAAGTACCGATTTATTTATATTTTAAGGCATTGGATGCATTTTCATGGTTTTTTTCGATTGGAGAAAATAGGAGATATCTATACTTTTTCCGATCAAATTCTGAAATTTGGACTTTTGTTTTGTCTTAAAAAATAAAGTACCATCTTACAGCTATACATTACTTTAAGTTTCAAGTTCATAACTTAATTTAAAGCAATTTTAAAATGTAATTTTGTGAAACATTTAATCGCTTTCAGTGCCTCCTAATGGAGAATAAAATGGAATCATTGAGGTTAAAATACTTTCCAAAATGCGAATTTCTGAAGTTTTCTATTTTTCCTCTCAGTTGTAGTCTATGATCTGTCATCATACAAAATTTAATCTTTTTAATATATCTAAAAGTGCCCAAAAAGTGTGAATGAAGACATATGGATACTTGAGAATTATATTTATAGATGTTCCATCAGTTGATAAAGTAACGTTTGCAAAAATATATTAGATCTAAGGAAGGAAAGCTTCTTGAAATAAAAACTGTATACATATAAAGTAACCAAGTTATAATATTTGGCAAGTTTAATTCATTATTTTTAAAGTACAAGGTACAAGAAAAATAGTAAAAATCTAGCAATCTTAAGGGAAAAGCGACAATAAAATAAAAATGACAAATTGGTTTATTTTAAGAAATTTACTCTTCGAGATTTCATAATTGCAAATTCATCACAATCTCATCAAAATTTAGTTCATCGCATGTTTCATTTTCTTTGCTAATAAGAGCCAGACTGCTTAGCCTATCTTGCCTCATTGATGAACGCAACTTGTTTTTATCAATTTAATTTTTGAGAAAGATCTTTTTCCAGCAGTAACTGTTACAGGAAGTGTTAATAAAACATGCAAAGCAATACAGATATTTGAAAAACCTCTTATTAAATCCTTGGTGAAGATATATTCTAAAATTTTAAAAGGGCTCATGTTTGGTTTCATATAATCTTGAATAGCTTCTAATTCGTCATAGAGATCCATAGCACTAATGTTACTTTCTTCTCTGGCATTGTCCGTTAGTTTTTTTGTAAGTCTTTGCAGAATTTTTTTTTATATTTCGTCCTAGATAAGCTATGTAGATCATAGAGGAAACTGAAATCAGCATTATGTATTTTTAGCAGTTCAAATCTTTTAATAACAGAAATTATCATAGTATCCAAAATATAGTAAAAGAAATTAATCTTAAAACTTGTCTCAGGATCTTGAACTGTTTCATCCTTGTGTTCGTAATCGGATTTTACTTTTTTCTTACGTGGTCGGACAGATAGCAATGGAGGAAATTCTACATCAACATCTTAAGCTAATTCCTTTGCGTCAATCAATAGGCGTCCTTCCTCGGTTCTGTTGCTTTTCAAATACTCAATCAAATTTTCTTGAACTTCTATTGAAACTGAAATGTTTACGTCCGATTTTTTTCAAGTTTTACTCACAACATTTACCCGTGATAAAATGTTATACCAGAGCACAATGGAGCAAATGAATCTAAATGATTTTATTTTCAGCGCCAGTAAATTTGCTTGATGTCTAGTATTTATATATCTGTTTACATCTGTCGACAACTCAAACGGCATCATATATTTCAAAGGACAAGTTTTGCAAAATGATGCTCCCATCTTTGACTTGGAGGGAGGTAGTCCATATCGCTTGCTCCTAACTCTTGGCGGATGTGCATAAAGGAATTTTTGAGTTTCTCGGTTTTTTTGCATCCTTTATTTTGCATATGTGAAAAGATTCCATAGAAGAAAGTTTTAAAATTAGCCATGATATAATTTAAGCAGCTTACCTATGATGTATTAAACCAAACTAAAAATCGGTAAACCGTCCTCAATCTTTTATGCACCCCTGATTTTTGATGCCCTTCAGAATTTGGCGCACCCTCTGGGAGGGCATCTGAGGCAGTCGCATCGCTGCCTTACCAATCGCCACGGTCCTGGTTGCATACCTATTTAGGTCTAAAAACTCACTCTTCCTCCAAAAGAGGAGCTTGCCAGCAAGCTGCTGCCGCCCTCGAGCCAGTTATTTCTTTTTGGATGTGTACGAGGAAAATAATCTGATTAATAAGTAAAAATGATAAATGATTTTTTAATATCAAATATTACTAAAGTACATGCATTCAAATCTGCGAGATGGAAAAGCACAAAATTAAGAAATATTATTGCCCGTCCGTAAATGCCGCCCTCATAAGTTGCCGCCCGGGTGTGATGCGCCCATAGGGCGGCATGGCTCTGATCTCATAAGACCTTTCCATTTTTTGGAATCTCTGTGTATTCCATTTATGGAGTATACTTTTCCATCTTGTTAGGCGCGTTATGCTTTCGGCATAAGGGCCTATTAGCATCGGTTTGTCCGTCCGTCTGTCCGCATATTCGTTCTCGGCCTCTACAGAATAGATTTTTATGAAATTTGATATTAAGGACTGACAGTCAAAGACAATAAGAAAATCACTAAAATAAATCCCGTTACAAAAAATGAACTTTCTGTTATATCTTGTAAAGTTTTGGTCAAATTAAAATTGTTTTTAAATGAACTTGTAGAACTAGTAATGTAGAGTATTTCATTTCCTCTACTACTGTCAGTCCTTAATATCAAATTTCATAAAAATCCATTTGGTAGAACGAATATGTGGACGGACAGACAGACAAACCGACACTAGTAGGCACTTATGCTGAAAGCGAAACGTGCCTAAAAAAGGGGGATCAAAAAAATGCAAGCCCATTGTTAAAATATTCATAGCTCACCACTGTGTAAATGAGAAAGTTTTGCAATGTACACCGATTTGGTTATTCTGTATGCATTAAACATTTCTTTGAAATTTGGTTTTTTGGATTAATATCAAATTGAAAGATGAAAATGACATACTGTTGTCAAACCACTCAATTAGAACTGCCACTTTACTGTAAACAAAAAATTTAATTTTTAATTTCACTTGTAAAACATTAGCACAAGAAAACAATTTCTTTTCACAAGTTGTCGAGTAGAGCAAAATAAGCTGCTATGTACATTGTTTGATAGGATGCCTAGTTTTTGAGAAAGTTGCAATGGACAAATTTCCTGTTACATGCGTCATGTGGACACACACATTGTAATATTGTATATTCCAGAATTTTATTTAAAAAATGACGTGTTGTATTGTTCAATCAGAACTGCCAGTTTTCACTTATACCAAAATACAAGTTGAAAATGAAAGACCAGAGTCAAATATCTCAACTAGGGCTGCTGTAAATTTTGAAATTTGGGTCCATAGCCATATAATAGAAAAATTCTAAAATAAAGTGAGACAATACTGAATTTGAGTCATATATCCCTATCAGGGCAGTCACCTTACTGAAAACCAATATAAAATGCAATCAGCTGAGAGTAATGCACATAATTTATGCTTCTTGCATGAATTTTGTGTACTCGTGTGAATGATAAAAATCTCATAATTGATGGTACTAGTTTAACCATGTAAAGGTATACTGCCTCATATCTATGGCTACAGTTTTGACCTAGGAAGCCCGCTTTAAACAAATTTGTTTAGCTTTGTTGTTTTTTTATTTAAAAGCATAATTTAGCAGGATTCCACATTTTATGAACTCCATAACTTGTAACCATGGTAATTTATGATGCTATGGGCAAGTTAAGCATTTTGATTTGAGAAACAACATATTAATTCAAATAATTATTCAACTTATCTTATGGGTAAGATCAAACTGATATGTCAGAATTATCAAAAAGTCTTAAAATGATTGTAAAAACCAAATTGCATTTCAGCTACAAACCAGATGTCATCAGTGGTAATTCATTTTTCGCAGCCCTTTTATGCCTTTTGGAGAATTACAATTTATCAGTTTAACATGTTGTTTATTAATTAATATATTTTAACTTAATTTAAGAATTAGGAAAAATACATAGCAGCAGAAATTGCAATGTTATATGATTTATTTTTAATTATTCTACTATAAATGTTTTACTCTTTAGGTAAGTACTGTGAATTCCATAGACTCTATAGAGCTGGTGACTTTCGAGAGGCAGCTGCATTACTTGTGTCTTTGCTCTCATCTCATCTAGCTCCTAAGTAGTAAGTTGCTTTTCATATATTTATTTTTCTTGCAAAAACTATTCTTTCATTTTCTGCCAAGTGTTTCATAAAACCTACAATATTTTTAGCTATTGTTCACTACAAACTGGATTCAATCCTACTCTCTTTAGAAATATCATTTGATAATCCTAATGAGTATAAATTAAAATTTTTATAAATAATAAGTGAAATTAAGTTGCAATATGTTGAAATGAACTTTTGAAGCTAAATTGATAACCATGTTACAACACTCACAAGAACAATATTTGACCAAACGCACATTGATGGTGTTCATTAGAAAATTTTTTTAATAATTCCTTGACTATTCATCTTTTATCCAAAAAAAATAGCCTGTCAGATAGTAAATTTTTATGCTTCAATCATATATTCAATTTTTTTGGTCATATAATGTATACTAACCACATTGCATACCTTACCTGTGTTTTAAATTTTTTCAAAATTTTCAGTTTTTGGATGACATTGTTAATGGATGCAGTACCTCTATTAGAGTCAAATGATGTTGTTTTAACATCTGATGACACTTATGCTCTGATGCACTGTTTGGAGGAATTGATCTCTGACAGACAATCAGAAATGAACTTGACGTCTAAGGAAGGACAAGATTCTATTCAGTTTACAGAAGATTACGACGATGACCTAGTTGGAGAAGATATGGAAGATGAGATGGATGATATGGCAATTGACTCGATTACAAATAACAAAGAAATCATGGATAAAGCTTTTAAACGCAAGGAAGGTTTGATTCGGTTAGCTTTAGCAAGAAATCTGGCCCGTGCGATCGTTCATGAGATGAGCATCGCCGAATAAAAGAAAACCTAACCATATTGATGTGAATATTTTTCATTCAATGTACCACATTCTGTAAACAAAATAAATGAAGTATGTGTATCATATGTTTCATTTTCTTCTTTAAACGTATGGTAATGCCTAGAATATGATTGCACTTCAAACGTAGATTTCTAAGTTTTCAATTAGCTTAAGACACTCCACTGGTTCCTGAAATCCTACGATCGTAAGATTAGCCTATCTTATCAAAAGCAGAACCACTCTTCTCTGAAGGTGTCACCTGATAAAAAGTAATTCAAAGAATTTTTGGAACAATATGCGTATAACTCTATAACAGTACACATTCCCATCGTGACGAGCATTCATATCCTTTCAAATGTAACTCCACCTTATTCCGTATTCACATAAGCTGCCGGAAATAGGCGCCATCTTGCACTCTTCAGTGCTAATCTTTCGTGTTTTCGTCAGAGCTGAAAGGGGAGGTGGATGACACTCCCTCATTCTTTATATGTTTCGTAGTTTTTCATACTCTTTCATATATTGGCTGCTTCACATTAGGTAAGTGATACAATAAAGCTGTCTTTTCATAACACATTTCTCTGTAGTCTTCATTAAAATAGTTATTAGTAGTCATTCCTACCCTATATGGACGCTGCATTTACTTTTGTACAATTTATCTCAAATTTGAATGAGTTTATTATGGTCCGAGCTCGGACGAATGTATTATTAAACTGAATATTATTTTATTTAGTTGCTACTGCAGTCTTTTGTACGTTAAGTTGATATCGTAAAAATGCCAGTCACTCTGCGAAATGCTGACAAAGGACTTGGATAATTATTCTACTAGTCGAATCTAAAGTGCTTACCTTTTTAAGGGCTATACTGTAAATATTGTGCACGTGCACAATCGTTACTAATATTGGTGTATAGTCTATACAATATAAGACTTCATGTTATGAAGAATTTGATGGTAAAATACATTCTTTCGCAACATTATGTTAAGGTTGATGAATGTTTTCCTATGCTACGTTAGTTACTTTGGTGAACAGCTTTGTATTCGGGCATTTTCATAGAATTTTGCTGTAGATTAAGTTTAAAATAAGTGTATTACATGATTTTTGTTGGAACTGCATCGTTAGTATAAATGATTAGTTTCCTACTGATTTAAATGTAGGGCAACGATAACTCGGTATGAACATAATCAACATCCCACGAATTTGTTTACTATTGCTAAATAAGCACACGGTTAATATTTTCGTTACTATGTAAACAGCAGGTTTTAACCCTCGGAAAATTCCTGTGTTATTATTGTCTGTTGGATACATAATTACCAAATGTCATTTAAAAATTAATGCTGATATATCCGGTGTCCATGAACTGCAGTGTAAATATTAGGATTAATGAGGCATGTTCATTCATTAATTTTAGTAATTGTGCTACATAGCGGATTTTGAAGGGGTTGATACTATGCATAATCATAAATAGGGCGGTAGTTATGTAAACTGGGAGGCGTAGAATCCACGTGACCCATCTCTAGTCAAAGTGAAAAGCCAATTGTACCTTTATCTTATTAACATTGCACCTGCATGGCTGCTACCCGTGTTGCGTCACTGTGGGAAAAGGCAGTATCACGATCACTGGAGGAAGCTATGGGAAATAACTAAAGAAATTAGATTATATGGGGCTTCTTTGTTACACTCTTTCCAACCCCCATGCCCAGTCCGTACCTTTAATTCCTTGACTTCACAGAAAGGATGTCAGTCTACCTCCAAATCGGACCATAACATAACGGTGGTGGTACTGTCCTCGTGCGACCTGATGAAATTAGCGACGTCACTCGAAATCGATGGAATAAGAAAAGATGGAAGAGGATAGCTAAGGTGACGTTACAGTTGTATTCCAGCTAAGCTTTAGTGGAAGTGTATAATTGTTGAGTAGGATTTGAGTCATCTTTGCGGAGTGTGGTTAAAACCCACCCGTCAGCGTCGTAGCTTATCTTGGTCTGTTCATTTCCAATTCATTTTTCTTTGCCTAGGAAAAGGATAAAATATACGAGTGAATTAGTGACATTTGAGTTTTTCATCCTTGCATTCTAAGAAATAAGCAAAGGTAAGTTAATGTCAATATTTACCCTTGTCTCCCAAAGTTAATTAGTCTCGGTGATTTCCTCTTAGTCATTCATGCCAATGACCATATAAAACAGCGAATGTGATTTCTGATATAGGACGTTACATACAGCATGATATGATGTTTGATTCCTCCGTTTTGGCATAGGTAATGGCTTCCTAAATCGGTAATTTATTGTTGACTCCTTGGTAGTGTAGTATTCACTCCGGAGCTGTTATTAAATTACAGCCTTTAGATTTTTGAGCAGTTATAAATTGCTGCCATGAGTTTGGAATCGACCGTCGTTATCAGATATTATCTTCCGCCGTGGAAATTCAGTGTTGACATTCATTGTAAAATATTTAGGAAAACCAACGTTGATTGAATATTTTAATTAGAGTTTTCTGCCCTTTTTCATGTTACTATTTTTTAATATGTCCGCATGAGTAATTTTTTACATTGCAGCGTTGTTTATTAATAATTTATATTTGGAGCTTTAATTTGATTGTTTTTCATATCTAATGGAGAAAATGCAATTCTAAATCATAACCAATGCTTTCGTAATAATATACAAATTATGCTTTAACTGGATCAAAATAATTGGACAAAAACATTTGTTTTACCCAAAAGATTTATATTCATTTTTTTATAAATACATACAAATCTTCTCTGCATCCAACTTTCTTCTATACCTAATTTGAAAGTTGAATTAAAATTTTATATGGTTAATTATTTTTTAATTCATAGATGAAAAAGAGCTCCACCGTGAGGGAGGAACTTATGCAAGCAAATATGGCTGGGATAAGGAGAAATCTGAAAAACCTGGCTCATAACTACTCTGAGGCTCAGGTGAAAGTCTTTTCTTCTTCAAAATTGTGTGGAAGTAAATTTGAGCTCTATGTTAATTTTTCTATTATTCAAATCTAATTTTATATTTTATTCTATGTAAAAAAATCTTGTTTTTATTTTTTAGAATTTTAATTTTATTTGTATGCAAGTTTATTTTAAGATGGTGATAGAAGGTAATGCTTATTAATTCTTATGAAATAAACAATGGGCTAATAGAATAAAAAATAGCTGAGCAAGCATCAGAGAGATGAAGTAGTGTGATGTGTTGTTAAGCTGCTTTCTTAGAAAATATGGTACATTGCAGCAAAAAAATCGATTATGTTGAATTAGCTGTCAATTATTTAATTATTTTCTTTGATAAATTAAATTACATTTTTGTATATTGCATTAGATGTATGCATTTTTGTTGGTTCCAGTAATAACATAAAAATACTTATTCCAAATTTATATATGTTGCTATTTATCACATATCAACATGTGATTTGTTAATGTGGTTCATTTATCTGAGTTTTTGTCACTCAAACTACTGCTGGTCCCAATTAATTCAGATAATCAGAACTCTTAGTATACTTCATCAAGACCTAGTTATTATGTTAAGGTTTTGCTATAGTTTTAAAAATTTGTTTTGTGGAATTGTATCGTTATGCTATTATGGGTACTTGAATTTAGCTGTCATACTTTTAAATACTGATTTCTAAAGTATTAATGAATACATTGCTTAAGTATTGCTGAAAATAGGATGCCTCACAAGTATTATAATGTATTAAAGGTTTTCCACTAACTTTTAATTTAATTTGTCACAATTATTGCTACAGTAATTTTAATCTATCATATTTACTTATTATAGTATTAATTTATGTATTTATAATTTTTAATGTTTTATTTGTATAGGACATTTGATTTTGAATTTCATTATTGGATTGTTTTAAAAACACCTGCCCTATGCATAAGCATACACCTGTTATTTGGTCTGTAAAACCAGCTGTAAATAATACTTCAGTACATAAAAATAACAGCCTATGTTTCAGTATGTAGAATTGGTGAGGAAAAAACTGTGAATTACCTAAACTTTTATTTAAGATTGAGTTATAGTAATTTTAAGGAAAATAAATTCCTTAATTGAGTTAATTGTAATATTAACCCCTTAGTGCATGGTTTCCAATTAATCGAATGGATGAGAGAATTGTTTTCTATGGCTTATGATGTTCTCTTTTCCATGTTATGGTCTGTCATAAATCCTAATACCTGCCTTTTCCCGGAATAAATTTGTCTCTAATTTCTTTTCCATATACACTTACATAAATTAACAAAAGTTTGTGAAATTTAAAAATAAAAGTAAGAGATCACTTCATGCATATATTGGTTAATATATTCAGTATTTTCTTTTGAAATTTAATTTTTAAAACTTAAATTATATGACTGCCATAGATAATCAGTTTTAGACTAAACAAATTCAGTATATTGCATGCCAGCCAGCCTAACTAACTTTTTCTTCTATTCCATATTATCATTGTCCAAAAATTGTATTTTTTTACTGATTATTGTTATACCCATATCACTGGAGTTATTAAACATTAATCTCTTTTGTTTACTATTGTTTGTTTTAATATGAATATTTAATTCAATTTTTTGACGGAGCTTCCAACTATCAATATTTTATTCTAAAGAAGGTCAAAATAGCATTTTTCCTTATGATAAGACAGTAAAATAAAACTGCTAACCCACTGAATAATCTACTGAAGTGTGCACATTTAGAATTATGAAAAGAATGACTCTGTAGAAGTATTAATCAATGATTTTAATACAATGTTTATTTTTTATCAAATCTTTTTACAGATCAAAGTGCGCGAGGCTACAAGCAATGATCCATGGGGTCCTTCTAGCACACTTATGTCAGAGATTGCTGATTTAACATATAATGTCATGGCTTTCACTGATATAATGCAAATGATATGGAAAAGACTAAATGATCATGGTAGAAATTGGCGCCATGTTTACAAAGCTCTGGTGCTTTTGGAATACCTTATAAAAACTGGTACAGAAAAGGTGAGTAGTGTTGAGGATTATTTTGTTAAAGCATTGTGAAAGACATTATTTAATTTTGTTGGATCAAGTATTTATATTTGTCTTTTGTCGTCATACCGTATCTGCCTAAATAGAAGCCATTTTTTGGAAAAAAAGTAAATTTCGTCTATTTTATGCTGAGGTGTGCTGGGCATGCACAGCCTAGAATACATTATTGAAGATCAAAGAAAAGGGATATGGTTTAGTTCTTGACATTTTGAAATATTACTTCAATTAATAATTTCGCGTTGTTGAATAATGTTTCACATTCAGTGATGATAATTTCATCCATCTTCATTTTCACAAAATGTCAGATAAAGCAATAGCGGCCTCGCCAAGATAATTTTTCATCCAAGTCTATTTCCAATGAAATTAGCATTTACATTGCCTTAAGAAACTCGAGCAGCATCCAAAGCTGTCTTCCCATTTTGCATAATCGTCTGCATAGTCAAATGTATCTACACAATTTTAATAGATTCAATGAATGGAGTTTTAACATGCATACAAACATTACAATAACTACAATAGCCAAGTAAAACTAATAGGAAAATCTTTTAATGGGTAGTAAAAAATAATAGAAATTTCTAACTATTCTTAATGATACATATGCATAGCCCTGAGGAACGAAAGAAAATATCCATTAGTATTTAGAAACAAAAAAACATATTCTTAAACATAAATGAAAAATTAAAATTGATTTACTGAATCAGGTACTATGAGTATGTCCTACATCCCTTTTTTCTTCTCCACTGGAAGATTGGTTACTGGAATCATCGCCCCAAAGAATGTCATCCTCGCTACCATCAGTATCATTTGAAATGCAGCATTTCTGAACACCTTTACTATTGACTCATTATTTATTCATTAATATTCATTGTAGGTCAAATATTTACGTTATAAAAAATATAGTACTATCATTTGAATGCAACGTGCTGCCATCTATGAGTGAATACGAGACAATCCTAACCCCAAATTTTTTCTCAGACTTGCATTTAAGTCAAGGGGTGATTTTTTCATGATAGATTTTGACAGAAAAAACATCGGCTTGTATTCTGGCAGATACGATAATTAAGGCTGCAGTTAACTACTGTGGAGGATCTCCTTCCATATCTATATTTACTTTCTTCATTTTTTAAATATCTGTGCATATATATTTCATTCTTATTAAAATATACCCTTCAGGTGAATTACAATGGGCATATCTAAATTTGGATCCATTTATAAAGATGCAATTAATTTTTTATATGATATCCCAATTATACCAATAGATATGAACAATTATTGATTTTTCAAGTATACAGGATGGTAAATATTTCAGTACAGGTGATGCTCAATTTACACCATAGAGGGTTCCTGAGGATTATGGCATAAATTGAAAGTAATTTTCTGATAGTATATGATCATGTAAATTAAGGTAGCTTTGCTCCCAGACTTCGAGTTTACTGAATATGCTGTAAATATAAACTAAAGTGCTGAATTTAACAAACAAGGTAAATCCATACATTTTTTAATACATGCAGATAAATCAGACATTAATAAAAATTATTTCTGCAAAATGTAAATAAAGCTTGCAATGTTCTGGCTGTGCAGTGTACATGGGATGATCTCCCATGCCACATATGTGATACATCCCTAAAGTATAATGATCATGTATGCATAATGTTCAATCAAATTATACCTAATCCCAAACTAACACTAATTCTACCAACACAAGTTCAGTTTAACACAATTTTTAAAGTAGGGCTGGATTTCGACTAACACGACTGGTCATTTGGTTTCACATTTCGTTTTTTGCATATTCTACCTTTAAAAAAACTTTCAGCTCCAGGGAACATTCAGAATTATATAAACCTTTAAAATTTGTTTAAACAATTGTGAATTTTTAGCGGCCGTATCTTTGAACTTTTTCAAGATTTTCGGTTTTTCTAGTCGGTTTTGCAGATAATCTTACTGATGAAAAAAAATTTCGAGTCTCCTGCTTATCTAGAAGTGCCTAAGCATCAGTATCCTCCTATAGATATATATATCTACAAGTAGTTGGTGCTTGCATTCTGCAAGCATTTCATCTCACTTTGAAAACATTAATTTTTCAGCCAGATATTTCATTATTAGATATAATTTTAATACAAAAATTTGCACCTCTTAATCAATGACAACTAATAACACCACAACAAATAATAACGCAATGACAAATAACACAAACACTTTTTATAATCACCTAACACAGTTATAGAATAATGGATAAACTGTGAAATATTACTCGTAAACTCTCAGGCAAGGATTCAAGTGACTTCAACTTTCGCACCATAACTATGCCAATACGAAAAACCATCTTACGGGCTTGGTTTAAGAGTGGGGGGAAGGACGAAGGGGAGGGTGGAGGGGGAGAGGTGCACACACTTACGGAGGTTGTGGGAAAGGCAGAAGGCACAATAGGATTCTATCATGCTACAATGCATAAACACAAAATAACCATCTTACGGGCTTGGTTTAAGAGAGGGGGGAAGGACGAAGGGGAGGGTGGAGGGGGAGAGGCGCACACACTTACCGAGGTTGTGGGAAAGGCAGAAGGCACAATAGGACTCTATCATGCTACAATGCATAAACACAAAATATGACATCTATAAATCCTAAATCACTCATATGATCTATAAGGTATAGATTAAAAAATGTATTCAGGTAGAGAACAACATTTGCTACAATAAAGTCCAAAATACCTCATACCTACGATTAATAGTTTTCAAGATAAAAATTGTTAATATGCAATAATCATAGTAACTATGTGTAGCAGTCAGGAATTGCATTCTCTTGCCCTTATATGATCTTTAAGGTATGGATTAAAAAATTTACCCATACGGAAGATAGAATTTGCTACAAAATGTTAGCAGAAACTCATACCTACGACAAATAGTTTCCGAGATAAAAATTATTAAACTTTAATGTATAAATGGGGTAAAACCAACCCATAAAAGTTAACTTTTTGAAATTTTCGATTTTTCTGGTTGGTTGTGAGCAAAATCCTATAATCGTGCCATGTTTCAAGTCTCCAGCTCATCTGGAAGTGCCTAAACATTAGTATCCTCCTCCTCTGTAAAGAACGTCTATATATAATGATAAAGTTTCTTAGTCTTGTGAAATTGTCAAAACGAATTTGCGATTCACTAGAAGAAATTGTAAGAGAAATGATAGTACTTAGTGAGGAGAGTAATTTTAGTGAGAGTACTGCCGAAGAGGAAGATGAAGAGTTTGTGCCTGAAGAAGATATAGCTGGTACGAGTTTTGTAGATATTGGGCATAGAAATTGCATGAGTAACATTTGTTCATTTGATGTTTATAGCCCACATGCAAAATTTATTTAACATAACCACTTCTGAAGCATGAGAGACTACTTCAATTTCAATGATCGGTCTACTACATCGGTCAAACTTATTTCGCGTGGAGGTACCCCTGGAGGGTATGCAGCCGAAAAATTTGCCATAATTCATTTCTTTTTTCGAAATTTGTGTCAAAATACTAGAAAATTTTTAGAAAGTATTTTTAATATTTTATAATTGAAAAAAATCACTCATGGCAAACACGTCCACACTTCCAAAATGTCAATGTTGATAGTTTACGGCAAATCGGTCGAATAATCTATCCGAAGCCGAGTGTGATAATTCAATTATGGCACCAAGAAAATATTTAAGAAGCGACTTCTAAAAATGATTTTTAGTTCTTTTTTTATGTATGTAATCATGAAAAATTTGCATCCATTGCCATTATATTACACAGAGACGACTTGAAAACCTGTTTTGGAGTCGAGCACCTTAATCTCGCAGAAAGGTTCAATTTTGAGCTGTTGCACATTCTCAAATTATTTAATTTAAAATGAGTAATTTTCACTAATTTTGCAAAATCACGCTAACTCAGCCATTTTTCACCTAGAAAAAGAGCGAATTTTACAGAAATAAACATAAACCATTCATGCTCAAATCCCCCAGACATCACACAATACCAAAAATAAACCTGTCACTAGACACAATATGACTGTTACATAAAAGCTTTTCTTACATTTCTGTGGATAAAATGTATCACTTACAGCTTTCAGAAAGCACAAACGAACAACTTCAACAGCTATTTAGTGACACATTTCCATTGCAAGATTGTGTTCTTTGCTTTTATACGGAGTAATAAAAGTATATTCTTTTAGGATTGCATAACGTAAAAGGAACCCAGAAAAATGCAGTTATGGTAAAATATGATTTGAGCATCTCACGAATTACAAGACAATCTAACAGAATGCATTTGTGCATAATGGAAAATATATGCAGTTCAGATAGTTATATTATTCCATGCATTCTTGAAAAATATCTTGATTAAAAATTGTCTCTACCGAAAAAAATGCCTTTTCACCAGGGTTGCTAACCATCTGTAAATTTATGGACAGTCTGTAAAATAGAGCAAAAATTGGATGTGTTCATAAGGTCTCTAAAAATATTTAGATGTCTGTAAAAATGCTAAGAAATTTCTAGATGTTTAAAGCAGTGGTATTCAGCGTTTATTCGGTGTACTCCTTAAAATATTTTTGATGAAATTCGTGTCCTCTAGTATATTTTAAAGTTAACATACTCGGCTATTATTGGGTTGAGTTGACAAATATATATGTACTTCCTAATTATATGATTTTCTTATTTTTAATGCATAAGGTAATTATTAGATTTTACTTGGCTGTTTTTTACATTATATATCCTTAATATTGTATCTCTCTGAAATATCTCGCGAATCCCCAGGGATATGCATACTTTAGGTTGAATACCACTGATTTAAAAATTCTTTATCCTATATATTCTCATTTTGGTTATATTTTTAAAAGTAAAGCAACCTTTCTTTTTCAGTGGGCACAAATTAAAAATATGAAATGAATTTTTACTGAACACATCCGAAAATTTGTTTTCCTAAGTCAAATAAGTGCATTAAACTAACGTAAATAACATTTCTGTTGCGATGTATGAATGGCAGCATTGAATATTGTTCACTTATGTATTTTTGAGACATCTTAATATTATGCAAAAAATGTCTGTAAAATAGTTGGGTTGTCCATATTTTTTTCCATATTATCCATAAAAATCATTTTCACTGGTTGGCATCCTTACTTCTCACGCCAAGCGCGCAATATTGAGTAAGCGTTTTGCAGGTGGCTGTAACCTCAACAGATGAATGGTCAAATCTTGAGTAATGTCCGCATCCCTCTTTTTTGATGGAAACTTTTGGGGGAAAATGTGCAGGTATTACACAAGTGAATACAGTATAAGGTTTTTCCCATAAGAATCAATGTTATTAGGGAAGATGCATGCAGAGTTCAGGGAAGTTCGGTACAACCAATTCTAGTAACCCCTTAATGTTAGCATTAGATAGTTGACAAACTGAGTCCCAGAAATAAATGCAGGTAATGGTTCCAATGGAAAGCATTAGATGGGCACGTGGAGGAGAATTCTCCATTCGAGTAAGAGTAGTGCTGCATTTCAGGGTCACTTGCAATAGGATCCCAACATTGCTGCATTTCTAATCCGAACTTTGGACATTGTGGCCTGGCCGCTTGAAGTGATCCTCATCGTGCAGGCATTGTTTTGTTATCAGAAAACGTGTCTCATCTGCAGATAATTATTAATCATTGAAGTAGAAAAAGTGCCTATTATTTAGGAATATATTGTTTAGGAAGATAGAGATAGAATTAATAAAGTTGATTAGAATTATTAATATTGTTCAGGTGACGATATTTTTAGTTTCTCTAATATTAAATAATTTTCCCGAATGTGTAGAAAGTTATAATATATCATGCATAATCAGATTCAGCATGAAATTTACTACAGTTGAGCATCATCATTTCAATTACCGTATTTTCCAGTAGATAACACGTGCATTATCTACGCAAGAAAATTCGAAATCTAGAAAAAACGGCTGTTCGCGTTGTACTTAGGAAAAAATTGAATACTTAAAAAGTGACTTTAAAAATTATTTATGCCTAGTATTATGATCCTTTGATTCCTACATGATACACACTAGATGTACCAATAAGGTGTTCTGCTCATACCACTTTGTTGGTAAAGAATGCCTAAAAATCAGCATTTGGCAAAAGAAAATTTTATCTTAGGCAGCGTTTCATGTAAGTCCCAAGAAATGGAACGCTTCTGTACTTGAACCCAGCCCATTTCTGTACACAGTAATTATCTAAAAGCCTCTTTAGGTGGTTATCTCTAAAGCTGAAATAATGGTACAAATAAATTACATTCTCTAGTGTAATCAATATTCTTTAAGCGTTGTTACATCTTTACCAATCAACAGAAAATTTTCAACTGCACGTTATCTATACATTTTAATGAGCATTAAAAATATTAAGATGGGTTATCAATGGGAAAATACGGCGAATGATAAATTCACCATAACCACAACAAATTCTAGAGGTGAAAGCTAATAGTCAGATGATGTGTGACTCTGCGGTCATCTTGGACGTGAAAAAATCACCCATGTCAGTGTTTCGAGTGTTTCACATCCATATTCATCAATTTTTTTGTTATCGATGAGAAAATACAGTAAATAATAAATCGTTGGATGACGTGTGACTCTGCTACCATATTGGACATGAAAAAATCGCCTGTGTCAGAGTGTTTCAAGCATTTCACGTCCAAATTCACCAATTTTTTTCATTCACTAGGTTCCCTCCTTACAGAACTCTTCAAAGGCAACATATTAAGCAAGCACTTAGAAAGCCTTGATCTGAGTTTGGAATGACATAATTTATTTAAGACCGTTGTTTATTTAGATGTTATATTACAGAGTAGATATTTAGGTCGCAGTATGTGATTTTTATTTAGCATTTTAATCAAATAATAATTTCAGGAAAGTGGCAATGAAAATTTTAAAAAACCTCTATTGCCATAACTCTGAGTCAAAAGGACTTAAATTGATACACTGGTATTAATTTATCGGTGACGTAACTTCAAATCGATGTAAATTGGGGTATACCTGTAATTGTTAGTATAATCAACAATCCAGAATTTCAGCTCTTAATGCTTCATTCAAAAAGTTTCTTCATTTTATGCTGTAATGAAAGGATGACTGATAAGTAGACTAGTTTTTATTGAAGTAATATCTATTAGTAATGTAATAATGTTATGCTTGTTTTAAAACTCATGTTATTGCATTGTATATCAAATGTAAAGAATTAATTGGGATTTTCATTTGTAGGTGGCTCAGCAGTGTAAAGAAAATATATTTGCTATACAAACCCTTAAAGACTTCCAGTATTTTGAAGAAAATAAGGATCATGGCCTTAATGTCCGTGAAAAGGCAAAGCAATTGGTGTTTCTGCTCAAAGATGAAGAGAGGTTAAGAAATGAGCGTGCTCGTGCTCTCAAGGCTAAGGAGAGGTTTGCTCAAGCTGCCTCAGGTTTTGGAAGTGATGGAATGGTCAGTCATAGAATAGTCACTTGTTGGATTCAGGAGAGTTTGGCTTGGTGTAGTGTGAAGCAACATGTTTGTGCCTGAAATTGTTTGTTGCTGTTTGCAATGAGGAAGAATCATTGAGTTGTTCATAACTTTTGCAAGGGTGCTGACAACACTCAATGATTGAATGGCCAAGTTTTCATGTGTAATATATGTGTCAATATTTAAATCTTTCACTAAAGTATAACATTATTTTACCTTGCATACTCATAATTTTGCAATTTAGTGTAGATTTTTTATGAAAGACAGCATGATTGAGGTATTTGTGTTCCTGCAGCTAATTTGATGAAGTGTATAGATTTTTGTGGGAAATTGGAATAGATTATGACTATCAACAGTTTTCTATAACTAACTCCATTGTCTTAATTTCTTTCGTCTTTCGAAAATTTGCTTGGCCTGTTGTGAATAATAGAACTTGAAAATAATTATTTTTTGTGAATCAGCAGTTCATTTTTCACATACTGTGATCGTATTGATCATATTACTTGAAAATACAGGTGGCATTAAAAATTGAATGTTTTCCATTGTTATCTTTAGATTGAATTTTAAATTCTCATTGTATGACTTCAATGTATGTCTTGGAAGTTAAACTTTTCATGGCTGATAGTCATGGTTTATGTATTAAATGCAGTAAAACCTCTTCAATTCAATGTTTGAAAATATTTCAAATATTTTCTAAAACCATCTCTTCTGGTTTATGCTATCTTAAACCAAAAAATATTCTCTGCCTTCGGTTTCTGTCAACTCAGACTACCCATCTGTAACCTCGGACTCATCTCAAGCTGTGTAATGTTACTCTCATCATTCTAACCTACACTTGTCAGTTTGGGAATAGAAAAAAGAGTAATTTTATTAGTACGTATAATGACAAACCTGATTTATTTTTTTATCCCTTATTTCATATTTTTCAAATTCTGTAATGTTCAATTTTGAGCTATTGTATTTTCTGTACAAGTAATGATTCTATCCAAAGCAAACCTATTTGGTCAGCATAGAGTTATGAAATTTGGTATATTTTAATACTTGTGATTCTCAAGGTGGCCAGGTTTAAGAGGTTTTACTTTATTTTAATCTGTAGCTCCATTCTATCCATGTCTACACATTCAGCCTATAAACAAGAATTCAGCTATAACAAATTTTCTCTTTGGCACAATTGCACCTTTTGTGTTTTTGTTTCACATTTGCTTTTCAATATTCTATGAGGTAATTGTGGTCAGTTGCTTTTCATTCACCTTTCCCTTAGAAAATTCACAATTTCCTTTGTAACTAAAATTTTTGAACTTGAATGTTGATTTATAGATAACATTTTTTGTGTAAGAATATTTTGAGTGAAGTAGTGGGTGCTTATCATGTCATTCTTTTTTCCAACTGAAGTTGCACTTTCACTATATGGCATTGTTTTTGTGTGAAAAGTAATTTGGGTATGTCAGTGCTCTTCCTTTTGTATGTCTAATCTGTTATTACTTAGTATCTTTTCGATTTGCTTCTTTCATGGATCAGGAGTCAACATCACCTTCCAGTCCAAGCTTTCCTTCAGTAAGTAAAGACTAAAGTTCTGGCCTTCTTTGCAAACCCTGAGTAAAGAATGTTTTTTTTTGTTTTAGCCTTGCCAATATGCAGCATAAAGCAAATATAATTAAACTTCTGTTTAGTTTC
This sequence comes from Tanypteryx hageni, assembly GCA_028673005.1. Lineage (NCBI taxonomy): Eukaryota > Metazoa > Arthropoda > Insecta > Odonata > Petaluridae > Tanypteryx > Tanypteryx hageni. The sequence goes on from CM054112.1 coordinate 208,572,213, forward strand.
TTTTGAAGTAGTTTATTTATATTTATGATTTGTGCTTAAATTTATCGTTTGAGTAGAATGTGCAATAAAAATAAATAAATATTTAATACATGCAGCCTTCTTACATGTGAAATTTTGATTTAAAGCTTAATGTATATAGGAAGTTGCCTATTGAAGCCTGCATGGCTTTCAGGTTTCATGTTGTGTTTTGTTGACGACAGCTTCTTCAGGTCTTCGATCTGAAGAAGCCTGCTGGAATGCTGACGAAACTGTCGTCAACAAAAGGCAACACACATGGTAGAAACCCAAAAGCCATGCAGTCTTCATCATCCAAATGCTACAGAAGCCTTGGGAAGAACTTAAGCTGCCTATTGGTTAGAAATTGCATTTTGACTTTTAGAATTGATTTTCATTTCATAATACAAGCATGTTTTGTCTTTAAATGAGCAAATGTTAATGTACCTTAACTATTACATATTTAATCTTGGGAAATATATTGAACATAAAGGAAAATCACTATGAATTTATAATAGTTTTTATTAGTTAAAGTATAGTTTTTTATTTAATGAACTTTGATTTAGTTATGAAATAATGTTTATGGAGATTATCCCTGAGAATCATATAATTACAGAATGATTATAAAATACATTAGATAATGGAAATCTACATAATTAATTTTATAAGGACGAGTGTTGAGCATTGAGTGTCGTTTGCTACCTGAAAAACGAAAAGTCTATTATCTCAGTGGTTTCTGACCTTTTCTCATCCCCGCAGTTCATTTTTAGTCCGAAAATCCCAAGATGAGAACCGCTGTTCTATCTCAAAGTCTATCTCCACCTCTCTTCAGGCCGTCTCGATGCGAGTAAATACACAAATTAAATTGGGACCTTTTGATATTTTGCGCATAGCTTACAGACTCGCTGTACTACCTCAGTCATGTCCCTTTCCCGAGTTGGACTTCCCAACCTTTTTGCTACCACAGATCCTTATTAGCCCGAGGACCCCAAAATGAGAACCGCTGGTTTATCTCAAGGTCTATCTCCGCCCCTCTTTTGCGTCGTCTTAATGCAGGTAAATGCACAAATTACATTGAGACCTTTTGATATTTGGAACATGGTTTACGGACTCACAGTCAACCTCGGTCGTGTCCCTTTCCCAAGTTGGGCTCCCAAACATTTTTGCTACCGCGGACTGCTTTTAGTCCGAGGACCCCAAGTCGCTGCTCTATCTCAAGAGCTATCTCCAGGGCTATCTCCGACCCTCCTTCGTACGGTCTTAATGTGGGTAAATGCATGAATTACATTGAAACCATTTGACATTTTGAACACAGCTTATGGTCCGGTCTCTTTCTCGAAGTTGACTTCTCAACATTTTCGCCACCACCGACCCCTCATAGCCCAGGACCCCATGTTGGGAACCGCTGCTCTACCTCAAGTTATATCTCCATCTCTCTTTCCCCTCCCTCCTCTCTCTCCTCTGTTCATATGCAGTCACATGAAAAGTGAAATAAATAAAACGTGAAATAATAGAATTGATTATTCTTTTAAAATACAAGTAATAAATAATAAAAAAATTTAACATATACAGTAGAATCTCGATTTTCTGTCAGGGTTTGGGACCAAGAGGATGATGGATTTTAGAAATAGACGGATAATAGAGAGAGATATATAGATAGAGTATCTGTTCGGTTAGATCACCATTCGGTTTTACATTCATAACAAGGGCCTTCTGTGTTATAATTGGCCCTGTTAGAGGAATTCCTTTACTCCATTGTTGAATGAAACATTGCAATATCAAGTTGGTTGTGAGTGGCACATTTCATCGTTATCCTTACGATTCTATAGTTCACTTCCATTTTGCTTACCGAGTCCTCAATTTTGTCACCATCCTGCTACAAATCATTAATGGTTGTTCTTGCAACACCATAAATTAATGTTAAACTGGAAGCACTTTCGCCTTTCCTTAAACATCGAAGGATTTCAAACTTTTTTATTAAGTCCAAAAAGTTACGTGTCTCTGTTTTTCCACCATTTTATGTAGGGCATATGAATTTACCACACAGGTTGATCTTTCAAAACTATCAGAAAATTTTAAGTGGCAAACAGAAACAGTAGGGGATGTTAATTCCGAGAATTTTGTGTGTGAAACCGTGTGGTGTTGATTCCGAGAATCATTAGCGGGAGATGATTTTTTTCTAGGAATGGCTGAAATAAATAATGCCATATACAAGTAGACATTACATAACAGAAATTTTGCATGGACGAATGTAGTTCTTAGTACTATGAATGTATGTTCAAACTTTGAAACAAAAAATCTGGTGGGGTGACGGTTAACAGATAAAAGGGTGGCATATAATCGAGGTTCTCCTGTATACAGGGTGTAGGGAAAATGGCGCGCACTAACAGTGGGGACGGGTAGAAAACCTCAAAACTAAGCAAAATGTATAAGAACAAATTCTCTAGAATGAATAGGTACCGAGATATCATCGTAAGAAAGAACTGTCAATTGGGGCAATCATGTAGTCATTCTGTGAGAGGACCAAGGATCACAAGAGGTCACGTGTGGCATAGAAAAGACAAAGATAGCTCACTGCAATACCACAAACTACAGTGATAAACACTCAGCGCGCAGTATGCAGACCTACTGTCATACTGTGCAGTCATTCCATAGCAGTACGCTGTCAACATGAATGAGGAAATGATATGGACTACATGTTACACAAATACTGTGATTTGTACTTGATCCTTGGTGCATTTGGTAACCGGGCCTACGCTGTAGCCAGGGCTTATGCAGAAAGGTATCCAGCACGCCGCTATCCAGACAAAAATGAGTTTTGCTGGCTGGACCAGCGAATGAAAGAGACTGGCAATGTTCTATTCATTCTAGGGAATTTGTTCCTTATATATTTTGCTTAGTTATGAGGTTTTCTACGCATCCCCATTATTAGTGTGCGCAATTTTTCCCACACCCTGTATAACTAACTTATATTGATTTCTTTGCAAGCAAAACTGCAATGGGCATCCTAGTGATATTATTCAAGGAGATAAAATCATTGACTTTCCTCTTCCTTTTCCCATATCTTTTTAAATTATGGTGGAGAAACTGAAAATATTTAAAAATTAAAGTTTTTACCTGGATTTTTTTCTGCATAATACTCATATAATTTGCCATTCTTGTGAGTAATAATGATAGTTTTGTTACATGCAAACTCAATTATATCCATTGTACTTAGCCTGTTCTAATTTCCAGAAAATCTAAATACAAAAATAAGTAAATAATGAAGTATGCTAATTGACTTTGTGCTGTGTATAAATAGAAGTATTAAATTAATTAAGATGTTATAAATCTTATATTCCAGTACCATGGTCAATGGGCATCCTGTGAAGGTGATGCTTCCTCTAGAGGTGAGAAAAATAATTACAGTGGAAACCACTTAACACGAAAATGGATAACATGAAATATCGGTTAGCATGAAATGCATGCTCTCTCTGTTCTGACAGCTATATTTTTCTATCTATTATTATTCACTTAATGCAAAATGCTTAGCACAAAATACCATTTAACGTGAAAATTATTCTCAATTTTAAAAATACAATTTGTTAATTCCTACTGATAACACAAAATGGCAATTAAGATAGCCTCCACTCCCTTCTTCTATTACCATTTCATATTTTCACCTCATCAATTTTAACACAATGTCATTTTGGATTATATTATACTGGATACATTAATCGATATTGAAAATAATAAAACTGATAACAGTAATATCAAAGCGATGTCTGCACCAGGTGCTACGGTTATCTATATGGTGCTTAATACCGTTTGCTGTTTTTTATAGTTCAACCGGATAGAGAAAAAATATATACAATTGTGAACAAGTTGGAACAGTTTGTTGAACTGAAAATTATATTTAACACACTACAGAAGAAAATTGCAGATTACATATGTTACGTATGAATAGAGACATACCATTATAATAAATAATGTGGTTCATTTATAAATTAATTTATTAATTTTTTAAATATTAGAGATTAATATTATCATAAAGAATGACACACCAAATCAATTGACAAATTAATTTGTGTCATTAATCATTGAGCAAATTGACCCATCATTGTTATGTATCCTAGATTAGTCTATGTCAGAGATGGCAAATGATTTTTGTCACATGCCTAGAAAGTAATGTGAATCATAGATTTTTTCTTGTGTTCCACTAGTTTACTTCTTCTCTAAGAAACTTCATATTATATACAGAAAATACAAGCTTACATGTGCCAAGTAAAATTTCACATGTGCCACATATTTGCCATCCCTGGTGTATGTGTTTTCATTTTCTAAAAAAAATTTATTATCAAAACTTATAACATGTAATTTGCTTAACATGAAATTCAGTTAACACAAAATGTTTGTGCCTGTCCCCTACATTTTGTATTAACTGGTTTCCGCTGAATATCTTGAGAAACTTTTGCTTGATGTTTTTAGCAGTTACTGATGTAAAATCTTAAAACCATTAATTATGATTAAGAATTGTATTTCTCCAATTTATTTATTTATTATCCATGCTGTATTAATTCAGTATTGATCTAAACTATTCCTTAGTAAGTAAATTGCAGAGGCAATGGTTATGGGAATTTTTAAACAACCACATTAGAAATTAATATTAATTTTGAATGAAGTTGTTTGCATATCTCGTAGTCTGATAAAATGGTTTAGTATCTTTAAAAATTGATATCAGCCATTGTTCGCAAATTCACATGCTAAAGCAATTTTACTGTCCCTTATAGCCTTTTTATTGAAAGACATATCTTAACAGATTTGCAGATGGTAGATTTTCACTGAATTATTTTATAATTGCACTAAGTGCTCCTTTGAAATTCACATAATAACAAAGGCAGAGGCAGACTAAGAATACGAGTTTATATTTTAATGAAAAAAACATGCAAACAAATTTTGAATTATTTATTTAGATATATACTTACAGATGCACTGGTGATGTAGTGGTTAGCGTGTCAGCTTCCCATTACAAAGTTCCGGGGTTCAAACCCTGCGAATGGAGGTTTTATTTAAAATAAACTATCGTTGGCACCTGGCAGTAGGCAGCATTACTGTCAGTATGGTATATAGCTGAAAACAAACGATGTTGGCTGGGTCTATATCCAATACAGCTGTAAGTGTGATCGGGTCGATTTGAACGGCTACAGTACTGCGATATGGAAAGCAAGAGGGAAACTACCACATTACAATCCCTAGTAATGATTATATGGTTAGACAATATGAGTTAAAACAATCCAGAGGTAAAATAGTCCCCCAATTGGATCTCTGGGTAGGGACTGCCTTGAGGAAAACATTTGTCTTCTGCTACTTCTCAGTCAGTCGGTCGACGATTTGCGTGGATAACTTCTTTCACTTGGGCAGTCACAGTTTCATTTCTTGAAGTTGAAGGTTGGCCAGACCTCTCATCGTCATCTGTTGTAGTTCTTCCATTTTGAAAACTTTTATACCAGTTGTAGGTTGTTGTTTGTCTCAAAGCCTCATCACTGTAAGCTTGACAGAATATTCTGTGAGTTTCCACAGCTGTTTTTCCCAGTTTGAAACAAAACCTCACACAAATTCTTTGCTCCATTACAGACGCCATATCAAATACAACAACAGACAAAACATGCACTCACAAAACCGATTGTAGCAATTCAAAAATTCACGTGAGCTGCTTCAAACAAAGTGCAATTTGTAGAGTACAGTCAAGGTTACTAGCCACTCCACGCACATCCACGTGTGCATTACTGGTGGCACTCCACACGGTCATTACGGGAACTTTTTGAACAAACCTCGTATTTATTATCATTTAACCCATCCGCTTGCCGATTTAAGTTCTTAAAGGTATGGCTGAAATACCCATATAATTTGTAGCTTTTTTAGCACAGGATTAAAAATGAACGTTTCTTATCAACATGATTACCATATTTTTAAGGGAAAATTATTTTTATATTTGCACATGGTTAGGTAATAAGAAATTAATTTTTTTTTAAATTCTCTGCACCCAGCCATGTATAAAACGAGGATAGCCCCACTTGACAGAAAAATTTAAATAATTTATGAGGCATAAAATACACGTAAAAATACTCATAACACATGCAGTGCCTAGCACAGTGATTCATGAACTGAGAAAAATGGAAGATTTGAAGGAATACGATACTGTTCTGGTACATATGAATGTTACACTGTGATGGGCGTGTGATACATATGAGTGTTACACTGTGCTGGACATGTGATACATATGAATGTTACATTGTGCTGGGCATGTAGTGTTACAATGCTGCTGGCTAATGTACAACTGCGGCAATGTACGTAAATTACGTAGTGGTATATGAGAATACATAAAGAGTTAAACTGAGAGTGATTGTAATTCAAATAGAATAAAAATAAGCATCATTGTAAGTAAATAAAAGGGTGCTGCATGAACCCATCGATTCGGCGACTAGATAAGGCAAATCACTAGGAGATGACACCGTCGTTTTGAAATTGGAGTTTTTAGAAATATTACAGGTATGGAGAAAGTCATGTGGTGGCCACATCAGATTTTTCTTTGTGCTTTTTGTTTTCTTCTTAATTACCTTAGAAGATGCAAATATTTTGAATGTCTTAAGTGAGAAATACTCTTTATCTTCAGAAGTTTTACATAGAAAGAATGAGCAACATACAGCAAAAATAGCTAAAATAAAAGAATTCTTAGGCAGAAAAATATTTGAAGTCGTAAAGTCCTTATCATCTATCATAAAAAGTTTTTCTCTTATATGCTTTTTAGCATGATTTCTTAAAAGAAAAAAACATGTTAATGTGATCACTACTATCTGTCCATCTGTGGATGAACATTTTTGTTTTAAGAGATAAATGTCAAGTTCTTCTTGAATTAGATTTTTCTTATCGATCTATGAATTTTCCAGCAATTGAATTTTCCCGATAGACAATAGATTTTCTGCTAGGTGGCCTCAAAGTTGAAAATTCAGAACTTTGAAATGGTTTTGTAGCCAAATTTCTGGTGCTAGAGAGATGTCTTCTCAAATGGGAAGGTCTAGTGAGGACAGTTTCCTCTCCTAAGGGGATGGCAAACCAGAAGCATGACAAATTTTAAGAAAACGTGCTTCTACCTCTTGTTTAGCAGCCATTTGCAACTATGATCTCTGGTTATTTATAGTCTTTATCTTCTTTACTTTATTTATTTTTCTTGTTCAAAATTCATTGTCACTTGTTAACATTTCTCAAGGAATCAATTTTTCATAAGATGCTTTAAAAAATTTGGGAACAATGTTCTAACATATTCATTGAAACATTCCTCCATATTCTGAAGACTTTTACTTTCCAATGTAATCATAGTGTAATGAATGTAATGTGAAATTTTCAGTTATGTTCATCATAACTTTTTGAAGACTAGTAAACAGGGAACTATGCTATTCATACTGCATTTCCTAGTCATTATTGGTACTAAATGTGCTAACTTTATATGCAACAGAAATTGAAATCTATTTTCATTAGGAATCCTTTCATTTTCCAGTAAAGAGTTCTGTTGTTTCACTTAAGGCTCGCCTGGAGGATGTCGGTCCCCAACGAGCGGTGTTGCTGCAACAACAGAGCTTGAATGTGCACGCCCTCAGACAGTCGGAGAGGAAGAGCTTCAACTTCAGTTAGCTCTTGCTATGTCTCGAGAAGAAGCTGAACAAGAGGAACAAAGGAGAAGAAGTGATGATGTACGATTGCAATTAGCTCTTTCACAGAGTGAAGAAGAGTTCAAGTGAGTGAAGTTTATACTTCCACAATTGATTATTTAATACCACTATCATTAGAGTAGTACCCATTTCTATTTCACATTAATTTATTACATAAATTTAGCAAAATCATGCAGCAATTTTTCAATAGATAAATCATGGTTAACTTTAAACTATCAACAAAATAAAGCTAGAATTGAATTGTGCTTTGCTTTTTGTATTTGCTATTTTCAAGTTCAAGAACATGAGAAAGACATTAAATGAATTTGTTATTGAATACTATTCTAAATGTTTAAGAAATTATATCATAATAGTTGCAAAGTTCCTTCCCCCTGCAATGAGAACTTGCAGCTATTAAGCTTTTGATGGCATGTCAGAAAACAGGATCTGTGATAATGATGCACCAAAACCCTGGTCATTCTATTGTATTTATCTGTGGTTTGTAAAAGTCAATTTTGTTGGATGTGTTATTGCTGAAATAACATATCCATATTGAAAAAGTCCTGAAACTTTTTGTCAGCATTTAAACTGCCATATATACTCATGTATAGTGTGCAGTTTGAAGACCAAATTTTTAGGTCAAAAAGTAAGGATGCACATTATACATGGGTAACACTTGTATGCAGTTAAAATAAAAAAATTGAAGTGTACACAACTAGACCAGATTCTCATTTTTGGGTGAATTGAGGGGAAACCACAGTAATTATTGATAATCCAACTTACACATATATTAATTAAATGTTACAAACACCTAATTACTTTCTTACAATTGCATTTTTCATCCTCTCCAAATATTCCACATTTCACTAGCTAATCAACTGATTCCAGCAAAATCGCCAGGTAGACTTCCCGCAAAATGTGTATCGAAAACAGTATATACGCAAATTGAAATAATTATTTTAGTTAATGAATATATTATATATATAATTAACGATGTAAGTATTTTAAAACCCATAGAATTCATCTTCAGCACCAAATAACTATGTGAAGATGGCGACTGAGATATGCAATGAAATTTATTTCGTATTAAATGTTACCATTAAATATTTCTAGCATTCAATATTCTGTAAATAAGTGTTAGTGTAGTTTGATAAGTTTAAAATATATTGACGTGTTTAAACTTCATTCAACATATCACCTTTAAGCCTGAAGCGTTTCCACAACTCAGAATTTTCTGATTGAAAAAAATTAATTTTCTGAGGTTTTTCGTAAAGTGTAATTTGCATAATTCAAGTCTTGCATTACCTGGAAAGGGTCTTTTTTATTTATTTACTTATGGTACTGTAGTTAATACCTAACATGACAATATAATTCTACATTTTTTTCTTATACTCCACAAAATCTAGGGTGTGCGTTATACAGTGTATACGAAAAAGTCGGGATTTTTTGGCAAAAAGTATGGGTGCACATTATACATGGGAGCATGTTATACATAGTGATGTGCATAATTGAGAGATCATAATCGATTCATTCGATTATGATATATCATTTGATTCATTCGATTATACTCATATCATTCGAAAGATTAGTAGTTAGTATGTAATCTCTTGGAATTGAATGTCTCGAGAGAAGTTAGTAGTTAAGATCATTCGAATGATTTTAGTAGTTCGGGATCATTCGAATGATATTAATAATTTGGGATAATCTGAATGATTTTAGTAGTTGGGATCATTCGAATGATATTAGTAACTTGAGATGTTCTGAATGATATTAGTATGTTACTTAAATCACCATTATTAATGATTATTAACCCGGCAACGGCCTTTCATCTGATATTGACAATTGGTATCTTGCTTAATAATTTGAAAACATTCATTTTATAATTAAAATGATGTAAAATTAATTATTATATTATTTATATCCAAATGCATGTGGAAATGAAAAATCTTTCAGATTGAACCTTCAGAATGAAATTTGTAGTTTTGGAACTTACGAAAGATTTTATTAGTTGTATCTCCTTGAATCAAGATTTCTCTCAGCACAGACCTTTCAAATGATAAAAAAGGAAAATTCAGTCCTGTGTGTGGTTTTTTTAGCTATCCTATGATTTAGTTTTTTTTATTTATACTTGAATTAAAATCGTTTTCTGTTAAAGTATATATTTAATATCTCCTGTAAAGACTGTAATGCTTATTAATACAAATTAACAGATCTCACAAAATATTACAAAAGTACAAAAACTTGCATATGCACGTGAAGGATATGATGTTTCATTTTACGTAATTATATTTACTATGTGAATGCTTCCTTGAGCATAATTTTGAGTTCTAGCAATGCAATGATTGACAATTTTTGTTGATATATATCTTTAATTAAAATAGTTTCCCATCGACGGTATATATTTTAGCATCTCCTTTAAAAGCTGTAATACTTACTATTACAAATTAACAAATGTTATAAATCTCACAAAAGTTTTAAAATATTACAGAAAAAATTGATTTTACAAAATAATTTCAACAAGAAAGTTTTCACTTTACCTGCAGGTGAAGGAGATGACGTTTCATTTTTAATAATTATATTTAAAATGGGCTTCTTTCAATATAAATGATAAAGTTTTTCACCATGTATAGTTTTGGTTTCAAAATTGATTGTAGTAGTCAACAGTACAACTATTTGAATATACAATGTAAGCTTTCCAGTTGACATAGTTTAAAAATAATATGCAAGCTTTCACTTAAGATAATAGATAGTTATTAAATATACTGTTCTATCAGGACAGTATAAGCTATAAGAATATTTTAAATCAATTTCATACATATAGTATAGATGATGAATTCATACAATTTAAAATTAATCATTTAACTAGATTAATAAAGGAGTATTTTACCTTTATTAATCTTAGCCAAAGTTATTGAGCTACTATCAATTATTTAACTAGATTGTCGTCTGAATATATAAATATACCCTTACCAATATAAATTCAAATAAAGTTAAGAAGTTATCTATCATGAAATTCATAATTTTAATTTAGTACAAATTTATGTTGTACTTTATTCAATAACCAACACTTGATACTTATTTTAAAATTGATTTTTTTTTTAAGTTTTATAGAGGCATTATAAGCTTTTAAATTGGATTAAAGTATATTGGTATAATTATTAAAATAATAAAGTACAAACATATAATTAAAATAAAATATATGCATTGGTAGGTATATAAAGTATCAAAAAAATTAAATCATTGAATTCCAAATGTTACAAATATGTTTGCCCAGAAAAAAGGTAATTTTGGATGGGTTACAAATAAAAAACAAGATTGGAAAGTTGTACTCCATGTTGGAGTCCACAGTTTCCAAATGCATTCTTTGAGATTTCACAATGTTCTCAATATTTTTTGCTCAGATGAGAATTTAATGAGATGCAAGCGAGGTACATTGTAAAATACATGTAGGTCTTCATGTAAAGTAGTCATAATTATTGTCTGATTTTTAACCAAAATTGGAATCGGTCAATTAATTTGAACAGAACTCCACAATACCAAAGTTCATCACAATATGCCGAGCGGTTCCCTAGTTGAAACAGGAAAATTGTAACTACATGTAGGTCTTCATGTAAAGCGGTCGTCATTGTTATCCGATTTTAACTGAAACTGGAATCGTTGGACCAATTTTAGCAAAACTCACCAATACCAAATTTCATCAAAATACATCAAGCGGTTCCCAAGTTGAAACTATGGAACATTGTCAACTATTTGTAGGTCATGTAAAGTGGTCATAATTGTTGTCCAATTTTAACCAAAATTGGAATCTGTGGACCAATTTTAGCAAAACTCACCAATACCAAATTTCATCTAACAATGGAAGCCCCCAAGGTGTGACACTCGCATCGGATTGCGACTTTGCAGAATGAAAGTATTTGTAAAATAACGGACTCCTATTTCTACCTAGGTGCCAACTCGACGTCGTTTACGAGAAAATGCCCTTTGAAAATCGCGATCCGAGAGTCAACGTAATAAGAACGTTAAAAGTCCTTACTTAGTTATCTAGGAGCTTTGGTCTAGGGGAATCGAGTTGGCTTTCAAACATTTTTGCCGGGGTTCGATTCCCAAAGGGACCAAAAATTTTTTCTCCGATTTTTAAAAAGTTTTTTTTCGCAATTTCCTGCATATCGTCGATAAAACTTGCACAACATATATGGTAATTCTAAAATTGAGTTCTTTCATAGTATTGACGCACATGTTAAATGTATCTTCTGGATACCACATAGCAATGAAGCTGGTTGTTATGAACAAAGCTGCACTTAATAGAAATTTGCTACAGGAGTGAGATAAGGATTTCAAGTTTTTGTGAATCTGATTTCACTAATTGTTTCAAGTTTAGGAAATGACCTTTGCTCATATAATAGGTTACCATTTCCAATCCAACTGCCACATGAATCAGAAATCCCCAAAGTAAACAACAGAAAAATTTCTTTCATTCACACCGGGGAGTTTTTCTCTTAGCCAATTGTATGTTTAAATGTTAAGAACTGGAAATTGTAAAAACCTATGCATTATGACTGTTAAGAAAAATCAAATCATCAACTTTTAGTTTACTGGGAAAATTGTCAGCTTTACTAATAATAATAATGTTTTATCTTTTAGGCTCATTTTTAATTAGTTATCACAAGTAATGCATTATTTACCATTTTCAAAATTAATGGATAAACAATTTTTCATTATTTTTCTCTTTTTAGTTAGTTATTTACTTTCAAATTTAATGTACTTTTCAACAATATACATAATTCAATCCTGCTGTCTTTAGGCTACATCGCATAAGTATTGGACCGTCAGCTGCCATTATTTATTCTTATTAAAAAATCATAATTGCATTATTTTATTTCTATTATAGGTTTAGTTGTACAATTGACTTTGTTTTTAATGATACCATATATCACAGTATATAAGTCAACGTTGTGTTTTTAGCATGAAAATGCATATATAGCCATATATGTACTTACTGTAAAAAAACCAATGGCTCTTACGATAAAAGTAAGCATCTCAGGAATGGGTAGATGATTTGATAGTCAGGAAATGAATGGGAAATTCCTATTTCGAAATATGCAAGAAATTCCCCTATGTTCACATGTTATGACATCACATTGTATCATTTTCTGATATCTATTGAGATTTGTTGTAACATTTATTCCAACTGATAATTAATACCCTCTTCTTGACCTTGCTGACCAAAATAATGGAATACAAAGTATGTTTCTAGTTAAAAGTTGTATAATTTACTGAATTGTCAAATAACTGTACTTAAGCATTGGATTTCGGTGTTAGTAAAAAGCTGGCGCTAGAGTAAGTGGATTATTGATGGAGAAATCCTTCACAAAGGGTGAAAATGTGCATGCTCCCCAGCTATGTTTTGTATTAGTGGGTAAACAAATTGTTAGGATGCTATTAACCTTTTTGTCTGTGCACATATATATCTGTATATAAAATGTATTGGCTGAAGGCCATATGTATATTTATCTATATACAGAATGATGGCTTGAATAATATCAAGGATTCTGGCCTTGGTCATAAGATGAGATCAGATAATCGGTTAACATATATAGAATTTTTCACAGACCTCAGCTGGTTATTGGATTGTGTCAATAGACTCATCTATAAATATGATGTATGTCATAATAAATGCACGTGCCTTTCAAGAAACGCTACCAACTGTGAAATATATAGCAGGCTTAGTGGAGAGACCTTCATTGATGGATTTTCTCTTACTTTTATTAACAGAGGCCTTTGTATCCTTCTGAGATATTGCCTTATATTCATATCAGTTTGTTTATAATATTTTTTATTTTGTTTGCGGTTTGTATTAATGTTCCTCAGAGGAAAAATTTTTATGCTGTAAAATAATTAATTTACAAATCTGTTAATGTTTTTCTTTTAAAGTTCATTTTATTTGAATGTTTTATCGTATATGGCTCTCAAGTAATGATATGAAGTTAGAGCAACTTTGCAAAATTCTGGGCATTTAACTCTGGCCACTGCAAGTTACTTAGTTAAACACAAAGGTTAATGTAGAAATGTCACTCAAATCATTTTAAAAATTACAATATCAAATTCCATAGATGGGGAGGAAAATGATATCTTGTGAATGGTCAATGATCTCAAATTTCAACATCTGATCCCTGAGTGAAATCCTCACGATGTTGACATAAACAAAAAGAGACAATGAATTTGATGTATTCTACAGATTAGATACTGTAGACATGGATTAGTTATTTTTTCACTACTGATTTAATTTTTTAACACAAAACATTGTTTTATAATATTTTAATTATTATTTTAAATCTAAAATTCATTTCTGTTAAAGAAATTGTAAGCATGAAAATGTAAAAAAATGGCAATTACCTGTTCCACAACAACTCATATTTTGTTTTCTCCTGTAATGTGTTTCCTTTTTATTCATCACCCTAAGTTTTTTAACACAGTCACACATGGGCAACCCACCAGTGGGTTGCTGTTATTCTGATTTGATGAAGTGACCAACCGGTGGGTCACTGCTGTTATTCCAATACGATGGAGTGACCCACCAGTAGATCTCTGGGTTTCCTTCCCTTGAGGTGGGGGGCTGATTTTTTTCGAAAGGGAAAATAGTTAAGGAACAGCAAACCACCAGTGGGTCGCCCTGTCATGAGGGAAGGAAACCCAGTGACCCAATGGTGGGTCACCTGGTTTCCTTTTCTTGCAGCAGGGCAGCTGTTTTTTTTTACAAAAGGGAAAATAGTTAAGGAACCGCAACTAACCAATGCACAGTAGGCCAGATCGAGGTAAAACCTGCTCCAAAGTCATTTTACCAAGTTACTAAAATATTTACAAATTGTCTTTTTAGATTCCTAAATCATCAGAGCTTTAAGACAAAGTCCAATTTTTTAAATATGAGAGGTTTTAATATCGGAAATCATAGCTGCTATCGAGGGTTTCCTCTCAGTTGAATGAAACTCAAAAATGCATGGCTGCATTCTACCTCATAACCGTGAAAAAATAAGGACGCAGTTGGCCGAATGAATAACCACACAGTCACTTATGACCGCATTTCTTAACAACTGATATTGACATGCATCCTCTAAACCTAAGGGTTAACTTATTCAGAATTTTACACTCTTTCACGTCGACTGTGAATAAAGATTGTATCTTTTACCATTTTTAGTGTAAGCAGCAGAAACTGAATGGTACTCAAAATCTGTTCTCTCGCAATTTTCAGAAGCCTACAGAAAAAGTTACACTTGTATATATGCTGAATTCAACTGGAAAGGAAACCTTAGGGCTTATTCTTGCTGTGCACAAAGAATTACGACCAGATACAATGTGGTTCCCAAAAGGCAACGACTGATATCCGAGCACGCACTCGATAAAAATATTGGGATACACTACTGTGCCATTGCTTTGCTTTCGAAGGCATTCCCGCTACGCATGGGAAAAACATGCAGCTGTAGTGCAGTCACAGCATTTTCTTTCCTGCTGCTGCAGCATACTGCTGTGATTGTTGAGCTCATCTTTCCTGCCTTTATACATATCGTATGTCAGTCGAGAAAGAAATCTCTAGTGGAGTAGTGGAACTTGCGATCTTGTGATTAGTGTGCCCAACGCTAACTACGTAAACAAATGCTTCAAAGACTGCTTTAGCACTTTAGTGGCAGGTATCAAGGAGGTACGAAATGGCATTTAAAAGAAAGCGGATGGAGCTTTTTTCTATTTTGCGAGAGGAGGCTGCAATGACCGGCAGGAGCAGCGCTCTCGCTTCCTTAGGGTCGTATTGAAGCACATGGGGGTGTCCAATGATAACACACAAGTCAGGGCAGTCCAGAAAAAAACTTAATGTTTTGTGCAAGATGTTATAAAAATACGATACTTTAAAGGGCAGCAAGGGAAAGTTGATCAGCCGAAATGCCAAGTGGCTTAATCAAGAGGAAGTTTTCTCATTGAATTTAGACGCTTCTATCTCAGAGAAAAACCCGGCAAGAGCTGTATTTTACATGTACGCTTGAAAGTACCACAAATATTGGTTAATACTACTTTGATTTTATGATCTTCCTGACTTTATTTTGACATCGTTGCAGCTTCGTTGTAGGGAAAGGGCCGCCCGGAGGTTTCCTCCGGTGCTGCAAGTGAACAGACAAAGAATCGGAAAACTCAAGCTTTGCGAGAGGAGCTCAGTGCGGAAGAGCTTTCATTTGCTGCCCAAATGAAACTTCATTCTCAAGGAAATGAACAGACTGCAAAACTTGTCCACGGAGCCACCCTCACAATGCCCAAAAGAGCCTCTAAAATACGAGAGTCATGGAAAAGTCAGTCATCTTCCAAATTCCCTCGGCCCTACACATATGACGAAGCCCTGTCATTGATGATAGAATCGGATTTGTCTAAGGAGCAATACCTACACATAAGGTCTGGGGCCAAAGAAAAAGATGCTGACATATATCCTAGCTACCACAAGATAAGGGAGGCGAAGAAGTGCTATCCTCCCAAAAATGATTTAATTGTTAATGAAAGTATGCCATGGAAACTGCAACTCTCTATGTTAAAATGTATCCATGGTACATAAAATTCTCCTCCATGGGTCTCGACTCATAACTGCAGCTATCCTCCCAATTGGACAGATGTCCAAGGAAGCTCAAGAAGCCAGAAATGAAGACTAAAAAATACAGGGTACACCACACCCGAAAAATTTCTTGTGAAGCCACGGACCAAGATCTTGTTAATAGACTCCTCCTGTCATCTAATCTACTCCTAAGTTCTCTACGACGAACTCCAAAGAGGAGGAAAGGATCACTTGCTCCTGCAGTGCTACAACTTCTCAAAGAAGATACTAGGCCTATATCACCATCACTGGAATCTAGTGGGTCTGTTAGTGACTAAAAACTAAGTGAGATGTAAGTACTAAAAAAATTTTTTATTTTTGTTATGCAAACCTTCAATCTGAGAGTTAATAGCTTTTAAAATATCTTATTTCGGTCTTTGGTTTGTTTTTAAACCAAAAGTAATGAAACCCATTTTAAAATATCATTCATAAGATTTTTGAGCGGGTTTTGCCTCGATCCGGCCCACTGTGCAGTGTTGTGGGGGAAGGAAACCCCAGCGACCAATCAGTTGTTCACTGGTGTTATTCTGATGGTGTGAACAGGTAAAAAAGATTTTATAAGACTAAAGATAGACTCATGTGCCGTGATATATGGTATATGTTTGAATTAAACCAGTCTTAGTTTCATAAAAAATTACTTTTTTATTATTTTATTTCAGTTCTGCTAGAGCTTTATTTGAGTAGGCCAGATGTATCAACATGCAGTGCTCTTACAGAATTAGAATGCGTGCAGCGTTTTCCTCTTGGTATTTTTGGGGGGAGGATTCTTTATCTTGTTGCATCATTTTCCTCAATCTTGAAACAGACATGCACAGCAGGAGCCACCTGAGAAGCAAAGTCATATGCTTGACCTTTTGGATGTTAACCTTGGTAGTATGACACCACCTGCCGTCCAGCAGCCGTCACATCTGTCCTCGGGAATGCATGGTTTAGGAGTAGCGGCATCAGCTGTGCCTCTGGATCCTTGGGGTATGCCTACTACTGCAGTTTCACCTCCCGTACCACATCCTGTGACACACCAAAGAGTCCTTCAACATCAGTCTCCTCTTGGCTCGCCTGTTGCCAGGCCTCAGGTTTGTGAATTCATTATTCTGATTGCAATAAATGGGACCTAAAGCTAAAATGTTATTTTAAATGTGTTGAAGAATTATTGTATTTACCCGAATCCAAAATGACCCCAAATCTATTTAGCAGACTGTCAAAACAGAAAAAAGATTTTATGACCTAATTTCTCACTGACTGTATTTGGTGTATAATTCGAACACACATTCAGTACACCACCTTTTTGAACTTTGTGAATAATTGGTTCCGGAAAACTGACGCGAAATGCAAATCTGCGAAGTGCAATTTCTATTTTCCCATAAGACGCCATGTTATTACGAGACAGTGGTTCCCAGCCAATCTAAAATATTCACTTTTTTACTTTCTCCATGCATAGTATAGGAGAAAGTATTGTATTCATGAAAAAAATTGTTCGAGATTTCAATGGAAATAAACGTTTTGAGGTCCCCTGAACACATATTGACCATTTTCTCGATGTCTATGTGTGTATGTGATAACTTTTTTGTGGGTGCTCTAACTCAAAAACTATTAATCAGGTAAATACAAAATTTTATTGTTAACATTTTTATGAAAGTCACAAGAACTGATTAGTTTTTGGTAAAAATCGGTCAACCGGAAGTTACTCGTCACTTATCCGTTATTTTAAGATATTTGCCTTAATATTTGATAAATATAAAAATTTATTGAAATAAAAGTTGTAGAAAATTTAATTTTCTACAACTTTTGTTTGAAAAATTTTCCTATATAATACATTGTTTAAGAGATATCTTATATTTTTAGCTGCCACCAGCATGCCACCTACCGACGACTATTGTTAACAATTGATGCTTAGTTATGTCTTAGTAACGCTCCTTCATCTTTTCTTAATTGTTGGAGCTTTGTGGCTATATCCAATATTGGAAGGCTATGGTTTGAGTTTATTTCTGTTCTTTGTCAGGTCTAAAATTTTGCTGCAGTTTCTTAAAATATTATTATGTAAACTATTTGGAATTTTTTAGAAAATTACAGGTATGGATAAAGTCATGTGGTGGCCACATCAGATTTTTATCATAAATAATGCAGTTTAACAAAACAAAAGAAAACGTAGCGCAAATTAAAAACCTAGCATTACAAAGTAAAAAAAAAAATACTTTTAATTGCCTTCAAAACGTATAATAGCAAATGAAAACACAGCATAACAAAGTGATTACACTTCTTTCCGCACTTGTACAGTTTACCTCCACAAAATTTTGCATGTGATTTTCAATCTTCTTTTGTTCATTCTAAGGAAATGGTTTAATTTAAATTGAACTACTGAAATGGAATGTTGAGTATGTCATGCCCAAATGTTTTCCTGGATTCTTCAACAAACATTTCAAAGCCACAAAATAAACACTAGCATTAAAAAGTGGTTCCATTTCTTTTACTAATAATGTTAGAAATGCATAACAGAAAATCAAAACCTAGCATAATAAAGTTATAAATTTCTTTTGGTAATCACGTTCAAAATACCCGGCAGGAAATCTTACATTACAAGATGATAGCAATTCTTCGATTTACATTAAAAATTCGTAATAACAATGAAAACCTAACAAAACAACAGTTCCTTAAATTACATTCAAAATACAAAGATAATACCATTAAATCATTAAATATTTCTGTCAAAAACAAGCAACCTCATACGCAAAGAATGAATATTTTCAATGTCATACTCGTAAACGTTATGAAAAACTAAACGCGCAGGATGCTTTTCCATTTGGCTGCTAGATACCAGCAACTTCAACTGTTATCGAAAATAGTGCCATTGGGAGTTAGTTTTATTTAAACTGAGCTACAAAAGAATTAAGTCAATGGTTATCACATTTGTTTACTTTGAAAACAGGTAATAATGAGCATTATAAATATAATATAATAATAATGTCCATTTCTAGGGTGCTAAAGTTTAAAATTAACTTAGAAACAAAAAAGTAGAGGAAGTTCACGCTTGTTGGCATCATAAAGTAATATGTGCGAAACACAAGTATGGGCATAAAAAATTTTGTCGTGAAGTCCAAATTCGCGAACCGCAAGCATGCGAAGTTAAAAAAGGTGGTGTATAGTTCATATTAGTTCATTCATTAATTGAAATGGTTTGTTTTAAATTTCTGTCGGAAAAAAATGAATTTTTAAAATGTATGATTAATTGAATTCCGGATTGTAAGTTTTCAATGAAAAATTCGAGTAGATACAATTGTTTATCATATGTTACATTTGTTTAAAAAACGTTGATTAAACATAATCATACTTCTCACAGTTCTATTACAACCTGTCATGGTTAGATTGTCTCAGTTCAATTCGTCGCACGTCAGTAGATCATACGACAAACTCATTGCACATCAATTCAACTCTCAACAAATTCGTCGTGATACACCATGACTGGTGAATCACAAAATTATTTTTCTTGATATATTGATAATACCAGAATTACACGAGACACATTGGATGGGGTATGGTAAGGGGTGACACCCAACCCAACAAGTGTATCCCCCTGCCATACAGCAGTCATTATGTCTCGCCTTCCAATTTGTCTCGCAGCAAATTTTGTCTCACAAAGAAATTGTCATGCGATGAATTTGTCTAGCGATGTATTGACGCATGACTAGTTTGTCGTATGACAGATTATCACGCCACGAATTGAAGCATAATGAATTGACACGCGATCAATTGACCCCAATGTATTGTCAGTATAAGACTTCGTACTCAAATTTAAGACGACCCCCGATTTTCACAAGCTGAAATTTGGGAAAACCTCATATTGAATTTGGGTAAATATGGTATGTTAATATTTCTAAAATGAAATTTTCCTGTTTTTAAACATTATACTAATATAACATGTACAGTATTGATTTCATTCAAATCCAGTAGATTTACATGTATATTTCTGTGAAGGAAGTTATTTATCTAAAAGTGGGAAATAACTTGCCATTGTACAGTGAATTTGATTCTAATATGTAGGTACTAATTTTTCTTAGTATAAGTTATTTTGTCATAACTACAGTGCTATTTCAGGTGACCATATGTCTTGGTCTTTTTCAGGACAGTCTCAGATTTTGGCAGACTATCTTGGCATCCCAACCAGATGGTCCAATACATATTTTGTGAAATTTTATAATTTTTTGCTACTAGTTTAATGAAATTAAATTTATGTTGTGCAAAATTTTGCTCTTGAGTATGCGTAAATATCAGAAAGCCTGAAAATCTTATCTTCCTCAGAATCTGGTCATCCTAGTATTTTAGGACACCAGACATAACAGTATTAGTGAATAATTTGTAGTTTAGTACAACATTACTTTAAAATTGTGTTCTGACCATCTCAATATTGGCATTTTCATCCATTGCAATCTAACCTATTGACTTTTGACTGTAGGAGATACTTGAGTGCAGATGATATTCCTTCTTCAGCAAGATAACAGCTGTAGAAAGTTGCATAACATTTTGTATTGCAGGTTTTAGGAAAGCATTATCTTCAATAAGGGATGCTTCTATTATTTAATTATAGCAATTTCATTTTGTTGTTGGATTCATGACGATTGAGTATATATATATATATATATATATATATATATATATATATATATATATATATATATATATATATATATATACACACACACACACACACACACATATATATACAGGGTGTCCGGAAATTCGCACCTAATAGCTCCACCATGCAATTCCTGGGTAAAAATTGAGACGAAAATACTCTGGTAAAATTTCCCCAAACGCATATTTTGCCAGAAAAATGCGTCCAAAGTTGAACAATGTGGCAATACTGTACAAGAAAGGTGTTCACGTCTCTTGCTTCAATTCATTTAGATAACATTTTGCCTGATTTTATTTTTTATTTAATTATTTTTATCCTGGCCAAGGTGAAAAGAATAGCACATCACATCATAAATCTAATTTTCTACAGTAGTACAGTAAATTACAACAATTGTTCAAAGTGTCCTCTATTGCCATCAACACATGCTTCTGCATGCCAAATCATTCCTGCTTGAACACTCGGCAACATCTCGGAAGTCACTGTCATCATACCTGCATGGAAAAGTTCTATCAGATCAGGAGCATCCTTCACTTGCTCCCCATCGTACATCATCAACTTTAGGTATCCCCACAGAAAGAAATCGGGGGTTGAGGTCAGGAGACCTTACGGGCCATTGAATGGGGCAATCGCATCCAATCCATCAGTCTAGATATGTGGCATTCAAGTAATTTTTCACATTCTGCCCACTATGAGGTGTGGGGTATATTGGTGTAAAGGGAGCAAACATCTAAGGTAACCATGATGGTGTTTGGTGGGAGTGGGTGCTGGAGTGCTTTTAGGCGTTTGAGAAAGTGGTTAGTGTCTTGACACACAATTAAAGGAACCGCAATGGGCACTCGGATGGCTCCCTCCTACGCCAACTGCTTCCTGGGTGAATGGGAATCCCAGCTCCTTGAATCTTCTCCCCAAAAGCCCCTCCTCTGGCTCCGCTTCATCGACGACATATTTTTTCTGTGGACCGATGGGGCGGAATCCCTTAATTCCTTCCTTCAGACAGTTTCCACCCATCCCACCCTCTCTTTCACTCATCACTCTTCTACAACACACTCCACGTTCCTCGACGTTAACCTCCTTCTCCGTAATGGACGCATTGGCACCTCGGTGCACATTAAAGATACAAACCACCTACAATACCTCCACTACACCAGCTGCCACCCACAGCACACAAAGAAATCTCTTCCATACTCCCTCGCCAGGCATGGCCTTAGAATCTGCTCGGATAGCACCTCGCTATCCGATTATTGCGCCTTACTCCTTAAGGCTTTCCTCAATCGAGGATACCCTGCCGACTTAGTCCGCAATGAAATATATCGCGCCATCTCCACCTCCTCCAGACACCCACCAATCTTGAACCCACCCTCGAAGACAGAAGTCCCTCTGACTCTCACCATAACCTTTCACCCGGGGCTGCATGAAGCCCTAAATAACATCCTCACGGCCGCCCATCCAATTCTCCTTAACACACCCACAACTACGCTACTCTTCCCTAAGCCCCCTATGATATCCTTCCGCCGACCTAGGAGTCTTGGCGACCTGCTATGGCGCAAGGAACTCCCCACCGGTCTTCCACCTTCCCCCGCAGGTTCCTCCCCTTGTAAAAGACCACGTTGCCTCACTTGCCCCATCTTAGATACTTCTTCCTCATTTACCAGCCCCGTTACCCAAATCTCCTATCCTATCTTATCCCGCAGCACTTATACCTCCAAAAACGTAATATATCTTCTTACCTGCACACAATGCCCTGCGTTCTATGTAGGCCTCACAACCACACCCCTTAACATCCGTATGAACGGCCATCGGAATAGCGTCTCTCTTAGGCGCCCCCTTCCGGTGGCCGACCATGAGTTAACCCACTCCCTTCCCTTCAATAGCTGCTTCACAGTAAAAACTATTCGTGCTCTTCCAAGTAGTTTCCCCGCGCCACAACTCCGCCAATGGGAACTAGCCTATATTGACATCCTCCAATCACCCCTTTTTTCCTTCCCTCTTTCCCCTTCCCCTTACCCCTCTTTCCCCTTACCCCTACCTCCAGTGTTACGCTTATTTTAGTCTTCGTTTTTCTCTCGCTGAAGAAGGGCGTGTGTTGCCCGAAAGCTCCAAATTACAAGCCTTCCTCTATCGCTGTGGACGTACACCACCGTATGGTAAGTGTTCACTGGCTCCTTCCTATCCCTCTCAACCTCTCGTTGCATTTATTTTATAAATATATATATATATATATATATATATATACCATGTATATTCCCTAGTCAAAAACCAATTAATTAATTGGTAGGACCTGTCGTAAGACAGAACACGAATGAATGAATGAATGAATGAATATGGATGGCAACAAGATGTTGGGATGAGGAAGCCCAGTGAACACCTACCAATCGGACGACTTCAGGTTGGCGAGGCCCTGGGGATGTCGAAGCGACGCATGTGAAAGAACACTAAAACAACACAGAAACAGCACAAACGTAGAAGCTTTCGGAGTTATTCCTTCTTCAGCTACCGAGAGAGAACTGATGGCAGTGACACTGGGTGGAGGCATGGGGGTGGAAGGGTAGTGCGGAAAGGTTGAGGATTTGAGGATACGGAGGGGGTTGGGAGAAGACAGAAAGGGGGTGAAAAGCTATCGAAGGTTGAGGCCAGGGGGAGTGAAGGCGTTTAGGAGATGGATATGCAAAAGATCCCACTGATGGAGTTGGGGAGCCGAAGCATTGTCGGGGAGAGCGCAAATGACTCTCACTGTGAAGCAGTTGTTAAATTATGTTAGTTCGCATGAACGGCCACCAGCAGCGGTCGTTTGAGAGTGACAGTGTTGCTGTGGCCGTATGTGTATATATATATATATATATATAT
Source organism: Tanypteryx hageni (assembly GCA_028673005.1). NCBI lineage: Eukaryota > Metazoa > Arthropoda > Insecta > Odonata > Petaluridae > Tanypteryx > Tanypteryx hageni. The sequence goes on from CM054112.1 coordinate 208,595,986, forward strand.
ATAACAACTTACGGAAAAGGAAAGGTAAAATAGATATATGGATGTCAACAAGGTGTTGGGATGAGGAAACCCAGTGAGCACTCACCAATCAGACGACTTCAGGTTGGCGAGGCCCCGGGGATGTCGAAGCGACACACGTAAAATAACACAACAACATCCCAACACCTTGTTGACATCCATATATATATATATATATATATATATATATATATATATATATATATATATATATATATATAGAAGTGGTGCACCGAATATACATTTTGGCCGAATAACGAATGGCCAAATGTTCAAACCAATATTCAACCAAAGCCGAATATCACTGTCATAGAATTGAATTAACTTCAATAATAAATCTGAAATTTTATCAAAAACCTTTTTTTAAATTTAATTGTTATTATAGTTTTGATTCAAATATTAATAGTCAAATTTAAGAAATTTTCTATTATAGTGCAGGAACAATAATTTCTCTGCATTGTCTGCTGCCAGATTGCTCCTGCGGTCACTGTACTAAACTCTCTTTCAACAGAGGTTGGAAGGGGAGCAAGATATTTCTGTGCAAGCTTTGCCAGTGTAGGAATAACAGAATTAATTTGCTTAATGTATTGCAACTTGAGCTTATAGTGTCTAACAAACTGGTGTAAAACATTTTACCAAATTAATCCAAAAGAAAACCCTTCAGTAGCTTACTGGAACAATATGGAACCTGGAGTTATACCAGATGAAAGGATTACATGAATTTATCGATTCCTTATAAAATTTTTATAACAATCTTAGCTACAATATTAATTTCTATATTGAACAGTAATGTTTGATGCAAATTCAGACATTACAGTTTGATCTCATTGTCATAATTATATGTAAATTCATTTCACTGAAAAGTATAAAAATAAAAATATATAAAAAACTTTTTTAATTTATACACTGAAAAGTGTAAAATAAATTTTTGAGTCACAGAGAATATCTGGATCATAAGGAAATTTTTCATTAGATATAATCATGAATCTCTTTAAAAAAGATGTATGGCATTTGCTATTTATTTAAACAAGAATTTTTCAGACTATTTATAATGTAGTGAATAATTAAATCAACACATGCCATCGGTACATCTTTTTTTAAAAGATTCATGATCATATCTAATGAAAAATTTCCTTAAAATTCAGATATTTTCTGGGACCCAAAAATTTATTTTATACTTTTCAGTGTGCTTTAGAAAAAAGGTTATAAATTTAAAAAGTTTTTTTATATATTTTTATTAGGTTTAAATTTACACAAGCACTTTATAAACTCTATATTGTAATTTAAATAATTATACTCCAGATGTTTCACTTCATTAAAAACAAATGTAAAAAATGGATAAAATCTGGATTTAGAAAATATTCGGCCTTTCTAAAGGCCGAAGCCAATAGCAGATTTTGGCCGAATACTGAGGCCGGAGCCGAACTTTTGTGTATCACTGATATATTTATAATCAAATGATTTAATAATATACTATTAATCCTTTTTATCATCATATTTTTATATAGCTGGGTTGATGATTGTAGCGTTTACCATATATACCGGCGTATAAGTTGACCTCGATTTTTCGGATTGTAAATACACGACTAGACATATTCGCTGTATAAGTCGACTCCTCACTTTTTTGCTAAAAAAAACTTCCCATGATAGTTTATATTTTTAAGATTCAGTACTAATAAAAACAAAAATAAATTTTTTATTTTTATTAACTATTAAAGATAATTATCTTAAATCTTCTAAAATAAATAACAGAATATGTAAACAATGGAGCAGCTGATTCAAAATGGCAATCACCTATGCCGTAAGATCAAATGTTTTCATAAATATCAATGTTTTTAATCTGTTATTAAGGGTCACATTTTATATTCAGCATATAAGTCGACCTTAAGTTTTCGGAATTTTTTTTTAGCTTCGAAGGTCGAATTATATGCTGGCATATACAGTATGTAAATTAGATAACTTTAAGGAGGTATTGGAGGTCGGCCCATCACTAGTAAATAAATGGAGTTTAAAGGTTGATGTAGCTTAATTCAAATGAATCTGGATGTAACAAAGTCTAAACAGCTTTGCCATTATTAGAAAAATCACAGCTTAGTTAAGGTTAAATAAGCAAATTGTGATTAATAGAGTTAATTTAATGCTTATATTATTAGATTTTCCTTCCACGAAAAAGGAATGAGAATGAATACAAAATAAAACAAAAGTTAAAGATGTCAGAGTAAGTTTGCCTTTGCACTCTTTCACAATGATAAAACTACTCAGTTTGCATGAGCAGTTAGACATTGAATTATTTAAATGTTCATCTCAAGTTTTTTTATAATTTCATAGTTTGTTAATTTTTCAATTAATTATGAAAATAAAAATTTATTTATTTTTATAATTATTTTATCCATCAAAAAGGTGGTTTCTGTTAATGAGTTATAAATAATTATTGTTTTGGTCACCAAAAGAGATATTTAAATAGTATTTTTTCTATCCACATTTTCACCGTGTGTTTTAACCGTTTATCAAGACTCTGGACATCTCAAACAATAGTTGGAATGTGGTGGTAAGATAGCAATTTTATAGTTATCAAGAGTTTTGCTACTTGAATACTTCTTTTGAGTATTACATACTTGCTGTTGTGATTTTGGTCATTATTTGCTAGTAATTTGGAGTACTAAAAGCTATTTCACCAAAGTTTGTAGTAAAGGTAGAGCTTATTTAACATTTAGTACTTTTGTTCTTGTGTTAATTTTGTAAGAAATAATTAAACTATTATTAATTTGTTTTGTTGTTTGTCTGTAGCACTATAAGTATTAATCTACATTATAATGCCATAATATAAACAATAATTAATGTTTGACTTAAACATTTTTGGATATTTTTTTCATATTCAAAGTTAAATTTTTCAAATAAATACTTGAGAAAAGATCCATTAAAATTTATTGGCTACTGGTTAAAGTTACAGGAAGATAAATATAAGTATTTCAATTTCAATTGTTAGAAAAAATCATTATTATTTACATTTTAAATAATCTGCATTACATACCTACAAAGGGATTCCATTGATGACTAACTTGGCAACCACCCAGCTCATTGCATTCTCCAGAACCCCTTATAAAGTTAAAACCTAGAAAACTTAAAAGGAAAATATGCTCTAACATCATGAGGTCACATACAATTTCAGGTGCATTTTTTTACAAAATAATAGAAAAGTTTTATTCAAAATTTGATTATATAACTTTATCAATATATTACTCGTTCTATTTCTAAATTTTTACGAGTTCCTTTTCCTGCTATGATTACAATAATGACTTAAGCACTATGCAGTTCTCCGAGTTACCATTTTTGGCGCTACTGTCAGAGGGAGGATATATTGCACTTCCTCTGAATTTTTAAAATTGCATTTCATTGTAACAAATATATTTTGGTCGTCCACACTACTTTGTTATACTGACATTTCACTGTATTTGTCCCTTTTAAGGTCTTTTCTCTTTGTGGCATGATTATTAGCCAATTCTGCAGTCTGCTCATAACAGATTTCTATTGTAATACTACTATATGAAGGCATGCCTGCAGAATTTTTGAGATTAATAGTTTTGCTGTGGAAGTTTATCTGAATAAAAATAAGAATAACTGCAATGATAATATGTCCTATACCCACATTTATTAAACTCTCTCTCAGATATGTTTTCCTCTTTGATGTGTATTTAACTTGAAAAAAATGTAAATTACAACTAGGTTAAGAATAGAGTTGTGAATCCTCAGCAGTGCCATACTGACACTAACAATTACTCTAAGTATTTGACTATTTGGTAGTACCTTCTAAGTAGTTTGCAGTACTTTGTAGTAAGTGCTTCACTAAGAAAATATTTCAGTTAATATAATAATGGGGTAATTAGTTTAATGTGTTTAATTCCTTTTCAACTAATGGTGATGTGTTGTTGGCACATTGCATTGTTTTCAATAACTGGGAAAACATTTTGTTTAGTGGTAGAACATGGTTCTGGCCTAGAAACGAGTAAAAAAATTAATAAGTTAATATCTGAACAAGGAAAATGATCCCCTGATTTATTGCCATTTATTTGGTAAAAATAAATCATTTTCTAATGTCTCTTAAGTTATTGCTGTTTATCTTGTATTTTAATTGTTCTTGTTATTTTATTCTGCTAAAAGAATTCCCGTATTTTATTTTAGTTGAAAGACATTTTTCATGTGAACGTTTGATCTTGTTTACTACCAAAAAACATTTATATTGCTTTATTCTCGAGAGAAATTTTTTAATCACTGGGAACAAGAATAGTAAGTGCAACTCATGCTACTTTGGAACTTGGACCCCAAAAATTCAATATAAGCAAAACATTGATGATCTTCAAATTCTCTTGAACATAATTAAGAAAAAGTTATTGTAAATATATTTGTGCTTGACTCTGTTTACATTATTAACAGAAATTTGGTGTTAGCAAGTGAATGTGCATTAATGCTACATCAATTTTTGTGTTAACAAGATTAATCATTTCACTTATTTAAAACCTTAATAAACAAACTGTTGAAGTTAATCATTAAAATTATTATTTTTCTAGAATGATCCATGGAGTAGTAGTCCTGCCACTGGATCAGCATCTACATCAGTTGTGGATCCATGGGCACCTGTTGATACACCCACTCCTCCAGGTTCTTTAATTTTGTTAATCTATGGATAAAGCAAAATTTCAATTTCTTTGTTCATATTTTTTTAAAAGGGAATGTTTAGCTGTTAAACTCAAATATTTTGTTTCTTTCACTCTGCAAATAAAATCTTGGCATGTAATAAATATTTCAAATTTTTATTCTATTTTTACTCATTCTTGTACTTTTAAAAACTAAAGGCTTCTATTTTGTATTTTAATTCAGGAAATTTTTCCAAATTGAACATTTTATCATCTCTTCAAGCTGAGGTAAAACTGTTTTATATAGGTTAAATTCTCAGAGAAATGTAAAATAAACTAGATCAGGTCCATCTTTTTAGTCATTTGCTCATGTTGTTTTTGTTTAAAAATTCATTCCTTTTGCATGACCAAACGAGCATGTATATCAGATGTATTGACTTCAATATTTTTAGTTTAGTGCTATGCATCAGCAAGATTTTTCACAATTAAGTTATATGTTATTTTCCAGTGGTGGATCCTTGGAAACCAGCTGACACTAGTTCCAGATCGCTAGGAGGTACCCCAACTCCTTCTCAGCCTCGACAACATCAGAACCCCTGGTCTCCAGGTGGAGGTGTGGATACATCAGAGTACTACACTGGAACAACACCTTCTCCTTTAGCATCCCCAGCTAGTAATGGGGCTGGTGCTTCTTCACTAGGTGGAAATGAGTTGCTTGATGAATTTGATGCAATTTATCAGAGAGAGAAACCGCTAAACACAAATGGAGTTCTCAACAATAACAACAATAATAACGGTGAGTGGTTTTTTCCTTTGTTTAACTTTTATTTCTGTTTAGCACATCATTTTCTAAAATATGTACAGGCATTCCCCGGGTTACGTAAGCCTCGACTTATGTAAACCCGCACTTAAGTAAGCGGCCCCATAAATTACTAAAAAAATTTCATTACATTAATGTTTATCTTAGCAGTTTTTGTAAGCAAGAGAGACCTAATATGTGCAATGAAGAAGAACGCAAAGCTTGGGTTGTAATGTGGTAGCCCCACTATGCTACCCTGCCACTGTTGCCAATTTAGCGAATTTTTAGTTAGATCTAGTGACTTGGGTTCGAACTAGCGCCTAAAAAAGCCACAGTGACTACCTACAAATCTAGCTAATCAATTTAACAATCTACCAAATTTTAGCAACTGGCTATAATTGCAGCTTATCTGCACTCATATGAATACAAAAATAAATTACATTATAATATTAACATAGTAACAGTAAATGATGTTATTTCATTTTCGTCTGATGTTACACAACAACACCTGTCTACAAGTAGCAGCAATAATCTTAGCAGGGTTTATTTGGAGACGATTTTGCAAGGGCTCGTTCCAATTGCAAGCAATCGAGTTTGTGTGTATATGCAAAGAAAGGGATGAGACAGGATTTTGAAAGTGATGATAAGAACCTAGATGATTTATGAGAAGACAATCGAAGGTGAAAGAATGCATGTAAATGGAACCGTTTTGTCTCATTTGTCATCTGTAAACAAGCACATGACTTATTCCTTCCATACACCGTTTACACACAATTTTAGTCAGACGACAGAACGCGGAGGTCTTTTGAAGATGCCAACCAAGAAGATGAGTGCAGGGCCATCCCTAGGTGGTAAGTAGGTAAGGCACCGCCTTAGGGCGGCACTTCTCTGGGGTCGGCAAATGAGTTGGTCTCATAGGCTGATTTAACATAAGGTGCTTTATGGGCTCAAATTGCATTTGTCCTATAACTCATTTATCGTTGGTAGCTCAATAACTTTGGCTCAGATTATTAAAAGTAAAGTACTCCTTTAGCCAAACAATTGTTTGGCTAAAGGAGTACTTTACTTTTAACTATAACTCATTGTCGTTGAAAGCAGACAGTATATTCATATCTATCGGATATGGGAAAATATGTGGAGGGCCAAGTTTAGATGTGAATGCAAAAATCGGTATCAGTCCAAACCTCTAGTTTCTACTTTTTAAGCAACCGATAATAAAGGGTGACACTTGGGCTATTTCAATCGCACCACAGTAAGATTTGGTTTCAACACACTTCCCAGGGGCTCTTTCCACGCATCAGCAGTTGCCTCAGCAGGCTACAGGGCAACATGGAAATTGTCATATCGAATAGCCAAAAACAATCAAAATAAAACTATTTTAACAGTGAAATGTGAATGCATAAATATATCCTGCATTAAGCCAGTTTAACTTAGTCTGATTAAAGATCTTCAGTACTTAATTTTCACAGATCGCTTTCTCAAAATAGCTTCGCATGCCAAATAAAATGCCTTCATGGGCCGGATCCGGCCTGTGGGCTATAATTTTCCCAACTCTGATGTAGTAATTTTCAACTTATGCAAATTTTGAGTTACATAATGGGTGTCGGAAGGCATTCCTTACATAACCCGGGGAGTGTCTGTATTTGGTTTGTTTGTCTGTATCATATTCTAGAGCAAATGCATATAACACCTTCATTTGCATTTGCTCTCCCTTAGATTTTTCTTGTCTAATTATATTTAACTTTGTTATGTTTTCTTTCTTATTATTTTATAACCTTTTACATGCTCCAAAATTGAATGTCAAAAGCATGAAATATTATTTGCAATAAAAATTATTTAACCAAAAATTAATACTTCTCTTATTATCTCTTTTTAAGATTTCCAAAGGTAAAATAATAATTGTAACAGTTCTTAACCAAATTGTAAAAAATGCCAGAGAAGCAGTTAATGAGTGAGAGGAGAGCATGGTTGTAAGGTGTTTTCTGGGAGGCTGTAAAAAAGGGTTTAGCAGATATTATACTTATGTACATCAATGAATCAGTTGGAATTGTCATGAGAACTGCTGAAGTCATAAACCAAAGTCTTACAGGGGTTACGATATTAAAGTTGCACATCTAAAAAAATTAGTCAAGATAGGGAGCTTTAATGTTTGGTGATCAAATGTTTTTGTTGTTAAGCTAATAAGGAAATCATACAAACCTTCCATCACAACTTTTACCAATTCATCTTTCAGGGAAGCCACATCCAAACCTCAACCAAATTGTATTAATACAAATTGCTGGATTTTTATTTAATCGATGAAAAGAAAGCCATGCTGTAGTGAAACGGCCTCTTAAGAATCTATGCTTTATGAGGATCAGATGTGCGTCAATTTGATGATTTTTCAATTAATCCATTGATGTTTTTCAAGTGTAACTATAGTCTATGTCAAATGACTTGGCGAGTCAGATTTTGGCCATACTTGGGACCGCTCGTATGTCTCCACTGCTAAGAGGTGCCTTCTAGCAGCAAGCTCAAGCTAGACATTGCCTACTCTACACCAGAACACGTGATGGTTGGCAGGCATTTAAAGGGAATTTGCAAATGTGGCAACAGCACAGACACGATATTACCACTAGGGAGACTCGATGGAGAGGGAGCTTTCGAATGCTTAGGCTCTCCCTCCTTTCATATTGGTTCGCTCAGTGTCTTGCCCCTGTCCACTTTCTCTTCTATCTCCCCTTCACTCGCCAAGTCATTTGAAATTGAGTATACCAAAATCAAAACTGAATGGTAGTGCATGTTTTTTTTGTCGAAATTAATTAAAAATTCAAAAAATAACTACGTAATTAGATTCAAAAAACTTTTTTTAGTGTTCAGGCAAGTTTTTGGAATCTTCAACCTCCTTTCCCACAAATTTTTTATGGATAATTATACACTTGTATGAAATATAACAAACTGCTAAACTCTTCCATCCCCCTCTGTGATATCATAAATAAAAATGTCCCTCAAGTTTAAAAGATTTTATGCATTATTCAACAAAATTCAGGTTAAGCAGTCAAACTGCATTATTATACTGTAACTGTATTTTCATTAGAAACTTAGCATTAAAAACAAAACAAAATCAATCAAAATTTATTTAAAATAATTTCATTGTTGTAATAATGTTAACCAAAATGAAGCTACCATACCATAGAGGTTGGGTGGAAGAAGAGACTGACTTAGTCTCAGTCTTGCCCCAATAAAGACATTATTGACTTCAGTAGTAACAGACCCATATAGATAATTCATGAGGCTTTTTAAAATCCAGCTTAAATGCAATCAGACTGATGGACATCTCATAATCAATAGGGTTCGTCACCAGCCAAAATTATTCTGAAAATTTTAGCTTTCCAGCTCTTCTCGGTGCTGCAAAATTTTGCACACATATGGACAGACAAATGAATTGTTTTTCAACTACTAAAAAGAATCAAATCTTTTTGTAGTTTTGCTTAATTAGTCTCCCTTATTTGATTCATTCGTTTTGAAAACGTGCTTTTAGTTGTTGCATTTAAAATTCCATGCAAAAATTCTACCAATGTTTTAAAAGGAAGATAAATTTAATTTGTAACAAAATATAGACCCAGACTTTTCATGTCTTGTTGTGCATGTTATTTTATTCATTTCAGGTTCATTAATGTAAATTCTAACAGGATAAACATTTTTGTGTATATTTACTTTTGATGGCATTCTTATACATTTTCTTTAACTGAATTTATATGCTATTACAACCTTTTTCAATTTATTTTTCTCAGGAATGTCTTCTCCTGATCCATTTGATCTTTCCTCTTTGGATGATGGTTTACCAATTGGAAGCAAAGATAAAATAAATTCCACTCAAAAGAAGACGCCAGCAAGTTTCCTGGGAGAAAACTCATCCTTAGTTAATCTTGATAATCTAGTGCCTGTACCTCCTGGAACATCTAAAACACATCAGCTTCCTGCTCCCAGTGGTACTTATAATTTCAGCTTAATTCTAAGTGTATGAAATAACTATTAATATACAGGTCATTTATTTATTTTACAGTGCCTACAGCCACATCAAATCCATTCTCACCTACTCCAATCATCCCACCGACATCTGCAGTACAACCGCCTATGTTCCAACCTCAGCAAATTTCAAGGAAGAGCCCATTTATGGCAACAGATGATGCCTTTGCACCGGTGCCTGCCGTTGAACCAAGACCTTGGGGAAATCCAGTGCTACCGACTCCTATTATTCCCAATTCTGCTGCTAGTGGCAACCGTGTTATAGGAGAGAGTCAAAGGCCGAATCCCTTCCTTTCGTGATGCTGACTCTCCCCCTTTGTTGTAGAGGTTTGCTGCAAGACAGCAGAGGGGAGGAGGACTAAATGGGTGGGATGTCGGGCAGCTTTCTTTCTTGGGGAGCCTTTGTTTTCATTTGTGGTAAAGAGTGTGGGTGGGAGGTACAGCAGAGGACTGGAGCATATTCCAGAATCTGGTGGTCTTTTGGCTCACTTCCCATTCGTCCCTCTCTTCAGCGCCTTAAAATTCCCTTATCCTACGTTTTTGTACTGTTTAAGTGAATGGAAACGTGCTTTCCTCGTCGCGTCTTCATTTTTTCTGTAACAAAGTGTAACTATCCTGTTATTTTTTTTGATTGGTTTTTGTAAAATGGACATGACCACACCATTGAATGCTGTGAATGTAATTTTTATATATGATGCCGAGAATCAAGGAATGTCTTAGAAATGACTCACAGCATGTGCCTCAGCTCGGTGGCAGTAGATTGATGGCCTTTTAAGGACGGAGGATTATTATGACCCAGTAATTTTTACCTCTGACTGTCCTGGATCGAATTGATAATGAAATTTTGTACATTATTTTTGTTATTTTTTTGTAATGAAGAAAATGAATTTGGTGATAGGAAACGTATGAAATATAGAGTCATCAAATAATCTTCTCTACAGATGTATATAATGGTGTTGGCGAAGAATTTTTATTCCAAATAGACAGTCATTATGTACAGTTCTCCTGGTTAGTCTATGTAAATCATTCTAAAGAATCAAATTTTTCCTTGCGTGTATTAAAATAGTGGCCACTTAATCAATTGTATCCATTTGTTTTCCTATATATATATATATATATATATATATATATATATATATATAATATTTTGGAAAATTTTTGATTTGTTTCTCTGGGTTGGCTCTTATGGTATTTCTCTTGTGTGTTAACTCTAATGTAATATAGCCTAATTAGTAGCCACTACTACTGTAAAATATCCCATTTTCACCATCTCTAAGCGGTAGTTGGTAAGTCTTTTTAACTATTTAAATGTGGCAGAGTATTTTGTGAATTTGCTCATGTTATTTACAAGCTTTCTCTTGATTTTTAGAAAATCAAGCACTGTTATGTATAGCCATAAAACCATAGTCACTTGGTATTATTGCATGACTATTCCCATCAAAATATATTCATTTATATATTTCACTAATCAGTTCAAATCTCATACTACCCCGCTTTTCCTAAGGTCTTAGCCACCCCACATCCTGTTAAAGATTTGAGGGTTTAGATGTCAGCATAATTTATTGCATCAAATTTTCTCTACTGGTAAAGCAATAAAATCCAGTTGATTTTACACTAAAACTTTTTACTACTAACACTTACTGAAATGTTCAAGTTGAGACTGTGAGTAAACAATAATGGGAGAGTCCATTGCAACTGCCAGATTTCCAGTGATTTATAAAGTGCTATATTAGTTATCTTGCAGTGGACTTCTTTGATTGGAGTTTGCTTGTTTATAAAATAATTTATTGATTATATGCCGAGGGGAATAGTTCTATGGTAATATGATGAAGTATGGTTCAAAGGGAACATGGAGGACTCGTGCAATGTATCCCTTCAATGGATCGTGTATTGTAATGATATTCTAGTGATCAAATGTTTCCATTAGCTCATCGCAAAAGCTTTAAAATTTGCTTAACATGCATCACAAGGAAATAACAGCTGAAGACATCCAAAAATTCGATTTATTTAAAAGAAAGTAAAGGAATGCATCTCGTTATAATGTGAGTAATAAGGCCATATTTTTGTGTAAGAGTGAATGACTTGGAATTTTAGATAAAACATCATGTGTTCCTATGAAAATAAATGCTTATAGATAGCCCATGACCTTCACGGGAGTTTTCAAATAAGCTCAAACTCAATAGGAACCTTAACTACTCCACAAAATATAAAAGTGAAAATTATTATTGGAGATCGTGAAACACCATGTGAACACACTATTTTTTACAAGAAAGAGCTTTAAATAAATGAATTTCTCTGCCTCTCATTTAGTGATAAAGCGACTGGTTCATTTTGGTCAGACTAAAATTTAAAAAAATGTGGTTTATCCATTTATTTAAGTGAGATAAATGTAGATACAGCAGAGCTTTATAAATTGTAAAAATTGTTACTAACAATATTGCTCGTCTTTTTAATCAAATGTTGATGTTTTATCAAACTTTGATACAAAATAAATACTGTCTTGTAAATATTTATCATTCTTTTACCAAACAGAACCTTGTTTCCTGACTCCTGTCACTATATTGATCCTGAAAACCAATATACATATGAATTTAATTATATTAATAAATACAGTCAAGGTATTTTTACTTAAGAAATGTTAATTATATGAGAGCAAGCATTCCACACACGACCTTTGTTCTCATTGTTATAATTTAATATTGCATATTTCACTTGTGACATTTCTGGATGTGAATCTGTGACACACATTGGTTTAGTTGAACCTTTCAAATACTGAATGGAAGGGATAACAGATAAATTCAATTTCAAAGACAAAAATTTCTCTTGAAATATGACTAAGACTCAAATTGTCTAATTATTAACAACTGCAAAATATATGGCCATCGTGCTCTTAGTTTGCACCACCAAATTAAAAAAATTTTATAGATTAGTTAAATCTGCATTAAAACTTTATATAATATTATAGCAAAAAGGCTATAATCCAATTTTTAGTTGAATGTTAACCATCTCTTTTGCCTTTACAACAGAAATAGCTTAGATGAATTCATTTCCTAAGAGAAGTGGCATCATAACTAGTGGACCAGCTGTAATGAAGGCAGCTCTGAGGAGGTGGCTAAATTGGGGACGCTGTTCCAATAAGTAGCAAAGCAGAAAAACCAACTTATACTTTTGCCTTAGGGCTTTATCTAAAAATATGTTTTGGAATTATCAAAAGCATTTGCATTTGGACAAAATTAATACCACACCTATATTCTTAACAATGAAGGAACCAGATTTGTGCACAGGTGAATACATTAAAAACAAAATTGCTACAACTGAATGGTATTAAAAATAAAAAAGCTATGTTGGCATTTTTTAAAGATTACAATCCATCATATCCATACTTACATAGTGCTTGATATAAGAAAGAAAAACGTCCCACACAATAGTTGCAACATTTACATATATAACTCTGTACTCAGCAGGCACCCATACAAAGTTAATATACTGCACGGGAGGCCAGAAACACCAGTCAAACTGTAAATATATCAGAATATTACCAATTAAGACAGTAAAATGTTTAGTCTTTAGTGCAAACATACCATGATGATTTACAAAACTTATTGAAGTTAGCAATATAAGTAATGTAAGTAAAACAACTCATTGTAGAAGAGCCTATATTTTTCTCATTTTCATTGTTTTGCACAAAATAGGGCAATATTTAAATCTTTCCATCCTCTTCAACTTTTGATCTAGCAGAAGACACCAAATAAAAAAACATTTTGAACCATTCTTTGAGATAAATGATAAGCTCATTAACTTTATTTTGTATTTAGAATGTTTCTTTGTCAGCCAATTACTGGATGCTTGCACATTTATTTTATTCTTTCTTCAAAAAATAAATTATTTATATTTTTCATGAGGTGACAAAATATAAATATTAATTTTCATACTGTTGTGACATTTCAATAAATTTTCTGAAAAGCATGATCTAGATCAGGGATCAGCAATGTTTTTCTGTCAGGTGCCATTCTTATCAATATTCATGAATTGAACATTAAGTGCCATGGTAGTCACCTATCTGCTGGCCTGTTTGGACATGGCAGTCATTTATTTGTTAAGTGCCACGAAAACTTGACTAAGTGCCAGAAGTAGCATAGGCATTTCAGGCTTTAGTATTAAGGAAATAATTACAACCAATTTTAAGAGATTTAAATTATTTTTGCAGAACTATTAGTAAACATTGCAATCCTTCCCATATTAGTTTTCTTTAAAAATTTCATTTCTTTATCTTATATTGAAAAAATATAATTTCGAAAACCTGAAAAGACTAATTTAATACCCAGACACTAGTATCATAATGTTAAAAAAGGAATTGGAGACTACGGTGTACAGATTGGAATTAAAATTTAAAACTCCCGAACCGTAAATTAACCCAGAGAGCACTCACACGTCAATTGACGTGTGAGTGCTCTCTGGGTTAATTTATGGTTCGGGAGTTTTAAATTTTAATTCCTAGTATCATAATGTAAAGCATTTAATAAAGAATATTACGAGAAAGACAGGCATTCAAATATTGAATTAACTAAGAGTTGAAGTATTTTTTGAATAAACAAAGAGTCAAATACAAAAAAAATTTACTGAACAAGACGCTACAGAAAGCTAATTTTAAAAATAAATTATTTCTTTCAGAAAATACCATACCCTTCAACCACCTGTGAAATCTGCGGAGATTTCAAACTGTTAAATTAGATAGCAATAATGTTTCTTTCTGAAAAAAGGTACCGGAACTCTGCTATGACAGACACTAAAGAGGTTGAGGGTATTTTTTTACTTTTACATATAGAATTTACTATTTTTTTATTTTAAGACAAAATGTGCTGGTACTGCATAGCACCACAAAAAAGCCTGGAAAAGTCTTATTTATTGAGACTTAACACTTGAGAAATAAACAACTGAATATCATTACATTGCATTAACATGATTATAATGCATTTCATCAAGAAGAAATTTCACAGTTCATTATCAAACCACACATCAATCAATCATTCATTAATTTTGCCAGATGACACGCAACTTTCAAAATGTATTTAACTACAATGCATCTCATTTAGGAAAACATTAAAATACAGAACCAAAACACAAGATAACATATGCAAAAATAATTTTGCATCTAACTAAAAAAATCAGAACTTGCTCAAACTAGTCAAACTCAAGGAACTTTTCTCACCAATAAGTCAAACTGTGTTAGGATGTAGTAACCTTTCTATGCTAAACACCTTCATAGCGCTCCATTACCAGCAATATTTTCACCTACAGATGAGATATTCCAGCTACCTTGGCAATTATGAGACACTGGCCATTATTTGACGGTAAGAAAAATTAATAAGGCTAAATTGCAAATTGACAAAGTTATTCTGAAATAAAATTTGGAAGATAAATGGTCACTCAGGCTGTAAAACAATTAGCAAGAGTTGACTTTCAAAAAGTCTAATAATTTTAAACCATTTTCTTCCATTAAGAGCAGCTATTTTCTGGATCAAATTAATTGTTCATAAATTACACCATGGTCAATGAATCAACCATTTTTAATTGCTGAAGATAACTTGATCATCAAACGTACATACTTCATTATAGAATAAAAAACTATGATTACTAGGACTTAGGATTTTTATTTAGCAATGATATGGAATGTTCTTCTTTTAATTTTCCATTCTATCATCATCATCATGCTTCTGTCCGAAGACAGGTTTTAACTGAATCGCTGCCTCCATTTCTCTCTCTCCCTAGAAGCCTCTTTTATACCTCTATAAGTAGTATATCCCTGCTTTATATTATCTAATATTCCTATTCTTTTACTCCCTCTTCTTCCACTAATTTTTCCTTCCATTCTATATCAAATCATAATTAATATTTTTAAAATGTGCATTAACATTTAGAAAGAGATAATGGTTTCCCTTGTCATCTCGAGAAATAATTTATCCAAAAGGGGTTGGAAAACCCAAATGGACATTGCAAATACAAAGCACCCATTCAAATTGGTGATTCACTACTGGTAAACCCTAAATATTTTACTTTAGAATCTACAATAAGTAAAACATTACTGATAATGGCTGCTTTGTTGCCAAAATTTACATAAGTTTACTCAACCTTTTTATGAGTACAGAAAAAAGTTTTTAATATTATTTCAGCCATTAGGTGATCTTGATAATCCTTTCTTGAGCTTTGTCATCTTAATTAAATGAATTAAATAAAAGGTAAATTTTCATCAAGCTTTTTTAAATTATATAAATGCTTATGATAAAATAATTCTAATCTTATAAATTCCATTATCTGCATCTTATGAAAGAGAATGGTAAACTTAACACAATCAACTTGAAACTTATTTCCGATGTACTGTCTAAAACACTGCTTGTCGCTAATTCACGACTGTTACTAATTCAATTAATAAATTATAAAATTTTTGGCATATCTACAGTTTTAAAAGTTATTTGCATTTTTAATTTTCCTTGTCATTATTAAAAAATCAAATAGCAAAATATTTCGTGCTTACTAAATATAAAGCTGCAAACTTCCTCTTGAACTCTTCCACTCCTCCGCTAAGCTTCCTACCCTCCAGCAATCCCATTCCAATGAAGAAAGTAAAGGCAAAAAATGGTGCAGCAATTAGCTGGTCAGCTAGAATTTTGCGTGCCACAGATGATAAATTTTTTTTTGGTATTTTACGATCCAACCACGTATACCAAATATGATGAGGAGGCCCTTGGCTTAAACCAACTAAAAACATACGTCCTGAATTTGTGAAATAATTGAATCAATTGTTAAGTGAAGATAAATATTAATTTAAATATTCCCAACATCGCTTCTCACTGAAGAACTTAATCATATTATGTAACAATTCAGAAATATACATCACCTGAAACAATTAGTTAAGAAAAATTAGGAATTAAATAATATGAACAAAAAATAGACTGCATAGAAAATGAGACTTTTTTAATAAAACCATTGTTAACATATCATAATGAAAAGCATGGTTGGCGTTACTTTGTGCGTTAATTCAATATATCAGAGATTATATTGCAGTAAAATAGTTTAACAAACAATTATACAGAATCATATAAATGTTCAAATGACGAATGAACAGAAAAACAAACCTGTTCTACCCCAATCGTAAGGCTTGTCCGTGTCTTTGGCTTGTACTTTTTCATTTATCTGTTGAATACAATCCCCTATCGCTAACAATCCACCACAACTTAGAGTATTCGTTAGCCACAAATATTTTCCAAAAATATGTCTGCGTAATTTGAGTAGAATAACCATGTTTTACATGAATTATTTTGTATTAACAATATCATTATTGACTACAACAATTTTGTTTTAATTTCCTAAGCCTCAATTATTTACATATATTGCACATTAGAGAATAGGGACACATTAGCTTTCCCGATTAGCTATACCGTCATATGCCATTCCTTAAGGAAAACAAATATTATCACTAACTTTCAAAATATACACTTTTCGATTTTGTTTTGTTTTCAAAAATCGCCAATATCGATATCTTTTGTGTGATTTTGATGAGATATTGCGCCATGCACGTATCGTTATCTCGAATTTGGTACACCGTATTCAAGTTCACTTCACTAAATAAAATATTTGTGAAATTGCACCTAGTTGTGGTTACTTGAGAAATTTTATTTTAGTTTTAACTCATAAAATACTTAATGATTGAAATTATCAAAGATCATCAAAACCTCAGGACCACCATAATGTGGCCTGTCTTTTAGTCGAATTATCAGGCAATCACGGCCCGAGCCAAAGGAGGGTAACTGGCGCACTCGCCCCCTAAAAACATTCTCTTTTTGCACACGTTATTGTGACACGTGTCTTAGTGGAATTTCAGTCAAGGCTCTTATTCGGTGAATGAATTTTGATTACGTTTGTCCTGAAATAATATTGTAATAGTAATTGATAACGGTACAACTCATTCTCCGCTACTATCAGCGAGGTGGTGGGCACCAGCATCCTGACATGGAGAATCAAAGAGAATGTGACAGCTGGTGACAACCATGGGACGGGTGACAACGACTTTAATCTCACGCTAAACAGAAGAATCTCGAATAAACAGTAAACGCAACGTCAAATTAGTTCCATTTTTCGTCGCCTATTGCGCCACTTCCTACGAGAAAATTTGTGGGTAGTTAAAGTTCAAGTACCTTAAATAATTATCGTCACTATTATGATTAATACTAATTTGCTCTCTGATTATTATATATTCACACAGATGTAGTTGTTACCTTGTGGTGATGATGTGATTATAATTGTCTAATTTCATTAATAAAAGAAAATGTTGCACGCTTTTGTAAATTAGATGTCTCATCTTGAAGCATAAATTTGTGCATTTATCCGCCGGAGAATTATGCGAAGCTCTTGTTAATTCGAATTGTTGATCTATTTTAACATTATCGTTAAATTTATTTAACTGATCTGACTATTAAATTTCGTCATGTTGGCAGTCGAAATAGGATGGCCCAAGGAGGGAAAAGTGAAAAACCAGCTTTAAAAAAGTAAGTAAACTATTAAAAATGTTATTCGTGTTCCTAATTGTAAATTAATATTGCGAAGCCTTAAGAAACTACTTCAGCTATATAAATTTATCAGAAAAGTTTGTTAATTCTTGACAAGTGGATAACTATTCGTAAGTTCTGTCTGTAATGTTTGGAACTTAGCAACCCGTAATAACTTAATTGTCATTATAAGAACTTATTTTACCAGGAAATTTTCATTCCCTTTCAATCGTGTCACATATTATATTCAGAAATTTC
The DNA here is from genome assembly GCA_028673005.1 of Tanypteryx hageni. Lineage (NCBI taxonomy): Eukaryota > Metazoa > Arthropoda > Insecta > Odonata > Petaluridae > Tanypteryx > Tanypteryx hageni. The sequence continues at coordinate 208,614,243 of CM054112.1, forward strand.
ATTTGTTCCTTAGGTTTGAGCACTCGTGTTGTCAAGATTCACTCCGTAAGTTTTATGGCCTTTTTTCTATACAAAGGTTAACAATAATCATTTACAACGTTGTATTTAATTCAATATTAAAAATATTTCTGATCAGTTAATTAAATGTTTTAAATGTACTGTGGACTCTTATGCATCGTTTTATTTTCTCGAAATATAAATATCATTTTTTGATTTGTTGATGTATTAGTTTATAGTTTGTACAAAAAAGTTTTCAAATAATTCATATCCATTTATTTTAATTATAATTTAAAATTATAATCGTGTTAATAAGTATCTAAGTGTGATCGGTAATATGTATAGCTAATGTAAGGATTAAATAAAACATTTCCTGTAATTGTATAATTACTGCAATAAATTGATAAGTATTTTATCTTGGCATTGTATTAGTTCAGTCTATTACTTGAAATGTTTTTCGTTACTATTTTCTGGATCATTTCCTGAAACAAAATTTCATCTGCAGGTTGACTGAAGAATTAGAGTACTTACTCAGTCTTACTACTCAACAATTGAACATTTTAAAGGAAAATGTACATGAAGCAAAGGAAATTCTTAATTTCTCAACCTGTAGTACTCCAATTTATAAAAGGGAGCAAAATAAAGCTGTTGGTGCAGCTCCCACACAAAATGACACCTCAACTCAATTAGACTCGGATGATGAAGAGCTTTCCTTGGAAGGAGAAATAAGAAGAATCCTACAGGTATTATTTTTAAAGAAAAATTGCGGTAATTATTCAATTACTTTATTTTTGCATTGAAGTATATATTTACGCAAAACATGAGTTGACAGCATCTGTTGTTTGCCGGCAAATGCATTTTCTTAAGCTTTAATTACTTTTTAATAAAGAATTTCTCCATAAACATCTTCAAAATTTATTAACACTAATTAAATTCAACAATTACAGCTATACAGACTGCAAAATTAATCATGTAAACAGCACTGGGCATTATAAATTTGCATTTTTGAGCAAATGTGAATTAGTCTAGTTTGTCTACAACAAAAAATGTTGAAGAGCGAATTTAATTTATTATTGAAAAAATCTATCCTGTTATGTTTGTCAATAGGGAGATATTATCTATCATAAATGTCTCACACTTTGTTGTTGTAATCGAGAACAAATCAAAATTATGAGGGGCCTAAGGCAAATTATTCAGTAGCTACTTATCTCTTCAAAATGTAATGTAGAGCCTTCGACTACACCAATATACTAGCAGGATGATTTGAGCCAAAACAAGCGAGTTTTAAATACAATCCACACAAGGGCACTGCATATGTTTACTGACTCAATATGTTTATATGCATAAACTTTTAAATCATTTTCACTGAAGTTAAATAATATATCTTAGTATACTTTGAGTTATTAGTAGGAATGTTTTTTTATTTACATTCTTACTTCGTTACTTGAAATATAACTTGATTAGCTATTACATGAATAATATTTTATTATTCTGAAAGGAAGGACATTTATTATTTCAGGTTGCTGAAAAAGTCAGAGATACAGCTTATTCTAAACAATTAGGAAAATTCAGATTGAAACATTCTGTTGCAGAAAGGAAGGTAGTTCATAAGAATAAGGAGAAAGTCATGCCAACCAGCAAAACAAAGCGTAAATAAAAGTTTGTCAGTTATTCTGTTCAGTAGATAGTTGGTAATTTAATTCATGCAATTCATTGTGTTGTTTTGGTGAGGGACTTTTTGTTGTATTTCAATATTTAAATCCCTAGCTTTATTTTCCTAAAAGTACAGGTATCCCTTGTATTATGTGATTAATTGGTTCGGAGAAATCACCATGTAAAGTGAAATCGCGTAAAGTGAATTTATAATTATAATTGGTAAAATAGGGATTCGTTCCCCACAATCAACCACCTTATACAATGTACACATATAAAATTACTTTACTAATTGCTCCAATTCCACCAGTCATGCAATTAAATTGTATGCAGTTTTTATTTTGATTTTTTTAAATCGTGTTATGGCAAAAATCCGTAAAGTGAGACCGTGTATAACAAGAGATATCTGTATAAAGATAAATTGTTTGTAGGTTATTTTCCCTATTTTTCAATAAAAAATTTCGTTTATGCAAAACCTGATTTTGATATCTGTTTAAGTAAGAAGTCAACAATTTTGTTACAAATTTAGAATTTCTGAATAACTAGTTTAATTTATAGATCTCTCCATTCATTTTTGCTTTCTTCATTTGCATTATAGAGAAATTATTATTTTTGTGAAAAAAATCAAATTCAAGATTAAATGGAAATACCCATTTTAAGGTCCTCTGAATATGTTTTCATTATTTTTTCAATGGTGTCTAGGATAGGAATTTTGTGGGCATTCTAACTTAAAAACTAACAATCAGATCATCACAAAATTTTATTTTCAAGATTTGTATTAGAAATGTAAGGTATGACAAGATTGGCTGAAATTGGTCTGCTGGAAGTTTAGGTTTAGTCTTTGTAATTTTTCCTTTTGTGCCTAATGTCTCCTTTAGGGTTTCATTAATGTAAGTATATATCAAAGTTGTTAACAGTATAATTTTTTACAAGTTTTGTTTGAAACATTTTTTGGTACTTGGGCGTTTCATGGGCACCACCTCCACAGTGCCCATCTAGGGATCAGATATGGAACTGAAAGGCGCTGAATGTGACGTGATTCAGAATTACGTGGAGCAGTACTCCATTGGAACTCGGCTAGGCCAAGGAAGGGAAATTTGATACAGTTATGAATGACATTTTTAACCCTTCCCATGTCGCTAAAATATACAGAGATTATAAATTCCTGTTCATTTTTTTCAGATATAATTTTTTTAAATGGGTATTTTTTTAAAAGCCAAATCAGTCAACTACATATTCATATATATGAAAACTGCACTTATAACATAAATATTATAGATATGAGGTAGTTATTACTCTCCAAGTTTGATGTTGTTTAGCAGTGATTTTTCAAAAACTGGTGGTGCATCTCTGAATACTGTCTCTAACTAACACTATTAAATATATACACTATTTACAGTTAATTGAATATTTACATCTGTTTGCACTCCGCTACTCCTCAAATATTTTTCTTTGTGTGATAGTCCTCAATGCAATTGGAAAATAGCATGAGAAAATCATTTAAAGAAAAAACATCGCCAAAAAATTGCATTTGCTTGATCCATTCTGTACTGAAATATTCTTGTATTTCAATCTTTGGATTTAGGCCCATGTTTATAATTACGCCAAGGAAGGCCTCGATATCACAAGATTCACTACTCTTCCAATTAGCGAGACGTGATGTAGGCGAATTCTGCTTGGCCAATTTTCTGTTTTTGCCGTAGAGATTGGTTTCATCGCGTATTAGACTGATCATTTCATCTCCAAAAAAAGTCGGAAATATTGTATAGGTTCGCTGTGAATATTAAAATCACTTGGAAGAATTATTCCCGGTGTAACCTCACTAAAATTAGGTTGAAAACTTGGACCAGGGTCATTAGAAACAATGTCCAACCAGCCTGTCGTAAGTCATGGCATAGGTTCACCATTTAACACGATTTCCTCCTCATCTTCGTCTAATTCCCTTTCACTATTCATCAGACTATCTGATTCATCACTAAAACTATGGAAATATTCTTCATCATCACTTATTTCAGCTAATAATTGGACCAAATCCGATACCGATACTTCAAAGTCTGCCATGACGGATGTTTACGTTCTCAAAAAGGAAATTCAAGTTCGAAAAATGTAAATTTTATGGGTTATTTTGACTTACTCGGTGCTTTGGCGTCACTACCAGTATTCTCTTTCGAAAGCGACCATCTCCTGCCTTCTAGTATCACTTACGGAAGGTAGAATAAAAGCTATGTTAGTGAATGGCAGAATGCGGAATATATCGTATTCGACATGGGAAGGGTTAATTCATTTATAATGGTATCCCTTCTTTTTTCTTTGAATGGAGACACCTCTGAACACAGTGAACATGAGTAGGAATGAAAAACCTTCCCTGGCCCAACCGAATTCTTATGGAGTAGTGCTGCACGTAATTCCGAATCTTGCCACATTCAGAACCTTCCAGTACCATATCTCGACCCCTAGATGGGTGTTGCAGAGGTGGTGCCTGTGAAACGCACAAGTACCCATTTCTTCATAGAAGAGATAGTTTCAGAGATATTTTGATTATCTGTCTGAATTTATTCAGTACATTGAATGTCACTAGGTGATGGCATTGTTTATATTGCTTTGATTAAATTTTTGTATAGTTGATAGCGCTGCCAGTGCTGCCAATAGTAGTTTTAATTGTGAATATCTTGTGCAATAATTTGACATTAGTAATAGAATGCACATTAGTATTTTGTTAATCATAGTAACTAATAACTATTTTATATAAGAGAAAGGAGACTACAGCGAAAAATTGAAATTTCAATTAAAAATTTTATTTTTAATTCTTTGAAACAAACTCCTAAATATGCCTTTAAATCTGTACATCTTAACCAAAATTAACTTGTTAATCTTCTCCACAATCCTAAAGATGAAATTCCATTTTAACACAAATTAGGTATCTACAAAATATCTTGTGTTAATTGTGAAAAAGTATACATTGGACAAACAAAGCGCAAAATAGAAACATACCTCAAAGAACACCTTGCACATTTTAAACACAATAGAGTTAACATCTCTAGCATAGCCCCACACATACACTACTCTCCCGTTATCCGTGATCTGAATATTCGTGAATTCATGTATCGGCGAGTTGATTTTATCTCCCATTACCCAGTATTCACGAGCAAGGTCTCGCATATCCGTGAATCTCTCCAACACTTTATTTTATGTAGCCTCTTTAAGGACTGAGTTTTTTATAAACATTTTGTTTAGTAGCGATTAATAAGTAAAATTTGATCGTTTAAGATTATTTATGGTACACATAAGAAATGATAAAATAAAAATTGTAAAAATAATTTTATCTTTTCCAATTAAAATCGTTATTATTAAGTTTAGTTTTCCGTTGATTTTTGATTGGCTGTTCGCTTTCACTATCGTTATTTCATGCATTAAAGGAGTAGCATTGCTTTAGTATTAAGAAAATTACTACACAATTCTTCTAAATCTTCGAAATCGTATTCACTTGGACTGTAAGAGCTTAATTTTTATACATAAATTCAAGAATTTCATAATCTTGCCATGTCTGACTTTTATTCAAATGTCCCATGCTATTTACTACATATGCCGTGACTGCAATAAATATGTATTAGGAAACCTTTTCACTTTTGATAGCAGTATCTCTCCGATAAGCGGTAATCGGTGTATACTTATAGTATCTGAGTCATATTCTTTTACAGTATATAATATAGTATTTAATATTTTATTTTCCTTTTAGAACTACGAACGTAGGTAACAGTTCGTAGTTCTCAAAAGAAAGGTAAAAATAACGCAGATACGCAAGGCTATTATTTCTTTTATCCCTAGTAAAATACGATGCTAATAGTAATTTACTCAGTGTAATACGATTTCTTTCATAAAAAATGGACAAATTCAATTATTCTTCTTGAATTACTGTATAAGGATCCCCAACCTTACTTGAGACAAATCAGAACGAATTTAACTGGTGAAATATTCTTCAAATTCATATAGGTGATATTATTATTATTACCAGTAAAAATAAGCCTAAATAGCGCATAAAATTTGTTGAAATTACTTCTTTTGTATGGTGACCCTATCCTAAGATATAATGTAAACATAAGGCCCAGTATTTGCGAATTCGGTATCTGCGACGTTTTTGCAGACCGCATCCCTCGCGGATAACGGGGAATAGTGTACTATCAAAAACTTAACCCTTTTAAAACAAGTAAACAATGTGTACAAATTAGATGCATATGAAACATTGTACATATACAAACACCAACGGACCGTTATGAATAATGACCGGGGCCCTCTCTACAGTCTAACCGTCAACCTCCCTCCCCCACTTACACTTTCACAATGTTAAAAATCTTACACGAGATTCTACCCCCTTCATTCAATATCATCTACTGGTGATGAGAGCTTTGCTCTTGAAATGCGTATATAGAATAACTTCATTTATATAAAAAAAATTTAGAGATCTTTGCGATTGAGTTTGAGTGTGTTTGGTTTTAGTTTGTTTGGTCCCTTTCATTGCCATGAGACTCATAAACCATCATACATTTTTTAAAGATATCAAGTCCCTGGTGTGAAACAAAATTTTTTTGTAAACGTGATATATATTTTTGACTGTTTACCTCTAAAAAATTTTTTTGATTCGTACAGTTTAGGAGTTTGTTTTAAATAATTTAAAAGAAAAATTTTAATTGAAAATTTCAATAACAGTTTTGCTTATTGTTTTTATGTGAAAAGATATTCAAAGTATTTTTCATTTTGAAACTTAATAAAAGTGTTTAAAACTTATTCACAAGTGTAATTGCCGCTAGTTATTCTTGAGGATGCTGTTGTAAAGAGCAATTTGTAAGTACTATTATAATCATATTCATTACTCTGTTTGGTGAAAGTCATGTACCAGATACAATATTTTTTCCTTTTAGTGAGTGAAGTGAATTTTTTAAATATATTTGTTTTTTTTTCCTTTTTGGTAATATAAAATCCATTTTGTCTGATGAATATTTAAAAAGATTCACAAATTTTACTGAATTTATCTAATCTCTATTAATAAAAGTGTTAAAATAGGATTGTGTGGATGTAAGGATGTGTGGAACAATGATCTTTATAATGTCTTTTGACAAATTTCCTGACTAGAAGAAGACTGAAATATGGTAGGAATGCTTCATTCAGATATCACATGCAAACGACAAAAAGATCCTCAAAAAGACCCGGGTAATAGTTAAAAATCGTTTTTTCGATTTAGAGCCTTTTACTTTCTTTGCAAATTAAAATTAGAAATAATTGTCCTACGATCTTTCGACCTGGAGGTTATAAATATTGTTCCTTATTCTTATCATCACATTATGCCTACGATTTTAAATTGTTCAAGTTATATGTTTAAATAATATTTATTGAAAAAATTTAAGCTTTTTAACAATATGTTGCCTTGCCGACCATGTCACTGTTAAACGTCGAGATTGTATTGTCGTCTCAATCCTTATAATCATAATCATAAGTACTATATGCATAAGGAAAGCATGCTTTGAATGTTTTAATACAGTGAAGCCTAGCTTTTTACATAGCGGACTGCATCGGTAGTTGTGAATTCTTCAGCGGGCCACATTGGAAGTTGCCAATTCTTTGGCGGGCCTGATTAAAATTTAAATTGGAAGTTACCTATATATTCCAAGGTGCTATCTAAGTGAAAATCAAGCTTAAATAAGGTTTATTTAGTTTAAATTTCAATATTAAAAGTTTTACTATCATATAGTTTTCATAAAAATATATGTATTTGTGTGTTAAATGTTTTGGATTGGTCTTTCATCAAAGCTTCGCGGTCCACACAGAAACCCATCATGGGCCCAATGCAGCCTGCAGGCCATACGTTGGGCACCACTGCTTTAATATGAGAGAGAGAAAGAAAGAGTAAGATTCACATTTAAATATTCTGTAAATTAAACAGTTTTGGGCATATAAGAATTGTATAATGTAATGTATTTCTTTGTCATACACTTTCTATTTGCCAAAAACTTTTTTTACTCTCTGGAACACACAATTATGTGAATTTTATATTCATTGTTTACTTTTTAGGGCATATAAAAGTTGGTTTCATAATTTTTATTTAAATTTTATTTTAACTTAATACTTACTTCACGCATACCCATCATATTTGTCAGGCAATTACACTAGTGTAGAATAATAGGAGAAGATAAGTAGATACAAACATGCAAATTGAATTCATTGTCTCTCGTCAATCCACCTAATAAATTAATAATTAATATAAAGCAAGCTGGTAAAATGATAGCTTTCACGAATACTTTGTTATGGATTTAATGCTATTTTCATTACTACCTAATGGTTTTAGAAGCTGAAGTTAGCCAGAGGTGTACATCAACTTCCTTTAAATCTTTTAAAAGAAAAACAAGCAGCAGTACTCTAAAAACAACTTATCAACAGGCTTTTTCACTCAAGAAAGAGAAAAGCCTGCCTTGTTTAATTAGGATACCGAATGGCCCAAAAAAAGATGCTGTTAAGTCCACTGAAAAGAAATTGCATTCTTCATCAACTAAAAGTCAGGTAATCTATTATCTCTCATTTCTTTTACTTGAATAATTTACATTCATGTCATGTTTCTCAGTTTAAAAAAGCTATTGCTATTATTAATAATATTAAAAAATTGACTTTCTTGCAATGAATGTTCAAAATACACAAGAAATCAATATGAGAAATATGCTGTAAAAATGTTAACTGTCAAGGTTTTTTTTGTTTTGAAAATATATCCAATTGATAAAATTCACTTTTTGGTACATAGTTGCATCATTGCTCAGCAAATTTCACTTGAAAAAGTGGTGTGTTTAGAATATGCCTATGCTCGTTTTAAAATAACAGTCCTATTGATAAATATTTTTTCCCAGAAAATTTAACAATCAACTGCTCAAGCAGCTTGAAATCTATGAATGAGTAGATCCTATTTATGATGGTTAATTTGGAGAAAATATCCGTCCATGATCTTTCTTGAACAACTCATTAAAACTTATACCTCATGAATGAACTTAAGTAAATTACAAAATGATAGCATACTATATAATCAAGCGTTAACCTCTATATGTCGATAGGTATGTAAACATTTTTTTAATAACATCAATACAAATTTTAGTACTTTTTAATTTTGAATTGCAGATTACAGATGGCAGCACAAAGTAATTAATATTTTATCGTTCATTATGAAAGATGGTTATGAAAATTCGAGAAAAACTAATATCTTTAACTATTTTAATCTTTATTGGTTGCTAATCAATAATAAGGTTACTAACTATATAATAAAGTGTTAACCTCCATATGTCGATAGGTATGTTAACATTTTCTTTGGTGTTGGAGAAAGTCAAATAAAAATACTATGAAAAACATTAGCACCCAAGAATGTCAACTCCCTTGTGATCAACAACGAAATCCTCGACAGAATGACTTTGGCTTCAGGACAACATGAAACGGTGTATGTCAGCATCGATGAGGTCATCTACTGTACAGAAGATGAAAGAGCTAACTTTCCAATTGAATTTTTAAATTTGCTTACTCCACAAGGAGTGCTGCCACATAAATTACATCTCAGGATTGGTGCTGTCGTAATGCTTCTTCGCAACATTAATGTTAAGAAGGGTCTGTGCAATGGAACACATTTAAATGTGAAATGTCTTGGTCAGTACACCAATGAATGCACGATTGTGACCGGAAGTAATAAAGGCTGAGCTGTTATGCTTCCTAAATTCGACGTGACACTGTCAGGCGATAGCAAGCTTTCGTTTGAGATGAAGCATCATCAGTTTCCAATAACGTTAGTCTTTGCCATGACGGTTAATAAAAGTCAAGGCCAAACATTTGATGTCATGGGATTACTCTTACAAAATCAGGTTTTTGCACATGGACAGCTGTATGTTGCCATGTCACTAGTACAACAGCAAAAAAATTTAAAAATTTCATCCAGTTGTGATAACAAAGTTAAGAATGTAGTATATCCTGAAGTTTTTAACTTAACTTTTTAATTAATTTAACTTGATTATATTACTTTTATTTTTCCATTTCTCTTTAAAATTAATGAAAAAGGAAAAGTAAATTTGATGCACTAATTATTTTAAAATGCAAATTATATAGTTAGATAAAATGAAGTGTTTTATTTCTTTAACAAGGAGGCTGTCTTCGATTTGCAAGTTTTATAAAAACGGTAGGATCTCGCTGTTCAGAAAGATTACCTTCCAGAAAATCTATGCTAATGACGAGGTTAAAGACTTATGGAAAAAATAGGTTTAGGTTACCAGTTCACAAGATATTTTGCAATAAAATATTTTTGTGGTGAAATATTAACAATTGTCATTTAAAGTCAAACAGTTTAATTTAACAGACAAAAATGAATGATTATTCAAACGATAAACAAAATTAAAAAATATAGCAAACTCGATGAAAATCCCAGCTAATTCTTGTATATGGGGAAGAAAAAGGCTTCTTTGTCTTCTGTATGAAGAACTCATACTAATACAAGAGGGGATCATGATACGGATTTATAATCACATAAATTCTGTGCATATTATGACAGGCAACTGTGAAGGTACAACAAAACTTGCGCAGCCATTTTGTAAGGCATCTTTTAAAGGTTAATTGATTGCTTAGAATTGTTTTGATTATGATTAATTTTTAAACCTGTATAATGTATGTCATGTGTTGTGCTACAATATTAACTGTGCCACTGTTATAGTTCCATACAGCATCTACTGCTATGCAGGCACTATTTTCTTCTGTGCCGACCTGTGAATACTTGAGGTGCTTAGGCCGCAAACAGCAAAGCCACTTCTCAAAAACTTAACCACAAATCTGGGAACGGGAAATCTGTGTATGTCCAAACCTAATCACACTCAGAGCATTACTATACAGTATCTCTTCTTCCTTTAGAAGAATACGCAATGCATTGTCTTTCATTTTTAGTTTTTTTCAACAGGTTATAACTTTTAATGAAATATGTACCTCTCTAATAAAGGGTGCATTGATGAGTTCATAAGTGGTTGTATGGTACCTAATGTTTCTGAATATCTCTGTTGGTTTTCAAAGATTTGTTTGACCAAATAAAGCTATATCTAATGGTTTCAATTAAAAAAATTGCAGTTGTAAAATAAATCATTATTTTTCAAATAATTTTTGACAAATCGATTAAAAAACATGAATAGTAATGAAGATGTTATGAAAATAATAATGATAGTTCCTAGAATAGTTATTTGGTCATATGAACCAGTTGCAGAAAATTATCGGAATTATCCGAATCCAAGACGAGGTTTTTCCAAATTGCAGCTTGCGAAATCTTAATTACCTACAACCAAAAAATAATTTATAAGATACGCTTACTTGAAAACAAATACAGTTGAGTGTAATAGGTAATGCTATGCTGATGTAATTGAAACACTTCATTTTTTGACCACAGTTACTATATTAACACTATTATAATAATATATCACCAATAATCTGCAAGGTGCACTGAATCGTATAATTACACATCAAACAACCACTTGCTAGGAACTCTCGTGCTGAACTGTTTCATTGTGTCAAACATTGGGTCCTCCCTTGGGAAAATTCTTCAACATGTGTCCCATCAGGTTAATCCCTTCCTTCCATCATAAAACGCACATTTTACAGAGGAACCATAAAGCTGGCACCTATAGACCAACTCCTTAGAGATATCTGGCTGCAAGCCTCTCATCTATTCAATAAAGGGTCATAAACCCTCCCTGTTGAGGATTTCCAAATGAAATTTGGTCCGAGTTTACTTCCAATGAAACCTCTTTCTTCATAGCTTGAGAGGTTTTTAAAATATTTTTTGCATCTCATTTCTTCGAGATATTTTTTGAGGCTTCAAAACTGCTTTTGAGAATAAGGCGGAGGAATCCAAAAACCAGAATTGTGAAGCGTTGTGTTTTTAGCTGCCCGTATATATGAAGTTTACATAATTATCCCTTGATTATAGTCATACTTGCATTCTTTAAAACGTGACATTTCGTGAAAATTCATTAAACAATGGAGTTCCCCACAATAAAAAGCTAAAACAATAAAAAATGATTTCATGAACCCTGAACAAGGTCTTACCTAATCTTTTTAGAAAGATCTTTTGATTTTGTTCCAGATTCGATTACTAATTTTAGTGGAATCCGTTTTTTGTATTTATTCATTGATTTTGAATTAATTTATTAACCAAAATATACCAAATGTGTTGTAAATGAGCTTTATATTAGAATTTTATATTTATACATTCATTTGCATCATACTTATTTATTATTACATAAGTCAATGTGTGACCGAAAATGTATGAACGAACAAAATTTTTATATAAATTTGACGTTCTAATGAAATTATTAAAATGACTAAGATTCAGCTTTTAATAGTTAAATTGGAAATCATGGAAATTTATTCATGATGAATGCTTCTCACTTCAATTTTTATTTACTTTTGATGATGGGTAACACAAAATATTTTTATTGGTTTTAGACAGCCTTTAAAAAAGTTTGGGAGTTACAACGTGATAATACATATCTCGATCTGGCACAGCGTCTCAGCTGCTGGTCCATTTCTCGTCGCGGTACCACACTTTTGTTTAAATATCTGTATCGTAATAACTACAAAAGTTATTGTGGAGTCTTCCAAAAATAAATTTCAACATTTTTACACATTTCGTTCGCTCAATATATCCTCTAAATCAATTAGGAAAAAAGTTTCCCACAGACCGACTTTTTTATGTCCCAAGAAATGATTTTAGAGAAATAACTGTTATTAATTTTTTTAAAGATGTTTGATAAATATTATTTATTTATCATTTATACAAGCGTGATAAACAATCCTTCAAGACAAAAAAAATTGGCATCGGATCAGTGGAAGCCAAGATATGACATTGTATGCTTAGAGATACATAAATAACTTACCGTGTTCACATTTTTAGTTTTTCTTATTTTTAATTACTTTCTTGAATTTTTAGAGAATTAAGATATACATAATCAGGTTCAGCTAAAAATTTACTATGATCGAGCCTCATAATTTTACTTAAAAAGACAATATTACCATAATCACAACAAATTTGGCAACTGAGCAGGATTAGAGGACAGAGCTATAGGGAAAAGCAATGGAAAAGAGAGACAAAGCCCATAAGAAACCATACTGTTAACTAAGTGTGGAATGCACTATAGCAGTTCCCGAGTTGAAGCAAAGGAACATTGTCAACTACATGTAGGTCTTCATGTAAAGTGGTCATAATTGTTGTCCAATGTTAACCAAAATTGGCATTGTTCGACCAATTTTACTAAAACTCCCCGATACCAAATTTTATCAAAATATGTCCAGCGGTTCCCGAATTGAAACAGGAACATTGTAAACTACATGTAGGTCTTCATGTAAAGTAGTCGTAATCATTGTCCGATTTTACCCAAAATTGGAATCGGTCAACCAATTTAGCAAAACTCCTCAATACCAAATTTCATCAAAATACATCCAGCGGTTCCCGAGTTTTAACATGCAGATGGATGGAAATGTCCTTCCCTATATGCAAGGAATGCATAAAAATTCATAAAGGACACCTCTGCTTATATACACGCATGAAGTACTGTCTCTTTCTTTTTTATATAGATAACCAGATACACAATTTTCCTATTTATAGTTGTTCAAGCTTTTTCAAATGATGCATTTACTAAACTGATAAAAACCACCCTTTTAATAAAAATTGCATGAAAAATGTCCCGTTTTAAAAGATAAGCTTGTTTAACATAGTTTTACTATCTTTTTTGGCATAATTTGATATGGCATAATAAATTCCCAAGTAAATGCATTTGCTGACTATGAAGTGTATTTAATATTTAAATCTATTCTTTTTAGGTATTAGGCACAAGTGAACATGCAAGACCTGTCGGTGGCTTCCAGTCAAAATTAAAAAAAGAGACAGTAAACAGGGAACACATACCTGTCTATGTATCCAAAAAGATTCCTACTACAAATGATACAAATAGCAATTTGAATTCTCGAGTACCATCCCATTCTATAGAGATAAACTCAAATGAATTATGTCTATCTAAAGAAATCTTAATGAGATCTCAAATACCAAAGTAAGTTTGAATCTAATTTCAATTTAAAATATAAGTTTTGCTATAATGTTTGGTTGTTTATGTTTACATAATTTAGTGATGAAAAGATAATTATAGTTGACTCTGTTGAAATACTCATAAGTTGAACTTCATTTCATTGATACTGACCTAGTTAACATCAAATCTGCATTACTAATTTCTCTCTGAGGGTTTCCAAATCAGCAAAATAAACATAGTTGCCGGTAGCTACTTATGAAATTATATCATTGTAATTGCATGTAATTCAGCAACTCAAGTGGTTGATTTTCATTGAAGAATGTAGTTTCCAAAATTTCATTTATGCAAATATTCAGGGATGTTTGTGACTGCATAAGAAGTTGATTTTTTTCATTTAATGAAATTAAGCCTAAATTACTTTGGATAACACAAGAACAGTGGCGGCTCGTGTATAGGCACTGCGGAACTGCAGCACCCCCTATTTCCACTTGATATTATCGATAACATTTAATATAATGAGTCCTTTTTTCTTTAATTCTTTCTTTATTTTTGTAGTACAATATATATTCCTTAAACTTAATGTCAGTACTTCAGTAGCCATCCCCCAGTTTATGAAAAAGATACAAAAATCTTTGTATGGAACTGTGCGCTTCACAGTGCCAGCGACGTGGTGTTTGACTGTTGTGCGCATGCGCACATAGGAGGGGGGGTGGGGAGGAAGGCGGGACTGCCAGGTAGAGAGAGTACTGTTGCTCTCGCAGTGCCGGCTCTGGCGTGATGGTGGAAGGAAGTTTTTTTTACTCAGCGTGTGTTGTGCTTAAAAACTGTGTGCCATATTCTTGAATGTGATAAAGTGTAGAAGAGTGTAAAATTAGATTATTATTCTGCTTCCAGCTACTCTATTTGATTCATTTTTTTCGGTTCTTTTATGGATTTCATTTTTAAATGAATAGATCAAGCTTGAACTGTAACAATTTAAGTTAAAGTAAGTAAAAAATGTTTGCTTTTTTTTGTTAAGATTTTATCAAGTTCCTGAATAAATTTTCTTTTTATACATGTTTTTTCCTTTTACACAATTTTAAAACAAATGCTAAAAATTTTCTGCAGCAGCACCCCCACTAATTTTAGCTACGAGCCGCCACTGCACAAGAATCAAATAATTCTCTTCTTAGGTGTTTCATTGGTTATTTGCTCACTTTTGGAAGCATTATATATGATATATTAACTCCAGAAAATTCATAAGTATCAAGAAAAAATTGGAACCATCTGTGTGAATACTGTCAGCTTCAACAGTTTCAAATCTTTTTGTCTGTTGAATGGTTTAATTTTTTCGCATGTGAGTGTTTACTTTTTAGGTCTATGTATCATGCATATGTAACATCTGAACTTTATATTATACTTGTTCTGTATTAGGTGTATCGTTACCACCTAGCCAGTTAGGCATCCTTGTAACATTTAATGTTAATAATAATATTAATGTAAACATCTGTGTACAATACAAAGTTACAATATGAACCATTTAATTACTTAACTATAAACTTATTTTGTCATTTTTTACTCTCCATCTTATCTTGCATCAATACATTCTCACTTTGAGATTTTACCTTGAACAATTTATTGCCAAGTTTTTACTAAAATTATTCTTTGAAATAATTATGAAAAGTCTTGTTAGTTTTGCAGAGGGGATTATGCCCTTTTTATGGTTATTTTAAAGCACTGTCATTAATGTAATTAAATGTTTTAGTTACAGAGTGCTCTTGGAAGGTTTAAGGGATTATTATGCTTTTATGCATGAATCTAAGAGGAAGACACAGAAAGAGGAAGAGAAACTTAAAGAAAGCTTCTTGAAGAAATGCAGTATTTCAGTAAGTTAGGCTTCCACAAAAATAACTTCAGTACTTTTAAATATATCTTCCCAATATATCATTATATATAGACATTCCTTACATATAGTATATATATTTATATGCAGGTATGCATCGTTTAGCTATTTTGGATGGTGACAGACATGATCCCTATTGGTTTTGTAGGTTCTTTTGCTTTTAGCAGGATTTAAAAAAAAATACTTATGAACTGTCTATCTGGGTCCATTATTATGGTAGAGCTTCATTTTGTTTACATTGCTACAGCAATAAAAGTGAAGCTTAAATACATTCAATTTACTTTTGAAAAGGGATAAAGATCATATTACAACTACAGAACTGCGGTGGTGTATGTTGTAAATTACTTTTGATTGATTTTGGATTTACGTTTTTTTTTATGGTAAATTTCTAATGAAAATACAGTGTTACATTATAGTGACACAGTATGATAGCTAAATATGAAGTTTGTTGAATCATGTATTACGTCAAATATTCCTGTAATTTATACAAACATTCTAAAAAAGCTCTGCTTCTGTAGTTCTTTGTTAACTTGTTTACTTTTGCACTGGCCAATTACCATCCCAAGGTCTTCAGTTTTGACGTGAATAGTTCAATTGTGATGCATCGCAGTTATTTTACTTCATTTATATTGCCAAATAAATATTTAACAGTATGTATATAGGAAAAAAATATTTTAAATTAATCATTAGCAATAATAATAAATATTACATAAATATTAATAAATTAACATTATTTTCAATAATATTCATGTGTATTTAACATTTTTCTATTTAAAAATAGTGAACCGTGCGCTATTTTGAACCAATATCTATTAATCCTAGAAGCTGCAACTTGATTTTTCGACACTTAGTCTACCCCTCTAATGGCAAATATCAATTTTTCATCACTTACAAAATAATTTAATCCTTATTTTTGCATACAGATAGCATTACATGCTACTCTTTGAGATCCTGGTGGATACATGAGCTTAAAACTTTTACCAAACTATAATAGCTTTTATACATATTTTCATGTATAGTAAATTAAAAATCCTTGATATAAACCATTCTGATTTTTATCTATAAATAATTTATGACAAAGACTAATAAGCCTAAAAAAGTTATTTTTATTTTATTTTTAAGGCTAACACAATGCAGGATCATGAAAATGACTTGGAATCCATTTTTGAAGACTTAGTATCCTATTGTGGCTGGGCAAATGAACTAAACAAAAATTTTTCTCACACAATTTTGAACCAAATAAAAGATGCTGTGATTAATGCAGAAGAGAGGCTTAAAGTAATCACATCTGGTCTTCAGAAGAAAGAAAGTCAAGAAAATGTTCAGTGCAACTTATTTCCTAATTCAGAAAGGAATTCAATAAATGTGGAAGGATGTAATATGAAAGAATATAGTTTGTGGAATTCCTCTGTCTCCTCACTAATTTGTAAAGGTCTTGTTTCATTATTTTTACATTGTCTACTGGAATTTTTTCTATTACATTGTATAAAATGGAATTTTTGTTTTCAGGACATTGAGACTGTTTTTAATATCCATTTTTACTTTCTTCATATGTAGTATAGGGGAAAGTATTGTTTTCATGAAAAAAATCTATTTCAAGATTTCAATTGAAATAAACGTTTTGAGGTCCCCTTAACACGTTTTGACCATTTTCTCGATGATATCTCTGTGTGTGTGTATGTGACAGCTTTTTTGTGGGTGCTCTAACTCAAAAACTATTAATCAGATCAATGCAAAATTTTATATTTAACATTTTTATGCAAGTCACAAGAACTGATTAGTTTTTGGTCAAAATCGTTTAACCGAAAGTGGGTGTTTACTCTTGCCACATCCATTATTTTGAGTTATTTGCTTTAATATTTTATATATTTAAAAACATACTGGAATAAAAGTTGTAGGAAATTTAATTTTCTACGACCTTTGTTTGAAACATTTTTCCACATAATGCATTGTTTAAGAGATATCTTAAAAACTAAATTATTTAGCTGCCACTACCATGCCACCTACCGATGGCTATTGTTAACAATTGATGCTTAGTTACATCTTAGTAATGCTCCTTTTTATTTTCTTAATTGTTGGAGTTTTGTGGCTATATTCAATATCAGAAGGCTATGGTTTGAGTTTATTTGTTTTTGTAAAGTCTAAAATTTTCTCGGTCAAAATATTTTTATTATGTAACCTGCTGAGTGTTTTTGGCAATATGTGCTATTTTGTAAACCAATCTCTTAAAGTCAGGTGTTGTCATTAAGTCATAACTATACACTGCAATAATATGAAGCAAAACAAATGCCACAGGACAAAATGGTTTATCAGTAGCACTAAGGTGAGGCCAGGCCAGTGATCAAACATTTTGCCAGTAGCACAGAAAGGGTTAATTGGGCAGTACTTTTAGCCAGAAAATGTGTTTTTATCAGTAATATACACAAATGAAGTTGGAATTGATCTCAATTTTCGGGATAAAGATTTGTTTTACATAGATAATTTGGAATGGAAATGGGGGTATATGTCGTTTATTAAGAGAAAAAATTTATAATTTCAATTTTTTTTTCAGAAGTGAATTCTCTTCCTTATATCTACTATAACAATGCTCAGGAATGGATGTCATTTCAAAATGCTGTTCATGATCTTCAAGAATGCCAAATTCATTTAATGATATTTAAGCATATTCATCCCATTATTACACAGTATTTTTCCTCTCAAGAGAGCAGCCAAAGTAAAGGCAAGTTTTTCTCTATTAATGACCTGTCATTATTATAAATGTTTGACTAATTGATAGTTAAGTTATAACATATTATATTGACCTGGATATAAGTCATACATTTTTTCCCAGAGTTAGCAATTATAAAATTGAGATCTGGCTTATATTTGTATCTCAACCAAAATCCCTTTACTCCCTGAACAGTACTGTATTTACTTGTGTAACACATGCCCTTGTGTACCAGGTGCACCCCTATTTTTGGGCCAGTTCGGAGGGAAAAAAATAAGTTTGTGTCAAAATGAATTTACATCTGGGATTTTAAAAAAGTCAGCATCTTCACCAATTTCTCCTCCCTGAAAAAAGATCCACCCAAGTTAAGCATCTTCTCCCTCCTACATATATGATGCAATTTATTGGGTGATCTCTTTATGCTGATGCTAGCAGAAATCTCCTTCTCGGTAATCGCCCCTCTTATGTTAACCTTGAAACGCCGAGCGTGCCTGTATGGGCATGCAAAATGTGACCGCTCGCTGCCAACCGTACCCATAGGGCAATGCTTTGTTTGGAAGAAGCTCTTCTTCCACCTCCTCAACATCACGGTCCTCAATAGTATGTTCTCCTGACATCATCTGGAAGGCAGATGACGCATTGAGAGTTTCATCTCACTCTCGTGAGAAATCTGATCCAAGCTCTTCCCGCTGTTACTTCCCAAAGCGGAAGACTGAACAGCACAAGCGGGACACAATTGCGTTACTAGGAGGCCAATGAAAACAAACTGGTCTGTAAAGGGAAATCGCCTTCCTTACCATGTGTGCTCCGAGAGCGGAAAATATACTAGAACAGTGGTGAAGTGCAAAATATGTGATGTAGGGCTCTGTATATTTTCATGCATCGAGGTGTAGCACACCAAAACAATACTTTAAAAGTTGTATTTCTTAGTAGTTAATGAGTTTTATAAGCAAAATGCCCTGATAACAACCAAATTTCACCTTTTAAATGTCCGTGAATCATGGAACTGTCTCAATTTTTCATTAAAAATATTCGTGAAAATGGATAAAATCCATAAACACAGCAGCCCTGTGCTATTGTATTGTTAAACCTAGGTTATATCAGAATAAAATTATTTAAATCAAACTAATAAAATGCAGCATGCCAAGGCAACAAATTCCTCTGAATTACAGTTATTCAAATTGATCTTGTGTTTCATTTAACAATGAAACTAACTGTACAATAATGTTTACAGTGGAGAGAAGGTGAGGCTCACCATAAAGTCTACCTGCCAAGCTACTTTGAATTGTAAATTACTGATGGAAAGTAATATTTGTTTTATTCACCGGAATCAAATATAAATATTATACTATCTGTTAGTCTTAAATTATGGTTTGTAGTTTGAAAAACACATTTTACAGCTCTTCTGGGGAAAATATTTTTTGCTATTGCTGGGTGATGTTTAAGTGTAAAATTTCTTTGTTTGCAGTTACCAGAAATGATGAAAAAGCCTGGAAGGATTCCTTAGCTTTGCTTTTAAAAACCATGGCAGCCATTGCTGATTTCTCTGGCCATTTAATGATGCCCATTTTAGCCAGTGTCACTTCAGATAACATGACTCAAAATACTATTGAATAATGGTATAGCTATGTTATTTATAATTCGTTTGTAATTGATTTTGATTGTAATTTAAACAAACTGAATTTTATTATATATTTTTATATTTTCTGTTTGTGACAATTTGAATTTATAAATTAATAGATCTGTATTTTTTGTTTCAATTAAAGCTTTTTATAAGCCTCTTAGGTAATGTATATGTTAATTATGCAGGAAACCCTTGTTAATTAAAATTCAAGTGACCAAAAATTCATTACTTGGAATTAAACGGATATGAATTATCCAATACATATTTAAATTTGGGGCCATAACTTGAGTATCAAGCCCTCGTTCGCTAGCGTTGAAACGAATGTGATTGTCATCACCAAGCAGGTGTTGGGCATTTGAGTAAATTAAATCGTAAAATTCGACCCTTGATGTCAAAAACATTTAATGAGCAAACAGGCACATATATGCATTAATATTGACGGCCATTAACATAAAAACACCATTGAACTGAAAATGAATGATTGTAAATCATAAGTCATCACCTCATTAATTCATATCAAATTGAAGTATTCATTAGTTTTACTTTGTTTTGAGACATGTATTTACCTGATACAAATTCATTTCATTTATCCATTACTTTAACCTCACTCATCTACATCGCAGTTCATTAGGACTCTCCCTCACTCCCTGAAGCTGCTGTGGAAGCAGCCATTTCTGTATCTATCAAAAGAATATCTATTGAACTCTTACATAGTCTGGAAGTTGCTACCATGCTATCAACATTAGCAAAATTTTTGAAATGTGTTAGGTCAGCAATTTCAGACAGTTCAACCCAGTTGTCAGAATCTGCTGTAGTATTTATGATTTCGTCCCCAATTTTCTTGTTTAAAAACCAAGATTTTGCAAAGCAATTTGTAATAACAGGAGGCTCTATAGCATTTCACACAAGAACTGTTTCTCATTGCATCAAGTAAATCCCATTTCTTGATCTCTGTCACAGAAATATTCCGCTTAATCTCGCAGATATAATATCATATCAACCACTTTCCATATGACATTTTTAGGCAGTTAACAATTCCCAGGTCTAGGGGCTACATATTACTTGTTTTAGCGGGTAGAAATAGAACACTCACATACTTCAAATCTCGGTCTTCTTGATTGTGTGCTGTGCACTGGTCCATCATCATAGGCAGTCTGTCCGTGATTATTCATGGTTAAACCTGGTTCTCCATATACTCCTATTTTCCACCATCCTCTTCATATCTTAAAATCTCTCTTTCCCTTTCAAATCGTCTATCAGCTGAAACCTTATCCTACCTCTTTCCCTTTTTCCATCTAATTTTCCTTCTAACACATGTTTAATCATACTCTCTCTCCTCAGGTAATGTCCAACCCAGTTAGCCTTCCTCTTTCTAATAGTCTGTATAATCATTCGCTTCTCTCCTACTCTTCGTTGCACTTTATCGTTTTTCATCTTATCTCCATTTTATCTTCAACATTCTCCTCTTAAGTCCACATTTCAAAGCTTTCTAAGTACTTGATGTCATTTTTCCTTAGCATCCATGTTTCTGCCCCATACAAAGCTATACTCCATTTTATGAACTTCTTGCGGATATCTTCCCCTATATTCCCCGTAAGTAGGTTTTTCTTTCTTCTAAAAGCCGCTTTTGCTTTTTCTATTCTAGTCCTGGTCTAGTTCTATTCTAGTCTAGTCTGATCCATTAGCAGACTAATTTTCCTGTTTTGGGAAGCTATTCATCTTTCCAGCCACTCCTGGAAGAGTTATACCGTCATTCAAACATTTTTGTTGGCCCTGTAATCTGAGGGAAGATGTGCTATTCCTTTAAAACATCAAGGCTTTTTGGACTTGCCGACAATGATTGGTTTTAATTTTTCGCTTCTATCTGCATTACAAGCTAACAAGATGGTTAATTTTTCTTTAGATTTTTCCTGATGTGGCAAGTTTCACCTTTGAATCCGAGTGCCCAATCTGGTTGCAATTTATAAAACAATCCAGTTTCATTGCAGTAGATGATGTCCTTCTGCTCGTAATTATCAAGAATTGGTTTGATACTTTCTTACCAATTATCAGCAGCTATGGTGTTAACTGATGATCCTTTGCCATTCATGCACAACCCCACTATATTATGCCACTTTTGGAAATACTGAAGTCATCCATTTGAGTGCTTGAGATCAATTCCCATCCACTCCAAGAACTATGATTGGGCCTTTCTCAACGGTTTTTAATTCTCAAATAATGAAGAGAATAGAGAAAAATGCAGGAAACCCAGAATAAAATTGTTGTTCAGAACCTAAGACATGGAACAGCAGATGGTTAGTTGGATTAACTAATGAGATTTTACTGTAATGGTACAAGACATCACTTTTAAACTTTGTTTCGAAATAAGCTTATGTTAAACACTCCATGGGGTTGAATTTTGTATTCAAATTAAAAATTAACCGTATTTTGAAATAAACTTACAAAACTATTCTGTCGGCGGGAGAATAGTAATGACTTTGAATTATCAGTTATGTCCAATTATCTGATATCGAAGTTATCCTGTATTTCATATACTAGGGTAATTGCCTTTCAAAAGTGACAAGACATCAAATTTAATGTATTTATCTATTTTTGATTGGATTTTCCCCTGCATACACCAACAGTATACCTATATAAATATAATTCTTTTTAATAAATTGAAAATTCTTGGGAGAAAATCCTTTTTACGAGAAATTCATACCATTTTTCTTGTTTCCCATTTACTCCAATTTAATTTATATAATTTCGCAAAATCAGCGGCAATGCAGGTGCCCTTGATGATGATAGATTTTTCACCCCAGAAAACTAAATTTTCATGTTCAAAACAAATTTATAGACCAGTTTGATGTGTATTTGAAATTTGGTCGTAGAAAAATGAATTTTCATTCTTTTAGGCATTTTTTGATTAAAGTCCCAAGTTTTTGTAGTAAATTAAGTAATTTTAAAATGCAAATAAAAATATGCTGCAGTCATTCTTATGTATTTTGAATGGAGAAATGAAATGCTCCTGGAATCAAATTCAGGCTATCACTGTATGTGATAATTGCCCAAAATTCTGTTCAAGGCCAACACGGATGAGGAGGGACAGACAATCATGGGCATTTTAATAATCTAAACTGGTATTTTTAGTGAAGCACTTCATAGAGAAAAAGGGATGTTTTCTAACTTTTTCATCCAATTTCTCCATGGTAGTTTCTTAGCACACAAAAAATAATTTCATCCAGTACCGGCATCCCTCAAGATATGCTTTTTTTGTGAATACATTATAGCAAAATTTAGGGCACCTTATTTTAAATTGATGTAAATGAGAAGGAGAAAATCAATTAGTAAAAATTCCACTATTAATAAAGCGGAATTTTTACAAAGTGTTTTTCTCCTGATTTTTTGTGGAGTTCTGCAAAGTTAAGGCTTCATCCATCGATTTTTTAAATATGTGAATTTCACTTGCTAATATGAAAATTTAAATATTTCATGACTTGTTTCTCTCAATGATATGACTCACATTAATGTTCTCAGTAGCAAAGTTTAGCCCCTCAGGCACGTCTTTTTCCATGGTGTTTAATTCCCTAAGCACGTCTCTTTTCGGCTATGTCAATTTCCATGCGTATATATTCACTACATCGTCACCATCTAACACATGAGAGCTAGAAGTCATTTTGAACTGAGTAAGGACTGAACTAAAGGACAGACCCAAGGAAGGAAATAGTAACTAAGATGTAAAAAGACAACAATGAACCACAGAACTTAAGCAGAAGAAATTAATTCATAAATCAATTGCAGAAGAGCAAATAAATAATGAAGATGTGGACACAAGCAATACAACATGCGTGCTGGAGTGGCTATAGATTGCTCAAGCTAGCTCAAGTTACTGCCTTTTTCTCGTATTGTTTGCATCCATAGGTTTTTCATTACATTATTTGTGATCATTATTTTTGTGTATTAAATTACTAGCGTAATTGCCTGTCAAATATGGCGGGTATGCGTGAATTATGTATTAAGTTTAAATTGAAATAAAAATTATTGAAACCAACTTTTATATGCACTAAAAAGTAAGTAACAAATATAAAATTCACATAATTGAGTGTTCCAGAGAGTAAAAATAGTTTTGGGCGAATAGAAATTGTTTGACAAAGAAATACACTACAATATACAATTCTTATACGCCCAAAACTATTTTTAATCTATGTAACATTTAATTTTGTCTCTCTCTTTCTCCCTCTCTGTCTCTCTCCTCTCTCTCATATTAAAGCATTCAAATCATGCATTCCTTATGCATATAGTGTAAGGATTAAGGCGACAATACAATCTCGTGGTTTAAAAATGACACGGTCAGCAAGGCAACATATCTTTAAAAAGCTTAAATTTTTCAAATAAATATCATTTAAATGTGGAACTTGAGCGATTTTATATTGTAAGCAAAATGTGACAATAAGAATAAGAAACGTTATTTTTTTTAATGGTCCAGGTTTGAAGATCGTAGGTCAATTCTTTCTAGTTTTAATTTGCAAGAGTAAAAGCATCTAAGTCAAAAAATCGATTTTCACGTGTTATCTTATGGTGCCAGTGGTGTAGTGGTTAGTATGCTAGCTGCTACTCCCCTGTTGCTCAAAAGGACAGTGGACATGAATCCTGCAAAAGTAGAATTTTTTCTGAGGCAGTCCGGCCCCCTGTTTGTATGGTTTGAGGAGACCGTGCAAAGTCAGTGTTATCCTTCAGAAGGGACATTAAGCCATTGGCCCCCTTGCTTCTCTTTGTAAAGAGTAGGCTAATCCCTTCTCCATATGTATAGAAACCTTATATTCTGGTAGTCTTTCTCTAAAACTTATCCAGGAAGGATTGCACTGCAATCGTGCTTTTGAGGTATTCTTTCTTCTCTTATCTTTTATTGCAGGTTAGTAAATTTCTTATATAGTGCATCTTAAACAAAATGTGCACACACATTAGCATTCATTGCTTAAAATTGAAGAGGGATTAAGGATAAATGCGAATTCGTTATTTTAGTGAAGTATTTTGCCGACTACAAAAACACACATTAGACTCCACTTGAAGAAAGACAGTTCATGAATATGTAAGTCTTACTTTCTTTTCTGTGTGTGTTTGTTTGATTTCAAGAGGATATTTAGTACAGCGATATAAATTCGGTTTCATCTTCCATGGAAAAACGTAAAATATATGTCCTGACATGCAGACTTTTGTGGTTATTATATTAAAATATCTAAGATATTGGTGCAATATTTGCATGACCATAAAGATAAAAGATTGTAGACAAATTTTATTTCTCAATCGTTTGTTCCAAAATTCACATTTTTATTAATTTTATCATTTTAGGTCCTTGATAACCGCTATAGTTGAATTCTATTGTTGTCATCATTCTCCTGCTGAATATGCATGCTTTTAAAAAAGCAACTATTTTTTTTCTAATCATCCTAATTGTCTTTGATGATTCTCCCATAGATGTGAAGGAGGACGAAATAAATAGGGAGATTGATTGGACCCTTTCTTGGCGATGTTAGGCCCTGTTGGGGCTCTCTACCACCTAACCTTGTATATAGGTACATTATATAGATTATAATATAATTCAATTTACAATGCAACCAAGTTATAATATGTGTATGTACAGTTAACCCTCGTTCCTGGAAATCGCCGCGAATATCAAAAGTGCAAATTTTAAGACCAAAGCCTTATGAAAAAAAGAGGGTTAGGTGGACCATTCTTGCGGAAATCAAGGCAAATTTTCAATAAGAATTAACTTGTAATTATGTAATAACCATATTTATTATAACAAAAATAAATAAAAACACTATGGATATGCTATATATGAAAGATAAATAAACAAAAACTGCAAAAAAACATATAAATCGCCGATGATGTCAGGGGCAGGTATACAGGAGGATGGATTAGAGAGATGTAGGATCCTCCTGAAGATCTTTCTGGAAAGGGGACTTACAGGAGTCTGCAGAGGAAGGTGGTGTAGTTGCGATGTTCTTAAAAAAACTCGCTATGGACATTTGCTTTGTCTTTTGTTGCAAATCCTTGTAGTTTTCCTTGTAAGGGGCTGTAAGAGCCTCCAACCCTCTTTTAAATTGTAGGCTACACTCCATCGAAGAATCCATTTCAAAAACCTTGTCAGCCAGAGCCTTAGACATGTCCAAAATCTCTGCCAGTGCCTCAAGCAACAGCTGAGGCTTCTGAATCACATCACTCTCTTCTTCCTCGCTGCTTGAGCATATGAGTTCCACAAGATCCTCAGTCAACTCTTCTTTATGGTAGTCGAGGAGTTCCTCCCACATCATGTGCCAATCTCACAATCCTCTGCAGCTCTTCTTCTACCGATGAGATGCCTTTCAGGTCTTTCACTGCATCAGGCAACAACTTCCTCCAGCATGCATTCCAAGTCGATGGTTAGATATCATCTAGAGTAGGGGTTGCCAAAGTGGTCGGTACCGACCCCCTGTGGTCGGTACCTACTCTCAGGGGGTCGATGAGAGTTAAAGGGTCGTTAGGGGGTCGGTGAGTACTACCTTTTATTTTAGCATTTCCCACTTCATATATGGTTGAAGCTGGATTTAGCCATATTAACAAACTTATAATTAAGCAGCGAAACATGTTGAACTTGGAAGAAAGAGGAGACTTAAGATTAAAGCTTACAAATCATGAGCCCAATGTAAATGGTCTAGTAAAAAAACACCAAGCCCACCCTTCACACTAAAAATAAATTTTAGTTCAGTATAAAAATGTCATGTTACTTGATTAATTGTAAATGTTTTTTAAAATACAGCTTATTATACACTACCGTAATTATTACTATTCAAAAACCTTTCCTAAAATAGATTTAAAAAGTATTTAATATCAAAACTTTTACTGGGGGTCTCCGGATGTTTATGGCATCATCAAAGGGGTCGTTGAGATAAAAAGTTTGGCAACCCCTGATCTAGAGAATCCTTTATAATTGTAATACAGTCAGCGATTTTATACTTTTTTCAACAATTGCTGACTGACAGAGGAATCGCTCTCCATCTGGTCAAAAATTCTCACAAACATGCGGCAGGTATAATATGAATTAAATGGTGCGATGAGACTGATCCATCAGCTGGAGAAGAGAGGTGGTATTAGGTGGTAGGAAGACTACCTCCATGTTTGGGTCGGCAAACTGCAGACTGTCAGAATGGCCTGCCGTATTGTCTACGATCAGAAGGACTTTGAATGTTAGATTTTTGGCAGCAAGGTACTTTTTCACTGCATATACAAAGCACTTATGAAACTATTCCAAAAACAGCTCAGCAGTCATCCAGGCCCTCCTATCAGCATGCCAAAACATCATGATATTATCCTTGTTTTTTCCTTTGAGGGCCCTGGGGTTCACAGATTTGTATATCACCATTGGCTTCATCATGAATTTGCCTGTTGCATTTCTAAAGACAAGAAGAGTTAGCCGATGCTTACTCACCTTAAATCCCAATGCAGACCTCTCCTCCTTGGACAAGAAACTGCGAAAAGGCAGCCAGACGTCATCCTTATTTTCAGTGACAAGTTCAATTCCATTTTCAACCATTATAAATGGTTAATGGATGATCATTTACTCAAAAAAATGACCAATTTGGTTTTCCAAAGAAACACTATTACAAGGAAAATAAAAAATATCAACATTCATTACACATTTGCGTGAGTATATAGACGAAATCATGAAGTACACCTCTGCGGCATAACTATGTAGAGACAATAATATATGTGCTTGAAATGTAACATAGACTTGCAGAGTAACTACCCGTGAAAAATCAAAACCACGAATTTTAAATAGATACACAAAGACAACCTGCAAATTATCAAAACCACGAATATTAAATCCGCAAATATTGAGGGTTTACTGTATGTGTGTGTGTGTGTATTACACAGTGTGTATATATATATATATATATATATATATATATATATATATATATATATATATATATATATATATGTATGTATGTATGTATGTCTGTATATATTACATTAAAGAACATTAAAATATATACAGTTAACTCACATGTGCCATCAAATCTTTATAAAAAAGAGCTATAAATGTGGACAGTGGAAGTGATTTCAATTCCGAAAAAGGGAGTGAATTCCAAAACCTTGCCCCACACACCAGGAATGATTTAGTATATTCTTTTGTTCTGTGAACGGGAATCAGGAGTCTCTCAGAGGGGCTCATGCTATGTTCATGTGATGTGCTCAGGAGTTTAAAATTACCTGAGAGATAAGATGGAGAGGACAAGTTTATGATTTTATGGACCAATGTAAGCGTGTGGAGGCTGCGTCTCGAGTCAAGATTTAGCCACGGTAGCTCGTTCAGTAACAGGGTTATATGATCAGAGGGTTTAGCTTTGTATATGAATTTCATGGCTTAGTTAAAAGCATGATCAGGTTTGATAGCTGTAGTCTTGTGCATGCTATTGAGGACAACGTCGCTGTAGTCAAAGATGGAGAGTATTAGGGATTGTATGAGTTTCTTCTTTAGTCTTTGTGGAAGTACGTTTTTCATTCGCCCTAAGTTATGGAGAGCCACGTAAGATTTTTTACAGATGGATGTTACATAGTCCATGTCAGAGATTGGTCAATTAAAACACCTAAGTTTTTCATGCAGTTATTATATTGGATTTGAGAACCAGCAACTATGACTCTTGGAATATTTATCTGATCATGTTTCCTCCTTATCTCTTTCTCTTCACCTCCCTTTCCTCTCAAGTCTCTTCCTACTGCTCTTATTTACTGTGTCTTTCCCATCATTATTCCTACCAGTTACTTATATCCATTCCTTCCTATAAATCAATACCCAATTTAAGGACATTTTATTAATTAGATATAATTTTGGTTGATTGAGGTTAATGTTACTGTGTGTACACATTTGTCCTCTTAAGAAAATTTATGTTATTATATATTGTATGGTATTTGTAATATTAACATCTAAATTATTGTATTTAAAAATAGTTAAGTGGCTCTTCTTTTAGCAACTCTCGATAAATTACATTTTACATTCAAATGTGAACCAATATTATTGTACCTGTTCAAGTACGTGCATGAGAACTGTTAGAGTAAATTGATTATGATAAAGAGAGTATCTGCTTATATTGGAATCTGAAATATTGGAATTGTAAAATTAATTAAATGTTGACTTTTGAAAGAATAACAATGGTTTTACATCAAATTAAAGACTAAAAAATAAATATAATTTTAAATATATTTTATATGTGATAAAAAGAAGAAAAATAAATTTTTAATTCTTATTGAACAATATTAGACGGATTCATATAAAAGGTGCTGTTTACAAATTGAATACTAATGAAAAGTGTAAGAAGGAAATTCATACAATGTTTTACTGTTTGTTACATGGTGGGAGGGGGCATTGTGCATTGTTACATTTATTTGTCTTTTTTTATCTTATTGACTTGTGATAGTGAAGACATATTTGGTTTAAATAAGAAATAACATTGATGAATAAAGATTATTTTGGAATTCTCTTGAAATTTTCCCCAAAAATTCAAAGTCGGGGCGAAAAAAACCGGTTCAAACCAGTTCAATGGTTGTTTGCTTGAGAAAAACCGGAACCGAACCGAAATTTTTTGTTTTTCGTGAACCAGAATGAAAATCGGGTCGAAAAATTTTTGGTTCGAGGGAAAGAGTAATAGCTATAATAATCGAACAGGTTGATTAGCCAAAAATACACACTGCCAGATTTGATTTTGCATGTATAAATGTTTCTGTTCATGAATTTGTTGAGGTGCATATATTTCAAACTAATAATGTACTTTGAGTAAAAGGCATATTGGTGTATATTTTGTTCTGTAAAATATTTTTCCAGGTAGAGTACTTATAATCCTGACATTTCTAAGAATTAATGCAATTTTCAAATACTGCTTAGTATTAAATGTGTTCCATGAGAAATAAGATTTGCATATTTAAGCCATTAAATGCCACTGGAAATTATTATCTTGTTTATCATGTGAATGAATAATTATATGGCAAAAAGTAACCTATAATCTCGGAAAACTTTCGTTACTTACTTATTAAAATTTAGATATCATGAATTATTGAATGGTGCTCACATTCATGGATAAATATAACTTTAAATCTCAAGTACTACTCAGATGGACATAAGGACATAATGGGTCGAGTGAATAAAAATTAAGCAAATGCTTAAAGCATACAGTAAAAGCATTTGCTAAAAGCATAAGCAAATGCTTAAAGCATACAGTAAAAGCATTTGCTAAAAGCATAAGCTAATGCTAAAAGCATTTGCTTCATATTGAGTGAATAAAAGTTTGCTTTTGCTTATAAGCATTTGCTACACAGTTTTAAGCAAATGCTTAAATTTTATGGAAGAAAGCTCTTTGCAACTCTTCCTTCACTTGTTTTTGTTTAAATTTAAATTTTTTTACATAGTTGAATTACAAACTAAAAACATAAATATATTGGGTAATATTTTTTAAGAAGTTGATTAATAATTTTTTTTACTATTTCTTTTATAACTGAATTCGATAATATCACAAATCATGGCTGTATTTTTATTCAATTAGTTATAGTAATTTTATCCAGTCATTTGCCTTTATGGTGATTTTGGATGACAAATTTTTGTCTTACATACAGCTGTGCATTGTATGTGGTGATCTTCCCCGACTCCTATTTGAAATCCGGGATCACTTAAGTACCTTGAAATTTTTCTATCTTCTTTTTGGAAGACAGTACCCCGCCACGTCTCTCTTGATATTCTCCGAGTAGCAGATTTGAAATATAGGTACTTAATATTTTCTTCAGAGAAACGATAAAAATTTTTATAACCGTTGATTGTTGAAACTTTTCTCGTATTTTTTAACCTTTCGTGTTACCATAAATTACCATATTTATATTTAGGATCAATTATCATGAAAATAGAGTACTTAGAAATATTTTAGCAAGCCCTTTACCTCACTTAAAAAAGTTTAAGCATATGCTTAAAGCATTAAGCAAAAGCTCGGTTTTATTCACACAATTTTAAGGAAATGCTTAAGAAAATTCCTAAAAATAAGCAAATGCTTATTCTTTCTAGCAAAAGCAAATGCTATTTTTTTATTCACCCCAAATTAAGCATTTGCTTAAAAAGTGAGAGAAATCTTCAGCATAAGCATTTGCTTATTTTTTATTCACTCGACCCAATGTTTCAGAAGATGCACAATCGATTCCTAAATCAATAATGCTCTTGCAAAAGTTTGGCGAATTATAGAATCAAGGTGAGATGAGGTGAGGTAAAAAACAAAATATTATGATGCGAATGTTTTAAAAAATATTTAATATATCACAACGACACAAAGATCCAATATTTTAACTTGCTGGCTACAGCAAAGCGCCTTTTACTCAGATGAAATAGTCATTGACAGAACATTCTTAGAAATATTTTACATTCTTTGTTGTAATCGTCTGTTGTATTCCACCTAAAAATTGAACTCAGCGCTACTGAAGTATTCTAGCATTTTAAAATCCGTGCGCTTTCCCCATTACTCGATTCGGGATAAAAAACACAAGGCGGTGCAAGCGCGCGTTTTATTTGGAGAGAGGGCTTTATCGATACAACTTATAACTAAGGAAATAGGTTGGAAGCTATGGTAATTATCGCAATTAATTGGCCCAAAAAGTACTTAGCACCTGTTGAAACTATTTTCCATTGTTTATAAGGTAATGTCATGTAATTTATGTTAATTTTTGTAAATCGGCATTTTCTTATCAGTTGTCGACGTTGATGTAATTTGTTGTCACTTATTTAATCAAAATTTCCAGAAATGTTTTCATTATTAGGTAATTTTCTGCCGCTTGTTGAGGATGTTAATTTCTATGCCAACGTAACACATGACTTTGCTATTAGAACTAGCTTATGGCCTGCATCAAATGAACCCGTTCGAAGACATCCTGTTCACGTCATACTTTTTCTTCTTTACTCGTACTTATTTTTGTTTCTCCATAAAGCCTATGCTTGGGTAGGACTTGCGAATTTATTTTCGTTTTGCATGAAAATATGTTTGGTCTGTTGCAAAATTAAGAGACCCTCTGTATTATATGGATTATTTTTCGCATTTTGCGTTATTTCAAATCATAAACTCATATTCTATTTTTCCTTTAATAATAGCAAAATGGATACCTCTTGTATTATCTTCATTTTAATATCGTTTGGTTTTATTTTTTTGCTTAGGATTTTCCTCCTTTATTGAATGATAATATTTTAAGAGCAGCAAAAGGTGAATCTGTAGATAGAATTCCAGTATGGGTGATGCGACAAGCTGGGCGATACTTGCCAGGTAATGAAAATTTCCACATTGTCGAATTAGTTACTCAACTATATAAACCCGGAAAGAATTCGAATTATATCATTGTATCATAATGCAAAGCAATTTTTATTATACTATATGTATTATAATTTATATTCTCCCAATATTTTTCATGTATTTAATCATAAATTTTACAAGTGCTGTTTATATGGTATTTTCTGTTAAAAATCAAGTGGTTTAGTCAAAGCCAAGCTCGTATTTTGCAAAATAGTCCAAAGTTGGCTCATTATGCGGAAATTAATACTTTTATGACATATTAACCATATTTATCATTTCATTGATCAGAAATTTACATACCTAAATATTATTATAATTGCTACTTCTCAATATTCCAGAATTCAGAGCCGTTAGAGAGAAGCATAATTTTTTTGAAATATGCCAAACCCCTGAATTAGTGGCAGAAGTAACCCTGCAGCCTATTCAGAGATATGACTTAGATGCAGCTATAATATTCTCAGATATTCTAGTTGTACCACAGGCATTGGGAATGATTGTTGAAATGAGACCTGGTGTGGTAAGCATTGAATTATTATTATGCATTCTAAATTGGATGCCTGAAAATACAAGGAGACCATGTCCATATTTCACACATTGAGTTAAGTACATAAAATGTTGTATTTTCCTCATATATTTTATAAAACAAATAGACCAAATACATAATATTTCATATATTTTTCAGAATAATTTGAGATGAAACACTAAGACCAAATCCAAATACCCCAACATTTAAAAATACAACCAGACCAACTGCATTTTGCCTCTTGGTCTATTTGTATTGTCAGGCCTTCATTTTATTGCCAGAAATACCTAGTACAGTAGGTGCCGCTTTTTATTATCACTGTTATCAGCTGGTTATTGTAACCAAATGAGAAATTCCAAAACAAGATATAGTTTAAGGAAGCTTGCAGTGTATTGTTTTCAGCTGCTCGATGTAACCATTTTAATGTGATCACATTAAGCGGAACCCAATTTATGTACTGTTCTCTTCAGGGACCAGTCCTTCCCGAGCCTCTTTCTACTCCTGAAGACCTCAAAAAACTTAACTTTCCAGTCAATGTTAAAGATAAGCTGGGCTATGTTTTCAAGGGCATCACTCTCACAAGGCATTCTATTGGAGGAAAAGTTCCCCTTATAGGATTTTCTGGAGCTCCAGTAAGTAGAAACTTTGATTTAGTTTGTGGAATTATTCCTAATTTTTATGCATTAAATAAATGGAAAATGTGCTTGCATTGCAGTATTTTTAATAATGGCACAAAAAAATTGCTTTATGCTGGGATGTTACGTTATATATAATCTATCTGAATTGGTGACTTTAAAAGGATCATTGTAACAGTTGAAAAGCCTAACACCACTGTTATGTCTTTAAGGAAAAGTTCTATGGTTGTGGAACCAGGGCTCCAGAAATACGTTTGCCCACTCACCAAGGGCAAATTAAAGGACACTGGCAAATAATTTTTAAACTTATCTATCACAAAATGAACTATAGGCGAGCAGATTTGTTAAGTGCGTGTATGTTTTAATTGTATTTTTTACCCATGTGGAACTATATTATTTTAGCGGCTATGTGTTGATGACAAAGATTGGTCTTAGGTCATTTGTTCTACTCCCTTGATTTAATGAAATTTGAATTTCAACAAGTTATCTTATTTATCCCTGAAATTGATGGAATGATATGATCCGAAGATCCTATGCAGACAGTTGTCATGAAGTTTGATTTTCAAGAATCACTGCAGAAAATTACCTTTCAAATTGAACATAAAGTACTTATGGAAGTAATATTAAACCTAAGAAATGAGAGTGAAAGAAACTTGAAGCTTTTAAAGTCATCCTTAAGAGTTGAAGCACTATTATGATCTAATCATAAACTGGTTTTTATGTGGCAATATTAATTTTGTTGGATTACTTTGCAAATCCTTTGAATTTTTATTTTTAGTGGACCCTTATGTGCTATATGATTGAAGGTGGTGGTTCTAAAACCATGTCAAAATCAAAAGGATGGATTTATAGACATTCCAATGCTAGCCATAAACTGTTAGAAATGTTAACTGATATTACAGTTGACTATTTGGTGGAGCAGGTTGTTGCTGGAGCACAGGTAATCAATGTTCTTTACAAGCCTTATACTGTTTACTTTTTCATAATATTCTTTTATAGATTAGCGCTATAGAAAGAATCTTTTTAATTCTTAAGTAAAATTTGCTTTCCTGCATCATATGTGTTATGAGTATATTACATCTGAAATGCCATAATGCTGAAAACTAGTGCTTAGCTTAAATATCTGTATTGTAACTGTATTTTATACACAAACCTTATTTATGTCCATATTTATTATTGCTTGTTAAATATTATATGAATACATTCATTTAATTCAGAGATTGAGAGTTAATTGCTTATGCTATTTACTTTATAGATGTTGCAGGTATTTGAATCAAATGCTGAGTATTTAGGACATGAACAGTTTGAAGAGTTTTGTATACCGTACTTGGCTAAAATATGTGAGAATGTGAAAAATGAATTACACAAAAGAGGGGTGGACACAGTACCAATGGTAAATACATTGTTTTAATTTAATTTCATTGCTATTATTTCTAATTTTAAAATATTAATAGCATTAGAAGTATGGCAAAGGGTTTGATCTTTTACCAGAAATTTCTGTCATATAATAATTTTAGCTGATTGCTGTTGGAGAACAATGAGAATCTTCTAATAAATTAGCATTTGAGTAGAATTTTTATTCTGAATCGTTAAAAAAAATATCTTGATTATCTGTTCATTCATTGTTGATTTGATATTATAGTGCATTTATCAATATATATATATATATATATATATATATATATATATATATATATATATATATATATATTATAATATATTATCAATATATTGACCTTCACAACCAATAAGTTATTCATAGTTTTTGTCATTAAAAAGCTATAGTTAATCTTTTGATGTTGGAATGCAGTAAAGATTTGAATTATAATTTTTTATTTCAAGTATGGATTTATAAATATTTTAAAATCCATTGGTGAGATGATCACTACAAACTTATAATTTAGAGATATAGTTATGCCTGAATTTCTTATGCATGACAAATTCCTTTTTTCTCTCTCTGGTTTCATTTCTTGCAAATTGTTGCCTTCGTAACAGACTAAGCATTAATGTTAATTATTAATTTTCAGACAATATTCGCTAAAGGTGCCCACCATTCCTTGAGAAAACTCGGAACTGTTGGTTATGATGTAGTTGGGTTAGATTGGACAATGATTCCTGGTGATGCTCGGAGTCAAGTTGGGGATGAAATTACACTGCAAGGGAATCTAGACCCTTGTGCTTTGTATGGGTCAAAGGTAGATATATGATCTTTTAAGTACATAATAAACATTTCATAGCATGATACGAAGGTTTTCATAGCTTGTCTTCGGATTCTCAGGTTTTCTCAGGATGTTCCACCATGTTGTCATTGTAGGTTGACTACGTTTCTACAGCGATGTTGCTGACATCTTCAGGTTGAAGATTGCAGCAATATTGCTGGATAAATGTTGTCAATTTATAATGACAACATGGTGGAACATCTTGAAAAAATCTTAGGATTTGATAACATGTTTCTAAAATTCTCTTTACACTTTCAGGAGGATATAAAGAATAACACTAAAAAAATGGTTTCTGAATTTGGAAAAAGACGTTATATTGCCAATTTAGGGCATGGAATATACCCAGATGTGGATCCAGAGCACTTAAAAACATTTATAGAAACTGTTCATGATTGCTAATGATTGCCTGTTTAATGAGGATTTGTTACAAGATGATATTATCAGTGGCATTTTTTACATCTGTTGAGATGAAATATGATGAGACACGAATCTCCTCAGGTACTGCAGCTCTTTATCATCAATTTTTTTCAATTTAGGAAAGTCTGTTTTTGCACATTTTTCTTCGTTCATGTATGTTTTGGGGGAATTGTATTGTTAAATTACCTGGCTTTTTAATAAAAAACTTTGTATTTTATAATTCTTATCTAATGCTAAATTTAACATCAAATTCTCCTATACATATTTTTAATTTGAATTATTTACTACCATTAACAAAAATAATATTTATATTAGATCTCAACATTTTAGAACAGACATATCAAACTCAAAGAGCCATCATGACCACATTTAAGCGATGAATGTTATACAACAGCAGCATTAGGATTCATTACAATTATTTAATGAGGGCCAGCTTTGGAAAAATAGGCTTTATCTACAATATTGGGCACCTGTTTTGCCATTAAAAACAATAATTTGGAAAACGCATTCTATTGGACCTCGATAACTATGAAAGAATCTTGCCTCCTTTTTATAAAAATAAAGTATTTACCATATATTCTCATGTATAACGTGCAGTTTGAAGACCAAATTTTTAGTTCATAAAGCAGGGGTGCACGCTATACACAGGTAACACTTTTGTGCAGTCAAAATAAAAAATTGAAGTGTACCTACCTCGCACCAGATTTTTACTTTTTGAGTTGAGGGGAAAACCATGCTAATTATTGATACTCCAGCTTATACATATATTAATTAAACATATCAAACACCTAATTACCTCCTTACTATTGTATTTCCATCTTCTCCAAATATTCCACAATTCACTAGCTAATCAGCTGATTGCTGTAGTCTTCCACAAATTGCCAGATTGACTTCCCACAAAACATGTAACAAAAAACATAGTACAGGTTTCCTTCTCTTTATTAAAATTTGCTATTATGCAACAAACTTACTGCTACCGGAATTTCTCTTTAGGCATCTTTGATTCACTCTTATACAGTTACACGGCCAGTACAATACAAATGAAAGAAAGTTCTCCGCTACACCACAAGGCGACCATTCAGTCTCTCATTGTCTCTTATGCTGTGTGTATTAGCACTACAGTAAAAGAGATGATAGTGGAGTGGATATTGTAGAGTGATGATGAGACATTTTGTGTAATACTGTTTGAGCACACTTGAGAAGTTTTGTCTCCTTGCCCATGAAACTTGTGTTGGGCCAAGACAACCCTCTAGCACATTAAACCTCCACTATTGTGTCACTCACAACAGCTCATCTGCTTCCTTTTATTGGCGAGTATAATTTAGTGTTAATTGTTTTAAGTTTGTATTTAGCACATAAGACGTCATTATGGAGCGAAAGAAGAGCATCTAGGTGGGAAGTTAGGATTGCTTGTGGAATGTATCCCTATCTTTTACATGTAAATATGGGTTCTGTTTATACAAATTTGCTTTATGCGTCACTTTCCTGGAATGCAACCCCTGCATAAAGAAAGGGAAACCTGTATATACACAAATTGAAATAATATTTTAGTTAATGAATATATTATATATAATTAATGATGTAAGTAATTTAAAACTCATAGAATTCATCTTCCTCATCATCTTCAGCACCAAATAACTATGCGAGGAAGGTGACTGCAATATGCAATGCAATTTAGGATTTTGTATTAAATACTGTCATTAAATATCTCTAGACATTCAGTATTCCATAAATAAGTGTTACATGTAGTTCAATGAATTTAAAATAAATTTACGTGTTTAAACTTCATTCAACATTTGACCTTTAAGTCTGGAGCATTTTGCCTTGTAAGCAAATTTTTGCAACTAGGAATTTTTTTATATTAAAATTTAATTATTGGAGGCTTTTACATAAAGACGGATTTGTGTAAGTCGAGTCTTGCATTTCCCAGGATGGGCCTATTTATTTGTTTGTGGTACTCTAGTTAATACCTAACATGACAATATCATTCTAAAATTTTGTTCTTATACCTGTCAAAATCTAAGGTGTGCATTTAACATGGTATACAAAAATGTTGGGATTGTTTGGCACAAGAACACATTATACACAAGTATTTACAGTATATAAAATCTCGAAAGATTTAGTTGAGACAAAAATTAGCATTTAAGCCACGGTAAGGTACAAAATGGGCTGCCCATGGGCCACCAGTTTGGCATTCCTGTTTTAGACATACAACTTTTGATTATTGGATCAACCTTGAAATTTCATATTACTTAGAAACATTGGTTTAGTGAGTCATGAATAAAATTCTTGTAAATGCACCAAAACAAGTAGTCATTTTAATGTCTGTTGATTATTTTAGGTATACATGTAGAATTTTCTATTATTGTTATAATACGCGGCGCATCCAGAAAGTAAGTACCGATCGCCCATACCAGCTGCACAGGTTGCGGGAGTGGGGGTACGCCGGCGCAGTGATGTCTTATGAGTCAAGAAGGAAACGTCGGACACCCTGTCAGTTCTCGTTCTTTGTTTATAAGTTCGCCATCTTGTCTTAAAATGAGTCAAACAATCAAAATCCCACCAGTTGTGATATATGGTCGGTGATCAAATTTTTGAATGCCATAAACGTTCGCCCGGCTGAAGTTTATCAGCAGGTTTGTGAAGTTTATGGAGAAAATGCAATGAGTAAGGGAATGGTGAGAAGATGGTGTAAGCTGTTCAATGAAGGTAGGACAAATGTGCACGATGAAGATCGAAGTGGCCGCCCATTGTTAGTTTGCCGATCTGCTTGACCAGGTGAATGAGAAAATTCGAGTGAACAGAAGATTCACCATTTCTGAGTTGACTACACATTTCCTGCAAATTTCTTGTTCTTTACTGCACGAAATCGTCATGGAACACTTGCAGTATTGCAAATTGTGTTCCAAGGGTGTCAAAAATGCTCACAGATGTTCACAAAACAAAGCGCATGGCAGCAGCACTGAACTTTTTGGAACAGTATCACAATGAAGGTGACGAGTTTTTGGACCACATTGTGACAGGAGATGAAACTTGGATTGCCCATGTGGCACCAGAGAGTAAGCAGCAGTCAATGCAATGGTGGCATAGTGGATCTCCAAAAACAAAGAAATTCAAACAGATGCTTACCGCCAGGAAGACCATGTTTTGGGACAGAAGTGGTGTTTTGCTCATTGGGCCCCGATATGACAAATGTCTCAATTCAGGAAGCAATTATGTTGAGAAGTAGCTTAAAGTATGTGTAAACTTGTGACAATAAAGAAATATTTTTTAAAAAATTTCATTTACAGCCAATCGGTACTTACTTTCTGGATGGTCCTCATATATTTATATAGGTGAGTATTTTCACTTGATAAAGTTCATAAATATAATAAACTTGTTAGTATAGTATAAAACCTTTTATCCAGATTCCACTTATCCAGAACTCCAGTTAACCAGCTAGTCATACCCCGTTTAACGCTGGGGATGGGTTCCTGAAAACGAGAGCGCTAACTGAATCAGCGTTATGCGTGGTCAATTTAGTATAGTATTTATGGAGATGCGTTCTTAAAATCATAATTCATTACCTATATTTAAAATATTAGTATAGTCGCTCTTCTCTCCGATACTCTAAAACTGTAGCGTAAATAATTAATCCTTAAATGCACAATGTAGCAGATCTGCTACATACCAGAAATCCTGCAATGTAATAACTGTTGCAGCTTTTTTTGTCATGTTCTCACATGCAGCAGATTCCACACGCTCTTCTTATAACCAGCACCCAATACCACCAATAGGTATCCAGTTTTGTGAAATATGTAAATAAAACCAATCTGAGAATGTGGTGTTTCTGCTGTGTTTGGTTTGATGATTTCGGCAGTTGATTTCTGCTACATACCACATTCAAAACAATCTCAGCAGGATAGTTACCATGCTCTATGATTGCTTTGAGTGTGGCGCTAAATTCACTTGCTGCTTAGTGTTCATCACTCGCCACCTACCACATACTTTTATGCTGTGCGGGTTACTGTGATACACGAACAAAAGTTATAGAAAATAATATTCTCTAATTAGTTCTTGAGTTAGAGCACCCACAAAAACGTATGGAGAAATTAAAAATTGGTCCGAGAACAAAGAGCATTATAACGAATCAGCATTGAATGGGTTAGCGTTAAACGGGATATTACTGTATTTTCAAAACTACTGCATTTTCCAAAATTTGTTAGGAGAAAAATTTAAATTTGGTGCCTCACTAGTAATTACCTAGCTTGGATGCACTCCTGTACTCCGAGCTTTCATTTTTTTCAGTGCCTTGTTTGTTTGTTCGTGTTAAATATCTCCTTTCTTATTTTGTCCCATAAAATGTCTAAAAATCAGAAGCCCCAGGTGCTTTAATGGAATCCTGGTTTTTCCAATGCACTATAAGGCCAATAATAGAGCATGGATTATGTCTTCAATATGAGTGGTTCGAAAAAAAAATATTTATATTGGTAATTACCCGTTTACTCTAGCATTTTTATTAGTGTAGTTTATAGAAGTGCTCAAAATAGAAAATATTACAAAATGGAATGCTTGTTCTGGTAGTGGAACCGATAACAATGGGCGCGAAATAAATGACAGAGTATTTACGCTCAAGCTAAATTTGGATTTATTTCTTATTTACTATAATGAAGAAAAGTGAAAAAAAATATTTTGTAATTTTCATTAAATGAAGTTAACACACCGGTACAGAGGTGGGTCAAGGGAGAATATCAACCTGGGGATTTTTATCTTAACTGCCCCTTATAGTTTATAGTATATATATTTTTATTTAAATATTTATATATACAAACAAAATGCAAAACATTATTCACATAGGAATTAAATTATTTTATTGTTTTCCCATGTTGCGGTATATATATTGCGACCAATTTTTTTATAGATTTTAAATTTTGCTACTTTTAGCGTAAATGTGAATGGCCCATTGGGGCCTGCCCGAATGCATGATAGGTTGATCTACCCCTGCACCGGTATGACTAAATGTTTGACAGAACAATTTTTCCAATGCATGTGACGAACCGGAACATAGTTCCTGTGTATTCCGGCCTGTTCTGGCTCACTCTGAGGACTGTTTATTAGTATATTCCAGATAACCAGAATTTCCAGATACCCGGCTATCCCTATATGCCAAGCTTGCCGAATAAAAGGTTCTATACTGTAATTATCTTATTAGCTAAAGTACTTTTATTGAATCATTCTATGATTAGTATGAACTTAGTTTTAACATTTACATTGTCAGCTTCACAAGTTCACTTAAAAATAATTTGAGCAACTTGCTTGTATTCTCAGTTTCTCTGAATTTTTTGTTGGCACCGAAAAAAATCTTGGTTTGCATTATTCTTCCTTAGGGATCATTCTTGATGTCTAATTTTGCTTTTGAAAAACTTTTCGGGCATTAGTTAATGAACAAATTGACTTTCATTACCAATAATAGATGAAACATGGTTATGTCACTATTTTAATAAAATTATAGCAAACCATTAATTTCAGACCTGGTAACATTTTCAATGCATGCATTTCTTCTGCATTCCTTTCTTCTTCGTTTTACTTTTAGCCAAATTCCTCCATTTGTTGCAATGATAAATGTACTTGGATTAAATTCCAATGGAACAGGAGTCCTTTCAGGACACAGTTCAAACTCAAACTTGGAAAGTAGAGATGAAACTCCCAATCGAGCTTGCATTAATGCAAATCTCAAACCTGTATAAAAATATAAAATTCATTTGGAAATTACAATACATATCTGATGATTATAATTATTTGTAGTTGTAACAAAATACTCTTTAAAGATATCAAGAAGAGTATCTGTGGTCCAAAATTAACATTACCGTATTAATCCGAATATAGTCCTCCCCTTTTTGGCCAAAATATTAGTAAGGAAAGTAATGGGGTGGGGGACTATACTCATGCCCTAAAAG
Source organism: Tanypteryx hageni (assembly GCA_028673005.1). Classification (NCBI taxonomy): domain Eukaryota; kingdom Metazoa; phylum Arthropoda; class Insecta; order Odonata; family Petaluridae; genus Tanypteryx; species Tanypteryx hageni. The sequence goes on from CM054112.1 coordinate 208,656,239, forward strand.
TTAGCAAACAAAAATATTATCGCCGGAAAATTTCTTGATACATATGCCTCAATAACTCGATTCTTTTTGTTCACACTCTGGAATCCTTACCTTAAATGTTCATATTTTCATAATAGCAGGAATTGCAGAAGTTTTTGCTTTGAAAGCATTGATTGGTCAACTTCGTCCATTACCTAAGTCCTGAATATGTGCCACCTATCGTTATTTTAGAGAAAATGTCATTACGATGAAAGAAATTATCTTCGTTACCCGTCAATCCGTAGGCAACTTTGTCAGCTGATCAGACTACAGCTTGCGCAGCTGTTGATTGTATATAATGCAATCGCATTATAAAAGTATTACCGTATTTACCCGAATCCAAGACGAGGGGTTTTCCAAATTTCAGCTTGCGAAAATCGGGGGTCGTCTTAAATTCGAGTACGAAGTCGTATACCGTCAATACATCGCGGTCAATTGATCGCGCGTCAAATCGTCGCGCTTCAATTCGTAGCGCATCAATTCTACACACGATAAACTCGTCACGCGTCAATATATCGCTCGACAAATTCATCGCGCATCAATTCATCGCTAGACATTCGTCACGTGACAATTTCGTTGTGAGACAAATTCGTCGCGAGACAAATTGGAAGGCGAGACACTATGATGAATTTGTCAAGAGATGAATTGACGCGCGATGAGTTTGCCGTGCGATGCATTGACGCTCGACCTACTAACCGCAACGAGTTTTCATAGAACCGTAGGAAGTATTTATGCGTTTAATCGACGTTTTTTAAATAGATGAAACATAAGATAAAATAATTCTATTTTTATTGCAAACTTACTATCCGGAATTCAGTTAATCGTCTTAATTTAAAAAATACATTTAAAAATTCTTTTTATTTCAGAAAAAAATTGTAACAAACCATTTCAATTAATGATTGAACTAGTTTGCATATACTGAATACGTGTGTTCAAAATATACACCAAATACATTCAGTGAGAAATCAGGTCATAAAATCTTATTTCTGTTTTGACAATCTGCAATCTTATGTTCGAGGTCATCTTGGATTCAGATAAATGTGGTACTTATCTAAATCAAACCGAGGTATTGAAGGTGTTTCAACTATCTACAGAATGTATTCCTTGATGTGATATTCCGAGGCATAAATATCGGAAGTAACAAAAATACCAGTAAAATAAATTATGAAAGGAGTATGTTAACTGGAAATCTGGTGATAATTACTTTTTTATACAGGCACGATTCAAGTAGCCATTGTCAACAGCATCTGAAGGATAGGAATGGAATTTAAATAACATTCAGAAATGCAAAGTTTTCAAATTTAATCCAGTAACACATGATACATTTAAATTACACCTGCAACTATAACACGCAAAACGTGATGTCACCTTTCATTGTAAATTGATAACTATAACTAAATTGCTTGTAAATTTTAAAACCTGTTCTTTAGAATATTAAAAGTGAGGTCTGTAATGTGGTTCAAACTTTTTTCCAAAACTGAGGCTTCAGAAATAAGGGGGGGGACTATATTCAGGGAGGAACTATATTCAGACTAATACAGCACATACAGGTGGTGTTCAATTTATGCCAATCCGATTTGTGCTCTTTCATTTTAATGCCATTTATAATTAACATACAAATAACATCCTGTTTGCGCCACCTTGCTCATTTCTATACCTCCTCTACCTTTGAATGTTACATTGTGAAGTCTAACATGCATCCTATTGCTTGGCGAGAAAGTATACAATGTACATTATACATACTGTTACATTGTGAAGTCTCACATTCATTTTCTTTTTATTAATTATATTTACGTAGGTATATGTATACAGTTGGCAGTTGAGCTGTTGTCGTCTTTCGTAGTGCTTAACGTTTTCCATTTAGCTGTTGTTTACCTCTGATTTTAATTCTTAATATTCTTTATTATATCCCCTTGTGTTAAAATAAGCTTCCAAAGAGTTAGCAGTGATTCTATCATGGGAAGCAAGGATGTGAAAAAATCTAGAGTCTCTTTCCTTAGAAATTAAAATACAGGTTCTTAAAAGGTTTGAATGTGGTGAGAGAAACAATGACATTTGGAAAGCATTGGGACTTAGTGATTCTACAATAAGAAGAATTGATGACTTTAAGTTTGAGAATGGTACTCCCTTAATTTGTATGATTGGCACCAGCTTGTATGCCTTTTAACTGGTGAGGACATTTTGTCATAATTTTGTGTACGCACGTGAGCATAATTTTGGAACCACTAGATTACTATTTCGAATTTTTTCACAGAACAACCAACGTATAGAAAAGCTTTACAATATTGTTTGCATGATAAATTTATAACCTGTTATTTGCATTGATAATGTTCAAGAAATATTATTAAATAAAGGAATAAATTAATTACTGAATTTACATCACCATAAAGAAAGATGTTACTGAGGTTTAAAGTGTTTTGGTAGGAATGAATCTCACTATCCCTTATGGTAGGAGCCGCCATTGTACATGATCAAATACTGCCGGAAAATAACTTTCGCTTTACGCCAATTTCAATTTATGCCATAATCCTCAGAATGTATCTAGCATATTAAAAAATTGCAGTGCAAGTACAAATTATCCTCAATTTTCTAAATATGTCCTAACACTAGTATTCTCTTCAAATTTATATATTACAACACCAAAAATAGATTAATTAAACTTCATTCATTCATCATGCTTCTGTCCGAAGACAGGTTTTAACTGAATCGCTGCCTCCATTTCTCTCTCTCCCTAGATGCCTCTTTTATATCTCTATAAGTATTATATCCCTGCTTTATATTATCTAATATTCCTATTCTTTTTCTCCCTCTTCTTCCACTAATTTTGCCTTCTAAGATCATCCTTTGTAAACACTGCCTTCTCAATATGTGCCCTATCCAATTTGCTTTTCTTTTCCTGATTGTTTTTATTAGCATCCTTTCTTCTCCCACCATTTCTAATACTTCTTCGTTTCTCTTCCTCTCTGTCCATTTCACTTTCATCATTCTTCTCCATACCCACATCTCAAAACTTTCTAAATATTTTTCCTCCTTTCTCCTTATTGTCCACGTCTCTGCACCATAAAGAGCTATGCTCCATATGTAGCACTTTGCTAATTTCTTCCTTGTTTCTAAATTTATTTTCTTGCTTGTGAGAAGCTCCTTCTTCTCGTTAAATGCTGCTTTTGCCATTGCAATCCTACTTCTGATGTCCTGTGTACTACTTCCATCCTGCGCTAAAATACTGCCAAGATATTTGAAACTACATACTTGTTCCAATTTTTCTCCATTTACCATTATATTTAATTCTTTATGTTTCTTTGAAACCACCATGACTTTCGTTTTTTCAGCATTGATCTTCATTCCATATTGTTGGCCAACCTCCACTAGTCTGTCTGTCATCCTCTGAAGCTCTTTCTCGTCTTCTGCTATTAATCCCTGATCATCTGCATATTTAATGGTGGTAATACTTTCACCTCCTATCTTAAATCCTTTCTCTTCCATCAACGCTTCTTCTGTTATTGTTTCTGCATAAATATTAAATATCGCTGGTGAAATAGGACATCCCTGCCTCACTCCCCTCCCTATTGAAGTACTTTCTGTTTCTTCTCCTTCAACCCTGACTCTAATCTTTTGATCAAAGTAAAGGTTTTTAAGCAGTCTTTTATCTTTCCAATCTATTCCAATTTTGTTTAAAATACCCAGCATTTTATCCCATTTCACTCGGTCAAAAGCTTTCTCCCAATCTACAAAACAAAAATACATATCTTTATTGACTTCTAGCGCTCTTTCTATCATCATCCTCATACATCCTATAGCATCTCTAGTCCCTCTTCCTCTTCTGAAACCAAACTGATTATCTTGCAGCTCCTTTTCTATTTTACATTCAATTCTTTTGGTTATTATTCTAGTAAGAACTTTAGCTGTATGAGAAATTAAACTAATTGTTCTGTAATCCTTACAACATTTTGCATTGTTCTTTTTCTCCAGTGGTACCATAACAACATCTAAAAATCTTCAGGCCATATGCCAGTATCATATACTTGGTTAAAAAATTTTGTGAGTTGCTTAACTGCTTTCGACTCCAAAACCTTAAGAACGTCCACTGGTATATCATCACTCCCAACAGCCTTCCTTCTTTTCATGTCATCAATTGCTCTTTTAACTTCAGACTGGAGAATACTTGGTCCTAGCTGATCTTTTTCCACATGCTCTTTTTCATTTAATTCAATATTTCTTGGCTTTCCTTCTTTGTCATACAGCACCTCAATGTATTCTTTCCAGACATTCTTTACATTGTCTGGCTCCGAGACTATTTTACCACTTTTGTTCATGATTCCTTTATGTCCTATCTTTCTTGCCTTTTTCTTGAATAGTTCCCTTGCTTTGCTATACATGAGGTCTGTTCTACAAATTCTTTCACACTCGACAATCTCCTCGCATTTCTCATTTATCCACTATTCTCTGGCTTTATCTGTTTCCCTTCTTAAAGCATTATTTAACTCCTTGTACTTTCTTTGGCCTTCTTCAGTGTTTATGTTCTTCCACTTTCTCCGCTCTTCCATTTTTTGCAGCATGGCTGCTGTGATCCAGGGTTTTTTTGATTCTTTCACCCGTTACCTTTCCTACCTTCTTTTCCATTACATCTTTAATGTTGCTATGGATGTATCTCCACTCCTCATCTACATTCTTCCTATTTTCTTCAGCTCTCTCCCCCAACCTTTCCTCCAGCTCTATCATGATAGCCTCCTTGTTTTTGAGTAGTTCCTCTAAGTTCCATTTCTTGTTAACTCTTATATTTCTCTTAATGCTCTTCAGTCTACATTGTGTATTTGCCACCAAAAGGTTGTGGTCGGAATCGATATCTGCCCCTGGTAATGTTTTCACAATTTTAATGCTTTTTCTAAATCTTTCATTGACTAGTATGTAATCTATCTGGTATCGTCTCTGGTCTCCTGGGCTTCTCCATGTGTAAAGTCTCTGCTGGTGATGCTTAAACCATGTATTAGTTACAATCAATCTATTTCTATGGCAGAATTCCACAAGTTTCTCCCCTCTTTCATTTCTCTTCCCTAGTCCATATTTTCCCACTATGTTATCTTCCTGTCCCTCTCCGACTACACTGTTCCAGTCTCCCATTACTGTGGTGTTGACCCTTCCTTTTCCCTCCTCCTCCAATATCTCCATAATCTGTTCATACATTTCATCTACTTCGTCGTCGCCAGCATTATTCGTTGGCATATACACTTGAATTATAAGCATTTCCACTGGCTCCATCTGAAGTTTTACGGCTATTTATCTATCATTAACTGTCACTACCTTGCTAATTCTTTCAGCTATCTCTTTTCTCATTATAATCCTCACTCCCCTTTCCTTTTTCTCTCCTCCCGAGTAAATAATCTTAAATTCGTCTGAATTTATCTCGCCTTCTCCTTCCCACCGAACTTCACTAAGACCTACTATACCTACATTATTCCTTCTCATTTCCCTTTTTAAGTTCTCTAGTTTACCCCCTGAATTCATTGTCCTAACATTCCATGTGCCTATTCTTAATTTCTCACCACTTGCTTTCCTATTAATGTTAAATTTCCTCTGTGCATCCTCTAGGGTAGTCCCCACCCGGAGATCCGATTGGGGGACTATTTTACCTCCGGAATATTTTACCCCAGAGAGATCCATAGAGGTATTTTCAGCTTTTCAGCCTATCATGGGATATATAATGAGGTAGTTTCCCCTTGCTTTCCTCATCGCAGTTTCACAGAGTGATTACCCATCTGTAGCTGTTCAGATCCACATGATCACCACCTACAGAGGTACTGTGCAAGCTGCTGCCCTTGCACTGGGGGATGTAAAACCCCCAAGACTGCTTCTTAGTCTGACTCTTCCCCTCAGACCTTTCCGGCTTGGCTGGTCCTACCAGGAGAATTATCTCCCGCCGGCATAGCTCTTTGGTTCATAAGAGTACACAAACCCTCCCACCTCTGTAAGGTTATGCAGTCCTTAGGGAGGGAATTAAACTTAGAAGTCCACAAAATATCATACAGAAAATATCAAATTTGCTTTTAAGCTTAATTTTTGTTTATAAATGATATATCAAAATATTTAGCCATTATTAAATTCCAGTTTGAACAAAACATTCAAAATAAATATTTTTTCTTATTGTCTCTTGCTTATTGGCTTATTATGATGAATTTTACAGTTATATGAATGGTTATAAACTATTTCACTTCCATCAAAATGTTTTAATATACTAATAGCAAGTTCTGAGTGTTCAAAAAAAAACTATTTTTCAGTTTGCTTTAAATTATACTATAATTGAAAAATTTTACTTCAGGAGTTTTTCTCCTAATTTATTTGAGGATTAGTTAATAACATTATCTTTTTTGTTGTAGGAGTTGAAAATGTTGGACGAAATGTTTTTTTGTTGTTAATAAGGTTCTTCAATTTATTTGTTGAATTTGTGTTTGTATTTGTATGTAATTTGTTTACAAAATTGATCCATGCTTCATATTCAGTATTCACCCATAGTAAATTCAGAAAAAGAAAATATGTGACATTTATTTAATTTTTGAATACCTGTGAGTGCATGGGGATAATCTTTATGGGGAGATATTCATAAAAAGTGAGTATGGGATGAGAAATGAAGTATTTTGAATAATGACGTTATTTAAATGGTTTGCATGTATTGTATGGGTAAAATATGGAAATTTCCCATAAATTCTCTAAGAAATCAGAGTTTTGTGTAGTATGCATACATGGAGATAATCATTTATTGACCCTTTTTGATATTTCAAAATGTGCAGATGTTTGATTAAATTAAATTTTAGATGTATGTTTGATATTAATTGAAAATAGTTGATTGTGATTGGATGGCCTGTTTCCTGAATTCGTTTTGCCCTGCTGGATTTTTCAAATCCACCATATTTGAATTATGTGATGTGTTCTTTAAAACATCTCTCTTTTTTGCTTTGCATAGTATTGTTACACTGCATGTAGTATATTAGTAAATTCAGGATTCTCTAGATTTTGAGTTTTATCTTTAGCATTTTTCAACATGTTTTTAATGCTCTATGTGCTATGGTGGCTGAAAGATTGGCATTTAAAATATTTTACCCAACTCTATGCTGAGTTGAGGATGTAGTCATTTTTAAGTCTTTCTTTTTTGCTTCTTTTTTGTGTCGTATAATATTTGCAGAGTTTATCCAATTTTTAAAAACATTGGATGTATGATTTGTTTATCACAGCCAACATAGTATATTTGTTTATCATTGTAAGGCAAACAAGATTTTGATTTAAAACTTAAAGATAACTGTAATTATCATTTATAAGGATCCTGTTACAATACAATCTTTATTAACTGAGACTATGGAAAAGGTGCACACAATGCAAAAACATGAGTAAACCAAAAAAATATATATTTTAATAAATTAATTAGTTCTAAAATTACAGATAATGCTTAGTAATTATGAATTTTAGTTTCAGTATAAAAATTCAAGAACCATCAAATCTTTCTATGCCGTTTTGTACATATTTCCTATAAAGAATGCTTTTGAAATCTATGTATTCCATTTATGAAGTATACTTTTCCATCTTGTTTAGAATGGCTTTGAAGATTAACAATCAGTGATGCATTTAATTCTAAATAATTTACTATGTGGCTAATAAATATTGTCATCATTTATGATAAAAATGCTTTTTTTACAATTCGTTAATTAAAGAAATAGCTTCCCAGTCATAATTGTCGTAATTGATCATGCAGAAAGAAGTTCTTAGACATCTGAATTGGGCCTACTTGATGCAGCATTCCACGCACTCAATTGAGTTAGGTTTCGGGTTGATACGATGAGGGATGGTTGATCAAAGTTGATCAGCTCAAAAGGAACGTGTGAACCCAGTTTGTGGATCCTTTTTTATTTGATAAAAAAGCTTCACAAGTTCATTCTATGTTTGTCAATATGCATTCAGTTTCTAATGTCTCTTTTAAGTCTTGATCAAATAAAATCGAACAATGAGAAAGCAGTTATAAAACATGTGATTGTGAAACTCCCTCTGCATTGTTTTGTCTCCATCATAACATAAGGTACCTAACTTTCCCTAGCCTTTTCACAGCAGTATTCCATGAAAAATCTGCCAATTTATGCACCAGACTGCCAAAATGTTTTCGAGGTTATTTTTTGCACTGTTTAAATATCTGTTAAATATATATTTTTTATGAAATACAGCAAAATTTGAGAGAGTATGGGGCACACATGCCAATTAGATCCCGGCATTATAGAAATGCACTAAAAAAGCAATCTTTATGAAAATGATGTATGACGTAGAGCAGTTAGATAATGTTACTATCCCAATGGAACATATAAATATTTACTCGAGGCGTATACTTTAATTGTAAAATAAACAGAAGTTTCAACTTGTTGCAGTACGTTATCTATATACGATTTCAATCTTTCTTTTCCAATCTGAAACAAAACATATTAAAGTAGATTGAAAAATCGTAGTATTGCTAACATCTTTTGATAAATTCTGTTTGCATGTGTGTGATATTACTTCATATTTCATTACTTTAAATTTGCTCAGTAAAATAAAATGCTAAAAATTGTTTAAGCTATTATTTTAAAAAGCAATGCTTTATAGTGGAAAGGAAATATGGAAGAGAAGAAAAATCTTCATGAAATAGGAAGTAATTTTAAGAATAAAAAATGTCGGGAAAATTCTTTAAAAAATACAAAGAACCCAAGGAACATTAGTTAATTGTTTGACTCCCGAAGGTTGAAAATCGAACGAAACTGGAGGAAAAAATCATTCGGATGACCAGCTAAAGCGAAAATTTTTGTTCGGACTCGGAAAGGAAACTATGATATCTGAAAACCGGTTTCACTAGTTCCCACGAAGAAGTGATAAAAAGTTGAGGCGTAGAACATTCGGAAAGTAAGGAAACAGACGTCACGAAAATATTCTGAATTCTTTAAAGATTAACACGCATGTCGCGCGGTATAAATGTACGCATTCTCATTAATTTTCCTTCCATGTTTTAATGTTCAAGTAAGAACCATTTACACTATTAACATTATGATTATGCTGCCCTCCGTTTCTGATATTATCTTTTAGTAGTTGAACTCTCTTATCCCGATGAGTGGTGTATTTATACCGTTGCAGATAATTTTTTGTCAGTCTTCAACCGGAGAAAAAATTTTTCAAATGTCCTTCAAATATGATTCCCATTTCTCGTTTGTGCAGTATAAGAAGTTAATGAAAAAATCTGTATGAACATATTCGGTACTTTGAGTTTTATTTCTACGTTTGGTCATTTATATTTGCAACATTTGTTGCTTAGCTTGAAGCGAATAAAACGGATCTTATCACATTGCTGTGAGGGATTAAATGCGTCTGTTTAGCTACTTATTTAACTTATTTATGTCTATCTATCATAGTCCGAGAAAATATGTAGTGTTGCAAAGTGAAGCCCTTAATGTTTGTGAAATTTATATATTCCTTAAACTAACAAAATTTTCTCATGAAATGACAAAATTGTGTGCACATAAATTTCACCGAACATGTTAGTGACATGTTTTGGTAGGATTGCTTCCGACCCAGGTGCAGATGAATCGTATACGAAAAATACGTCGGCGGGTTCTTGTCTGATGTGAATGCGCATACAAGTAGATACGATAGATTGCTAAGTATTAACGGCAAAGGAGCATATCACTCTGCCTTTTGGTTTGGATATAGCCCATTAATAGATAGGATGAACATCGGTCACCTAGAGCCGTGTTTTTAAGTCTTTTTGGAGCCGCGGACTCCTTACGAAGTCATACAATTTCTACGGACCCCTTCCCAATGAAAACTTTTTCATTCAGTGTCTCGTTTTTTTCATTTCGAAATACATATTAATCTTAAAATTATAGATAAAAAAGTTATTAATAAACATCATTCCTACTCGAGAAATGACGCCCGGACCCCAAGGGGTTATGGGACCCTCGGCTGAGAAACAATGACCTAGAGGTCTCTTTTTACGACTCGATCTAAGCCGCTACAAAATTCATTTTTACCTCACTAGTTTTCAAACATTGTTATGTGCGTCACCCTTTATTCTCTCCCGTTTTCTTCAAGGCAGTTGGATGTTGAGCGCCATAATAAATACTCTTCTGCGAACACTAACCAGAACCTAAATTCTTTATGGTTGTTAAAAGGGCCATCCCTGATTACATATTTGAGAGATAAACTGAACAGTCGATTTGTTGAGGAGTACACATTTATTTTTTTGTGTTTGAAAAGTTTATATATTAAAAAATAGATTTTTTTTATTTCCTAATGTATTCGGGTACACACGAACTCGTATAAATTTGGATGTCATAACACATTCTTCGAATTTTTTTTGCAACTTTTCGATTGGGCTACTGGTATACTTTCTCCTACAAAAACCTAGATATAGTCTTTTCGTGGGTGTCGGTGGTGTAGTAAGTTGGTCTGCTACGCTAAGCGGCACCGGGCACGAATCCTGGGATAGTGGGATATTTTCCGCGGTCGCCCGTCCCCCTACTTGTGCGGTTTGAAGAGACCGTGCCAAGTCAACGCTCATTCGGTAGGGACGTTAAACAGTTGCCCCCCTTGGTGCTCTTCGCAAAGAGTAGGCAAATGCCGGCGCTGGGTTTCCCGCCTCCCTTCTGTGTGTGTCCGGTGTGGAAGGCAAAGGGTAACCACCACACCATGTATGTATATTCTCCAGTGAAACCAATCAATGAATTGGTAGGACCTGTCTTAAAACGGAACACTAGAAGAAGAAGATAGTCTTTTCATCAGTTCTTTTTGACTCTTATCTATTCAGTATCGTTTGAGGAAGAGCGTTCCGAGTTCATATTTTATAGTAGATTAGGTACCCATTTATAATTATTTAACGTTTATCATATTTTTCTTCGCAATATAATTCTCTGTACTTAATTGCCTTTTCTAGGTATCTGGGATTTCATTTTATTATTTTTAGGTCATTATTTCGTTGGAAAATCAAGCGAATTGGTGAATAACATTTTCACGAAGAAGATTAATAGAATTTCGACTTTTCTGAAGAAAGTTCATATCGTCACCTATGCACGGGAGAGCATTACAATTCCAAGAGGTAAGTTTCCGTTTTGGTATCCTTTGTTTTTAAGTATCTTTTCGGAGCGTATAGCGTTAGAATATCTTTAAGAAGCTCGTGTCTGTCTGCCTGTTTGAGATTCATTTTTTTACTCTGTCATATACTATACATATATATATATATATAGAGAAGATATTGTGATAAAGAAAAAAAATCCTGTTCTATATTTAAGTTAATAGACGTTTTAGACATATTGTTGTTAGAGATTGAGTTTTAACCAGGCGTATTTTTGTTTTATGAAAACAATTACTGTTTATGAATAATAATGTCTGAAACAATCACTGTTCGTAGACTGAAATAATATATTTCGTTTTTTGTTAGAGAGTACGTAATTATTGGAAAAAAGACCGGCTCCGTCAGACGCAAATGCACTGCCTAATTTTTCTTGCAGTTTTCAGTATTTTACATAAGTATTTTCA